>CM055902.1:52570213-53295213 GCA_029582155.1 Panopea generosa
TAATTGGTTGTCTTCTATGTATGTTCAAGACCTTGCGCACAAACAGTTAGTCCACTTAGTATATTTTTATTAATAGAATTACTTCTAGGATCGTCGTTAAAGGTTGCCGACGACGAGTGTCGACGAAAACTGTAGCGGCTGTCGGTTTATATTTTATAAACATTTAATGTACCCTATAAAAATGGGAGAGAAAAAAAACAACAGATTTGTCATATAATATTTGAACTATTGTAAATGTTGCCGAATTGCACATACACACATTTTACAGTTTTACAGTTTACATCAAATGACCATCTTCTTAATATTTGGTTGATTAGATAAATTGTACTCATGCATTCTCCTGTGATATAACTCAGTAAAAGTTACTGTACTCAATAAAGTTGGGTAGCTGACCAAACAACAAAATTAAATCATTTATATCTCTTACACCATGCACTAGCAAAGAACAACAAATCAAAAACTGATAACCTACGATTGACATGGCACAGATAAAAACGTGAGTAAGGCAAGCGGTATTTGTTAACCAAACCAATGAATCAATGTACTTATTGCCCCGCATTGCGACATATGAAGTACCTGCTGGTCACATCTGTACGCTTTAAAGGGTCACCCTGCAATGTTGAAATCGACTTACTCATGATCAATATTTACACATATACATAACATACGTATGATCAATATTTACTCATATACATGACTTACATGTATTCATGATCAATATTTACACATATACATGACTTACTCATGATCATTATTTACACAGATATATAACTTACTCATGATCATTATTTACACACGTACATGACTTACTCATGATCAATATTTACACATATACACGACTTACTCATGATCAATAGTTACACATATACATGCCTTACTCACGATCAGTATATACACATATACACTACTTAAGCATGATCAATATTTACACATAAACATGACTTACTCATGATCAATACTTACACATATACATGCCTTACTCACGATCAGTATATACACATATACATGATTTACTCATGAACAATATTTACACATATACACGACTTACTCATGATCACTTATACACATATAAATGACTTACTCATGATCAATATTTACACATATACACGACTTACCATTATCAATATTTACACATATACATGACTTACACATGATCAATACTGACACATATACCTGACTTACTCTTGATCAATTTTTACACATATGAATGATTTACTGATGATCAACATTTACACATATAAATGACTTACTCATTGTCAATATTTACATATATGAATGATTTACTCACGATTTAAATTAACAAATAAACATGATTTACTCACGATCAGTATTTACACAAATATATGACTCACTCACGTTCAATATTTACACATAAGAATGACTTACCTACGATCAATATTTTCACATATGAATGACTTACCTACGATCAATATTTACACATATGAATGACTTACTCACGATCAATATTTTCACATACGAATGACTAACCTACGATCAATATTTACACATATGAATGACTTACCTACGATCAATATGTTCACATATGAATGACTTCCTCACGATCAATATTTACACATATGAATGACTTACTCACGATCAATATTTTCACATACGAATGACTTACCTACGATCAATATTTACACATATGAATGACTTACCTACGATCAATATTTTCACATATGAATGACTTCCTCACGATCAATATTTACACATATGAATGACTTACGCACGATCAATATTTACACATAGGAATGACTTACTCACGATCAATATTTACACAAATGAATGACTTACGCACGATAAATATTTACACATATGAATGACTAATGCACGATAAATATTTACACATATGAATGACTTACTCACGATCAATATTTACACATATGAATGACTTACGCACGATCAGTATTTACACATATGAATGACTTACTCACGATCAATATTTACACATATGAATGACTTACCCATGATCATTATTTACACTTATGAATATCTTTCTCATGATCAATATTTACACATATAAATGACTTTCTCATGATCAATATTTACACATATGAATGACTTTCTCATGATCAATATTTACACATATGAATGACTTTCTCATGATCAATATTTACACATATAAATGACTTTCTCATGGTCAATATTTAAAAATATAAATGCAATCATGTGGAAATATTAGAGTGTATATGTAACTATATGAAGGAAATGATATACAACTTTCTATAAAACTAGACAAGTGTTGTTTTGATAATTTTTGGAAAATGAGTAAAGGACTCTGTGTAATAACATAATTTAATACTTTCTTGGGTTTTTGACGAAAATTAAAATATCACCTTTCGTCAGAAACAACATTCATTCCGCGGTAAATAATGTTTTTGAATCAGGGTTATGCCCCTTTCGAAAAAGAAACAGAAATAAGGAGCGGTATGCATATATGCTACTTTAATTTGATATTTGAGTCATGGTAATAAATAATTTACTAAAGTAAAGTTCGGTGAAAATTTATATAAAAAGTGCCTATGTCCCTTTAAACTTGAATATATGAATTTACAATCTTACCACGTACCCTGGCAAATCATGTCGTGATAACCTACTCACCGACATAACAAACCCTTTGTATGTTCCATAACAAATTACTATACGTATTTACAAACGTAGTTTTATCAGTAAACGAGTTCACCAAATGTTCCGATCCTGCAGCATTATCTGGTTTATTACAAAGCCTGTGAACGTGATATGTTTAGTCTGGAGTATTTTTGTAAAACGACTAGATGGTATCTGGGATTTTATTACAAGAATTTTAAATAATGTATTTCAGAATGAATAAAAAAACAACAACAAATTAATCATATCGTTATTGGCGGTTTTAAGGATTATTAATATTTTAGGTTTTCATTCTTTTCAGGTCATGATGTATTTTAAATGCACATATTTTAAAAAAAGAATATTAAGAAAGAGCTATTACAGACAAACAGCTGAGTTAAGTCTCGGTGGTTGACTACAGCAGCTGGAAGTCATTTCCACTGTTCGTTGGTGTAAATAATCTTAGTTTACATCGTCACCAATCTCCCATATGGGTGTTAGTATTTAAGGTTTGTGGGGGATAGTGTAGAATTTAGATAGAAAACCATCGTACGTTTATTCTGGTTCTTTAGCGTGCTCGGTGTATAGCACTGTCACACGGGCCCTCGGTTTAAAGTCCCATCCGAACGACTGTTAGTATTTTTAGTTGGGCAGCCGGGGGAATTGAACCCGCAATCTCGGCTATTTGCATGTAACTATTCGTTTCTAACTTAACCCCCGCCCAGCAACAGTCTCCGTGATGATTAATATACGACATTGTGTCTCATTAACATTCGTCTCTCACCACTGATTCAAATGGGAAAGTTATCAGTTACTTGCGGAGATGGGGTGTGCTCGAGTACTTGTTAATCCCAGGAGACAGTGGTTAGGTTAGGTTAGGTTAGGTTAGGTTAACTAATCGTCTGTTAGCCCTCGATGGCATAAAAATGACGCTAAATATTCAATCAATCAATCAATCATTTCTAACTCTTCAAAAGTGAAGGCTGGGATGGTTTGGGCTAGATGTTGAATATCAAAATACGAATAGCAAATACTAAACTGACTTTCTATGCTGTTAAAACATAGATAACAATATACATATACATGCACAACTCTGGTTCCCAGCTATATACCGTGTATTCAGCCTTATCAAGCCAGTTCAACTCTGTATTTCAAACAAGCAAAACCTCAGATTTACCGCATTATTTAGCCACCATTTACTCATTTCCATTCACCGTTTACCCAGACTTTACCTCGGCCTCTTAATGTATATTTTTAAATTGTAAAGAGTAGCGTAACTAAACTTACGGGCTACACGTGGGTTGTACGTATGAGGAATTAAGTATTACACCTTTTCGCGCCATTTTATCCAATGTCGGCATTATCATGTCTGGATTGTTCCACGACACATCGTTCCATCCTGAAATATGAACATATGAAATAGATATAATGTACGGCAAAGCATGATATAATAAAATACAATCATAAATATATATGTTACTACTTTTTCACCTACTACTACAACAACTTTAAATATTTTTATACTTTTCTTTATTTGAATACGAGCTACGGCCATTTCAACACACCGTATAGTATATAATCTTGGACAATGGAAGGATATACCTGAAAAGTAACCTGAGAATAACCGTCGTCTCACTGACAAACTTTCTCATGTCGTCTCACTGACAAACTTTCTTATGTAGTCCCACTGAAAACCCTTCTCATGTTGTCTCACTGACAAACCTTCTCGTGTCGTCCCTCTGACAAACCTACTCATATCGTCTCACTGACAAACCTTCTCATATTGTCTCAATGACAATCCTACTCATGTCGTCCCACTGACAAACCTTCTCATGTCGTCCGACCGACAAACTTTCTCATGTCGTCCCTCTCACAAACCTTCTAATGTCGTCCCACTGACAAACGTTATCATGTCGTCTAACTGACAATCCTACTCAAGTCCTTTCACTGACAATCCTACTCATGTTGTATAACTGACAAACCCTATCATGTCATCTCACTGACAAACCTTCCCACGTCATCTCACTGCCACAATTTAATCATCTCGTCTCACTGACAAACCTTATCATGTCGTATAACAGGCAATTTTATCATCTCGTCTCACTGACAAATCTTATCATTTCGTCGTACAGGCAACATTATCACGTCGTCTCACTGACAAACTTTCATATGTAGCCCCACTGACATACTTTCTCGTGTCGTCTTACTGACAAACCTTCTCATGTCACTTCACTGGCAAACTTTCTCATGTCGTCTCCCTGACAAACCTTCTCATGTCGTCTAACTGACAATCCAACTCCAAGTCGATTCACTGACAAACCCTATCATGTTGTATAACTGACAAACCCTATCATATCGTCTCACTGACAAGCCCTATCATGTCATCTCACTTACAAACTTTCCCACGTCGTCTCACTGACAAACCTTCTCACTGACAAACCTTATCATGTCGTCTAACAGGCAACATTATCATGTCGTCTCACTGACAAACCTTACCATGTCTAACTGATGACAAACATTCATTTATGCGTTCGTCGTAATTTTTGCATTTGTTGAATGTATACGTAATGATAATATGTTTCGACTCTGTATATTTAGTAAATCTCAACTGAGGCCGGAAAAACGCGATATTTGCTGCTATCAATTTAGACTCAAAAACACTGAACAGCGCCATGTTTAGACGTCACATGTAAATATATATTTTATCCGCAGAAATACATATTCACATTTGAATTTACTTCTAGTGCCATTTTATTACAACCATACTACTGATTTCGAAAATAATTTAAAAGACAGACTCTCTTTAATCATAGTTACGCCCCTTTCCAACTCAGAGTCTAAATGCATACTGGGGTATTAGTTCCATACTCGCATCATGGGGATACGAACACGTTTCAAAAACTAAAGTTTAGAGAAATTTTATCAAAATTGCCGTCTGCATCTTTAAAGTTAATTACAATGATATATTAGGTTTCAATAATTAGAATCACCTCAGAATTGACATTTGTTATTGTTGACGTTCACTGTAATCTCCCAAGCAGTGTGAAAATAAATTATTAAGCTACCTAAAATCAATAAAACGTGCAGACGGATAATTGAAGTATGCACGTTTAAAAGGCGGATCAGTGAGTTTCAACTGCTGTTAACACGTTTTGCAGAATAACGATATCAACAAATGTTAAATTAACATTTTGACTGCATTCATTTTGACTGCAATTCGGCTGTAACGTGTGCCGTTCGTGGTCTCATGGGGCAGTTGTCCCGCTAAATTCCTGTTATGTGCGGATGTTGGTGATGGCGGGGTAAATGCATTTTCACTGAATTCACTGTAAATGATACATATTTTAAAAAATGAAAACTCCGGGGATCTGGACCCATGCTCCCTTTAGATTCTCCAAAAACATTGTATGTATGTTAAGCGTGATTTGGCCAGACAAGTGCAGAGCACGTAATACTTTCCCGTTAAATGTACATTTATTTATAACTATATATTATCCTCAATGGGGAAGTACGTAAAAATTCAATTTCAAATATATATATTTAGTTAAATGTGTGCTTTGAAAGACAAAAAGAAAACCTACAAACTTTCAGCATGATTGTAAGTGTAAAATGATTTCAAGTACTTCATATATGATGATTACTGACAAGGAAGCTTTTTTTATTACGGTCATTACCATTCTTACCATGCAACTGCGATGTGTCAGGGACAGCGTGAGGGACATTCAAAAAGTTTTGGGAATAGCGGTAAATTATTATGAAAACGTGTGGTCAAGTATTCATTTTATAAACACGTGATTGTTCTATAAACGCATTCGGAATATACACCACTTCTTACATTATCAATACAACTCGGGTTCGAATCTCTTTTATGTATGTCACTGCCGTGTGAGAGAATTAATAGGTTTGATTGAATACTTGGACTGATGGATTTCTTCGAATCCTGCACTTTTTTTTGCAAAGAAGATTTAACTATAGGGAAATAATCAAACTATTTCAAATAACTTATAGGATAGACAACCATGGTCGTAAGTAATTTACACTCACCATTTATAAGCTACCTTTATAAAGTCAAACTTTATAGAACAGAACAGAACAGAACAGAACAGAACATATATTTTATTTCGACTTAAGCATATACAGCTCATCATCATACAAAATGCAATTAATCAAATTTGAATGCATACAGTAAATAATGCAAAATAGCTAACTGTACTCATGAATAATGAAAAACTATTTTTAAAGATGACATATAATTATACCGATCTAATTTGTTATACCAAATCAATTAAATACATATCATAACATAATAACAGCAATTAGTTTACTACTGCAAAATGACAGTATTCACCGAACAACACTTAAGCAGTTATTACCAGTAACATTCAAAAAATTAAGGAAATCGTATCAATGAAGCGTTTAATAGCATGCGTGTTCGTATTTTAGAGACAGTGTGTCAAATAAACAAACTAACACGAATTACTTTTGAGATGACCCTCTTTCTTATAAACCCAGAAGACTTAGGGATTGTATAAGTGTTTTAAAAAAAGTCAGCAGATTGTATCAACAGCTGAGCATGCTATCTCCCGGAAAACCAAGCATTTTATTAGATCATTGTCTTAAGTTATGTAATGAACGCGTTGAGAAGCCATTTGTTTTCTAAAACATGCTATACAATGCAGTCTTGTTACACAGGAAGTGTATAAATTATATGCAATCATAAAAGTGCCAGTTTATCTGGCCTAGATTTAATTGACGGTATATCTATATAGAGTTAACTGTAAAGTGTTTGATAGAATTTGAAGTGATTTTAAAGTTAAATTTTATTAACAGTATCTTGTGATATTTTTTTATGAAGAAAGAAACAACATGTTTATGAATGGCAAACATTTTCGTGAATATTCATGACATTCGGTGTATTTATAACGACCTGTATATCTATTGAACGGGAATAAATCTTGTTTTTAATCTGTACTTACTGACCAGTAAATTTGCTGCTCCACTAACGGAAATTTTCGTAAAATTTCCGAATCAATCGTATATATTCGGTCAATTCCGTCATCCGCAATGCTAGATTATGTGCAAAGATATAAATGCATATATGGACACATATTTGTTCCCATTTTGTTGGAATTTATCTTGCTTTATATTAAAAGCTGTTTATAGAGCACTGTAGAGCATAACAGTGATGCTAAGGAACGTAAGAAAAAAACAACATAATTCTTGTCATGGGATTCGAACCCGAATCTCTCGAGTCATAATCAATAGACATAACCATTTGGCTAAGTGGGAATAGAACAAGATCGGCCATATAAATCCAACTATGATACTTTAACCACTAACTCGCGTTTAATCAATTACACAATTTATAATACTTATATATATATATATAATATATAAAAATATAATATTTGCGTTATTCCACGCGTCAGGTCTTATTAGAATATCGGCGATAATAGCGTGTTTATAGACATGTTTGTGACGATAAACAACGATACTTAGCGCCAGATAGGATCCAGATAGTCACCATTTATGCTTAATATACAATTGTTAAACTCAAAAGGGTAGAACTGACCGGTAATGCGGCTTTAAAATACAACGCTAATTTGGCGTATTGTTCTAAAGAAAAACATGAAATATTCAGTTAACCCAACTTACAATGCTATGTTACAAGTTTACATAACTTAAATGAAATATAAAAACAATAACAAAGAAAAAACATTTTTGAATACAAAAGCACCTAAATTCAATTATTGTATTAACAGTTTATATGTTTGGAATAGCAATACTAAATTATGACTGAAATATGTCACCTTCTCCACACAAATAAGACGAAAATTACGAAACGGTGTTAAGATTATATAACACTGAAATGAAGAAAACAAGAACATAATGTGAGTGTGTGAGTGTGAGTGTGTGAGTGTGTTAGTAGGTCTGTGCGTTGTATTTAGTTATTTATACACATTTCACTTGTAATTACTGCACCATTTGTTGTATCAATTGTAAATATGTATACTATGTTGTATCCTCATGGGTCTTATGGCCTAATGGAATTTCTGAATAAACGATATATACATATATATTTCTTTTCTGACATGTAATTACACACTTGTACCTCTTTCTCCATTCACACAGTCATCATAAACCAGACGGGCGTGCGTTTCTTTTGGATTTATTTAAATAAGCTAGACATAGGAATACATATCTTAATTTGAAATGCGTTCGTAAATTTCAAAATTGCAAACTTTGCATTTTACGGAGATAAGAAAATACCCATGGGGGAGACTCGTTCTTTTGATGAGCGGAGTAACCTTGGTGACGTTCAACAGATAGAAATATTTAGTGAATTACAAAGAAACATGCTTTTTTTCGTCTGATGATAATGCACCCTTTGATATGCAGAACTGAGGTCATATATCAGTTCTGAATTTATGAATGGTGTTGGACTTTACGCGCTATAGAGTATACTTCTGTGGTATCTAGTTTAATCATGTTTATCGGTAGAGGAAAACCTCATAATTGATAAACAACCACCGTACTTCCGCAAGTAACTGACATTTTTTTAGATAAACTGTTAAAAGACTCGAACCCACGACCTAAGCGCTGATTGATCTTGAGACACCCTTTTGACACCCTAAAAGTAATGTCAACTATTGTTTTTAAATAACGATTACCACTTCGACCACTGTTTCTATCCCGACATTGAAATTTGATTTGTATAAAGTGTTAGAATTTGTTCCACATTTTAAAGGGATACAGGACACTGATTAAATCGGCAGTACTCATGTATTCGATCAATATTCACAGTCCAAGTGTAATATCGTCTGATACACCCTATCGAAGAAAGTATTAACAGCGTGTTTTATAATACTAGTGAAATCACGCCAGGTTTGGAAATATGTGAAAACTAATTGACGCCAATTCATAATGTATGGTATTTATTTGGAGATAATTATTTGTGAATATGTACATACCAAACTAAGCGAGCGAGCCTAGTTACGATACAAACCAAGGACACAAGACCATAGCAACTTATAAAGATCCTAAAATCGGAAATACCGTTGTTGTGTAATTATTATCTCCCTTTATGAAATAGTAACATTTCTATGATTTCACTACTCATATCTTCTTATCTATAACACCTGACTTATCTATAGCACCTGGCATATTTTTTACATGTGACTTATCTATAAAACCTGACTTATCTATAGCAACTGACTTACCTATAACACCTGACGTATCTATAGCACCTCACTTATCTATAACACCTGACTTATCTATAGCACCTGGCATATCTTTTACATGTGACTTATCTATAATACCTGACTTATCTATAGCAACTGACTTACCTATAACACCTGACTTATCTATAACACCTGACTTATAAATAGCACCTGACTTATCTATAACACCTGACTTATCTATAACACCGGACATATCTATAACACCTGACTTATATATAGCACCTCGCTTATCTATAATACTTGACTTATATATAACATCTGACTTATTTATAACATCCGACATATCTATAATATTCGACTTATCCATAACAACGACTTATATATAACACCTGACTTATCTATAACACCGGACTTATCTATAACACCGGACATATCTATAACACCTGACTTATATATAGCACCTCGCTTATCTATAATACTTGACTTATATATAACACCTGACTTATTTATAACATCCGACATATCTATAATATTCGACTTATCCATAACAACGACTTATTTATAACACCTTACTTATCTATAACACCGGACTTATCTATAACACCTGACTTGTCTATAACACCTGACTTATCTATAACACTTGACTTATCTATAACACCTGACTTATTTATAACATCCGACATATCTATAATATTCGACTTATCCATAACAACGACTTATCTATAACACCTGACTTATCTATAACACATGACTTATTTATAACACCTTACTTATCTATAACACCTGACTTATCTATAGCACCTGACTTATCTATAGCAACTGACTTACCTATAACACCTGACTTATCTATAACACTTGACTTATATATAGCACCTCACTTATCTATAACACCTGACTTATCTATAACACCTCGCTTATCTATAATACCTGACTTATCTATAACACCTGACTTATATATAACATCCGACATATCTATAACATTCGACTTACCTGTAACTGTGGATCAATCGGGCGGTTAATTATAATAAACAGTTATCTAAGATGACTAAGACGTTTACAATATAATCTTATCTTAAAACTATACCTAACCACATTACACCGGTTTACTTTCATCTGATTACATGTATCCCCAGTCACATCTGATCCACTTGAAATAAAACTGAGTGGCTGTGTCATAATTTATACAACCATGCATGTGTAGCATCGTACATGTATAACTTCATATACACATTTCCGAGTGGGAGTCCAAAATGCATGTTAAACTATAATTAGATGTTTGGGATTGGTTACATACGCACAAATAAAACTAAAAAAGAAACCAACTAAAAATCAAACCAAAAATATGGTCCTTATCTGAAACCCTTCATGTATGTTTTGTTTAACTTGTTTTGTTTTAGTTTTCAGATGTTGTTTTATGATTATTTCTATTCAAGATTGCTTACTGTTTTTTCTCCAATTGTTATTGTTATGTATATTAGTATGTACACGTTAGTTGGAATCCCACATCCTTTCTCAGATCATTACTCTGAGAACGTATCAAGGTGTTGGAACGATAAATCATATAACCCATGGGTAACAGGTATAAAGCCCTGCTTAAATAATATGAACTATGTTCACTCATAAAATACAGCTCACTTTTCTTTCCTTCCAACGTTCTACCCAATTAACCAAACTGCTTTTAATACACTTCTGGATTCTGCAGTATTACTTCAGTAAAAATGAACTAGTATCATTTACAATATTATATATTAATATTACATACATTATACTGAAATCAGATTGTTTCTTTTAACTGTTCTTTTTTTTTAATTTCACTATTGTTAAGAACTTAATCTTCAAAATATGAACACATATACATAATCATCGATTAATAATATATAAACCACTTACCCAAATCGTCTGCAACAATAAATAGGATGTGAGGCTTGGTAATATCAGACGACACTGACGTCACAAAGTATCCAATAAAAATAATAAGTCCCTGAAAAATGCGGATAGTCATCTTGTTTTATATGCCGCCGACGATACAAAGTATTTGCACAAACAGCAGACGAAACTTTTGTCAAGTGTAACGCCGTAACGGTAGATCCATGCTCTCTCAAAAATATGCGCAATCTGCAATGCGGTCAAAGTCGTAAATCAAGACGATAAAATAAAATTCTTATTTTTTTTCTTTTGAACTATTCAATAACGCGACTTGGCGGTCTAAACAAGAAAATACATGTAAATAAGGTGTAAGTATGTATTAATTACAAATAAAAGTTCATCCTAACACGCACTGTTCCGATAGTTCATACTTGTGTTTCAATAATTCAGTAATAACAACTCCAGCATTTCGTTTAAACTATAATACGAACAAACAGTAAGGTTTCTAAAAATGACATGTTCTATTTCATTTCCTCCTTTCTTGTTGACGGAGGAAACGTCTGCACCGAGTGTCAAAATTATCCGGCACATTAGAATTTGTTACATAAAAGTCATCAACGTTTCTCTAGAACACAGCAGAAGAATTTTGATGATACCAGAATGCGACGCTGTATAATATTACATAGGTTGGCAAGACGCTGAATTGGGGAGGTGATTTGTAAACCATTAACCAGTATCGCGTGAGATTAACATCACCAGTAACACAGTGACCTCCCTAATCTTCATACGAACAGTTCACACAAGCGTTCCGATTTTTAAATTCGTACGCACATTTCGATTACCTAATTTGCTGTATTTTGAATTGAGAATACGAATAAATTTGTTCTATAAACAGTAGCAGACACTACAAATTTTAATAATACTTATCACAAACAATATCATTCCTCTTATATACCGACTAGGCTTATGCTTTTTCATTTTTTTTTAAATTTATATTTGCTTTATTTTTGATTTAAGGGTAACAACCTATTTCGTCTTGTAACTGGTTATTGCGATAATGAAAACACAGAAATAGTTGTAAGCAGTACATCTGCACTGGTGAGGTAGGCCATACATACTTTATTATTCAGGTTATCGGTTTACTGTTGCAAAAAGTAAACGTGGAATAATGTAAGAACTATCTACCAACCCAATACGAGTTGTTCAGTATATGAATACACGTGCACGTGAGAAGCGGTCAAGCTTCAGGCGCAGATATTTTATATAAATGACCACCGAATACGTGGTTGGTTTTCAACACCTTGAATCAAAAGTGTAATTTGTGCGCTTTGTTATTCGAACTACCCATGCAAAACTACAGAACTGAACTACCTCGGGTAGATGCGCGTGTACTTCATTGAAACGCTTTAAAAATGTTTTATGCCACCCTTGGAAACGCATATTAGTATCAAAGGTCAATGTCACACTTTGAGTTTGTTTGGCAACATTTTGAGTCCGTTTGGTCTGTAATTTTGTCACATATCGATGCATTTCATGACATGACAACAAACCTGTAGGTCAAAGTTAAGGTTACATTTTACGTTTGTTTGACAAAACTTTGAGTCTGTATGAGTTTTCGTGTCCGGCCTGTCACTTTGTCACGCATGGATAATTTTAAAAACACTTGGATTAATTGATCAGCATGGCATAAGGACGTGTTCGACGCATATAAGACCCAGAACCGTACCTCAAAGGCCAATGCCACAAGAGATTTCGTGTCTGATCTGTAACGTTGTCTTACATGGAGGGATAACTTCAGGCCTGTACATCAGATGTCAAGGTCACATATTAAAGTAAAATACATAAACTTGCGTCTAGACTGGAGATTAAGTCCATAAATATTTATGTCCATTGATACATTTAAATCCGTATATCGTTATTTTCGTTAAGACCACTTGCGGGGCATGTGACACTGATCAGTTTCTCGTTTATAAATGAACTACATTTCCGAAGTCAATAGATCTAGTTCATGCACATTGTAACTGATAAATTGTCTGTAAGATATATCAACAGTCTCCACCCGATATTAATTTCTTTTACGTTAATATTGTAGTTAAAATAGCAACCTCTTTGTGGTTCTAGTGTGCCATCGATAGCATTTCGTACAAGGCGACAACTTAAGGTTGGGTATATGATTTTCTGAAACTCTGCAATTGTAAATTCGTTCTGCATATTTAGTTTTCAAAATGTTTGTTAAATATTTGTTTATTTGTGACTGAGTCGCTACCCTCGGATAACACCGTATAATTATTATATGCTTATACGCCGTAAAGTTCAAACGAGTCATTAATATTCATTATTTTACTCTCATAATTGCTTTTCTTTCATGTACGCTTGTTATTCTGTGTTTAATTTTTGTTGAAACGGAAATATCGTACTTTTATTACTGGATTATTAGAGTTCCACTAAAGCAAAGCCTGGGTCCATGCAAAATCTGTTAAACTAAGATAGATTTTGCACGAGTGCATATTTGAATACCTATGTACCGTGTTTTTGATTAAATGCACTCTTAGTATATTAGGTGAAACCCAGCAATCGCCCAGCTACACAAACCGGTTTCTCGTCCGATATGTTGATCGTATGAACATGTCACTATTTTAGTAGATTTTTTCCCTGGTCGACAACGGTTTTGGCTTCATGTACACATGGAAAAGCTCAAATAAACACATTACATCAAATAAACACATAACATCAAATAAACACATAACATCAAATAATCACATAACATCAAATAAACACATCATTACATCAAATACACACATTACATGCTTATGTATGGCAAGTAAAATGCGGCTTAACTATACTTGTTCTATATCCTTTGTTCTCTATATTCTCTGGTCTAAACTGTACTTGCTCTATATCCTCTGTTCTATATCGTCTGTTCTCTATATCCTCTGGTCTAAACTGTACTTGTTCAATATCCTTTGTTCTAAACTGTACTAGTTCTATATCTTCTGGTTTAAACTGTAATTTTTCTATATCCTCTGGACTTAACTGTACTTGTTCTATATCCTCTGGTCTAAACTGTACCTGTTCTATATCATCTGGTCTAAACTGTACTTGTTTTTTATCCTCTTGTCTAAACTGTACTTGTTCTATATCCTCTGGTCTAAACTGTACTTGTTCTATATCATCTGGTCTTAACTGTACTTGTTATATATCCTCTGTTCTATACCATATGGTCTAAACCGTACTTGTTCTATATCCTCTGGTCTAAACTGTACTTGTTCTATATCATCTTGTCTAAACTGTACTAGTTCTATATCATCTGGTCTAAACTGTATTTATTCTATATCCTCTGGTCTAAACTGCACTTGTTCTATATCCTCTGGTCTAAACTGCACTTGTTCTATATCCTCTGGTCTAAACTGTACTTGTTATATATCCTCTGTTCTATAATCTTTGGTCTAAACTGTACTTGTTATATATCCTCTGTTCTATAATCTTTGGTCTAAACTGTACTTGTTCTATATCCTCTGTTCTGTATCCTTTGGTCTAAACTGTACTTGTTCTATATCGTCTGGTCTAAACTGTACTTGTTCTATATCCTCTGTTTTATATCCTCTGTTCTATATCACCTGGACTAAATTGTTCGTGTTCTATACCCTGTGGTGTTTTAGCATTGTGTTCATTACTTATACTCTTGTTGTCTGTTTTGTTGTTGTTTTTAATTTTATATTATGTTGCTAGTTTTGACATTCATGTCATTTGTCTTACATTTTTCTTGTCAAATGTACATTCGTGTTGTCTGGTTCACTGTACATTATAAGTGTTCAAATATACTATATCATGATAACCAACCTGAGGACAGCATACTACAAACAATTCTGATTTAGCAATAAGAATGTAAAACGTGTGAATGCATGTGGGTGTTTATATTTATGTTTATCGTTTTAACAATACAAAATTAATGAAAAATTAAGGCACATTCCTATTCTTAACAGATACGTTAATAAATTAACTAAACAACACGAATGTAAAACAAAAATACAAAATCTAACAACTATATAAAGGTAGACAGGCATACAAAGCTTCAACAATTACAATATCGAACACAAATGATACATATACAATTGAGCAACTTTTGGCTAGTTTGGCCTTCCATATGTATTGCTAGTCTGGCCTTCCATATGTATTGCTTGTAATCGGTTATTCAACATTGCTGAACTGCTGTGTGCGCTTTCGCAGGTGATTGTCACTTCCGGAATACCGATCGTACGATCAGAACGACAGCACAGGTCAATGACCTCTCAATCCCGCAAACTATAGCATACGGGTTATCAACTAAATTAAATAAAGGTGGGTTAACTATCATGCTTGTATTATTTGTCACTTTTCAAAAGGATTTGGTGTTCCGTGTGTTTACGCTTTAGGTTAGTATATTTGATAAAATGACGAATGAAAGCACAGAGTAAGAGTTTCAGTTTCATCAATTACCTCCACCAGCACCGGTTTAAGTGGTTTCATCAATCACTTTCACCAGCACCGGTTTAAGTGGTTTCATCCATCTACCCTCCAGCACCAGTTTAAGTGTTTTCATCAGTCACCTTCATCAGCACCGGTTTAAGTGGTTTCATCCATCTACCCCACCAGCACCAGTTTAAGTAGTTTTACCCATCACTCCCACTAGCAACGGTTTAATTGGTTTCATCCATCGCCTCAATAAGCACCGGTTTAAGTGGTTTCATCCATTACCCATTGGCACCAGTTTAAGTGGTTTCATCCATCACCCCACGAGCACCGGTTTAAGTGGTTTCATCCATCACCCCCATCATCACCGGTTAAAGTTATTTCATCCATCATCCCCACCAGAACTGGTTTCAGTTGTTTCATCCATCATCCCCACCAGAACTGGTTTAAGTGGTTTCATCCATTTCATCCATCACCGCCACCAGCACCAGTTTAAATGGTTTCATACATCACGTCAACAAGCACCAGTTTAAGTGGTTGCATCCATCACCCTCGTCAGCACCGGTTTAAGTGGTTCATCCATCACCCCCACCAGCACCACTTTAAGTTGTTACATTCATCACTCGCACCAGCACCAGTTTAAGGCTTTCATCTACTGCTACCTCCCAACCAGCACCAGTTTAAGTGGTTTCAACCATTCTCCCGTCAGCACCGGTTTAATTGATTTCATCCATTGCCCTCCTCACAACCAGCACTGGTTTAACTGGTTTCATCCATCACCACTGTCATTATCGGTTTAAGTGGTTTCATCCATCAATCTATCCGCACCGGTTTAAGTGATTTTATCCATCCCCCACCGGCACCGGTTAAAGTGTTTTCATCCATCTCTCCAATCGGCGTCAGTTTAAATGGTTTCATCCGTCACCCCCACAAGCATCTGTTAAATTGGTTTCATCCATCACCCGCCCCCAGCACTGGTTTAAGTGGTTTCATAAATCACCCCCACAAGCGCCGGTTTAAGTGATTTCATCCATCACCCTCCCCCCAATCAGCACCAGGTTAAATGGTTTCATCCATCATCCCCATCAGCACCGGTTTAAGTGGTTTTATCCGTCCCCCACCAGCACCGGTTAAAGTGTTTTCATCCATCTCCCCCAGCATCGGTAAGTGGTTTCATCCCTCACCCCAACCAGTATCTGTTAAATTGGTTTCATCCAGCACTGGTTTAGGTGATTTCATCCATCACCCCCATTAACACCGGTTTAAGTGGTGATATCCATCGTCTCCATCAGCACCGGTTTAAGTGGTTTGATCCATCATCCCTACCAGCACCGGTTTAGTGGTTCATCTATCACCTCTACAAGGCACGGTTTAAGTGGTTTCATCCATCACCTGCCACCAGCACTAGTTTAAGTGGTTTTATCAATCACTCGCACCATCAACAGTTTAAGTGGTTTCATCCATCACCCCAAAAGCACCAGTTTAAGTGGTTTTATCAATCACTCCCATCAGTATCGATTTAATTGGTTTCATCATCAGCCCCAGTAACACTAGTTAAAGTGGTTTCATCCGTCACCACCATCATCACCAGTTTAAGTGGCTTCATCCATCATCCCCACCAGCACTGGTTTAAGTGGTTTCATCCATCATAACTGCCAGCACCAGTTAAAGTGGTTTCATCCATCACTCCCCAACCCCCCCCCATCCCTCCCCCCCCCCCCCACCCCAGCACCGGTTTAAGTAAGTTCATACATCACCTCCAGCAGAACCAGGTTTTGTAGTTTCATCCATCATAACCACCAGCACCGGTTTAAGTAAGTTCATACATCACCCCCACCAGCACCGGTTTTAGTAGTTTCATCCATCACCCCTACCAGCACCGGTTTAAGTGGTTTCATCCATCACCCCCACCAGCACCGGTTTTAGTGGTTCATCCATCACTCCCATTTATACCTGTTTAAGTGGTTTCATCCATCACCCCTATAAGCACCGGTTTAAGTGGTTTGATCCATCATCCCCACCAACACCGGTTTTAGTGGTTCATCCATCACCCCACAAGCAGCGGTTTAAGTGATTTCATCCATTACCCGCCCCTAGCACCGGTTTAAGTGGTTTCATCTATCACCCCCATCAGGATTGATTGGAGTGGTTTTATCCATCACCACCACCAGCACCAGTTTAAATGGTTTCATCCATCACCACCACCAGCACCGGTTTAAGTGGTTTTATCCGTCACCCAAACCAGCATCGGTTAAATTTGGTTTCATCCATCACCCGCCCCTAGCACTGGTTTAAGTGGTTTCATCAATCACTCCCACCATCACCGGTTTAAGTGGTTTCATCTATCACCCCCATCAGGATTGATTTGAGTGGTTTTATCCATCACCACCACCAGCACCAGTTTAATTGGTTTCATCCATCACCACCACCAGCACCGGTTTAAGTGGTTTTATCCGTCACCCAAACCAGCATCGGTTAAATTTGGTTTCATCCATCACCCTCACCAGCACCGGTTTAAGTGGTCTCATCCATCACCCCCACCAGCACTGATTTATCGGTTTAAATGGTTTTATCAATCACCCCCACAAGCATCGGCTTAAGTAGTTTCATTCATCACCACACCAGCACCATTTTAGGTGGTTTCATTTATCACCTCACCAGCACCGGTTTAAGTGGTTTCGTCCAACACCTCCAACAGCACTGGTTTAAGCGGTTTCATCCATCACCACACTAGCACCGGTTTAAGTGGTTTCATTCAACATCCTCACCAGCACCGGTTTAAGCGGTTTTATCAATCACCCCCACTAGCACCGGTTTAAGTGGTTTCATCCAACATCCCCACCAGCATTAGTTTAAGTGGTTTCATCCTTCACTTCCTGCATAACTGGTTTAAATGGTTTCATCCATCACCCCCACCAACACCGGTTTATTTTGTTTCATCCATCAACCCCACCAGCACCGGTTTTAATGGTTTTGTCCTTCACCCACACGAACACCAGTTTAAGTGGTTTCATCCATCATCCCCTACAGCATCGGTTTTAATGGTTTTGTCTTTCACCCACACGAACACCAGTTTAAGTGGTTTCATCCATCATCCCCTACAGCATCGGTTTATGTGGTTTCATTCATCATCCCCACCAGCACCAGTTTAAATGGTTTCATCCAACACACCCACTAGCACCGGTTAAATTGGTTTCATCTATCAACCCCACCAGCACAGGTTTTATCCATCACCCCCACCAACACCAGTTTTAGTGTTTTCATCCATCACCCCCACTAACACCTGTTTCAGTGGTATCATCCATCACCCCACCAGCACAGGTTTAAATGGTTTTATCCATCAAACCCCACCAGCACCGGTTTAAGTGGTTTCATCCATCACTCCCACCAACACCAGTTTAAGTTGTTTCATCCATTACCCCCACCAACACCAGTTTAAGTTATTTCATCCATTACCCCCACCAACACCGGTTTAAGTGGGTTTCATCCATCACCCCAACCTACAACAGTTAAAGTGGTTAATCTATCAACCCCATTAACACCGGTTTGAGTGGATTCATCCATCACCCCAACCAGCATCAGTTTAAGTGTTTTCATCCATCACCCACACCACCACCGGTTTAAGTGGTCCCCCCAACACCGGTTTAATTGGTTTAATCCATCATTCCTACCAACACTGGTTTAATAGGTTTTATCCTTCATCCCCACCACCAGTTTAAGTGGTTTATTTATCACCCCCATTTTCACCGGTTTAAATGGTTTCATCCAACACCCCACCAGCACTGGTTTAAGTGGTTTCATCCATCACCCCTACCAGCACCGGTTTAAGTGGTATATCTATCACCCCATCAACACCGGTTTAAGTGGTTTTATCCATCACCACCACCAACACCGGTGTTAATGGTTGCATCCATCATCCCCACCAGCACCAGTTTAAGTGGTTTTATCCATCACCCCACCAACACCGGTGTTAATGGTTGCGTCCATCATCCCCACCAGCACCAGTTTAAGTGGTTTTATCCATCACCCCACCAACACCGGTTTAAGTGGTTTATCCATCACCCCATGCAACACAAGTGTAAATGGTTTCATCCAACATCCCACCAGCACCGGTTTAAGTGGTTTCACCCATCACCCCCATCAGCTCCACTTTAAGTGGTTTATCCATCACCCCCACCAACACCGGTTTAAGTGGTTTCATCCATCACCCCCCACCAACACCGGTTTTAAGTGGTTTATCTATCAGCACCATCACCCTTTCGAACTTTAGCTTAATGTGGCGGTTATCTGTTTCTAATAACACACCTGAGTGACAATCTATCAAGTTTTACAAAAGTTAGGATTTGTAGGTGTGTTAATGATGAGCCAAATCAAAGTTAAAACACATGTCATTCTCTACAAACGTGATCACCGGCTATCTGAAGATATTAGAGCTTGTTACGACTGATACGCAAAAAGATCGCGTTTTAAATCAGTAATTGTAATAGGCAAAATAAACTGTATCACGAATATTATCTTTAAATGTCCTACTCAATCGTATATCTACTCGTCCAAGTCCGTCATCCTCCAGTATTTGGACGGTCGCTAGATGTGTGCAAAGTTATGAATGCACATATGGACAGATATTGTTTTTCATATTTTGGAAACATTTGATGTTTTTATATTTCTTATTCGTTCGTTGATGGAGCGCTATAAGAAAAATAGTTTTGCTAGGGTAATAAAAATATTAAACAATATCTTGTTACAGGATTCACACTCGGCTCGAACGAGCTACACTCCGCAATTAGGACCATTACGCGATGTAGGCGACTGTATAAATCTATGTTGAAACTTAACCGCTTACCCGGATTTAATCGATGTACATATATAATTCTAAGAGTCAGGTCTAATTTAAATATCGGCAAGTTTAAATACATGTTTTATGACGATAAACAACGGTATTTAGCATCAGAAATGATCCAGGTAGTTATAATTTATACTAAATATTAAAATCAACCCAGTTTTTTTATTGATTTGAAAAGACATAAATACTGGTAATGCTGCTTTAATAAAACAGTATTTTCAATACGCCTGGACTAATAAAAGTTCATCTCGTGTGACCAGAATACATCATAAAGTTTAAAAAACCTTCATTCTCCCACCTGTGGCATATACATGCATATAACCGAAGAACATTAATATGCTTATCGTCTTCACGTTGGACGGCAACACTGGACTGGATTAAACTGTTGGCACGTATTTAGGTTCATTTATCATCTCACCTAGAGAGTTATTGTTCATTTTTTGACAATTCAAGGGACGTATATTCAAGCACGTGTTCACGATAACTACGTTGTCGAGATTAAATAATAAATATAGGTGCGTGAGTCACACAATATCAAATATGTACGTTTTGTCATTCAATGGTCACATACTCTGACACTAGTAAGACCAGTTACATTAAATGTTGGAGACTTTGGAACAGATACACCACAAATGAACGTACTAGAGAGCATGCGTTATCACATACTAGATGTGTCAAAGTCACAATTTGTCCGTGATGTTCAATATCTGCTCCAAGATGGCACATGTATACTTACAAATACCCAGTAATAGACACAGATTCTATAATCAGCATTAGATCAAATAAAACATGTCTTGTTATCAATCAAAGCCAGTTGCAGAGACAATACGTATCCAAGTCAACGAGTGCAGGAATTTCTGCTTATATAAATACTGTGTAAGTAAATGATTCAGCGAAAAATGGGGTAAAGGTCCTATCAAGATTGTGCAATATGATACAAAATGATATGTACGAGCAATCATTTTCCTGCTGGATGTTTGAAACTCAGTAGAATGAACACTAGGTCATTTTTGTAAATGACCTTCAAAACAATTTCGATATAAGATATGGATCTGTTTTTCTGAACATGTCTGGTGGGTGAATCAAGATGATGTCAGTGTTCCTTTAACAGACATTGGTAAAAATGATATACTTCGTTACAATAATTTAAAGTGGTTTTAAAAACAAGTAGTCTACAGGTGCTCGAGGATTTAGATGGCCGATCATGCTTACAGGTGCTCGAGGATTTAGATGGCCGACCATGCTTACAGGTGCTCGGGGATTAAGATGGCCGACCATGCTTGCAGGTGCTCGAGGATTGAGATGGCCGACCATGCTTAAATGTGCACGAGGATTTAGATGGCCGACCATGCTTACAGGTGCTCGAGGACTAACATGGCCGACCATGTGTGATTGTCAATCTTACAGGTGCTCGAGGACTTACATGACCGACCATGTGTGATTGTCATTCTTACAGGTGCTCGAGGACTTATATTACCGACCATGTATTGTTGTCAATCTTACAGTTGCACGAGGACTTACATTGCCGACCATGTGTGATTGTCAATCTTACAGGTGCACAAGGACTTAAATGGCCGACCATGTCTGATTGTCAATATTACATGTGCTGGAAGACTTACATGGTCGACCATGTGAAAGTGTCAATTTGACGGGCACTAGAGGACTTACATTACATGACGACAACGTGTGATTGTCAATCTGACACGTGCTAGAGGACTGACATTGCCGAACATATGTAATTGTCAATCTGACATGTGCTGGAGGACTTACATTGTCGTTAATGGGTGATTGTCAATCTGATATGCCCCTGTAGTATTTACATTGCTGACCATGTGTGATTGTCAATCTGACAGGTGCTGGACGACTTACATTCCAAACCATGTGTGATTGTCAATCTAACAGATGCTTGAGGACTTACATGACTAACCATGTGTGATTGTCAATCTGACAGATGCTTGAGGACTTACATGGCTGACCTTGTGTGATTGTCAATCTGAAAGATGATGGAGGACTTACATGGTCTACCATGTGTGATTGACAATCTGGCAGGTGCTGGAGGACTTACATGGACAACCATGTGTGAATGTCAATCTGGTAAATGCTGCCGGAGGACTTACATGGCCGATCATGTGTGATTGTCAATCTTACAGGTGCTGGCGGACTTACATGGCTGACCATGTGTGATTTTCAATCTGACTGGTGCTGGAGGACTTAAATGGCCGACCATGTGTGATTGTCAATCTGAAAGGTGTTGTAAGACTTACATGGCCGACCATGTGTGATTGTCAATCCAACAGGAACTGGTGGACTTACATGGCTGACCATGTGTGATTGTCAATCTGACAGGTGCTGGTGGACTAACATGGCCGAACATGTGTGATTGTCAATCTGACATGTGCTGGAGGACTTACATTGCCGACCATGTGTGACTGTCAATCTGACATGTGCTGGAGGACTTACGTGGCCGACCATGAGTGATTGTCAATCTGACAGGTGCTGGTGGACTAACATGGCCGACCATGGGTGATCGTCAATCTGACATGTGCTGGAGGACTTACATTGCCGACCATGTGTGATTGTCAATCGGACATGTGCTGGAGGACTTACGTGGCCGACCATGAGTGATTGTCAATCTGACAGGTGCTGGTGGACTAACATGGCCGACCATGTGTGATCGTCAATCTGACAGGTGTTGGTGGACTTACATGGCCGACCATGTGTGATTGTCAATCTGACATGTGCTGGACGACTTACATGGCTGACCATGTGTGATTGTCAATCTGACAGGTGTTGGTGGACTTACATGGCCGACCATGTGTGATCGTCAATCTGACAGGTGTTAGTGGACTTACATGGCCGACCATGTGTGATTGTCAATCTGACATGTGCTGGAGGACTTACATTGCCGACCATGTGTGATTGTCAATCTGACATGTGCTGGACGACTAACATGGCCGACCATGTGTGATTGTCAATCTGACATGTGCTGGACGACTAACATGGCCGACCATGTGTGATCGTCGATCTGACAGGTGTTGGTGGACTTACATGGCCGACCATGTGTGATTGTCAATCTGACATGTGCTGGAGGACTTACATTGCCGACCATGAGTGATTGTCAATCTGACATGTGCTGGACGACTAACATTGCCGACCATGTGTGACTGTCAATCTGACATGTGTTGGAGGACTTACGTGGCCGACCATGAGTGATTGTCAATCTGACAGGTGTTGGTGGACTTACATGGCCGACCATGTGTGATCGTCAATCTGACAGGTGTTGGTGGACTTACGTGGCCGACCATGTGTGATTGTCAATCTGACATGTGCTGGACGACTTACATGGCTGACCATGTGTGATTGTCAATCTGAAAGGTGCTGGGCGACTTACATGGCTGACCATGTGTGACTGACCAGGTGGTGTACGACTTACATGGCTGACCATGTGTGATTGTCAGTCTGACAAGTGCTGGAGGACGTACATGGCTGACCATGTGTGACTGTCAATCTGACAGGTGCTGGACGACTTACATGGCTGACCATGTGTGATTGTCAGTCTGGCAAGTGCTGGAGGACGTACATGGCTGACCATGTGTGATTGTCAATCTGACATGTGCTGTACGACTTACATGGCAGACCATGAGTGATTGTCAATCTGACATATGCTGGACGACTTACATGGCCGACCATGTGTGATTGTCAAACGGACAGGTGCTGAACGACTTACATGGCCGACCATGTGTGATTGTCAATCTGACATGTGCTGGACGACTAACATGGCTGACCATGTGTGACTGACCAGGTGGTGTACGACTTACATGGCTGACCATGTGTGATTGTCAGTCTGACAAGTGCTGGAGGACGTACATGACTGACAATGTGTGATTGTCAATCTGACAGGTGCTGGGCGACTTACATGGCTGACCATGTGTGATTGTCAGTCTGACAGGTGGTTTACGACTTACGTGGCCGACCATGTGTGATTGTCAATCTGACATGTGCTGGAGGACTTACATTGCCGACCATGTGTGATTGTCAATCTGACATGTGCTGGACGACTAACATGGCCGACCATGTGTGATTGTCAATCTGACATGTGCTGGACGACTAACATGGCCGACCATGTGTGATCGTCGATCTGACAGGTGTTGGTGGACTTACATGGCCGACCATGTGTGATTGTCAGTCTGACAAGTGCTGGAGGACGTACATGACTGACAATGTGTGATTGTCAATCGGACAGGTGCTGGGCGACTTACATGGCTGACCATGTGTGATTGTCAGTCTGACAGGTGGTTTACGACTTACGTGGCCGACCATATGTGATTGACAGTCTGACAGGTGGTGTACAACTTACATGGCCGACCATGTGTTATTGTCAATCTGACATGTGCTGTACGACTTACATGGCAGACCATGTGTGATTGTCAATCGGACATATGCTGGACGACTTACATGGCCGACCATGTGTGATTGTCAAACGGACAGGTGCTGAACGACTTACATGGCCGACCGTGTGTGATTGTCAATCTGACATGTGCTGGACGACTTACATGGCTGACCATGTGTGACTGACCAGGTGGTGTACGACTTACATGGCTGACCATGTGTGATTGTCAGTCTGACAAGTGCTGGAGGACGTACATGGCTGACCATGTGTGATTGTCAATCTGACAGGTGCTGGGCGACTTACATGGCAGACCATGTGTGATTGTCATTCTGACAGGTGGTTTAAGACTTACATGGCCGACCATGTGTGATTGGTAGTCTGTCAGGTGGTGTACAACTTACATGGCCGACCATGTGTTATTGTCAATCTGACATGTGCTGGACGACTTACATGGCCGACCATGAGTGATTGTCAATC
The DNA here is from genome assembly GCA_029582155.1 of Panopea generosa. Classification (NCBI taxonomy): domain Eukaryota; kingdom Metazoa; phylum Mollusca; class Bivalvia; order Adapedonta; family Hiatellidae; genus Panopea; species Panopea generosa. Next base: position 52,596,006 of record CM055902.1, read on the forward strand.
GGACATATGCTGGACGACTTACATGGCCGACCATGTGTGATTGTCAATCGGACAGGTGCTGAACGACTTACATGACCGACCATGTGTGATTATTAATCTGACATGTGCTGGACGACTTACATGGCCGACCATGAGTGATTGTCAATCTGACATGTGCTAGACGACTAACATGACCGACCATGTGTGATTGTCAATCTGACATGTGCTGGACGACTAACATGGCCGGCCATGTGTGATTGTCAATCGGACATGTGCTGGAGGACTTACACGGCCGACAATGTGTGATTGTCAATCTGACATGTGCTGGACGACTTACATGGCCGACCATGAGTGATTGTCAATCTGACATGTGCCGGAGGACTTACATGGCCGACCATGTGTGATTGTCAATCGGACATGTGCTGGAGGACTTACATTGCCGACCATGTGTGATTGTCAATCGGACATGTGCTGGAGGACTTACGTGGCCGACCATGAGTGATTGTCAATCTGACAGGTGCTGGTGGACTTACATGGCCGACCATGTGTGATCGTCAATCTGACAGGTGTTGGTGGACTTACATGGCCGACCATGTGTGATTGTCAATCTGACATGTGCTGGACGACTTACATGGCTGACCATGTGTGATTGTCAATCTGACAGGTGTTGGTGGACTTACATGGCCGACCATGTGTGATCGTCAATCTGACAGGTGTTGGTGGACTTACATGGCCGACCATGTGTGATTGTCAATCTGACATGTGCTGGAGGACTTACATTGCCGACCATGTGTGATTGTCAATCTGACATGTGCTGGACGACTTACATGGCCGACCATGTGTGATTGTCAATCTGACATTGTGCTGGACGACTAACATGGCCGACCATGTGTGATCGTCAATCTGACAGGTGTTGGTGGACTTACATGGCCGACCATGTGTGATTGTCAATCTGACATGTGCTGGAGGACTTACATTGCCGACCATGAGTGATTGTCAATCTGACATGTGCTGGACGACTAACATTGCCGACCATGTGTGACTGTCAATCTGACATGTGTTGGAGGACTTACATGGCCGACCATGAGTGATTGTCAATCTGACAGGTGTTGGTGGACTTACATGGCCGACCATGTGTGATCGTCAATCTGACAGGTGTTGGTGGACTTACGTGGCCGACCATGTGTGATTGTCAATCTGACATGTGCTGGACGACTTACATGGCTGACCATGTGTGATTGTCAATCTGAAAGGTGCTGGGCGACTTACATGGCTGACCATGTGTGACTGACCAGGTGGTGTACGACTTACATGGCTGACCATGTGTGATTGTCAGTCTGACAAGTGCTGGAGGACGTACATGGCTGACCATGTGTGACTGTCAATCTGACAGGTGCTGGACGACTTACATGGCTGACCATGTGTGATTGTCAGTCTGGCAAGTGCTGGAGGACGTACATGGCTGACCATGTGTGATTGTCAATCTGACATGTGCTGGACGACTTACATGGCTGACCATGTGTGATTGTCAATCTGAAAGGTGCTGGGCGACTTATATGGCTGACCATGTGTGATGGTCAGTCTGAGAGGTGGTGTACGACTTACATGACTGACCATGTGTGACTGACCAGGTGGTGTACGACTTACATGGCTGACCATGTGTGATTGTCAGTCTGACAAGTGCTGGAGGACGTACATGACTGACCATGTGTGATTGTCAATCTGACAGGTGCTGGGCGACTTACATGGCTGACCATGTGTGATTGTCAGTCTGACAGGTGGTTTACGACTTACATGGCTGACCATGTGTGATTGGCAGTCTGACAAGTGCTGGAGGACGTACATGGCTGACCATGTGTGATTGTCAATCGGACAGGTGCTGGGCGACTTACATGGCTGACCATGTGTGATTGTCAGTCTGACAGGTGATTTACGACTTACGTGGCCGACCATGTGTAATTGACAGTCTGACAGGTGGTGTACAACTTCCATGGCCGACCATGTGTTATTGTCAATCTGACATGTGCTGTACGACTTACATGGCAGACCATGAGTGATTGTCAATCTGACATATGCTGGACGACTTACATGGCCGACCATGTGTGATTGTCAAACGGACAGGTGCTGAACGACTTACATGGCCGACCATGTGTGATTGTCAATCTGACATGTGCTGGACGACTTACATGGCTGACAATGTGTGACTGACCAGGTGGTGTACGACTTACATGGCTGACCATGTGTGATTGTCAGTCTGACAAGTGCTGGAGGACGTACATGGCTGACCATGTGTGATTGTCAATCTGACAGGTGCTGGGCGACTTACATGGCTGACCATGTGTGATTGTCAGTCTGACAGGTGGTTTACGACTTACGTGGCCGACCATGTGTAATTGACAGTCTGACAGGTGGTGTACAACTTACATGTCCGACCATGTGTTATTGTCAATCTGACATGTGCTGTACGACTTACATGGCCGACCATGAGTGATTGTCAATCGGACATATGCTGGACGACTTACATGGCCGACCATGTGTGATTGTCAAACGGACAGGTGCTGAACGACTTACATGGCCGACCATGTGTGATTGTCAATCTGACATGTGCTGGACGACTTACATGGCTGACCATGTGTGACTGACCAGGTGGTGTACGACTTACATGGCTGACAATGTGTGATTGTCAGTCTGACAAGTGCTGGAGGACGTACATGGCTGACCATGTGTGATTGTCAATCTGACAGGTGCTGGGCGACTTACATGGCTGACCATGTGTGATTGTCAATCTGAAAGGTGCTGGGCGACTTATATGGCTGACCATGTGTGATGGTCAGTCTGAGAGGTGGTGTACGACTTACATGGCTGACCATGTGTGACTGACCAGGTGGTGTACGACTTACATGGCTGACCATGTGTGATTGTCAGTCTGACAAGTGCTGGAGGACGTACATGACTGACCATGTGTGATTGTCAATCTGACAGGTGCTGGGCGACTTACATGGCTGACCATGTGTGATTGTCAGTCTGACAGGTGGTTTACGACTTACATGGCTGACCATGTGTGATTGGCAGTCTGACAAGTGCTGGAGGACGTACATGGCTGACCATGTGTGATTGTCAATCGGACAGGTGCTGGGCGACTTACATGGCTGACCATGTGTGATTGTCAGTCTGACAGGTGGTTTACGACTTACGTGGCCGACCATGTGTGATTGTCAATCTGACATGTGCTGGACGACTTACATGGCCGACCATGAGTGATTGTCAATCTGACATGTGCTGGACGACTAACATGGCCGGCCATGTGTGATTGTCAATCGGACATGTGCTGGAGGACTTACACGGCCGACCATGTGTGATTGTCAATCTGACATGTGCTGGACGACTTACATGGCCGACCATGAGTGATTGTCAATCTGACATGTGCCGGAGGACTTACATGGCCGACCATGTGTGATTGTCAATCGGACATGTGCTGGACGACTTACACGGCCGACCATGTGTGATTGTCAATCTGACATGTGCCGGAGGACTTACATGGCCGACCATGAGTGATTGTCAATCGGACATGTGCTGGAGGACTTACACGGCCGACCATGTGTGATTGTCAATCGGACATGTGCTGGACGACTTACACGGCCGACCATGTGTGATTGTCAATCTGACATGTGCTGGAGGACTTACATGGCCGACCATGAGTGATTGTCAATCGGACATGTGCTGGACGACTTACATGGCCGACCATGTGTGATTGTCAATCGGACATGTGCTGGACGACTTACACGGCCGACCATGTGTGATTGTCAATCTGACATGTGCTGGACGACTTACATGGCCGACCATGAGTGATTGTCAATCGGACATGTGCTGGACGACTTACACGGCCGACCATGTGTGATTGTCAATCTGACATGTGCTGGACGACTTACATGGCCGACCATGAGTGATTGTCAATCGGACATGTGTTGGACGACTTACACGGCCGACCATGTTTGATTGTCAATCTGACATGTGCTGGACGACTTACATGGCCGACCATGTGTGATTGTCAATCTGACATGTGCTGGACGACTTACATGGCCGACCATGAGTGATTGTCAATCGGACATGTGCTGGAGGACTTTCATGGCCGACCATGTGTGATTGTCAATCGGACATGTGCTGGACGACTTACACGGCCGACTATGTGTGATTGTCAATCTGACATGTGCTGGACGACTTACATGGCCGACCATGAGTGATTGTCAATCGGACATGTGCTTGACGACTTACATGGCCGGCCATGTGTGATTGTCAATCGGACATGTGCTGGACGACTAACATGGCCGACCATGTGTGATTGTTAATCTGACATGTGCTGGACGACTAACATGGCCGACCATGTGTGATTGTCAATCTGACAGGTGCTGGACGACTAACATGGCCGACCATGTGTGATTGTTAATCTGACATGTGCTGGACGACTAACATGGCCGACCATGTGTGATTGTTAATCTGACAGGTGCTGGAGGACTTACACGGCCGACCATGTGTGGTTGTTAATCAGGTGTTTACCTACTAGTAACAGATATGGTTGTGATAAGAGCAGTAGCTGTAACGTTAATATCATTATTGTACAGGTCATTACAGGTGAAAATCACGTGATGTGAGATTTAGGTTTAAGTCAATAAAACTTCAATCCACGCTACACAATGCCATATGATATCTTAAAATGAAATTCAGAAATCATTAAACTTGATATATAGTTATTATTTGTCCGTTTTTTGTTGATTTTGAACCGTTGTAAACATATTACTGACTTTGACATATATATACAGGTAAGAAAGGCATGTACTCAGTCACGGACGTAAACGTATTATGAGAAAGTTTACATTTAAAACGGTTATTACTCGCTATACCATGCACTGATGAACTTGCCAATTATCACATAACTTTGAATCGACTAGAAGTTCCTGAAATATTAATTTGCAAAAATAAACTTTAAGTTAAACCTCGATTTAAGCAGAAAAGAGATATACTTTTACCATAACCTACATTTGTGAAGTTATTTCCTTTTAATGATTATAAAACACGTCTGGAATATCATTTTCACGCTCAGCCCCCAGACCACCGCTGTGGTAAGCAAAGTAATGGCACACCTGGTATATCTTGTTGCAGCAACCGCTTCTTGTTTCTTTCACACCGATCGAAGCAGTATCGAACCAACAACCATAACAAGGCGAGACACATGGCGCTTCTATACTACTTATTTAAGATAGGAACACATCTTGTCTTATTTAACACCTTGATACTGGTGTGTAGTAAGCAATTTTACAGCTAAACTTTCATACTTTCGGCGGAATACTCTTTTGTTTACTTTTTTATATATTCTGCTTAGAAATTAAGACATGGAGTTTAACTGTAAATGATTTTCTCAATTTCTGTTCATACATGTAAGGGAAATAACTCCATTATACATGTAAGATTTGCCGAGGTCGAGTATTCCCAGGACCGTTTAACGACTACTCGCCTCCTACCACTGATAGACTCGGACCAGGCACTTCATGAGAGAAAATATGCCAGTTACTTGAGAAAGGACGGTTTTATTCTGACGTGTGTTTCCTTCCATATATAACCTGCTATGTGTTAATATCATTTAATTATTTTGTAAAACATTAACTTTCTCTCTCAGAACGAAGGAAAAAGCGTCCATTAATTATAAAGTATGACTGTGATTTTCCCGTGTTTCATACACAAGTTTAACCATCCTAATTTAATTAAATAACTCAGTTACCACAAAAAGAAGACATTGCATTCAGTATTGGCGATAACATCAGTAAAGAGAGGTAAATGCGGTTCACATATAGTAATATTAGATGCTATTTTAGACGATGTCACGTGGGACGTGTGATGTTTGTTCGTTAGTTGTTTAATTGACAATAACATTAATTGACAGTAATTGAGTTTGGATCTCAAGGAGATACCTAACACGAAATTTTAAGTGTTGCATTCTAAATACAAAGAAAGAATCACACATAATTGTGACGATGATTGCAGCCACTTTGGTATAACTTGATCTTAAATCGCAGAAAGAAATGGAAACACCTTTCGTATTGCCTAATCTTCAGATAATTAATTTTGGTAAAACTCATGCTGCCAAGTGAGTTTTGTTAAATGATTTCTGTTTCGTATACGGACTGATAATTACTTTACTCCTCACGTTTACTGATATGCCTACAAAAATAAACAATGCTGAAATATACTCACTTAAGGGAAACGGGTATAAAGCAATATTGTTAATTAGCATATTCTTACATGTGCAAAACTTCTAGCTTATTATAACATGAGGTTAGCGTTGTTCGAGACAATTTTAGAAGCGGTCCCAAACCTTAGTAGGAAAGTTAACCAGCTAAATGTGAAAGGTTGTTCTCAGATGAAATATACGGTCTCTGGCAATTCTAGATGCGACATATTACCCTTCAATGCGGTGTAAACGGCACCAAACTTGGTTAATTAAGGTAACATAGGAAAACATGACTTCTTTATTCAAGTAAATTCAAATTAAACTTCATATTAATTTGATCCAGTTATCATAAAACTTAAATCAGCCTAGAGAGATTGTATTGTTCAGCATAAAACATTATATCATATATTAATCGTTGATTTTTCTATGTACCGTCTTGCCATGAAACCTCTATCTTCGAGCAATACAAGTAGAATTGATGCTAGTTTAAAAGATACAATTAAAAAGTGATATTGGGCGTTGAGTATATCTTACGTTTATCTTCTTTTGGGATACATGTTACTACACCTTGAGATTTTGGAGATATACCTGTCCAGTTGTGAACCCATTGTTTATTGATCTTACGTACGTTATCTATATATGACCAAAATGACTTATAAAACTCATCTACTGTAAATCTAGAGATACCTAGATCTTTGCCTTTAGACATCAGTTCCGGACTCGGGAGCATTTCTTCATATGAAATATTTATGTCAATTTTACTTTTGTTTTATCATCCAATTTTTAATATCGCAATTAGAAAAAAAGATGATACTAAGAGCAGTCCATTTGAATATTCAAAGCATTTGTCACAAAAGTACAAACCATGATTGAGACTGGTGATTGATCCAAGTAAACAGGAGTTGTCTCACTTACCAGATTGAGAGATATTTGTACTGTCAAACCTTATATGAAGTTTCAGTCAATAGCAAGAAGTGTCTATTGAGATATAAACGTTAACCATAATTTCTAAGTCAAACAAGGGTCATAGTTTGCAAAAAAGTTCGGGCAAGAGTAATTCCACTGTGATTTCACAACTGCAAATTAAGCCTTACATAAAATTTCAATCAAATACATTTACTAATTAGCTTACTTCATTATTGTAATAGATGTAATAACCGATAAGTATTGTGTGAAGTTTTAATTAAAAACTTTGGGTGAGTGGTGAGATCTGATCTTGTTGGTACTTGCACACAAACCTTTAACCAGAAATCACAAGTTAATAAAGGTCATATTTTGCATTAAATTCAAGCAAGAGTTATCAAACCTAGTTTTTGTAATATGTTTGATGACTGAGAAGTCTTGCGTGAAGTTTTAATTCAACTACATTGAGTGATTGGTGAGATATAGCCCGACATGCAAAATTTTAACCAGAATGTCTAAGTCTAAAAATGGCCATAATTGGCATTATATTCAAGAAAGAATTATCTAACATAGTTTTTGTAATATGTTTCATGACTGAAAACCTTGTGTGAAGTTTTAATCAAATACATATAAGTTAAAGGTGAGATAACATGCAAAACTTTTATCAAGATGTAATCATGCAAAACTTTAACCAAGGTGTAAATGTATCATGAGTTAGTTAATATAGAAATAGAAAGGGTAAAAAACGGGACCGAACTTCAAATTTGAAATAACAGAAATTTCGAAATATAAGAGTTCGAGTTGATGAGCATCAACTGTATAATAATATAAAATACAATTTAAATTAAAAGTAAAGTTTATACTGGCAACAGTGGTTTTAACAAAAACCGTAAGAAACGACTGTGGTGGCAGGCTCCTTATAATTTATGACACTGGGGTTTCTCAAGCTTCATAATGTAGGAGTAAGATGGACAACCTGTATCAAAACATAAATATTTGGTTTTCATGATTTCTATTCATTTTTGTTTCAAATAAGTATCCAGAAAATATATTTTGACTGGAGTTTGACGCCATTTTCAACACATTTCAGGCTATATAGTTATGGCATATCCAATTTTATTAGTGGAGGAAGGCCTCAGAATGAATATGAATAGAACAACCGTCCTTTCACAAGTCACTGGCAAACTTTCACACACTTTTTTGGACCGAGCAGGACTCGAACCTACGACCTTAACGGTGAGAAGTGATCTTGAGACGTCACCTCAGACTACTCGGCCACGGAGCACTCATATGCAAAATCAAAATCTGGAGAAAAAGAAATAGCTACCTAACTACTCACATGAAAAATACTGGGCCGGAGCAGAGCAAACAAACATATTTTTAAGGATGACCCAATCTGTTGTACTCCACATGGCTAATAGGGCTAATTCATGCACTATCAAAAGATCATGTACAGCTTACTGCTGCGGCTGTGGGTTCCAGCCTTGCTCGGTCATAACATATATATATGAGAAAGTTTGCCAGTGGTTTGCAAATATGTGGGGAAATGCAGTATTTTCATTTTACTGTAACATAACTAATAGAGGATTCTCAAGTATGAAATGTCTTGTTTGGCATCATTCTGATGTCAACATGTAAATTAACATATCAGAATAATGATTAAGGACTACCTTTAATACTAATAATACATTAATTCTACCTCAATTATAATTAATACAACTACTACATATTTATCATTAGATTTATTATTATGAATAATTAATAACAATAATGGATAGTGGTTGTTTCAGACGGGTCCGTTTTTTTACTTCGTTCTGAACTTGTGTTATTATGATCTGGATTTGTTGTTGTTGTTTTTGCGATTGTAGTTGTTGTTGTCGCAGAACAAATGATAAATGCAATAATATATATCCCGAAGAGAGTGTATATTTGAACTTTATATATTATGTACATCAACATACAGAAATCAAATACATATAAAATGAAATATCAATATTTTATACATATATGTTATAACAGAAATAGATGTTGTTAAACAGAATTCAAATACATATTAACATATGATGTAAAACAGAATCAATTATCAATAAACATTAAGTACTACATGATTTTAATAGCTGGGGAATTACTCGCTTATGTGAGAGATTGTGAAAGGTATGAGGTATAGCGACTTAAATTATTATAGTCTAGTTACTAAATGTAATTCTTAATTTCTTCGTAACATAATGTTCGGTGAACAATATATTTTTAAACGTAGGTTCTTAAGTTAAAATCATTAAATCGAGACAGTTTTAACTCAATATTTTAACCAGAAGTTTGAGTGATAGTAATTTAATTTAAACAGGATATTTGAAATAAACCTTATGCTTACCTGCAATAATATATATCCCGAAGAAATGTATATCTGAACTGCGAAACCAATCTATATATATATATATATATATATATATATATATATATATATATATATATATATATATATATATACACCACTTCAGGATACAATAACAGGAAACTGTTTAATTATTTGTTATTGCAATTATTTGATTTTGGTATGATTGTCTTTAAGGCACAAATTAACTAATAAACATTTCATGTACTTCCCTGTAACATATGGTATAAAATTTAAAGATTAATATTTACATTATGGCTAACATGTTATTTAATATTGCAATAATAATTGTTGAAATAATAACTAAAACATAAAAATATAATTTGTACATTTCACAAAAAAATATCTTTGTGGAAGTCGTTTAATTATATTAATGGTAGGTCTAGTAACAATTTATCAGTTAATATAATAGTAAAAATAGAAATTACTTATTCTATCATGTGTTCCATTACCATGTTACAATTTTACCTATGAAAAAAAACTCGTGTTATTACTTTCCCTTCTTGCACGTTTTTAAAAAGAATCCCCATGCTATTATTTTTACATGTAGATCTACATGTATGTAAATAAATTTCTTCTGTCATCAGATCAGATCAGATCAGAAAAGTTACAAGTTAGAATCGGACATTAATTCAAAATTTATCTAAATCGGTAATGCGTATAATATTATTAAATTAATTAGGATGGGATCTTTTACAGACGAACAGATAATTAAAAAAAATACTTTATCATAATGACCAGCAGACATCATGCTGATCTGCGACGCCATATGGTTTTATTGCCCCCTTGGCGGTATAAAAAACTTCCGGTCGCAGGTTGTCGCATATTGGAGCGTGCATTTGATTAGTCGTATACCCCTGGACATATATCACAACTTTGGTAAATTACCGAACTGTAAACTGTCATAATTTACGACACCACTCCCCAATTTCTAACCGCCCGAAGCCATAACGGTAAGCTACGGTAGCGTACAGTATCCTATCCCAGTAATCGCAATCAAAACAAACATTGATTTATTACCGTTTCAATTATTACAGTCATCGCGAATGACTTTTCAAAATATTAAAATAGACCGATGTACATATTTCGGAAAATAGAGTTGACCTAGATCTTTCTGGAAAATTCCATGACCTCGCGTGATCACTGGGTATTTACGATTGGGCGCTATTTTTAAATGTAACCTGGTGTCCTGCATAATAATTATTATTGCGCGTACTGATATATTAAACAACCGGTCCTTGAAAAATAAATATATATTGTTTTTGCGATTGAAAATGGGGAGATTTTTGTTATTCCCACATTAATCTGGACAATTCAATGACCTCGCGTGATCACTGATAAATTGTAATGTATTGTTTTAGCGGTTGAAAATGTGGTTGTGTAATTCCCGCGTATCAGAGTGTCACAATTTCAATCCATGCACTTTTCAACAAGTAACTGTTAGGGAATTTATGCAAACAATCACTGTCTTTATATTTTGATTTCCTATAATTTCTGATCGGACAATATTTTCCCATATTGGCGTGTGTAGACGGTTAATTACGGATCTCTAATAATCATAAACAAGCAGAGCGATGCGATCAGCCATGTTTGTTTACAACAAATGACACGACGAAAGGTCAGCGCGGTATTTTGTCGGTTATTCTGATTGGTTGACCCTTGGTGACCCTCTTGACGTCCCTTATAGATTGGCGAATTTATTTCAGGTGCGCCGATAATATTTTATCTGTGTAACTGTGCTATATGGCAACCGGTGTTGGTGTGCACTAGCGGATTATATTTAGAAAAACCAATTTGAATTGATTAAGCATCAATTATTTTTGCATTAAAGTTACCCAATAAGCATTTAATGCGTCACTAAAAAATTGTCCATAACTGTAATAGTAATACAATTCATGTACAACACTATGAGACAAAATGGGTGGCCTTTTCTTTCATAACAGTATGTAAATACATTGCTACATGCAAATGATTTAACCGAATAGACCGACTCGTTAGATTTAAAAGTCAGCTGTCTTGCACAGACCGATTCCCGTGCCATACCATCTGTCACTGTAGAAGATAAAAAGCTCTCCTAGCTCTGACCTATAATCACTATATGCAAAGGTAGAAATATCATACTCAGTCTATAAGATATAAACGGATTATAACGTAACCCATTTACGAAGACACATTGCCACTCTTTACAGTAAAATCGCATCCGGTAAAATATGCTAATGTGATTTGCCGTACAAATAAATAGTTCTACATTACACCAAGGAATAACATATACTATACAAGTCCTTGATTACACAGAGTGCACTCGTGTATCAGGATAACAATATTATATATAAAAAAGGTAGGAAATAGAAACATACACTGTTACGTACCTCTAACAAAAAATATGTAAAAAATCAATGTTAGATACAAAAGTATATATATGTTAGCTGGGAATACATTTGACAAGTTTGAGCAACATCTAGTTAATCCGTTATAACCCGTTGATATCTTATAGATCTTTTATTAATCAATGTGAAACTATCACTGGTAAATTTGAAGGCATATTTGGATAGACCAGGATTTGGTAAACAATGGTTAAACTTTAATAGTGACGTTAATTATCTATCAATGTTCAGACAAAGAATACGTGACCAGTATATCCAGAGATGGAATACTTGCATTGAAGAATTGGCTAAATTGAAATATTTTAGGAAATTCAAGAAATAGTTCATTTTTGAAGATTATTATGATGTAATAAAAAATAATGCCATAAGAAAACAGTTAACGTGCCTTAGATTAAGCTCCCGTGATTTGGAAATTGAGTTTGGAAGATTTAATAACATAGATAGAGAAAATAGGCTATGCAAATTGTGTTCCATGAAAGTCGTTGAATCTGAATATCATTTTTTACTTTGTTGCCCAAGATACCATAGCATCAGAATAGTATACTTAAATAGTTCATCTTGGCCTACAGTTAAGAAGTTTCCAAGTATTATGTCAAATAAAAAAAAGAAAGTTATTTAAAAAAATGGAAAATATGTATCTGATGCTTGTAATGTAAGAAAACTAGCACTAGAACAAGTAAATAATATTTGATAATGAAACTACTTTATGATCCCTATATAATGTAACTGTTTCTTATACTCAATATGTGTATAGCTTAGTACATAACTTGTATGTGAATGATATTTATGATTTTGTTGTGTATTGTGTCTTGGCCATATTTATTTAAAACATTGTAAATTGCCAAAGACAAATGTTTGCCGAAATTGCCAATACAATTTGATTGATTGATTGTAAATTATTCTATTATTCTACACAGTACCCGCTATAGCTGATAAAACAAAATTATATATTATGTTTAAATGCGTCAATTTGGGTAAAAACACATTACAAGTTTCACAATTCATTAACGACCTAGAGAACTGTCACTACATGCATGAGTATATACTAACATTAGTTACACATGAAAGACGAGCCAGTACGGAAGACTATCAACAATCTCTCACTTGACCAGGATGGACGGGGTTGGGGCATTTATATTAAAGTTGATGTTTCAGTGTTTTAATTGTGGTTAAGTTGATCCTATTCGTAATTCTATAAACCTATGCATGGTCATATCTAGTAGTAAGTGTTTTTCCTTGTAGTTTAATCTTTATTTACCTAATGTGGAGTCCGTAGTCCAGTGGTAGAACGACGGATTCATGATCGGGCGACAATTTGTTCGATCCTCTGCCAAGGCTATGTGTACTGTCATTGAGCAAGACACTTTATCCGCCTATGCATAGTGCTTGTTCCATCCAGGAAGTGTTTGATCGTGATCTGTCTGTTGTAAAAACTTGTTTCACACTCCATGTAAAACAAATACTTTAAAACTCATTTAACTCATAACGATTTACAGACCTTTCATTTTTAGTCTTGTTTCTTCTTTTGTTTAAGGCACTTGCGACAACATTTGTTACATACCCATACAAATAATAACATGTTTAAAACACCAATCAAACAAAAGAACGCTAACACATCTAGTAAATAATACTGATAGAATGGTAAATAAGGCGGTTGTAGGTGTTCGCCACCATATTTCATCACGTGGTCTATCCAAAACGCAGCCCGCTCGTTTGGTTTCATTGGAAGACTGTGAAACATGAGGGAAGCCTTTTCGATTGCTCGTTTATATTTAACATCCATGATTTCTGATATTGAGGCCTGAATTTCTTCTTCACTAACGGTGCAGAACTTTAGAATGATTCCAAATCCTTTAGTAAATATTCTCTGTGCATTATGAAATTGGTCGGCATACAATGGAACGCCAATCATAGGAACTGCGTTGTAGAGGGCTTCATATTGCCCGTTGTTTCCACAGTGAGTGATGAAGGCCTTTGTGTTTGGATGAGCTAGTAAATCATTCTGTGGGAGCCATGGTGACATCATTACGTTTCCGTCGTATACGATGCTATCTCCATTCTTGAAAACAAACTTTATTTTGGGTGTCTTCTTAAAAGCCGTTATGAATACTTGTAATTTCCACTGGGGTAACAAATACGGGGCACTTCCAAAAGCAACAATTATCACACCGTCTGTTGCCAAGTCCATGAACGATTTAAAGGGTTCTTGTAGTGGTCTAGGTTCTCTTGTAGATAATCCACCTACAAGAGGTGTATTTGGCATAGTCGGTACCGCAAAATCAAGAATTGGATCTGAATCAATTAAAACAAGCTCATGAGTGGCTAATAATTCCTCGACAGTCTTGTGCGCAACGCCTGATGCAAACGTCGACGGTATGGTGACTTCGGCCTCATTTATTGGCAATATCAAAAATAAAGACATTGCAGTATTTATAAGTCTCTGTAAAAATGTCATTTTATTCGGAAAATCGTACATATCAGTTGGTTTTGTAACTGAAGGCATGAACGGAATTCTCCATTTAGCTGTGACGTACGGTACGGCGGCATAGATACGAGGTAATGACAAATTATAGGCAAACACGTCCACGCACACAGTGCTTTCTATAACTGCAGCATCAAAGTTTCCTTTTTTCAATGTCACATGTAGATCGTTGTCTTCGAGAAGAAGTTTACAGAATATTTTGATTTCTGTTACAAAATACTTTAAAAATTCAAAATCGAAATGGCTGACTTCACACATGTTTTGAAACAGATCTACACTGCTCTTGCCTTTAGCAATGGAATATTTATTGAAGCTTTCAGCCGTTATGTACTGGATATAAGGCTTGGCCGGAAGCGTATTTATATGCGCAGTGCTGGTTACGATGGTTGAGTTATGACCATATTTTGATAAGGCCTCCGCTATTACGACATTGCGGTTAACTAGGCTAAACCAAGGTTGGGGAAGGAATAGAACCTTTCCAGTTTCAATACACATAATGACTGATAGAAACAGTATCCACTGATAGACGTCCAGAATGGCCATTTTGAACTGCAAATTGAAAGAAACAGACGATTTTATATTATAATGAAGAATAATAAGAATTGAATTAAAATGGCATTTCATAACATATAAGTTAAGAGTTAAATCAACGACTTACGTATAAGATAGAAGCTGTGTTAGCTCATATACGAAGTAGAGTTTGCCGAGCTTTAAACAAGATATCTCATTATAAGCTGAGTCAATATGACAGCTCATACACAATGTACATTATTATATGTTTTTATGTGTTTCATACATAGATTTTGTCATGGTTTTGAAATCGTTATAAATATGAAATAGCCTGCCTGCCATAAACATGTGTTGGAAGGCCTGGCGAGGCTATTTTTATTGAGGGGTCCTGTATTATAATGTGGCGACAGTGGTATGGTGAGTTACGACCAAAACTCATCAGTTTTACCTTTGTGACTCATCGTTCTAAGGCAATAGATCGTTATTTTTATCAGAAAGGATTTAATTAAAAATATCATGAAAACATTTTTGCTCGAAATTTTAAGAGCAATATATCTTATACTTTACATAATTCGATGAATTACGTGTGCTTTGAACGA
Organism: Panopea generosa; assembly: GCA_029582155.1. Lineage (NCBI taxonomy): Eukaryota > Metazoa > Mollusca > Bivalvia > Adapedonta > Hiatellidae > Panopea > Panopea generosa. The sequence continues at coordinate 52,611,478 of CM055902.1, forward strand.
AAGGGAAAAACTCTTGGCAAATCAATTTAATTCTTCGTGAGTTTTTATCTTGAACACACTTGGTACATTCGATATCCATTTTATTTCTACTTGCAGAAGGCCAGAAGGGCCTGTGTCATGGTAATTTGTCAATCATCCGTCTGTTCTTCTTCTGTTTATTGTTCTTGTAATCACTGTAACACGTTCGAGTCCCACCAATCATAGTAATATTTTAATAACTATAAAAGTTCTGACGAGATCTTGGGCTGGCAAGATTTGGCCAGAAAGGGCAGAGTTGTAGCCCTTTTTTGATGGAAAACCCTGTATCACATATACGGTTTTCAGATTGTGATAAACTATGGTCAGAATGTTTTTTCACCAGTTCTTCACACACACAAGCACACTTGCCCTTGTGTGGCCAAACCGCTTATTTCTATCGCGTTGACACCAGAAAATCTTTAGTTTGCATCAAAACGTAACCAAACTTGTGAATGATGGTTAATATTATGATATGTCAACCTATGTCTTGACTATGTCGGACTGAACTAGAATATGTTCAGTAGAATAATGTAGGTTATTATTGGTCACGTGTTAATGTCGTATAACAAACTAGTATTAGATCAAATTGTACCCTCGTATCACCTTGCAGTTGAATGTTATCAATTATTCAAGACATCGAACAGTGTTTTAGGCTATGTACTTAATATTTAATAATTATATATATTTATAATATTGTACTTAGGTATGACTTCATATTTGACCGTCTACACGTCATTTTCATTCCTGAAGGACGTACTATCTTTTGACACGAATACATGTATACAAGTGACGAAAATTCTTTTTTAAAGTCCAATAGTGCACTGGAACGATACATTGCAATATATAGGATAAAACTGTTTCTTTCTTTCTTTGTCTAATTTTTCTTCAATCTGTTTATGGTATACATTCTACAACTCCTTGTGAATCGCGACCTTAAAACCAACCATCTGTGTCCATGTAGTCAGTTATTTGTTCAAAATTACTCATGCATAAAATGAATATTATATCGATTATAGAAAATCAGATAAACTCGTTTGAGTGATACACGCCAATGTTGAAATCTTATATACATCTATTCACGTTTCAAACCATTCTTAAATGAATATATTAGGATGTTTTGGTTTAAACTTATTTATTTTACTTCGATTGCGAGACAATTTCTTACAATTTAGGCAAATCACGTTCGAAGTCTTCCTGGAACCAGTACTAAGCATATGTGGAAAAGTGTCTTGCTCAAGGAAACCACACATAGCCGTGGCGGAGGATCGAACCCACGACCCTCCGATCATGCGTTCGGTGCTCTACTACAGGACAATAACATTCCAAAACATTTTCGAACAATGTAAAATTAATAGATTTGCTTTGTCAATTAATGTATTGATATCATTTGTTTTTGCATATAATATTTGCACATATAGAGAGGCCCTCTTGGGGGTTTTGGAGATCTGGAGAACATGGCCATTTATTTTCAGAGATCTGGGGAACATTGGCCATTACTTTCAGAGATCCAGGGATCAAAGGCCTAATTTTAGAGATCCAAACTCGCACAGCATCTGTATAACTCTTGAAGTTCTTGAACCAGCGTGATTGAACCACAAATGCTCCCTGCCACAGGGCCTACAAGCACATTTTTAAGGAAACTTAAAAAACACATTTTCTCTGAAAGTTCAAGCCATAGACCATAGATATTTTAAACAAGGAAAAGAAGACAGTACACGGATTTTGCTTATTATGATGATGTGTAAATAATAATAGAGAAGATTATAGTAGACGTTTTATTTAAGGAAACACTATTTGGTACTTTCAGGGAACTATGTTTAAAACTTTTGGAGATCTAGGGAACAGTGGAAATACTTTTAGAGATCTTGGGAACATGAACAAAATACTTTTGGGGAACTTTGGCAACTATTTTTGGAGATCTGGGCAACAATAGGCATTACTTTAATAGATTAAGAGAACAGGGACCCCGCTGGGAGGGCCTCTATATATAGCTTAAATTATATCTGGTATTGTATGCCATTAAGATTTAATGCACATGTATATGATTGATGTGTAAAAAAACAATTAACAACAGGCAGCTCTTTCGTCTTAATTAAATCACCGCGACGAGGTTCGTTGTGAAGTATAACGGACATTGTCTAGTACGCACACATTAATGTTACAGATTTACTCTCCATGTACGCGATGCATAACATACATTAGTATACTGACATTGCGACACAAATATTGGTTAAATATATAAAGATAAAACTATAGATGTGAAATTTTACACGCTTTAGGAACAAAGTCGAAAACTATAAAATTTAATGACTTACCAAAGTTACGAGCTTACAATGCAATCCTAAAATAACCTCATCAATAGACTAAAGACGAAACTGCACACATTTCACTTTAAAAGTAAACATATCACAAGACGAATCTATAAGTAGGTCACCGCTGTGTACGTGTTGTTTGCGATCAACGTTAAAGGGAATTTATCAGCCAAAACAGAATAATAATCAAAATGAATAAAAAATCATCTTAGTATCATTATTAATAAAATCCGAATGGTTTGGTATGTCAACAAAAACGTGACAAAATCGATATTTAAATTGGAGTGGTAAACTTGAAACGAAATCCCCATTTTAAAAATAGACAGCACTTAAATACTGTTTGACGTCTTTCGGACAATTTCTAATTATAGATGACTGTATGACTGATCAAAGCGAAATCAAAAGAAATAATACGTCACAAAATATGTTAATTTTAAGCGGGAAATCTATTTTAGTCTAAAGACTTGGTCACAACGAACCCACGACGAATTTGTGGCACGACAAAACAGAAAATTTGAGCAAATCGTGGGTTATCGGGGGTCGTCGCAAGACACTCCTACGAAATTTTGGTCATTGTGGCATCGGCTTGCCGTCGTGAGGCAAACTTGGACAGGCACATTTTTTGTTTGACGATTTTTTGTGGTATCTATGTCTTGCGGCTGTCGTGAGTCTGTCGTGCGATGAATATCTTATCGTGGGTACCAGAAGAAAGTTTGTCTCACGACTATTATACTTCGTAAGAGGCTCGCACAACATTGCAAGTCTGCTGTGCGTTAGCAAATGGCAGGCTACAGACTGTGCCTCGTATAGTCCGGAGACGGACGCGCGAGCGTTCCAATAGTGACCCACGACTGTTGTGCGGCAGTCTTGCGTGAAAAGCAGCCCCAACCCCGACAATGCCCGACAACTCGCGATGGTCCCACGACTTTTGCACGACTGACTTGCGACACATTCACGACATAACAACGACATATCCTTTTGATGTCGCGTCCCCATCGCCAAAACTATCTTTAATATGTCATAGGCCTTGTGACCACTCGAAATAGATTTCGGGCATGTTGCAAGATCTGGCCACGACAAATATTTTTTGGTTAAACGACGACAAAATTTCGTACGATCCGCTGTGCCCTGACCTTACCTAGGAATCAGAGTTAGGAAATCCATTTTCAATATATCATTTTGGAATGTATAAATATATATATATCAATTTGGCAATACGGGATCAGTGAGAATATATAGGTATGATTTACTGGGAAAAAAAGTGTTTATAGTCAATTTTAAAATTTTGAAAAATCCTGATAAATTCCCGTTAAACTACCGAAACTCGACTATTCGGAGAATAAAGAGAGCTCTTGTACTCACCCAAGTGTCGGCGTCAGCGTCACACCTTGGTTAAAGTTTGCATGCAAGTCCTTATGCATGTATTGACTTGAAACTTTACACAAGTCTTCCTAGTCATCAACCCTACTACAATAACAAAGTTAGATAACTCTTGCATGAATATAATACAAATTATTGCCCTTGTTTGACTTAGAAAATCTGGTTAAGGTTTTGCATGCAAGTCCCTATTTCAGTAATCATTGTATGTATTGATTTGAAACTTTACACAAGCCTTCCTAGTCATCAACCCTGCTACAATAACTAAGTTAGATAACTCTTGCATGAATATAATGCAAATTATTGCCCTTGTTTGACTTATAAATCTGGTTAAAGTTTTGCATGCAAGTCATTATCTCAGTAACCATTGTATGTATTGACTTGAAACTTTACACAAGCCTTTCTAGTCATCAACCCTGCGACAATAACTAAGTTAGATAACTCTTGCATGAATGTAATGCAAATTATTGCCCTTGTTTGACTTATAAAATCTGGTTAAAGTTTTGCATGCAAAGCTATTCGTAGAATAGTGGAGCTATTATACTCGCTTTGGCGTCGGTGTCAGCGTTGTTTTGTCAGGTTTAAGTTTTCTATAAGTTAAGATCTATGTAACAACTTATTGGATATGAATCAAACTCCACATGTGTGTTTAACATAATCAATGGATCGCGAAGTGACAAGAACCAAGATAAGTTATACTTCTTCCATTAATTAAAGCAATTACAAAATTTATTTGTTTTTAGAAGAAGGTTAAATTCATGATATAGTTGTTTTATTTGTAAAAGTGGTTCCCAGAGTAACTGCACTGTCAGATGTCCATATGCAATTTGTTTTGATATTACAATGTTCAATTGAGTTTTTTTAAATCCCCTTGGCGTATAAATATTGATTTACTTGAATTAAGTTTAAGACCCGATATTTTACTGAATTTGTCTTTTTCTTTATCAAGGTTGTAAAAGTGTTTTTGATCCATCCAAAATAAAGGTGGCATCATCTGTAAAATCTATCTATCGTATATGGTAATGCCTTTAGTTTCGTTTTGAACAGGTTTATATAACACCTCGATAGCTAAAATAAACACATACGGCGATAATGGGCATCTTTGTCTCACTTCCCTGTCTATTTTTAAGAATTATGACATGTGTACTTTGTGCGTCATTATAAAACATTTTAATTCTACTAATAAAAGAATATCGAAAATTAAAATAATTTAGCATTTTTAACAAAATATTGTGGTCAATACTGTCGAAAGATTTTCGAAATCGGCAAAAATATTAAACCAGGTTTATTTTCATCATTTAAACTTTCAATCACTTCAAATACGGTACGTATGTTTTCACCTGTTTAGCGTCCTTTTATAGACCCCGTTTGACTGTCGTTCATAATTGTGTTTAAAACCTTTTTATTTCTATTAGCTATTGATTTTGTTGTGATCTTGTAATCTATATTTAATAAACTTATTGGCCGCCAGTTATTCAATTGTTTCAAATCTTTGTCTTCTTAGGGATACGAATTATTATGCTCTGTTTTTTTTCTGTTAATTTACTATTTTCGTACGAGTAGTTGATAGAATTAATGTAATACCTTTATGCATTCCTGAATATTTTATATAATTCGATTGTAAGTCCTCTCCGGGGACTTTTCATTTTTCATATCCTTTAAAGCTAATGTACATTCTTCTTCATTTAAAATACCTTCCCATATTTGCTTTTGTTGATCATTTAAAACAGAATCTCTATTAACTGAAAAAAAACTCACCTTCATTATCGTTTAAAACTGTATTTACTTTACTATATAAAGTTTTATAATATTGTTTAGTTTCATATAAAATATCTTCATATTTTGTTATTTCTGTTTTATTTTTGAGAAGTTGATTTTATAGTTTTATTCTAGGATATTTTTCTCTCTAAATTACTGACATATTTAAAAAAAAAATTTCGGTCCCTTCAATCCATATGCTTTAGCCCTTAAAATAATTCCATTAGTTTGTTCTTCAATAATTTTATTTAATTCGTCTTTCTTATTTTTTATGTTACTTATTAGAGTTTCATTATTATGATTTTCTGTTAGTTATTTTTCTAAAATTATCGATATTTTTTTTTTAATTCGATGGGGATAATTAAGCGGGATATTATTCTCTTGTTGTTGTGAACTCGTCATCGACTTTATCTACGTACATCATCTGTTTAAATATTTGTGTTTTACAAAATACAAATAATTAATCTGCCATATTGTATAACCTGGCTTGGCAACTTTACATCGTCTCTTTAAAGCGGTGACAACGTGGAAGAGCGATTTTGGACTGCAATATTGAGCAAGGCTATTAGACTGAAGTATTGGGTCAGGATATTGGACTGCCGTATTCGTCCAGGAGGTTGGACTTCAGTATTGAACCAAGATGTTGGACTGCGGTATTAAGTCAGGAGGTTGGACTGCATTATTGAGTGATGAGTTTTGACTGCATAATTGAGCGATGACGTTGGACTGCAGTATTGTGTCAGGAGGTTGGACTACAATATTATTGGGTAAGGGAATTTTACTGCAGTATTGAGTCAGGAGATTTGACTGCAGCAATGAGCCAGGAGGTTGGACTGCAGTATTGAGTCATGAAGTTGGACTGCACTATTGAGCCACGAGATTTGACTGCAGCAATGAGCCAGGAGGTTGGACTACAGTATTGAGTCATGAAGTTGGACTGCACTATTGGGCCACGAGATTTGACTGCAGCAATGAGCCAGGAGGTTGGACTGCAGTAATGAGTCATGAAGTTGGACTGCACTATTGAGCCACGAGATTTGACTGCAGCAATGAGCCAGGAGGTTGGACTGCAGTATTGAGTCATGAAGTTGGACTGCACTATTGAGCCACGAGATTTGACTGCAGCAATGAGCCAGGAGGTTGGACTGCAGTATTGAGTCATGAAGTTGGACTGCACTATTGAGCCACGAGATTTGACTGCAGCAATGAGTCAGGATGTTGAACTGCAGTATTAAGTCAGGATTGATTCAGGAATATGGACTGCAGTATTCAGCCACGAGATTTGACTGCAGCAATGAGCCATGAGGCTGGACTGCAGTATTGGGCTAAGAGGTTGGACTACAGTATTGGGCCAGGAGGTTTTACTGTAGTATTTCGCCAGGAGGTTGGACTGCAGTATTGAGTCAGGAAGTGAGACTGCAGTATTGAATCAGGAAGTTTGACTGCAGTATTGAGCCATGAGATTTGACTGTAGCAACGAGCCAGGAGGTTGGACTGCAGTATTGAGCCAGGAGAATAGACTGCAGTATAGAGCAAGAAGGTTTGACTGCAGTATTGAGCCAAAAGGTAACACTGCAGTATGGAGCCAGGAGGTTAGACTGCAGTTTTGAGCCAGGAGGTAAGACTGCAGTATAGAGCCAGAAGGTCAGACTGCAGTAGTGAGCCAGAAGGTTAGACTGCAGTATTGAGGCAGGATGTAAGACTGCAGTATTGAGCCAGGAGGTTAGACTTCAGTATTGAGCCAGGAGGTTAGACTGCAGTATAGAGCAAGAAGGTTAGACTGCAGTATAGAGCCAGAAGGTTAGACTGCAGCAATGAGCCAGGAGGTTAGACTGCAGTATTGAGCCAGGAGGTTGGACTGAGTATTGAATCAAGAAGATTGACTGCAGTATTGAAGTATGAGATTTAACTGCAGCAATGAGCCAACAGGTTGGACTGCAGTGTTGAACCAGGAGGTTTGACCTGCAGTATTGAGCCACGAGGTTGGACTGCAGTATTGAGCCACGAGGTTAGACTGCAGTATTGGATCAGGATAATTTATTGCAATATTGGGTCAGTAGGTTGGACTGCAGCATTGAGCCAGGGGGTTGGACTGCAGTATTGAGCCAGGGTGTAAGACTGTAGCATGAAGCCGAATGTTAGACTGCAGTATTGAGCCAGAAGGTTAGACTGCAGTATTGGGTCAGGAGGTTTAATTGCAATATTGGATCAGGAGGTTGGACTGCCGTATTTAAACAGAACGTTGGACTGAAGTATTGATCCAGGAGGTTGGACTGCAGTATACAGCCAGAAGGTTAGACTGCAGCATGAGCCAGAAGGTTAGACTGCAGTATTGAGCCAGGATGTTAGACTGCAGTATTGAGCCAGGAGGTTAGACTGCAGTATTGAGCTAGGAGGTTAGACTGCAGTATTGAGCCAGGAGATTAGACTGCAGTATTGAGCTAGAAGGTTAGACTGCAGTATTGAGCCAAGAGGTTAGACTGCAGTATTGGGTCAGGAGAATTTATTGCAATATTGGGTCAGGAGGTTGGACTGCAGCAATGAGCCAGGGGGTTGGACTGCAGGATTGAGCCAGGGTGTAAGACTGTAGTATTGAGCCAGGAGGTTAGACTGCAGTTTTGAGCCAGAAGGTTAGACTGCAGTATTGGGTCAGGAGGTTTTATTGCAATATTGGTTCAGGAGGTTGGACTGCCGTATTTAGACAGAACGTTGGACTGCAGTATTGAGCCACAAGATTGACTGCAGCAATTAGCCAGGAGGTTGGACTGAAGTATTGAGCCAGGAGGTTGGACTGCAGTATAGAGCCAGAAGGTTAGACTGCAGTATTGTGCCAGAAGGTTAGACTGCAGTATTGAGCCAGGAGGTTAGACTGCAGTATTGAGTCAGGAGGTTAGACTGCAGTATTGAGCCAGGAGGTTATACTGCAGTATTGAGCTAGGAGGTTAGACTGCAGTATTGAGCCAGAAGGTTAGACTGCAGTATTGAGCAAAGAGGTTAGACTGCGGTATTGAGCCAGGAGGTAAGACTGCAGTATTGAGCCAGGAGGTTAGACTTCAGTATTTAGCTAGAAGGTTAGACTGCAGTATTGAGCTAGAAGGTTAGACTGCAGTATTGAGCCAGGAGGTTAGACTGCAGTTTTGAGCCAGGAGGTTAGATTGCAGTATAGAGCCAGGCGGTTATACTGCAGTATTGGGTCAGGAGGTTTTATTGCAATATTGGGTCAGGAGGATTGACTGCAGTATTTGGCCAGGAGATTGGACTGCAGTACTGGGCCAGGGTGTGGGGTTGACTGCAGTTTGGGATCTGGAGGTTTTATTGTGTATATGTGTGCGTTTATTTTTCTCGGTGTCCAAGCGTAAAGAGCGATATTACTGTTGATAAACTGATACCAATATATTACTAAATCGGCATCATGTCACATTTACGAAGAGCTGTGTAAAGGTGATGTTTAAAGCCGGATATAGTGGCAACATGTAAATACTTTCGCACAATATTTATGCTTTTGTGACGACTGTGCTCTTTAAATACAACGTCGAATGCTAGACAAATAGGTTCTAATTTTTCGTAACATGTATGACTAAACTTAGAACTTAGAATTCAAGTGACATTATTATTTGTCTACTGGTATTTGTTGTAAATAATAGATGTATGTTCAATCGGAATGAACGTTCATTCACGTTTTGTTCAATTCATTATTTCAAAACGAAATATTAGCTGACTGTTGATGAACTTATTATACCAACCAGTAAAATAACTAACAGTCTATACTTGTATACTATCTCAAATATTATGTTCTTATTTATACCATTGTATATGCTTTTTTGTTTGGACAAGATTAGATGTTTTGATATTATAAGAATCTAACATTGGATTGAGATTCGTATAGAACATTCCGTCCCGAGGGATAAGTGGGAGGAGGAATGAATGATACTTTTTCAAACGTACTGAATAATTATTTCAACTTAATTCACGGTCAGGGAACTCTGTTACAACGTAGAGTGATTCGCGTCGGCAGTTTATCACAGATTCACGTCGATCTGATGCGGGAAAACACGGCATATTCTGATGTATAAAGTCAATTATTTATTGGATACAGCTATTGGTTTTAAACTTTTTAAATGATCGAGTTTCACCAAATATTAATTAGTATTTTCAATATTCCAATCAACTATGTGTGAATTAGTAAATGTTTAAAACGCAAGGATTAATAAATCCTCGCTAAATATGTATGTAAAACGAAAGTAGAGATGAAATTGTCAATAAAATAATTAATCAGTGCAAAATATCATTTATACCTGTTGTTTAAGTAATTTTGTTAAAAAATGAGTTATAACTAATTGACTTTTTACTAATTCATGTACCATGTGAGAAATTCCGTTTGAAAAAAGCTTCACGTGTCACAGGTTTGTGTCGATGTTGATTTAAATGTCACGGATTCTTCTCTACAGGGTCACATATTCTAGTCGACACTATCGGCAGGAATGGACATATCTTTTGTCGAAGATTCCTCGCTGTATTGTGATCTGTATGAAGGCCTATCATTGATTAGATGTCCATTCTCAGCCACCAGTGAAACAGCTCAGATTTTCAAAAATAAAATATTTCATTTTAAATTGAATGTCATGACTGTCGTGTGTCTTTGGACGAAAATGGAAATGAGGCATGTACCAAAACCGTTCATTTATTTGCGGATTGATATCATTTCGCTAAGTTTGGCTAGCACAAACATTTTCATAGTGATACCACATGGAAGTCGGTGTGTGTTTAAGTTGGTGGGAGAGGGTTAAAAATCACAAACTATAAGACACTCGTTATATAACGTTTAGGTCACCGAGTTTGAGTAAGAATTTGTCAATCTACCATTTGCAGGTATGTATTCAATAATTTTACAGCGTCTATATGTAACGTAACGCAAAACCAATACATTTTGCAAATTCCTCGATCTCCGTAGCAACGCCTAAGCTAAATCACAGAGATTATCATTTTGGTGTTTTTATGACCCAGATATTCTCAATTTTTGCAAGGATCAAGGGAAACTTCCGGCCATGTAAAAACTTTGAACTGGTTCTAATATTGCCTGGTGAACATGGGCTGCCATTTAGCTTCAGTTCAGATGACGTCGTACACATAAAAGCATGGCAGTGAGGTGACGTCGGGTCATTATTTGACCAGTTCTAGTGTATGGGCGCCAAGCACTCTGATAAGTTGGGAGTTACGACGCAAATGGTAACGAATAGTCTGTACTGAAACGCCATGCTGCCCAGCAGCGAAGGTAGGCGTGGCAACAGACACTGACGTAAGCACGTCAACGTTCGGTTCCGGTCTTTGTCTCTCCAGGTTTACCGTTAACCAGGTCGCTGCGACTGTAAACAGTGCAGGTTTATCGGAAACGTGCCTCAGGTCGCTCATTCTATTTGCGACAGCACCATAACTAGAATTCGACCACTATTGCCTTTACCCCACCCACTATCATTTTATTGCGTCCGTTTTCAGAAATCTGTTGCAAATTGAAAACTGTGAAAAACTAAAAAAAAATCAAATCGACCTCTATTGCGTGAATCGTACGACGTGGACTGAAAAACCTGTCGACCGAATGTGCACGTGGAAAAAGTGGAAATGAGTGTTCTGGGTGCTAAGTGCTATGTACACGGTGCATATGATCTAATTATCAATATCGTCAGGGTAAAAAATATATGTACATTAGATATGAAACACAGACAGAGCTACATCAATTATAAAAAAGAGGGAGATTTCTTTTTTTGCCAAGTAGGGCCTATATATAAGATATCATTACTACATTTTTTTCCCCTTCAAATGATCATATAATCATATAAAACGTATAAAACACGTGAATACAAAATTATTTTTTTTGTAAAGATGGGTCAAATGTACGATATATTGACATGTGTAAATAAGCACATCTCCAGAATCCAAAGTATACTTGTGGGTATTCACGTTACCATAACTTGTCTTTCATGTTTTCCCCTGCAGATCATGATAGTTTTTGTGTACATTTTGTTTTATTATTTCATAAAAAAACGAATAGATCTATAACGTTACCATATGTGTTGTGTTTTATTAATCCAGAAAAGTTTGAAAAAGTTCCAAGTTCAAATCTCAATTAAATTTCTTATTTGTTAGATAAAAGAAAACGAATAATGGAGAATAACGGAAGACTTTAATCCGAGTCTCAAACTTGGGCAGTTGATTTAGAACAAGACATGACTCAATCGATGAGCTTGATAAATACACGTCAATACGGAAATATGTATCAAAAGTGACAATTTTCCCCTAAATGATTCGTTATATGTAGAGTTTTAAACTACCAGCGGAAGTCTCACGAAACATGACTATTGCAATTAGGTTGTAAGTACCTAGGTATTGTTTTGCTTCCGTGTGTCGGTTCTAACTTTCACCGACTTAATCCGTAACATAAAGACAATGCTCTAAAACTATATGCCGGACAGCCTCTGTACGAGACTCTAAGTGTAAATGGCAGTAATGGCTCAAGGTTTACAATGTTTAAACTATCGACACTGAATCCGTGACATTAAAATAAGGATCGACACGCCTCCGTTACCCTGTCGTCACAAAACTGTGACATTTTAAAAAAAAGTAAATTTGAAGAAATATTCATAATCAGATGTTCAATTTGACCGTATTTTACTTATAATATACTACATTCCCCGGAATGTCAAATATATACTTCATACTTTGATTATATTAACATATCAGCGATAATGTCCCCGCTATCGACTAGCAACTGTGACAAAATGATAATACTGTCGACGTGAATCTGTGACAAACTGTCGACGCAAATCACTAGTTTCCAGACCGTGTTATTTATCATGATGTTTTTATAACTGTCGATATTTTAAGACGTTCAATTATATGATTTACGTCATCATATTTTATACGTTACGTCATAAATGAGTCAACCGTCACAGGGCGAGAATTTTATCTCAGCCCTAGGGCAAGATAAAATATCTAACCCTGGTAAAAATGTATATATCATTATCCGGTATGCAAGAAAATGTTTTTATATATGTAACATTAATATCTGAAACATCAATAATTATGTTAGTGAAACTGTCAAATCGTATTGTATGTTGTATACATTTAATAACAAGTATTTCATTGAATGATATAGGGTTGTCATCTTTTGTGACTTAATGTTCTCCTTTTAACATAAATGAGGAAATAATATCAAATCAAGTCAGACGATACATCTTATATTTATATATCTGTGGGGAGAAAGCCATTTCTAGCATACACATAAGGATAGTTGCAGGTGTACCTGTGTGAGACTATCTCACCCTAGGGTCCCAATAAAGTTCTCGCATTGTCATCTTGAAGATCTACAAATCAATCAAACCGGGACAAAATGTTCAATCCGAACCTTAAAACTGCAGAACATTCTTATTATCATACATGTACTTATATTTTTTTGGTTAAATTTCGACTCCACCTTTTTTTATTAATATTAAACGCTTACATCAATTCGAATTTGTTTCTCATACTTCAGCACGGGCTACATCATCTAGAAGTAACATAACAACTATTTTTAGATCCCAGCATACTCGTTTTTTTTTCCAATTAATCTAGCACAATGTTCAGCAATTATCCTGGAAATGTCTTTATACATTATCTATGTACTGATATACTTGTGCGGGTCGTGAGGCGATGGTGTACTTTTAGTCTATGCATGGCGCCGTACGTTGCACTTTCCGTGGTTTTAATTCACGTAAGACTACTTGGGCTTACACGAATCGAAGCGGAATAAGCTTGTGGTGATTTTGATCAACCACCAATAGAATTAACTTGAACTTCTTATAGAAGAGTTTCACGATCACGTTTGCTTACTTCTAACATAATAACCGTTCTTTATTATAGTAACATGACGTCTAGTCAGCTCATCGCTTTGAATATCAGAGTACCTGTTGCATCTTTAACTCTTGTAGAATTATATTGAAATGGGATCAAGCAGAAAAGTGCAGAAGTTGTGCCAGATATCTTAAGGTATACATATTTAATTGATATCCTATACAAATATATTCTACATTATATCTGTACGTGTACAGCACATACCAATATACAACTATAAGTAAATATTACAAAATTTTAACAAAAACATTACAAAAAATATCTTAAAGCTACAATGACGAAAAATCATCATTCTATCTTCAACCGTATTAGTTCTGTTTCCCTTTTCCTCTGTAACAAACACTTTTGTTTAATTCAAACTTACCTTTTGCAACTTAAACAAATTGCAATTAAAGGGTTCTTTGGTAGAACCTATGCTTAGCATTTAGATGTGAATAAAGTGTTTGCCTCAAAGACATAAAAACTGGCCCTCGCCCGGTATCGGATTCACAACCACATGAACCGAGCTCTTCCACCAAACAACACGCTCTTTGCGCTTTGCAATCAGTATTTTCTCCAACAGTAATACACATTTTAATAAACATAAAGTATTCTTTATTCGCTCTTCAAACACACTTGCTACATTTTATGTCAAATGAAATACTAAGAAGTCGGAATGCTTGGAACATACACGGTCATCATGAAACTAACTAACTGTGTGGAACGGCGCCGCCATGCTGCTGTTCGCACACTTCCGGGACGGAAGTTTCTTGATATGTCTCACGTGAATTCATCATTCATTGACAGCCCAAACATCGTGTCGATAAATTCCCATAGGTTGGTAACGGTCACATTTCAAAATATAAAATACGATAATTTAATATAATATATGTGACCGTACTGGTCAAATAGATATAAAATGAAATACAAAAATAGCACCTTTACCAGATGTCACACTAACATATATTGTGTATTTTATGATATTTGAACCGGAAATTTTGATAGCAATCGTATCACAATAGGAAACAATATATAAATCCCATAATGCCTTGTTCTTGACAAAGTCAAACATCCGGATGTCTCTTTTGATGATTTAGGAATGTCATGTTTTTTCTCAGTCACTGCCGATTGTGACGTCACTGGAAGTGTAGATGGTGTCGTCGTATAAATAGATATGACATCCATTGGATGATCTATCTTGCAGCTATAGTCGTGGTTAGTGAATAAACTGCTTATTGAATGATTTAACAGTTTGAAATACACATCAGCAGCTTGCATAGAACACCCTAGAGCTGTGGCAGTGTATATGCACAGCACATACTCCCTGGAAGAGCTGAAAAATAAAGATGAAGTAGTTAATTAAATTGCTTATATTAATATCTATCTCAAATGTTAAGTTTATGCTAGTGGACGTGATGGTTGGTGCTAGTGGACATGATGGTTTGTGCTAGTGGACGTGACGGTTGGTGCTAGTGGACATGATGGTTGGTACTAGTTGACGTGACGGTTGGTTGTTGCGGACATGGTGGTTAGTGCGAGTGGACATGATGGTTGGTAATAGTGGACTGGTCATGATGGTCGGTGCTAGTGGACTTAATGGTTGGTGCTAGTGGACATGACTGTCGGTGCTAAATGACATGATTTTCGGTGTGAGTGGACATGATTGTCGGTGCTAGCGGATGTGTTTGTTGGTGCTAGTGGACATGATGGTTGGTGCTAGTGGACTTGATGGTTGGTGCTAGTTGACATGATTGTCGATGCGAGTGGACATGATTGTCGGTGCTAGCGGATGTGTTTGTTGGTGCTAGTGGCCGTGATGGTTGGTACTAGTGGACGTGATTGTTGGTGCTAGTGGACATGCTGGTTGGTGCTAGTGGATATGATAGTTGTTGCTAGTGGACATGATCATTTGTGCTGGTGTATATGACGGTTTGTGCTAGTGGACATGACGGTTGGTGGTAGTGGACATGACGGGTGCTAGTGGACATGATGGTTGGTGCTAGTGGACATGACGGTTCGTGGTAGTGGACATGACTGTTGGTGCTAGTAGACGTGACGGTTGATGCTAGTGGACATGGTTGGTGTTAGTGGACGTGACGGTTTGTGCTAGTGGACGTGACGGTTGGTGTTAGTGGACATGATGGTTGGTGCTAGTGAACTAGATGGTTTGTGCTAGTGGACATGTCTGTTAGTGCTAGCGGACAGGATGGTTTATGCTAGTGGACATGATGGTTTGTGCCAGTTGACATGACTGTTGGTGCAAGTGGACATGATGGTTGGTGCTAGTTGACATGACTGTTGGTGCTAGTGGGCATGGCAGTTAGTACTAGTGGACATGATGGTTACTGCTAGCGGACATGATAGTTTGTGCTAGTGGACATGATGTTTGGTGCTAGTGGACGTGACGGTTGGTGCTAGTGGACATGACAATTTGTGCTAGTGGACATGATGGTTGGTGCTAGTGGACGTGATGGTTGGTGCTAGTGGACGTGACGGTTTGTGCTAGTGGACATAATGGTTGGTGCTAGTGGACATGATGGTTGTATGTAAAGTTGTCTTAATTAAGTCTTCGTTATTCGTCTTTGCGTTCTGAGCTTTCAAAGATCATATTATCATAAAGTATTGACCATGAAAAGGTTGTCCCAATCATATCATTTCACACATTCGATGCTACAGATGTGAAACAATCGTCACATACTTAATCTTATAGCGGCGCCTGTGAAAATAGCGTCCCATATTAAATCTAATAAGTTCTTATGTGCCGTGGGGCGACTGAAAATTAGTCTCATATTTAGAGTTATCATTTCATTTCTTTTCAAATTACATATATCATGCATTGTCACATGAAAATAGTAAAGCACTTAAACCGACGGTTCTAGGGACACAAACGCTTTGTATTGACATTGTCTTAGTACATGTTCTACCCGGGGGTGGACTCGGGGGCGATTCATAACAACTCGCAGCTAATTTCGTGATCGAGATAAAAAAAAATTAGAATAAACTTGAATAAAAAACACACACACAGTAAGCTGACAATACATTGAATTGAAATTTGTTAAATGTAACTTGATTATATAATATCTGCATATATATATATATATATATATATATATATATAAAACAATGCTAAATGTCCGAGGCAGTTTTTTATAACGTTACCAAACTGACGCATTATCTCATAGACACGTGACATGATACCTAATCCAGTGACAGTGCAGTGGCGTCAGACCTACACATCTCAGACAGTCTGTAACTATTCTGCACTAAGATACAGTAGGCCTACGTAGCATGTAAGTGTCCCATTAAACAACTACTGGCAATAACAATACAAACCCAACGAGCTTATAACGATATAAGAACAGCTCATATTATATTTACGTTTGAAATATGCATCACGTTTTGAAATGTCATTGACGAAAATGTAATGTTGTTATAATAATCAAAATGTTGATTAGTTACATGACGCAGCGTTACTGCTAATTTCCGTTGTGCAAATTCATTTTGTCAAATACAGGGCGTGTAATTTCAGCGAACATGATATAATTACTTTGAAATGGCATGATGTCCTCGTCTGTAATTGGTTCCTTGAAATGACGTGCCCTACGTGGAATGTTCATGTCAATTAATGTTACGTAGCATATTTCATTTTTTATGTTTCCATTATTGTATGTCTGCAACTTCCAGGAAACAAAGAGTTCTTGATGACCACAATGCCATTTTACCAAAGGTTCCACGTTTTCAATGTTAATATTTAATCGCACAGAACGTAACATTTCAGAAACTATGATTAAAGCCGAAAAAAAAACATAATTATGAATCCTATTTCTCCTGTTGTTTTTTTATTGTTCTCTTTTTACTTAAGTTTTGTCATAGATTAAATATTCGCATATTAAATAATATTGATGATTATTATTTTAAAACATTATTCCATTGTTGGCGATAATTATATTATAGACATTTAAATAAATTTTGTCTGTTTAAAGCAATTTGCATAATGTTGATTTAGGTTTTAAATTAAACATCGGGACATGTTTAGTGCATTATATGAAACGGTAGCATTTAAAATATGCAATTTAATCTACCGTTATACGACAACAATATTTAAAGTTAATACATAAATATTTAAATATTGATATTTTAAAAAAACGTATATAACACACCTACTCAAGTTATAATATTTGTTCACCTTTATAAACCGAATACGCTTAAGCTATTGTGAAACTACGCCAAACAATTTATAATTGGACTCCAATACAAATTTATATTGATTCTATTGTATTGTATAATGTATGTAACAGATGAATGTGCTGTCATCCCTTATACGGTGGGTTCTATCTAAACATAGAATGACGTACTAAGTTTCAAAATAGCGTATTGGGTTTATATTGTATTAAGAATGTTGTTACGTTGTGATGCATTATATACACTGTCCTACTGTTGTAAGAAATTAAAGCAGTTAATTTTCTAAAGTACAAAGCAGAAATAAGAAACAACGAGGGGCATTCACTATATTCTGTCACTGGTCTTCAGATATTTAAGATTTTCACAGGAACGGGATTTTTTTCAGGCCAACCCTTCAAAGTATTACCCCCGTACATATACACTTTGAAGTCTTGCTGCCCACGACCTAAATGCCGCAAGGTAGTCTCCCCTTGGTATACTGTTCAGACACTGAAAAATTGCAGACCCAAGGGCACGTCTAATAGCATAGCGTTTACCTGTGAGCATTTTTTTTCATGGAAAATGGGAAAAAAAATCACAGGTGATAAGGGGAATAAGGGGGCTGAGTGTTCAACCTGAATAACCTTTTCTTGTTCTAATAAAGATTGTACACTTTTATTTTTATGGCAAAAGCATTGTCATGAATAAGCTGTATGCCTTCCAAACCTTTACTTAGGTTTTATTTTGATAAAACATTTTGACAGATTTAAGTACTTTATCTTTGTAAAACTTGTTTGTTATTCTTCTACTCTCTTTGGAAGGAATTTGTACAACATGACCACCAGAACTGAAGAAAATGGCATATGAAACCTTCTTGGCGCTTCTTGTCGTCTTTGCTATGACCGGTCTAGCCTGAGTTTTACCAAGTCATTGTTCAAAATAATAAACCCAAGTTTCATCCCCAGTGAGTAAGCCAAAAATTTCCCTAGGATTACAATTTTTATATTTTAGCACAATCTAAACGTTTGGCCTTTTGATCAGGTGTCAGCATATGGGGATCCACCTAGGACTGAGCACTAAGCCCTTAAATTTCCTAACCCATCGCAAAACTGTTATTAATGTTGTGGTAGAACTATTATGTATACAACACAATTCGAAATAAATCTCTTTTGGCGATAACTGCAAGGAAACTCGGGCTTTAATGTAAGCTCTTATTTCTAATTTTTCTTCATTTTTTTTTTGCCATTAAAACAACATTCTATTGTATACATTCAGTATTCAAGAATACAAAGAGACCGATGTTTGTAAAAAGAGTCGAGTTATACTTTAACAGATATACCCTTACCTTTCCTTTACAAGATTGGAAAATAAAACTGATCGACTCTTCAAACTGCAAATTTTCACAGACAAAATGTTGCAATTACCATAAAGTCGTACATATGTTATAAGGCAATCATGTCTGCCAAACTCCCTAGAAAGTATTCATATCAAGTCAATTTGTATTTGTTTAGACTTGCCATGCGATGCCCGTGTTTGTTTTAAGACGTAGACTGGTCAAATACTCACTTAACAGTGCTTATTTCATTTATTTGTTCCATTTGTCAATTACGGAATACACTATATATTCCCAAGAAAATATCAATTGACTACTTCTGTCAAAACTGATCTGCCAAAGTTTAAGTTACATTTACGACCATTTTCATTCTGTTTTCGATGTAAATACATGTCAGTATATTGCTTTAACGATAATTCCAATCTCACTATCATATATGTATTTAAAGCATTTTCATTGGACGATGTCATTTTTAAAATACTTTAAATTTTTCGATAAACCCTTGGCGCCGGACTACTTTTTTTACATTTCTCGCGTAAACAAATAGGTTTAATTTTATACGAACGAATGGCGTGCACCACTGTTCCACGCTTATGTTAATAATAAAATACAGAAGAAAAAAAATTGTAAACTATTTTCTTCGGTTTATTGTTTTATTGATTTCTTAGGTTTAGCGATTTTAACCGGGCGACACAATCAGAACATAAGTTGTTTGAAGAAACAATGAAGTAGGTCATAAAATGTTCAGATTTAAGATGTAAAGATACAGTATCTTGATTATACCATTGAAAAAAAACCTGGTTTACCGAACGATGACAAAAAATTCCACATACCAATTTATTCAACAAATTAGAATGAAATAAAAACGTGTAGCCTAGTTGAATGTCAGAAGCAAACGATCGTGAGTCAATATAATTGCACGTTTGCATCGTTCGTAATTCGGACTCATCAATTCATGAGCGGGTATTTATATGATCTTTGTATATGTTGACACGTTTAATTATTCGTGTAGACCAAAACCTAACATTGACTTCAGCTTCTGCACTGTGTAGGTAATTCCTTGAATTAGCGATTTTTTTATTTGTCGGCCATATCATGAGATAAAAGGCGGATGTTTAATTTTTCACTTCAAAATATTTCGTCATTTTAGAGTTTAGCTGATAACGTAAACAATAACCGTTACGATACTATTGGATACTAGATCTATTCAATTTAATGTCAACCATGACAGTAATGCATTCATTGGCATTTTCTTTGCAGCGAATAGTTTAAATTCCCATTTGCTTGATGAGTCTTAGCATATCAAATTTATATGTATCAGGATAGGAATTATAAGAATTAAATTAATGTTTTTCTGCTTTAATGCATATGCAAAGAATGCCGAATAACGCACAAATCTTATACCCAATCACAATTAAGCCCCGATGAGTTTACGACTAAGTTCCGGCATATTTCTAGGCACTTTCGGCCGGGGTCCGTCCGGTCACCTGCCGGGTCATTTTTGGGCATCGGGCAGGTGCCCGATTCATTTTAACGCGGAGTTAAAATCAGTTCCGACGTCGGGCATCTTAATGTCATCGCCTACAAATCGGCCGATGTCCGGCCGGGCATCTGACATCGGCCGAGCGCCGGGTAGAATTTGGGTCAATAAAATATGTCCATATATATATCGGGCGCCAGGCAGGGGCCGGCCAAACGCCAGCCGGGTCCCTCCCGGTGCCGGGCCGACTTCCCGTCAGTATGTCAGTACTCTACTTGTTATGAATATTCTGTATGTAAGTATGTCTGTATGTAAGTACTGTATTTGTTATGATTACTATGTATGTAAGCACTGTACTTGTTATCATTATTACGTATGTAAGCACTGTACTTGTTATGAGTTACGATAAATACATATGTAAGCACTGTACTTGCTATGGTTAGTATGTATGTAAGCACTGTACTTGCTATGATTAGTATGTATGTAAGCACTGTACTTGCTATGGTTAATCTGTATGTAAGCACTGTACTTGTTATGATTAGTATGTATGTAAAAAGTGTACTTGCTATGATTAGTCTGTATGTAAGTACTGTACTTGTTATGATTAGTCTGTTTGTAAGTTCTGTACTTGTTATGATTAGTCTGTTTGTAAGTACTGTACTTGTTATGATTAGTCTGCATGAAAGCACTGTACTTGCTATGGTTAGTCTGTATGTAAGTACTGTACTTGTTATGATTAGTATGTATGTAAACAGTATACTTGCTATGATTAGTCTGTATGTAAGTACTGTACTTATTATGATTAGTCTGTATGTAAGTACTGTACTTGTTATGATTAGTCTGTATGTAAGTACTGTACTTGTTATGATTAGTCTGTATGTAAGTACTGTACTTGTTATGATTAGTCTGCATGAAAGCACTGTACTTGCTATGGTTAGTCTGTATGTAAGTACTGTACTTGTTATGATTAGTATGTATGTAAACAGTATACTTGCTATGATTAGTCTGTATGTAAGTACTGTACTTATTATGATTAGTCTGTATGTAAGTACTGTACTTGTTATGATTAGTCTGTATGATGTAAGTACTGTACTTGTTATGATTAGTCTGTATGTAAGTACTGTACTTGTTATGATTAGTCTGTATGTAAGTACTGTTTTTGCTATGGTTAGTCTGTATGTAAGCACTGTACTTACTATGGTTAGTATATATGTAAGTATTGTACCTGTTTTGATTAGTCGGTATGTAAGTACTGTACTTGCTATGGTTAGTCTGTATGTAAGTACTGTACTTGCTTTGGTTAGTATGTATGTAAGTACTGTTTTTGCTATGGTTAGTCTGTATGTAAGCACTGTACTCGCTATGGTTAGTATGTATGTAAGTATTGTACTTGTTATGATAAGTCTGTATGTAAGTACTGTACTTGCTATAGTTAGTCTGTATGTAAGTACTGTACTTGCTATGGTTAGTCTGTATGTAAGTACTGTACTTGCTATGGTTAGTCTGTATGTAAGCACTGTACTTGCTATGGTTAGTATGTATGTAAGTATTGTACTTGTTATGATAAGTCTGTATGTAAGTACTGTACTTGCTATGGTTAGTCTGTATGTAAGTACTGTACTTGCTTTGGTTAGTATGTATGTAAGTACTGTACTTGCTATGATTAGTCTGCATGTAAGCATTGTACTTGCTATGATTAGTATGTATGTAAGTACTGTACTTGTTATGATAAGTTTGCTTGTTAGCACTGTACTTGCTATGATTAGTCTGTATGTAAGCAATGTACTTGCTATGATTAGTCTGTATGTAAGTACTGTTTTTGCTATGGTTAGTCTGTATGTAAGCACTGTACTTGCTATGGTTAGTATGTATGTAAGTATTGTACTTGTTATGATTAGTCTATTTGTAAGTACTGTTCTTGTTATGGTTCGTCTGTATGTATAGTCTGTATGTAAGTACTGTACTTGTAATGATTAGTCTATATTTATAGTCTGTTTGTTAGTACTGTACTTGTTATGATTAGTCTGTATGTAAGTACTACACTTGTTATGATTAGTCTGTATGTAAGTACTGTACTTGTTATGATAAGTTTGCTTGTTAGCACTGTACTTGCTATGATTAGTCTGTATGTAAGCAATGTACTTGCTATGATTAGTCTGTATGTAAGTACTGTTTTTGCTATGGTTAGTCTGTATGTAAGCACTGTACTTGCTATGGTTAGTATGTATGTAAGTATTGTACTTGTTATGATTAGTCTGTATGTAAGTACTGTACTTGCTATGGTTAGTCTGTATGTAAGTTCTGTACTTGCTTTGGTTAGTATGTATGTAAGTACTGTATTTGCTATGATTAGTCTGCATGTAAGCACTGTACTTGCTAAGATTAGTCTGCATGTAAGCACTGTACTTGCTATGATTAGTCTGTATGTAAGTACTGTACTTGTTATGATTAGTCTGTATGTAAGTACTGTATTTGCTATGATTAGTCTGTATGTAAGTACTGTTTTTGCTATGGTTAGTCTGTATGTAAGCACTGTACTTGCTATGGTTAGTATGTATGTAAGTACTGTACTTGTTATGATTAGTCTGTATGTAAGCACTGTACTTGCTTTGGTTAGTATGTATGTAAGTACTGTACTTGCTATGATTAGTCTGCATGTAAGCACTGTACTTGCTATGATTAGTCTGCATGTAAGCACTGTACTTGCTATGATTAGTCTGTATGTAAGTACTGTACTTGTTATGATTAGTCTGTATGTAAGTACTGTACTTGCTATGATTAGTCTGTATGTAAGTACTGTTTTTGCTATGGTTAGTCTGTATGTAAGCACTGTACTTGTTATGATTAATCAGACTCTGTATGTTTATGCCTTTGTGATTACCCTGTCACTTGAATATTACGTCTGCGGTTGGAAACAGTTTCTTATCATTGGTCCCAGTTCTGCCTTCATCATTAAGTTTATTATAGTGATGGGGAAATTTTGTTGATATGTTACGTTCATCATTGTTTATTATTTTGCATTTTGGAGCTCATTCAACCAGAATACTGATTAAGCCACGTCCTTGGTGCGTGATGCATGTTGAGCTGTATTCCTCGTGAACACTATCTGATAAAAGGGTCAAATGGTCACGTGAAATCACAAAATCCGAGTCTGCTATATTTCTGTCGTGATAGCGTTCTGTACTCGGTCACTATTCGAGCACACTTATCTCCGAAAGTGACTGATAATTTTCCCACTTGAATCAGCGGTGAGACAAATAATAGCCAGACGTTATGTCGTCTATTAACCATCACTGTAAATGTGACCGGGCGGGGTGGCGACTTCACAACTCTTCGATTGATATTCAGACTCGCCCAAGACTGAGATCAGCGGACCCGGTTAGATAATATTGAGAATTGATGTAGCAAGCATGGTGTTTAATTAAGTAACCATAGCATGTAATATTTAAAGAGTCTGTTTCTTTTTCTATTCTTAACAGAGTGTATAGGCATTTAATATTTGACAGTTCACACAAGCTTAAACTTTAACCATATGCGATCAAGTTCAATGTTCAATAACTTTGTTTTAGCGTTGTTTTATTCGTTGACATTAAACAGACCAGTATTATTTATTACCCTCATTTTCTCGGATTATTTTATTATAAAAATACAATTTGTCAACAGAGCTTTAACTGTTTGGTTTGATCTTATTCGGCATTATAAATGGAATTAAATCTGCAAAGGAAATGTTCAACTTTAAACAATTTGATAATTTATATTAATTGTAGTCATCTGTATCTGGCAGAGTCGATTAGACATTTCTAGTTGTGTCGTATTGTATACGCACATTTCTCAATACCGTTTTCTACTTTATTTATTTTAAACATAACAAACATAGACAGTTCCGTTTCGAAATTAAAAACAAAGGCTACAGGTAAATGTTGGTAAGTGCCAATAAACCAATAATTGAGCGAATGTGTAACCATTGTAATGTTAAAGAAGATGAATTTCATTTTGTTCTAGAGTGTGACTTGTTCATTATCAAAGAGAAACAAAATTACAAGCATGTATTTCTGGATCAGAGGAACCTGTTTAAACTCGTTAATCTTATTACACTAACCAAAACCCCAACACTCACAGTAATTAAGTTCGGTTTTTTTTTTACATAAATCATGCTTTTGAGAAACACACTGATGATCTTTATTGCGACTAAAACAATAGCTATGGTTACCTTCTCTGTGAAAGAACAAACATACACCGCATTATCTCTTTATAACTTTATTAAACTTTAAAAGATGTTTAAACATGCAGTATCATGTTTTCGGATTGTTCTATTTAGAACCTGCCTACGTAGTTTGATTCTCAGGTGAAAGATATCTGTTGCATTTTTAAAGGTGCCGTCGCCATATGATGTATATATTTGTTGCATATACATATATACTGAATAATGTTACTGAAACTGTTTTATTAAAGCTGTATAAGGATAAGCCAAACCTGCATAGTAAGTATTTGTAGGCTGAGTTTGTAATGTCTATATTCTGTATAGCAGCGATCTCCTTCTGTTTACAAGTGCTATGTGATGCCTGCAGCAGTTGGTAACAGCTCCTGTGTGCGAGGTAGGCTGGAAGTACAAGACATAAGAATGTTATATTATCATCATATTTGAATGTCTTATAGACTGAGGGGTAGATGGAAAGCCAGTTCATATTTTAAACCTTGTTTGTTATATGATTCTCCATGGTACTATAACACATAACGACCACTGTTCATAATCATTAATTTTCGTTTCATTAAAAAAAATACAAAAGCTTGTTTACAGTCCTTAAAAGAAACATTCTGAAAATCATATCAATTATGGAACAATGCCAGAAACTGCAGATTTGTATTACAAAAATAAATGTTGTATACTACAAAAACATAGTTATGAGAATAAAATCATCGAGCTATCAAACGATTGTGGGAAAGCTCCGTAAACCAACACAACAGTTCTGGCCTTATCATGTCAAATAAACACAAAAACACTCTAATGTGTAAATTTTGAAAACTTTTTGCTGACTCCTTGTATTTCCTTTTTCAAAATTTAAATCATTACTTTAAAAACGTTTTATTGTACAGGATAACGTTATAAGATTTTAAATGTCAAAATTTGTCTTAATAGGCTGTTCTTTCTGTTTACATATCAACTACCATTTATACTAAAACCTACCCTGGCACCGCTTGGTATGAAACACCACCATGGTTACATGTACATGTACAGGATATTTACAGAATGCCCGTTTCCTTTTCTTGATTAAATTACTCTAAATCCAAAGTTAAAAACGTGTTTCCCTCTCCTTACATACCCATACAAAAAGCTACTTACTTAAGATTTCGGAGACATTTTTTTTTCTCCATCCAAGCAATTACTGTCATGTATGTTTACGACATTGATTTTGTCTTTCGATCAATACTACTTGTTGATATTGAAAATAAAAGAATTACACTGTACCTACCTAGATATGAAAACTTGTCACAAAGACAAAACAAAAATTGTTTTAATGATGGAAATGTGGAGAAAATGTATATTCCAAAATAGCAATTTGTTTTCCATTTCCCCCGACGTAATGCTGCCTTAGAATGAGCCCAATGTCTGGAAGCATCTCTAAGTGACAATGTGCTTGTTGAATATTTCCTTTGTTACCTAAACTGAAACTTTCTTTGGTGTTGGTATATTATCTTTAGTGTTGGTATATTATCTTTGGTGTTGGTATATTATCTTTTGTGTTGGTATATTATCTTTGTTGGTTTGGTGTTGTATATTATTTTTGTTGGTGGTTTATTATTTTAGTGTTGGTATATTATCTTTAGTGTTGGTATATTATCTTTTGTGTTGGGATATTATCTTTGTTGGTTTGGTGTTGGTATATTATCTTTGTTGGTGGTATATTATCTTTAGTGTTGGTATATTATCTTTGTCTGTGGTATATTATATTTTGTGTTGGTATATTATTTTTTGTGTTGGTATATTATCTTTGTGTTGGTATATTATCTTTGGTGCTGGTATATTATCTTTGTGTTGGTATATTATCTTTAGTTTTGGTATATTATCTTTGTTGGTGGTATATTTTCTTTAGTTTTTGTATATTATATTTTGTGTTGGTATATTATCTTTGTTGGTTTGGTCTTGGTAAATTATCTTTGTTGTATATTATCTTTTGTGTTGGTATATTATATTTGTGTTGGTATATTATCTTGGTGTTGGTATATTATCTTTGGTGTTGGTTTATTATCTTTTGTGTTGATATATTATATTTGGTGTTGATATATCACTTTTGTGTTTGTAAATTATCTTCAGTGTTGGAATATCATCTTTGGTGTTGGTATATTATCTTCAGTGTTGGTATATTATCTTAAGTGTTGGTATATTATCTTAAGTGTTGGTATATTATCTTAATTGTTGGTATATCATCTTTAGTGTTGGTATATTATCTTCAGTGTTGGTATATTATCTTAAGTGTTGGTATATTATCTTCAGTGTTGGTATATTATCTTTAGTGTTGGAATATTATCTTAATTGTTGGTATATCATCTTTAGTGTTGGTATATTATCTTCAGTGTTGGTATATTATCTTTGGTGTTGGTATATTATCTTTAGTGTTGGAATATTATCTTCAGTGTTGGTATATTATCTTTGGTGTTGGTATAGTATCTTCAGTGTTGGTATATTATCTTTGGTGTTGGTATATTATCTTCAGTGTTGGTATATTATCTTCAGTGTTGGTATATTATCTTAAGTGTTGGTATATTATCTTCAGTGTTGGTATATTATCTTTAGTGTTGGAATATTATCTTAATTGTTGGTATATCATCTTTAGTGTTGGTATATTATCTTCAGTGTTGGTATATTATCTTTGGTGTTGGTATATTATCTTCAGTGTTGGTATATTATCTTTGGTGTTGGTATATTATCTTCAGTGTCGGTATATTATCTTCGGTGTTGGTATATTATCTTTAGCGTTGGTCTATTATCTTTGGTGTTGGTATATTATCTTCAGTGTTGCTATATTATTATTTTTAGTGTTGGTATATCATCTTTAGTGTTGGTATATTACATTTGGTGTTGATATATTATATTTGGTGTTGGTATATTATCTTTAGTGCTGGTATATTATCTTCAGTGTTGGTATATTTTATTTGTGTTGGTATATTATCTTCAGTGTTGGTATATTTTATTTGTGTTGGTATAATTTATTTGGTGTTGATATATTATATTTGGTGGTGATATATCACTTTTGTGTTGGTATATTATCTTTGGTGTTGGTATATCATCTTTGGTGTTGGTATATTATCTTTAGTGTTGGTATATTATCTTTGGTATTGGCAAATTATCTTTGGTATTGGCATATAATCTTTGGTGTTGATATATTATCTTTGGTATTGGCATATTATCTTTGGTATTGGCATATAATCTTTGGTGTTGATATATTATCTTTGTTGTTTGCATATTATCTTTGGTGTGGGTATATTATCTTTGTTGTTGACATATTATCTTTGGTGTTGGTTTATTATCTTTGGTGTTGGTATATTATCTTTGGTGTTGGTATATTATCTTTGTTGTTGGTTAGGTGTTGGCATATTATCTTTGGTGTTTGCATATTATCTTTGGTGTTGGTATATTATCTTTGTTGTTTGCATATTATCTTTGGTATTGGTATATCATCTTTGTGTTTGGTTTGGTGTTGGTATATTATCTTTGGTGTTGGTATATTAACTTTGATGTTGGTATAATATTTGTTGTTGGTTTAGTGTTGGTATATTATCTTTGGGATATTCAAAGATCATAACTTTAAACTATTTAGATTGGAAGCATTCACAATACTGAAAGTGTTGTCCTTAACTGTCTTACCTGCTATCGCTATGTTTAGCCGATATGTACTTGTACGTGCACGTGCATGCACACAATTATAATGCACAAACATGTTATTGCATTCTTGGTCACATGTGCGTTATGTAAACTGGCTTATACGTGTGTGACTCTTACATGCTTATAATAATTTGATTGTTATATATTTTATCTTTACATAGTGTTAATATAGCAACACATTAAATTGATAAATGTAATAGACATACTATACTGAAAAAACTATTTAATCATAAGTTTAGATCTATGTTTCGAATACTTCATTTCATGTTTTATATATCAACATTTATATTGCTTTCTTTGTTAATTTCTGTGCTTGAAATCAGATATTATTTACAACAAATACACAACAAATAGTTATATTATGATTTATATTTAAAAGAAAAATATACATACAAACATCTCTCCTCGAAAAATCTTTAGTTTTATAAACGGAATTTAAATAAATTCTGATAAATTGCTTTTAAAATAAAGCTAATAAGATATAACGAAATAAGGTAATATAACTGAAGTAGATATATGTAAATAGGGGCTTTTCTCTAACCTAACTATCATTGAGCGGTTCAAATGTACACATGACGGAATTACATCTCTAAACATCTTTAATCAAATAAAACACATGTGTATTTTGTTGTAATCGCCTACCATTAAACAAATCGTCACAGATGAGCCCCAAGGCGACGTCGTAAGTCTGTAATTCTGAGATCGTCTGCTGATTACACGATGATAGAAATGGTTGTGTGCAGTCCCGGTACTCGGAATACAAGCTGAAACATGGGAAAAAAGAGAAGTTGAAACATGGCAGTAAAGATAGATCGTCTGCTAGTTAATGGTTGTGTACAGTCCCGGTACTCGGAATACAAGTTGAAACATGAGAGTACGGAGAAGTTGAAACATGGCAGTAAAGATAGATCGACTGCTAGTTAATGGTTGTGTACAGTCCCGGTACTCGGAATACAAGCTGAACCATGAGAGTACGGAGATGTTGTAACATGGCAGTAAAGATAGATCGTCTGCTAGTTAATGGTTGTGTACAGTCCCGATACTCGGAATACAAGTTGAAACATGAGAGTACGGAGAAGTTGAAACATGGCAGTAAAGATAGATCGACTGCTAGTTAATGGTTGTGTACAGTCCCGGTACTCGGAATACAAGCTGAACCATGAGAGTACGGAGATGTTGTAACATGGCAGTAAAGATAGATCGTCTGCTAGTTAATGGTTGTGTACAGTCCCGATACTCGGAATACAAGTTGAAACATGAGAGTACGGAGAAGTTGAAATATGGCAGTAAAGATAGGTCGTCTGCTAGTTAATGGTTGTGTACAGTCCCGGTACTCGGAATACAAGTTGAAACATGAGAGTACGGAGAAGTTGAAACATGGCAGTAAAGATAGATCATCTGCTAGTTAATAGTTGTGTACAGTCCCGGTACTCGGAATACAAGTTGAAACATGAGAGTACGGAGAAGTTGAAACATGGCAGTAAAGATAGATCGTCTGCAAGTTAATGGTTGTGTAAAATCCCAGTACTCTGAATACAAGCTGAAACATGAGAGTACGGAGAAGATGAAACATGGCAGTAAAGATAGATCGTCTGCTAGTTAATGGTTGTGTACAGTCCCGGTACTCGGAATACAAGTTGAAACATGGGAGTACGGAGAAGTTGAAACATGGCAGTAAAGATAGGTCGTCTGCTAGATAATGGTTGTGTACAGTCCCGGTACTCGGAATACAAGCTGAAACATGAGAGTACGGAGAAGTTGAAACATGGAAGTAAAGATAGGTCGTCTGCTAGTTAATGGTTGTGTAGAGTCCCGGTACTCGGAATACAAGTTGAAACATGAGAGTACGGAGAAGTTGAAATATGGCAGTAAATATAGGTCGTCTGCTAGATAATGGTTGTGTACAGTCCCGGTACTCGGAATACAAGCTGAAACATAAGAGTACGGAGAAGTTGAAACATGGCAGTAAAGATAGATCGTCTGCTAGTTAATGATTGTGTACAGTCCCGGTACTCAGAATACAAGTTGAAACATGAGAGTACGGAGAAGTTGAAATATGGCAGTAAAGATAGGTCGTCTGCTAGATAATGGTTGTGTACAGTCCCTGTACTCGGAATACAAGTTGAAACATGAGAGTACGGAGAAGTTGAAACATGGCAGTAAAGATTGATCATTTGCTTGATAATGGTTGTGTACAGTCCCGGTACTCGGAATACAAGTTGAAACATGAGAGTACGGAGAAGTTGAAATATGGCAGTAAAGATAGATCGTCTGCTAGTTAATGGTTGTGTATAGTCCCGGTACTCGGAATACAAGTTGAAACATGAGAGAAAGGAGAAGTTGAAACATGGCAGTAAAGATAGATCGTCTGCTAGATTATGGTTGTGTACAGTCCCGGTACTCGGAATACAGATCTGTACAAGTTGAAACATGAGAGTACGGAGAAGTTGAAACATGGCTGTAAAGATAGATCGTCTGCTATTTAATGGTTGTGTACAGTCCCGGTACTCGGAATACAAGTTGAAACATGAGAGTACGGAGAAGTTGAAACATGGCAGTAAAGATAGATCGTCTGCTATTTAATGGTTGTGTAAAGTCCCGGTACTCGGAATACAAGCTGAAACATGAGAGTACGGAGAAGTTGAAATATGGCAGTAAAGATAGATCGTCTGCTAGTTAATGGCTGTGTACAGTCCCGGTACTCGGAATACAAGCTGAAACATGAGAGTACGGAGAAGTTGAAATATGGCAGTAAAGATAGATCGTCTGCTAGTTAATGGTTGTGTACAGTCCCGGTACTCTGAATACAAATTGAAACATGAGAGTACGGAGAAGTTGAAACATGGCAGTAAAGATAGATCGTCTGCTATTTAATGGCTGTGTACAGTCCCGGTACTCGGAATACAAGTTGAAACATGAGAGTACGGAGAAGTTGAAACATGGCAGTAAAGATAGATCGTCTGCTAGTTAATGGTTGTGTACAGTCCCGGTACTCGGAATACAAGCTGAAACATGAGAGTACGGAGAAGTTGAAATATGGCAGTAAAGATAGATCGTCTGCTAGTTAATGGTTGTGTACAGTCCCGGTACTCGGAATACAAGCTGAAACATGAGAGTACGGAGAAGTTGAAATATGGCAGTAAAGATAGATCGTCTGCTAGTTAATGGCTGTGTACAGTCCCGGTACTCGGAATACAAGCTGAAACATGAGAGTACGGAGAAGTTGAAATATGGCAGTAAAGATAGATCGTCTGCTAGCAAATGGTTGTGTACAGTCCCGGTACTCTGAATACAAATTGAAACATGAGAGTAGGGAGAAGTTGAAACATGGCAGTAAAGATAGATCGTCTGCTATTTAATGGCTGTGTACAGTCCCGGTACTCGGAATACAAGTTGAAACATGATAGTACGGAGAAGTTGAAACATGGCAGTAAAGATAGATCGTCTGCTAGTTAATGGTTGTGTACAGTCCCGGTACTCGGAATACAAGCTGAAACATGAGAGTACGGAGAAGTTGAAACATGGCTGTAAAGATAGATCGTCTGCTATTTAATGGTTGTGTACAGTCCCGGTACTCGGAATACAAGTTGAAACATGAGAGTACGGAGAAGTTGAAACATGGCAGTAAAGATAGATCGTCTGCTAGTTAAAAGTTGTGTACAGTCCCGGTACTCGGAATACAAGCTGAAACATGAGAGTACGGAGAAGTTGAAACATGGCAGTAAAGATAGATCGTCTGCTATTTAATTGCTGTGTACAGTCCCGGTACTCGGAATACAAGTTGAAACATGAGAGTACGGAGAAGTTGAAACATGGCAGTAAAGATATATCGTCTGCTAGTTAATGGTTGTGTACAGTCCCGGTACTCTGAATACAAATTGAAACATGAGAGTACGGAGAAGTTGAAACATGGCAGTAAAGATAGATCGTCTGCTATATAATGGCTGTGTACAGTCCCGGTACTCGGAATACAAGTTGAAACATGAGAGTACGGAGAAGTTGAAACATGGCAGTAAAGATAGATCGTCTGCTAGTTAATGGTTGTGTACAGTCCCGGTACTCGGAATACAAGCTGAAACATGAGAGTACGGAGAAGTTGAAATATGGCAGTAAAGATAGATCGTCTGCTAGTTAATGGTTGTGTACAGTCCCGGTACTCGGAATACAAGCTGAAACATGAGAGTACGGAGAAGTTGAAATATGGCAGTAAAGATAGATCGTCTGCTAGTTAATGGCTGTGTAAAGTCCCGGTACTCGGAATACAAGCTGAAACATGAGAGTACGGAGAAGTTGAAATATGGCAGTAAAGATAGATCGTCTGCTAGTAAATGGTTGTGTACAGTCCCGGTACTCTGAATACAAATTGAAACATGAGAGTACGGAGAAGTTGAAACATGGCAGTAAAGATAGATCGTCTGCTATTAAATGGCTGTGTACAGTCCCGGTACTCGGAATACAAGTTGAAACATGAGAGTACGGAGAAGTTGAAACATGGCAGTAAAGATAGATCGTCTGCTAGTTAATGGTTGTGTACAGTCCCGGTACTCGGAATACAAGCTGAAACATGAGAGTACGGAGAAGTTGAAACATGGCTGTAAAGATAGATCGTCTGCTATTTAATGGTTGTGTACAGTCCCGGTACTCGGAATACAAGTTGAAACATGAGAGTACGGAGAAGTTGAAACATGGCAGTAAAGATAGATCGTCTGCTAGTTAAAAGTTGTGTACAGTCCCGGTACTCGGAATACAAGCTGAAACATGAGAGTACGGAGAAGTTGAAACATGGCAGTAAAGATAGATCGTCTGCTATTTAATGGTTGTGTACAGTCCCGGTACTCGGAATACAAGTTGAAACATGAGAGTACGGAGAAGTTGAAACATGGCAGTAAAGATAGATCGTCTGCTATTTAATGGTTGTGTAAAGTCCCGGTACTCGGAATACAAGCTGAAACATGAGAGTACGGAGAAGTTGAAACATGGCAGTAAAAACAGATCGTCTGCTATTTAATGGTTGTGTACAGTCCCGGTACTCGGAATACAAGTTGAAACATGAGAGTACGGTGAAGTTGAAATATGGCAGTAAAGATAGATCGTCTGCTAGTTAATGGTTGTGTACAGTCCCGGTACTCGGAATACAAGCTGAAACATGAGAGTAAGGAGAAGTTGAAACATGGCAGTAAAGATAGATCGTCTGCTAGTTAATGGTTGCGTACAGTCCCGGTACTCGGAATACAAGTTGAAACATGAGAGTACGGAGAAGTTGAAACATGGCAGTAAAGATAGATCGTCTGCTAGTTAATGGTTGTGTACAGTCCCGGTACTCGGAATACAAGCTGAAACATGGGAAAAAGGAGAAGTTGAAACATGGCAGTAAAGATAGATCGTCTGCTAGTTAATGGTTGTGTACAGTCCCGGTACTCGGAATACAAGCTGAAACATGAGAGTACGGAGAAGTTGAAATATGGCAGTAAAGATAGATCGTCTGCTAGTTAATGGTTGTGTACAGTCCCGGTACTCGGAATACAAGCTGAAACATGAGAGTACGGAGAAGTTGAAACATGACAGTAAAGATAGATCATCTGCTTGATAATGGTTGTGTACAGTCCCGGTACTCGGAATCAAGTTGAAACATGAGAGTACGGAGAAGTTGAAATATGGCAGTAAAGATAGAGCATCTGCTATTTAATAGTTGTGTACAGTCCCGGTACTCTGAATACAAGTTGAAACATGAGAGTACGGAGAAGTTGAAACATGGCAGTAAAGATAGATCGTCTGCTTGTTAATGGTTGTGTACAGTCCCGGTACTCGGAATACAAGTTGGAACATGAGAGTACGGAGAAGTTGAAATATGGCAGTAAAGATAGATCGTCTGCTAGTTAATGGTTGTGTACAGTCCCGGTACTCGGAATACAAGTTGAAACATGAGAGTACGGAGAAGTTGAAACATGGCAGTAAAGATAGATCGTCTGCTAGTTAATAGTTGTGTACAGTCCCGGTACTCGGAATACAAGTTGAAACATGAGAGTACGGAGAAGTTGAAACATGGCAGTAAAGATAGATAGATCGTCTGCTAGTTAATAGTTGTGTACAGTCCCGGTACTCGGAATACAAGTTGAAACATGAGAGTACGGAGAAGTTGAAACATGGCTGTGTACAATCCCGGTACTCGGAAAATAAGCTAAAACAAGCTGTTTTCATCAAGATTCTATTCATTTTGATATAATTTTACCATTACTTCTCTATTGGATACGTACAGGGCAGATATTTGTTCATACCGCAGCCGCTACATGCATCACGACATGCCATGCCGTTATCATCGTTACTTCATTGGCGTAGGAGCGTTTCAATTATTGGGGGAGGGGGGCAATCTGAGGAGAGTGTATGAGTATATATCCCCCTCTTACTTGTGTCAAAATATCGGGGGGTTGTGTCAAAGTATATGCTGGCCCCGCAACCTGAACATTGGGGGATGGGGGGGGGGGGGGGGGGGGGCGACCCCCGCTGTCCACCCTGGCTCCGTCGCCTATGTGTTTCTCTGTAAGATACGTACAGGACCGATATGTGTTAATACTACAGCCGCTACATGTACCAGGACATGTCGTTATTGCTGATATTTTTGTATACAGTTTAAAGTTCGCAGTGGACGGTCTGTTGGCAGAACATCGGAACTCGGATCGAAGGGTCATGGGATCGATCTTTCACAACGAACACAAGCATGTACCCTAAGGCTAGCTTCAAACGAAAAATTAATAAAAAGGAAACACGAGTGTTTACCGGTGGCGATACAGTCCTGTAATATTCTTGCCCACTAATTATTGTTGAAACATACTTGCATACATTCCCCAGGCTGGTCTCGTTGTAGTCGGGGACATGTCGAGTCGATAGGGGCAACCGGGAGTTGATCAGCTGCAGTTGAATATAGGACCAGGAACATGTTTGTCGATGGGCCTCAGAGCAGTGTGACGTTACAAGACGAAACGCTGTTACTGAAAAAGATGAGAAATAAAAAGATAAGTTTTGTTTTTAAGTCTTGGGAACACAATAACATTACAACGCATGCTTGAAATGGGCGGTTGAACAGACATACTATAATTCTAAATATATACTTAATTACAAACACAGAATCGCAGATGAAATGCAACAGCACAATACAATACTATATCAAGATAAATTGCAACCAAGATTGAGCTTAGATAAAAATACTAATACACATAATTTATATTTTGGAAGGACCATAACTCTGACAAATAGTTAACGTGCATCCTTTCTCTCATCTATAAGACAATGGTGCCCAGATATGTACACATATATACGGTCCATGCATCAAATATCGTAAAAATACACGATACGATCATAATTATATGTTCAGTACCAAATCGTCAGTGTAATCGACGTTCCTATTAACCTTAAAGTAAATTTCTATCTATATCGACACATAATCAATCAGACAATTTCGACATAATATTATCGAAACTCTATCGACAAAATACTACCACAACTGTATTGCCAAAATGCTAACAAATATCCTCATTCTCTTACATTACCAACATCAGCACACCAAGCATCGCATTAAAGCATAACACATCTCACCCCCCACAACGTAACCAAGCATCGCAAGTATGGCAATATTAAAACAAAGTATCGCTATAAAGTATTGATACTTCTACCCCCCCCCCCCCCCCCCCCCCCCCACCTTCCTACTCCATCCCGCAATAAAGCATAAACACGTCTATACCCCACAGCGTAACCAAGTATCGCAATGAAACATTACCACGTCCCTCCCCCCACTCACACAACGTAACAAAGCGTCGCAATAAAGCATTAACACGTCTATACCCCACAACGTAACCAAGTATCGTAATAAAGCATTAACACGTCTATACCCCACAACGTAACCAAGTATCGCAATAAAGCATTAACTCGTCTAAATCCACACAACGCAACCAAGCATCGCAATAAAGCATAAACACATCTATACCTCAACATCGTAATCAAGCATCGCAATAAAATATTAACACGTCGGTACCCCCACAACGTAACCAAGCGTCGCAATAAAGCATAAACACGTCTATACCCACATATCGTAACCAAGCATTGCAATAAAGCATTAACATGTCTATACCGCACAACGTAACCAAGTATCGCAATAAAGCATTAACACGTCTATACCGCACAACATAACCAAGTATCGCAATAAAGCATTAACACGTATATACCGCACAACGTAACCAAGTATCGCAATAAAGCATTAACACGCTTATACCCCACAACGTAACCAAGTATCGCAATAAAGCATTAACACGTCTATACCCCACAGCGTAACCAAGTATCGCAATAAAGCATTAACACGTCTATACCGCACAACGTAACCAAGTATCGCAATAAAGCATTAACACGTCTATACCGCACAACGGAACCAAGTATCTCAATAAAGCATTAACACGTCTATACCGCACAACGTAACCAAGTATCGCAATAAAGCATTAACACGCTTATACCCAACAACGTAACCAAGTATCGCAATAAAGCATTACCACGTCTATACCCCACAACGTAACCAAGTATCGCAATAAAGCATTAACACGTCTATACCGCACAACGTAACCAAGTATCGCAATAAAGCATTAACACGTCTATACCGCACAACGTAACCAAGTATCGCAATAAAGCATTAACACGCTTATACCCCACAACGTAACCAAGTATCGCAATAAAGCATTAACACGTCTATACCCCACAACGTAACCAAGTATCGCAATGAAACATTAAAACGTCCCCCCACCTCCACACGTAACCAAGCGTCGCAATAAAGCATTAACACGTCTATATCCCACAACGTAACCAAGTATCGCAATAAAGCATTAACACGTCTAAATCCCAACAACGCAACCAAGCATCGCAATAAAGCATAAACACGCCTATACCCCCACAACGTAACCAAGCATTGCAATGAAGCATTAACACGTCCCCCATCCCCACACGGAACCAAGTATCGCAATAAAGCATTAACACGCCTATACCCCACAACGCAACCAAGTATCGCAATAAAACATTAACAGGTCTAAACCCCCACCCCATCCCCACAACGTAACCAAGCGTCACAATAAACAATTAACACGTCTATACCCAACAACGTAACCAAGTATCGCAATAAAGCATAAACACGTCTATAACCCACAACGTAACCAAGTATCGCAATAAAGCATAAACAAGTCTATAACCCACAACGTAACCAAGTATTGCAATAAAGCATAAACAAGTCTATAACCCACAACGTAACCAAGTATCGCAATAAAGCATAAATAAGTCTATAACCCACAACGTAACCAAGTATCGCAATAAAGCATAAACACGTCTATAACCCACAACGTAACCAAGTATCGCAATAAAGCATAAACAAGTATATAACCCACAACGCAACCAAGTATCGCAATAAAGCATAAACACGTCTATACCTCAACTTCGTAACCAAGCATCGCAATAAAATATTAACACGCCTATACCCCCACAACGTAACCAAGCATTGCAATGAAGCATTAACACGTCCCCCATCCCCACACGGAACCAAGTATCGCAATAAAGCATTAACACGCCTATACCCCACAACGCAACCAAGTATCGCAATAAAACATTAACAGGTCTAAACCCCCACCCCATCCCCACAACGTAACCAAGCGTCACAATAAACAATTAACACGTCTATACCCAACAACGTAACCAAGTATCGCAATAAAGCATAAACAAGTCTATAACCCACAACGTAACCAAGTATTGCAATAAAGCATAAACAAGTCTATAACCCACAACGTAGCCAAGTATCGCAATAAAGCATAAATAAGTCTATAACCCACAACGTAACCAAGTATCGCAATAAAGCATAAACACGTCTATAACCCACAACGTAACCAAGTATCGCAATAAAGCATAAACAAGTATATAACCCACAACGTAACCAAGTATCGCAATAAAGCATAAACACGTCTATAGCCCACAACGTAACCAAGTATCGCAATAAAGCATAAACACGTCTATAACCCACAACGTAACCAAGTATCGCAATAAAGCATAAACAAGTCTATAACCCACAACGTAACCAAGTATCGCAATAAAGCATAAACACGTCTATAACCCACAACGTAACCAAGTATCGCAATAAAGCATAAACAAGTATATAACCCATAACGTAACCAAGTATCGCAATAAAGCATTAACACGTCTAAATCTTCCACCTCAACAACGTAATCAAGCGTCGCAATAAAGCAATAACACAACTATACCCAACAACGTAACCAAGTATCGCAATAAAGCATTAACACGTCTATACCCCCACAACATAACCGAGCATCGCAATAAAGCATTAACACGTCTACCCCCCCCCCCCCACCCCCACCCCCCTCCACCACAACGTTACCAAGCGTCGCAATAAAGCATTTACGCGTCCCCCCCCCCCCCCCCCTAACACACACCCACCTCCACAACGTAACATAGCATCGCAATAAAGCATTAACACGTGTATACCCCCACAACGTTACCAATCATCGCAATAAAACGTTAACACGTCTATTCCCCCACAACATTACCAATCCTCGCAATAAAGCATTAACACGTCCATACCCCAATAACGTTACCAAGTATTGCAATAAAGCATTACCACGTCTAAAAACCCACAACGCAACAAAACATCGCAATAAAACTTAACACGTGTATACCCCCACAACGTAACCAATCATCGCAATAAAGCATTAACACGTCTAAAAAATCAATGACGCAACAAAGCATCGCAATAAAGCATTTACACGTCTTAACCCCCACAACGTTTTCATCCGAGCAGTGATACTTTGCCTGTCATTATTACAAACAGTACATGAACATGTGCACAAGGCCAGACTTGAACAGGATTCATCGTGTAGCTGTTTTGTCTTTAATTGTGTGTTCATTTGAATGATCGGAATACTCAAACTGTTTTCTAACGACATTGGATTGCAGTCTATGTTTCCCAATGATCCTTTATAAAGTACAATTTGTATGAACCTTTGTGTTTCATTAAACAATTGAGTCAACATGCAATGTGAGTTTTACTTCTTCATTATTCAATTACTCCCTTTATGTTAAAGGTTTAAACAATTTAACTCATTGTGTACTCCCTTTTTGAGTTCAAACAATGCTAGGAAGGTATGAGAGTTTTATTGGCAGACTAATTCTAGGTAGGAATAACAATTGAGTTAACAAGTCATTTCGAGAGTTCATCAGCAATGTAGTCGAGATAACTAATTAGATTTCAAAAATTAGTTTCACATAACGCGAACAAAGGCCAAACATATCTTCACCAGAAATGGAAACAATTAGTCGAAAAATGAGTTGAACCAATAAATAATAAAACGTTACCGAAATTGGATCAATGATTATCATTTGTATTAGATTGTCAAATCATGTGCAATCCTTTTGGTATACAATATATATATATACGATATATAAACGAGTATAATTAATGCACAAATAGAGGTCTTGAGATAACATGGTAGGAAAATGTGTAGTTTATATTGACGTATCAATTTAGTTTAAACATAATATATATACTTACATTCAATAATATAGATTTATATAAATAAATATTATAGCTGTGGAAATACAAATAGGATCTGTTTTAGAATAGATTTTCCTATAAGTTTAGAAGTAAGTCGTTCACGGAAACTGAATGTAGAAATATAGAAAATATAATTGTGAATAATATATGTTACTAAATGTTATTGGTGGGAACATATAGTTTATAGTATGTGTAACTTGATACAATGTTTGATGCAGCTCATATTTGTATAGCCAGATAACCTAGAGACAGTACGAGTAGAATAGTTATTGCCAGCCCGGGAACCATAGAACATTCTAATAATCGTTCTTTTTATACGAAATATTTAACGTGCTCTGGACGTAGATTTCACTTGATTGACCAGTCAGGTTTATGATACTATCCTGCATCCCAGTTGTATTATGTACGATACAAGGTGGTGCGGATGGAAAATGAATATATCAACCGTGTCAGTTAGTGCTCCCATACCGTCTAACACGCCACCGACTGAGAACAAAAGAAATAAAGACGTGATTTTGAAAGATGCCCAACCTAGAAATGATAAAGCATGCAGTATAGCCTGAGCTGAAACCATTGTAGTTGGTAAAACCATATAATTCTGTAATTTACCAATTTAATGGTTAACTTAAAGTCACATTTTTCTATCCAACTTTTGATGAGATGGTTTACCACGTGTCTTTCCGACACCACAAATTTTAATTTTAATTTTATCCACGGATAAGGTACATGAGTATTGTATACGTTCTATGAGTAAAGTGTATACATACCCATATTATATACTTTTTATGAGTAAAGTGTATACGTACCTATATTGTTTACTTTCTATGTGTTATGTGTATAGGTACCCATATTGTATACTTTCTATGAGTAAAGTGTATACGTACCCATATTGTATACTTTCTATGAGTAAAGTGTATAAGTACCCATAATGTATACTTTCCATGTGTAAAGTGTATACGTACCCATATTGTATACTTTCTATGTGTAAAGTGTATACGTACCCATATTGTATACTTTCTATGTGTAAAGTGTATACGTACCCATATTGTATACTTTCCATGAGTAAAGTGTATACGTACCCATATTGTATACTTTCTATGAGTAAAGTGTAAACGTACCCATATTGTATACTTTCCATGTGTAAAGTGTAAACGTACCCATATTGTATACTTTCCATGAGTAAAGTGTATACGTACCCATATTGTATACTTTCCATGTGTAAAGTGTATACGTACCCATATTGTATACGTTCTATGAGCAAAGTGTATACGTACCCATATTGTATACTTTCTATGAGTAAAGTGTATACGCACCCATATTGTATACTTTCTATGAGTAAAGTGTATACGCACCCATATTGTATACTTTCTATGAGTAAAGTGTATACGCACCCATATTGTATACTTTCTATGAGTAAAGTGTATACGCACCCATATTGTATACTTTCTATGAGTAAAGTGTATACGCACCCATATTGAATACTTTCTATGTGTAAAGTGTATACGCACCCATATTGTATACTTTCTATGAGTAAAATGTATACGCACCCATATTGTATACTTTCCATGTGTAAAGTGTATACGCACCCATATTGTATACTTTCCATGAGTAAAGTGTATACGCACCCATATTGTATACTTTCCATGAGTAAAGTGTATACGCACCCATATTGAATACTTTCTATGTGTAAAGTGTATACGCACCCATATTGTATACTTGCTATGTGTAAAGTGTATACGCACCCATATTGTATACTTTCTATGAGTAAAATGTATACGTACCCATATTGTATACTTTCTATGAGTAAAGTGTATACGTACCCATATTGTATACTTTCTATGAGTAAAGTGTATACGTACCCATATTGAATACTTTCTATGTGTAAAATGTATACGTACCCATATTGTATACTTTCTATGAGTAAAATGTATACGTACCCATATTGTATACTTTCTATGAGTAAAATGTATACGTACCCATATTGTATACTTTCTATGTGTAAAGTGTATACGTACCCATATTGTATACTTTCTATGAGTAAAATGTATACGTACCCATATTGTATACTTTCTATGAGTAAAGTGTATACGTACCCATATTGAATACTTTCTATGTGTAAAGTGTATACGTACCCATATTGTATACTTGCTATGTGTAAAGTGTATACGCACCCATATTGTATACTTTCTATGAGTAAAGTGTATACGCACCCATATTGTATACTTTCTATGAGTAAAGTGTATACGCACCCATATTGTATACTTTCTATGAGTAAAGTGTATACGCACCCATATTGTATACTTTCTATGTGTAAAGTGTATACGCACCCATATTGTATACTTTCTATGTGTAAAGTGTATACGCACCCATATTGTATACTTTCTATGTGTAAAGTGTATACGCACCCATATTGTATACTTTCTATGTGTAAAGTGTATACGCACCCATATTGTATACTTTCTATGTGTAAAGTGTATACGCACCCATATTGTATACTTTCTATGTGTAAAGTGTATACGCACCCATATTGTATACTTTCTATGTGTAAAGTGTATACGCACCCATATTGTATACTTTCTATGAGTAAAGTGTATACGCACCCATATTGAATACTTTCTATGTGTAAAGTGTATACGCACCC
Source organism: Panopea generosa (assembly GCA_029582155.1). Classification (NCBI taxonomy): domain Eukaryota; kingdom Metazoa; phylum Mollusca; class Bivalvia; order Adapedonta; family Hiatellidae; genus Panopea; species Panopea generosa. The sequence goes on from CM055902.1 coordinate 52,653,887, forward strand.
ATATTGTATACTTGCTATGTGTAAAGTGTATACGCACCCATATTGTATACTTTCTATGAGTAAAGTGTATACGCACCCATATTGTATACTTTCTATGAGTAAAGTGTATACGCACCCATATTGTATACTTTCTATGAGTAAAGTGTATACGCACCCATATTGTATACTTTCTATGTGTAAAGTGTATACGCACCCATATTGTATACTTTCTATGAGTAAAGTGTATACGCACCCATATTGTATACTTGCTATGTGTAAAGTGTATACGCACCCATATTGTATACTTTCTATGTGTAAAGTGTATACGCACCCATATTGTATACTTTCTATGAGTAACATGTATACGTACCCATATTGTATACTTTCTATGTGTAAAGTGTATACGTACCCATATTGTATACTTTCTATGAGTAAAGTGTATACGTACCCATATTTATACTTTCTATGAGTAAAGTGTATACGTACCCATATTGTATACTTTCTATGTGTAAAGTGTATACGTACCCATATTGTATACTTTCTATGAGTAAAGTGTATACGTACCCATATTGTATACTTTCTATGAGTAAAGTGTATACGTACCCATATTGTATACTTTCTATGAGTAAAGTGTATACGTACCCATATTGTATACGTTCTATGAGCAAAGTGTTTACGTACCCATATTGTATACTTTCTATGTGTAAAGTGTATACGTACCCATATTGTATACTTTCTATGAGTAAAGTGTATACGTACCCATATTGTATACTTTCTATGAGTAAAGTGTATACGTACCCTTATTGTATACTTTCTATGTGTAAAGTGTATACGTACCCATATTGTATACTTTCTATGAGTAAAATGTATACGTACCCATATTGTATACTTTCTATGAGTAAAGTGTATACGTACCCATATTGTATACTTTCTATGTGTAAAGTGTATACGTACCCATATTGTATACTTTCTATGAGTAAAGTGTATACGTACCCATATTGTATACTTTCTATGTGTAAAGTGTATACGTACTCATATTGTATACTTTCTATGAGTAAAGTGTATACGTACCCATATTGTATACTTTCTATGAGTAAAGTGTATACGTACCCATATTGTATACTTTCTATGAGTAAAGTGTATACGTACCCATACTGAATAAAAGTGGCGAGAGTTACCATCACTGCCTCAATCCTTAACTTCAAACCAATTTGTAATAGATTTATTCACACTATCACATACTGAAACATTTTTATATAAAGATTAAACAGCTGTTAACATCTTGGTTGAAATAATAGTATGTAAACATTTTAATAGTTTACATATATTAATGCAATCGCAAGAAGATAAATGGTCTATAGTAGTACGTTGTTTTTTTCTCAAGCCATTTTGCTCATCAACAATAGTATTATTTTTCTCAGAAAGTCTAAAATTTAAAAAGATATAACCATACGGCTTATACGGGGATGATGCCAACGAAATTTCTCTATATGAAAGCGGGCGTTTTGTACTATTGGTACTCGTTTGTGGTACAAGACCAAAAGGTTGATCTTTTCTAGCGTTATATATGGCAAGCTTTACGTCTAAAACAGAAATGTGATTATCTATGTATATCATTATGTTGAGTATCTAAAGACAAGCCATCTTCGTTATCTACTTCTGCATAATTTATTCATATGCTTTTTTTTATTTCAGTTTGCATGGTTATCCGTTTGTTTGTTGAATATGGACAGTGAACTTGAATCTTCCGTTTTGTTGACGTCTTTTAACCTATAATGTGTTCTTACGTAATTTCCAGTCTTCTTATATATATATGTGTGTGTTTGGCAGCATTACCGTTATTTACTCTGTTACGCTCACTAGTGGCGTATTATTCTACTGGTCGTTCCAAGGCCCCTGTTTTCACTTTATGTATATGTTGCACTTATTATAATTATTCTGGAAGTGGACTTTGTCCATTCAGCTTTGGTCGCTGTGTCCTTTGAGTGAGCGCTATCGATTGTTGGGTTATATAAAGTTATATGATCAACTCCATCAGGTTCGACACGAAAAACAACAAGGACTCGAAAGAGCCTCGTCCTGGTTTTTTCTAAGCCTCACCTGATAAAGTTGAAAAAAAATCAGACACTAATATGGTATTTTCTTGATCATGTCAATATTTCTAATTCGTCTTTTTTATGAAATTTAAAATCAGCATCAAACATTTGTTACAGCTTGTAGAGTTTCCGTCCAGGTCAAAATGTATAATTATAGATAATGCCGCCATATGCTTGATAAACTTGAATTGACGTGATAAACCTATGTTTATCAGGCAGAATGTTTATCAACAAAAATAAATGCATTGACATGATAAATGTTTATATTTGTTATGTGAAAATGGAGAAAGATCTAGGTTGGATTTACACTTAAACACCGTTTACGCTCCTTATTGACGATTTTCCAGTGATCGGCTCAGGCGGGCACCGTACTTTTATCTATCACTTCTTTTAAATGTCAGTATTGTCAATATTGTCTGCATTATATACATTAATTGTAGTTATATTATTTTGTAAAGGTGCCCATTGTTGCGCCTTCCTAACAGACTTTTTTTTTTGGGGGGGGGGGGGGGGGTGCCAGGGGGGAGGGGTTAAATCAAATAAGTGTCAAACTATACATTAGCCATTTATCCGTGCGTTTTAAATCCAAATAATGTCAAAAACTTCAATTTATCTTTATAAATATATTTCAACTGACTCGTAGAGCAAATAGCCATCAAGTTTTAAGAATACCTTAGTAATGAAAGTTACCATGGTACTAATAAGCCATACAAATCCTTCAATAGCCGTACCAAATCAAAATTGCCAACGTAGTCCCAGACGACTTACTTACGTATGCAAATTTTACTTAAGTGTCCAAAGAGGATCGATTTTCAGTTTGTCGACTGTCTAATTATCCCAAATTAGCATTGAGAGCAATATGTTAAGCCCCGGGAAGCGTGATCAATTGAAGTCAAAATGTCACAGAAAAGTTACAACGGCACAATACTCCATATTTCGTCAAACACTTACTTGACAATACGAGAGGACATATATTCCAATTCTTATGACGTGTTCGAAAAAACATCTGACACTTTTGAAATTAAGTAACTTTAATTTGCACAATAGGTGACAAGCATTGCTGTTTGTTTACAGATACCTTCTGGCGTGTCTACGTTTATCTCTGAAATAGGCAATATATGAAGCGAGCATCTTTATACGAGACCTGGTACATGCATTTATAATTCGATTACAACAGCATTATTTACATAAGTTTCAAACTAGTACATATACGGAGTCACAATTTACCATAAAAGGGATTGTCAAAGTTTTCTCGTCAGTGCATATAGTCAAAATCAACCAAAAAATGCTAAATGATTTCTACACATATTTTCCTTCGATATCTAATGACCATGAACATGAACGATGAACTAGATAAACTTAGTTTTAGTGTCCAAAATCATGGCTGGTATGTAGCTTACAAAGGTTTTTTTGGACGTGCAAGCATGGGTCAAGTAAATCCAATCGATTATATGCTATCTTATTAGTTTAGTATTTCATGTCAGTGCTGAGAAAACAGTTTAAATTTCAGGTTGCATAAAAATTTTGATTTTCTCCAGAATTACAACGCCTATAGTTCTGGAAAGGGAACGATAAGTTGGTCTTCACAATGCTGGTATGTCCACAGAAGACGATGCGACTCAAGCTGTGTTGTTAATAAGAGGACACAAGAAAAAGAGTAACATGTAGCAGTGTTACAACGCACTGAGCCATATGCGGCAGTAAGCCATACATATGGCTTATTGCCGTACTTATGTCGATATTTGAAAAAAGTACGTCATTTGAATTTTTAATACTGCAGTTGTTAGAAACTATCGAGGACATGCGGCAGTATGGTATTATTTTCTTTTTACAATTGGGTATGCTGCGTGTAACAAATGCTTAAGAAAAATATTCCGGTATTTATCATAGGCTGCTATGACCCTGGCGTGGGGGTCACTTGGTATATTTGGTATGTAGTGCATAAATAGACCTAAACAATTCTCTTGAAAGGCACATTGTGGGCAAGCAATGAAGGAAAAAACAGGCTTTTACCAGCTACTCTCTACCTGTACTCTTTAGTTAAAAAGATCCCCATTTAATGATTAAATTAAAGAAACTATTTATTAAATAAACTTTTAACCATTTTCGTTTTTCTTACTTAAAAATTCCTGTTATTTATTTTTATATAGAAATTATTTCTAAAGCATAAAAAATACTTATTTTTGCTCATGTACTCGAGTATGTATGAGTACTTATACTTGTACGTTTGGCTGAGTACAGTTGAGTACTAGAAAAACTGTACTCGAGTAAGTACAGGTACAAAAACGAGTACCCTATGTGTGAAATTGTTATCTATTGATGGATTTTAACTAAATTTAGAACAAGTGATGTTAATATAAATCTTAATTATTTAGCGTGCATCTGAGCTGCATAGGACTTGTCAGAGTAATACAAAGGATTCAAATGTCAAATATTTAAATCTTCATAACATTGATGTTTGTTAATCTATTTGAAATAATCTTAAATAAAATGTCAATGTTATTCAGGTGAGCGATATAGGGCCATGATGGCCCTGTTGTCTATACATAATATATAGTGTACATGGAGATCCTTGTTCAAGATTCATCTCCAAAACCCCTTGCTGTCTTTTGACGAAACTTCACAGGAGTGAATGACGCCAAGCCTGGCTGTGCATATCATCAGCATGTTCCGGTCGGATGATTTTTCACTGAGTAATGTCCCTTTTTGATTTTTAAACATATATTGTACATAGAGATTCTTGTCCATACGGGCGTATAAAACGGGCGTATGAAAATAAGCTCGCTTCGTTTGCTTGCTCATCGACGCAGTGCAGTGAGCCATAAAAGTACCAAACACAGTAAGTCATATGAAAAATTCCAACAGAAAATTGTCGTATGGCTTATTGTGTCGGTAAGTAAACACACAAACTATGACATACAAAACTATGCTGCAAAATTATATATAAGAAGAAAATTATCAACGAAATATACTTCATTATCATTTTAGTTAAAAAATACTACTGTATAATAACAGTTGGAAAAGTTCTTGAAAAGTAATCTTTAGATAAAATACCCAATTACTGGAATTAGTTCTTGTCCTTTGCAAAGAAAATCAACTGCCTACGATTTTTTAATATTATTTCTGTCAAATGACCGTTAATTTGTTATTTGACAGTATCATTTTGTTAACACATCTGTGAAAATATCAAACAACTGCTGCATTAAGCCATACAAAATACACATATGTGTTACCTCTTCCTGTGCACTTAGTCTGTTGCTGCAGTAAGCCATATAAACTGCGGCAGTAAACCATATTTATGGCTTACTGCCGCATATGGCTCAGTGCGTTGTAACATAGCAGACAGCCGACAGACGACAGAGGACGGACGATGGACATTTAACTATGACATAAGCGCTGCTAGCCTTTGGTCTGTAGAGTAAAAATGGGTTTGCTACCGTGTCTACACGAACATTTTATTATTTTTCCTCTAATATAATTCTAGATAAAACAGTGATCCCTGTAACGGCCCAAAATTTGACCCTGATGACCTGACTTCAACAACCCTTCTACGAGACCTCCATACATACAATGCTACATGTAAAACATCTAAAAAATATCCTTGAATTTTCAGAAATAGATAATGTGTAAAGTTTCCTTTAAAATGTTCGTATAAGCCCTGTAACGGGGGCATTTGTGGTCAAATCACGCTGGTACACGAACATGTCCGATACATTGTGACTAACTACTGTGCAAGTTCGGTCATTGAGAAATAGTGTTGTAATTGTGACCCCTGTAGAAGCCCTAAGTTTAACTCCATGAATCTGACTTCAACAAATTTTTAATGGACCTCCATATAATGCCTACATATAAAATATCTAAAATCTATTGCTGAACTTTTAAAGAAAATAGTTTTTAACAGTTTCCATATACTATGTCTATAAAGCACTGTGGCGGTTGCATTTGTGGTCAAATCACGCTGGTTACAAAAATCGTTCAAGATCTTGCGGTTATATAACTGCTGTGCAAATTTAGTTAAGATTCAATAACAAATGGGGATGCGTTCGCGTCTATACGAAAAGTTTAACATTTCCCTATATAACTCTTAAAATAACAGTTACCCCTGTGGCGGCCCTAAATTTGACCAAGGGGGCCTGACTTCACCAACCCTTTAAAAATGCTACATGTAAAATATCAGTAAGGTTTCAGAGAAAATGTTTCTTTAAAGTTTTTAAATTTGTTGTAGAATAACGCTGGTTCAATAACTCGTCCGAGATATTGTGGTTATATATCTGCTAATGTTCAAGGAAAAAATGGGTTGCTATTGCGTCTACAAGACAAACGGTAAACGAAAGGACGATAGATGACGGATGACAGACGACGATGGACGAACGAAACAAAGATCACACAACAGTACAAATACAAAACATTTACTAAGAAGGATGCAATATACATACAGAAGAAAGAACAACAGAGTTACCGTCTGCAAACGGTCAATACGTTTGATTTAAACTATAAAATTGTTTTGCATGAAATAACTAGCAATCTAACTGTAAGAATTTGTCTTATTTTTTTAATAGGTGACACTGTGCAGAAAATGAAAATAAATCTGCAACAAAATTAAAACTACATTTTTCCTTATCATAAAAAATATCTCATGAAAAAATCAAATTAAACACTTATCTTATTATATTTGGTTGTTTAACCGAGAAATAAGTGGCAAATTATCCGGAAACCTTAAAAAGTATAATAAAAAAGCACTGTTTGCAATCGTTGTAAATATTATGTATTTGATATATATTATTTTCATTTCAACCCGATTTGTGTGCCATACAGATTTGTGTGCCATACAGATTGATGTGCTATACATATTTTTGTGCTATACATATTTGTGTGCCATACATATTGGCGTGCTATACATATTTATGTGCTATTATAGATGTGTGTGCCATACACTGCTTTGACTTCATTTTATTTCACGAGCTAGCGTTTTCTACAAGTATTTCATATTTGATAAACGCTGATCATAAACTAACAAAACCGTAGTAACAGACTGAAGGTTAAATAGAAGAAAAAACACTATTTTACCTGAAAATACAACAACATTTAAATATATTTAGTGATGAGGGTTTACAAATGTGCGAAACTAATTAACAAAAACAGACCCAGTATTTTATAATCAGTTGATAATAAGTCGATACAACGAAATGGAACGACGGCTTTATCATCTCTTTTGCAAAACGACCCATATAGAAAAACGATCGAATGTAACTAGTTAAAATGAGTTATTACACTGCTGAGTTAATCAATAAGCATATGTCAGACTGCTGGGAGTTAATTGAGAAGTCAGAACAATTTGAGGCGCAATTTAACACCGGTCTGAAGGGGTTGTGTGGTCATTCTCAAATTAATCATAGCCAGAAACGGATGATTAATCTCTATTTGTTTCTAGCACGAAATGAAATCATTGAAGTCTCTTGTACGTATGTACGACGTGTATAATTATGTATCAAACGGCTATACAGCTAGTGAACTTGCTTCTATGACATGTATATATATTATATTTACATAGTTATAATGAAATAGTACACGCATGCACTAAATACATAATATCAAAATATATATAGAAGTTTTTAAATGTCAACTTTATTATTTCACACATGTACAGATGATACATTTCAATTTCAATAAGGAGAAGTACATCTTAATTGCCAAATACAGCTCTGTGGAAGGAACAGTTTACTTATAACTGTTACAGTTGATAATAATGATGGTGATGATAATAATAATAATAATAATAATAGTAATAAAAATAATAATAATAAATGTATTTAATGACAGTTAGTTGCACTAATTCCCCCCTGTGACCCTTAAACAAGTAAAACAATACATGACATGCATTTACATGCAATGAAACAAACAAAATGAAATATAAAACTATACGTATATAACGGTAGATGGTGAGTGGTGCGTTTCTTACATTAATGAGTGACTTCAGAGGAAGAGCGAGGTTGGCTGCACCCGGGACGGTGTTGGCTACTTACCGATCCAAGACGGGAACCACCTGATTATCTTTTATCTATGTTTTGTATTGTACTCAATATAAATTTTGCATATGTAAATTATATTTGTGATGATCTTAAAATGCTACGTTTCCTGTTGGGTTTATACATTCAATCCAGTATTAGCGGTCACCTCTATTGAGCAGCCATTTGTCTTCAGCCATTATGCTTTGGGGGCAAATTAACCTAAATTAAGCATTAACCTTTCTTAAAATATCACTTTTGCTTATTCGATTGTCTGGCTGATTAAGACAGGTTTGACAAATTTTCTTATTTTTTTCAGTCGGGAAACATCAACATATTTTACCTTAATAAAGTGAAAATAAATACATTTGCACATTAGGCCTAATGTATTAATTATAGTTCACTTGTTATTTTGTCATATGTTTAATGCTGTGATTATCGCATATACTTGCTTGCTCCACCATTAAATAACGGCATCGCACATAGACAACTGCACATCACTGATATACATAATGATACATAAGAACAGGTCGGTACTGCAGTAGAAAGTGTTGGTTGCTGTAACCAAAGGTGGTGGATTCAATTCCAGGTTTGACGCGATAACCTCTAAAAGAACCAGCACTCAATACTGGTTCTACAAGGAACACGGACTCGAGATGCTCGGTTCAAATGCTCGCAATCTCCGAGCTTTCTTCAAAGAAAATAGATTGGTATAAACAAAATACGTATGATTTTCATATGAAGCTATTATTATATGACTCTCAATTGATGCTCATTTCACATGGCAACCACATGCTAATTATATGTGATATAGTTTGATATTCATATGGATATTGTGGCCCCTTCTTAAATTGTTAATGGCGCACATATGAGAAGTTTCATAATATGTGGCTTAATTGCATGTGCATTTTAAAGAAGTGACAATCTGTGTCTCCGACTTGAAAATGTCAAAACTACTTTTATTGGAGGGTGGGTGGGGGGGATAACCTGGTTACCGGATAAACAAAACCTCGCTTTGTCCCCGGTCGTCACATCCTAACTAGAGACATTGTAGTTAAAATAATCCCAGAGTACGATCTTACAGCTGTGACGACATGCACGTGTGCGTGGTATTAATACACACAAAAATTCTCCGGAGCATGAAAACAATTAAATACATGCAAAATGAACAAGTTTGACGGCCTCCATTTAAACTCGGAGAGCTTCCTACTGCAGAAAAGATCGAATCATTATAACGACCCACGAGAATTTGTAGCGCCTTGCAATAATAAACGAAAACTGAAGTTGGAACGATTGATTGCCTGAAGACGAGGTTAACAACGCTGACGAATAACTAAAACACAAGTTGGCAAATTTGTATTGAAGTAAAGCGTTTTTGAATAATAAAACAAAGCACAACAATGAAGGGAGTGTGTTCAGTGTCGAGGAGGAACGCCGTGTCACGATTGGTTGTATCATAATCGGATCTTTCAGGCAGTAGACTTGGCAATGTTTTGAAGTATACACTTAGTATTCGAAATACTTCTCTATAAATACTGGATACAGTAAACTGAAGTTTGATAAACATTTTTATTGATGTTTAATATTTCAACTCATATCGGATTTGTAACAATCGAAGTCAAAATCCATTGAGCTGTAGCAATAACGATATGTAATCCCCTAAATGAAATGTCACACACACTAATGACATGTTCCAATGTGTTGTGATATATTATTTGTTTTGGTACACCTGTACTCACATGTATGCATATGTGTATTGTAATTATGTAACAAGCCCATTACAAATTAATTGCTAGATTATCATCCATTTTTTTTCTTAAAAAGGGGGAGAGCGGGAGGGTTTTATTTTTTATTTTCATTTTTAAAATTGTTGATGCTTTTTTAATAAAAAAAAATATATATATATTTATGAAAATAAAATGAGTCAGGGCAGCATGAACATTAGAGGAGCGGGCGGGGATGATAATCTAGCAATTAATTTAGTATGGCCTAATCCATGATGTAGTAGTTGTATCCTTGGAACGCTGTAGTGTTTCCCTATCTATGCTCTTATAATCGCAACAAAATAAATTTAATTATCTTGACAAACATATTTTAAAACACTGATAACTGTCATACATTGTGTTACATATATCTTATTAGTCATTGGTTCAACGCTGTAACAATAAGTAGATTACGTAAAAGCATACTTCGTGATAGATACACGTGTTGAAGAAAGATCACGGACTCCTCTGCGTCATATGGGAATAAACTTGATCATTTTTCTGCAAAACAATTTTCTGATAACAGCTTTTTTTTGACATTCATTTATGACTTTCTTGAAAAGAACATCACACGTGAATTCAATGTTTGATTCCTTCTGATTAGAGATACACATTTGTATAGTAACAAGAAACCGATGTATTAAAATAACGACGCGAGCCTCAGTTTCTCTTTAATAACAGTACGGACGACATATTCTCTCGATTCCATTACATTGTCAATAGCAACAAAACTTGGTAAATATTTGGTTTCCTTGTATGAACAATTTGTTTGATTGATACAACTTTTCTCTAGATGTCTAGTCAATTGTGAGTTTGTTTATTATCGGCTGTCTATTAGCCGACATTTGCCACACTCAAATATTAGCTTGACTAATTTCGTTTCTTTAGTATAGAATTATTCATACACGGGTTCGTTAAACACGTACAAGGGGACGCTGAGTTTGGAAGAAGCTATTTCACTTATGCGCGTAATTACGTTATGTGTCACGTGGTTCTCAAATACAGACTTATAATTAAAAATCGTTGAAGATTTGCGCACATTTTACATAAAGTTACTACGGACATTTGTAATTTGACCACTTGTACTGTCCAAGATAAACGACACGCGGCGGCGGTTTCAGATTTAATACCGATAACATTGTTTTTAGTAAATGAAGACCTGTAGGGTGTTTTTTTCAGTAATTATTTTAACGATATTGGCTTGGAAGTTTTCAGATTTTCGTTTTTACGAAGTTTGTATGATCTTAAATAAAGTTGTTTTTCTTTTTAAGAAACCATTATCTTTGTTGCAGTCCGATGGCTATGTATACATTGAACAATTTAAGCAACAAATATATCCATTATTTTACCAAAAAATGTTGTTGTTTTTTTTTTATCATTTACTTACTAGACAATTAGGGGATAGGGTAACTTTAAGCGGAATAAAGCTTTTTTTTTTTTCGTAATAGAAAATCTCGTTTTGTCTTTTTGAAGAGTTGTACAAGTGTATAAGAATATTTATTAGACTATTTTTTAAACTAAAACATAACATCAATATTTTCTGATGTTATCCAAAATAAACATAATTAAAATTACACCAAAATATACAATAAGGTTTGACAAACATTTCTCTAAAATGCACGCCAGCATATGTTTTTGTTTATATGTTCTGAAAGTGCTAACTTTGGACCAAAGGAAATTATGAACATAATAACATAAAACATAAAAAAAAACATATAAAAATGTGGATGTGTATAGCCGATTATTTTTAATTACACAAACATGTATAAGAGAAAAACATTGTTTTCAATTTTGTGTTTTGTCCAAAGATTTAAATATTTGTTACTCACTTTTATTATGATTCTCATTTTTCAGTTTTCATATATATAATAGAATGATATCTTTATGACATTGTTCTCAATCAAATTGACAAATTTTACTATTAGATTTTGATGTAGGTATCATCTTCAAAGATAAATAGCACAAAAACGAACACGGCAACGTTACCCTTTTCGGTAACAATTTTAACTTACTAATAGATAATGACAGATATGTGTCTAACTGGATCAAAACATTTAATAACTTTCATGCTTTATCCATATAAAAAGATCCGTTACGATATATGCAAAGAGTGTGGTGAATTGTTTCTGTTGCAAGAGATGTCAACACTTACACTTGCGCATTCTACATATTCTCGTTATACGACGTGACGGCGGGCAGCGTCAATATTTGGCGCACCTATGAAATAGGTGTCGGGTTTGACACGGACCGTTCCAATGCGAAGTATTCTTCTGCATGCTTGTATTGTTTGTATTACAATCAGTATATATAGTTGTTGTGTGAGTTCTGTAGGTTTGTATTGTATGTGTGACGATCAGTATATATAATTGTTGTGTTTGTTCTGTATGGTTGTATTGTATGTATGACGATCAGTATATATAGTTGTTGTGTGTGTTCTGTATGGTTGTATTGTATGTATTAGGATCAGTTGATATAGTTGTTGTGTGTGTTTTGTATGTTTGCATTGTATGTATTAGGATCAGTTTATAAAGTTGCTGTGTGTGTTCTGTATGGTTGTATTGTATGTATTACGATCAGTTTATATAGTTGTTGTGTGAGTTCTGTAGGTTTGTATTGTATGTATGACGATCAGTATATATAGTTGTTGTGTGTGTTCTGTATGTTTGTATTGTATGTATTACGATCAGTTTATATAGTTGTTGTGTGTGTTCTGTATGTTTGTATTGTATGTATTACGATCAGTTTATATAGTTGTTGTGTGTGTTCTGTATGTTTGTATTTTATGCATGACGATCAGTTTATATAGTTGTTGTGTGTGTTCTGTATGTTTGTATTGTATGTATTAGGATCAGTTAATATAGTTGCTGTGTGTTCTGTATGGTTGTATTGTATGTATTAGGATCAGTTAATATAGTTGCTGTTTGTGTTCTGTATGTTTGTATTGTATGTATGACGATAGGTATATATAGTTGTTGTTTGTGTTCTGTATGTTTGTATTGTATGTATTACGATCAGTTTATATAGTTGTTGTGTGTGTTCTGTATGTTTGTATTGTATGTATGACGATCAGTTTATATAGTTGTTGTTTGTGTTCTGTATGTTTGTATTGTATGTATTACGATCAGTTTATATAGTTGTTGTGTGTGTTCTGTATGTTTGTATTGTACGTATTACGATCAGTTTATATAGTTGTTGTTTGTGTTCTGTATGTTTGTATTGTACGTATGACGATCAGTTTATATAGTTGTTGTGTGTGTTCTGTATGTTTGTATTGTATGTATGACGATCAGTTTATATAGTTATTGTTTGTGTTCTGTATGTTTGTATTGTATGTATGACGATCAGTTTATATAGTTGTTGTGTGTGTTCTGTATGTTTGTATTGTATGTATGACAATCAGTTGGTATAATTGTTGTGTGTGTTCTGTATGTTTGTATTGTATGTATGACAATCAGTTGGTATAGTTGTTGTGTGAGTTCTGTATGTTTGTATTGTATGTATGACGATCAGTTTGTATAGTTGTTGTGTGTGTTCTGTATGTTTGTATTGTATGTATGACAATCAGTTGGTATAGTTGTTGTGTGAGTTCCGTAGGTTTGTATTGTATGTATGACAATCAGTTGGTATAGTTGTTGTGTGAGTTCTGTATGTTTGTATTGTATGTATGACAATCAGTTGGTATAGTTATTGTGTGTGTTCTGTATGTTTGTATTGTATGTATGACAATCAGTTGGTATAGTTGTAGTGTGTTTTTTGTATGTTTGTATTGAATGTATGACAATCAGTTGGTATAGTTGTTGTGTGTGTTCTGTATGTTTGTATTGTATGTATGACAATCAGTTGGTATAGTTGTTGTTTGTGTTCTGTATGTTTGTATTGTATGTATGACAATCAGTTTATATAGTTGGTGTGTGTGTTCTGTATGTTTGTATTGTATGTATGACAATCAGTTTATATAGTTGTTGTGTGTGTTCTGTATGTTTGTATTGTATGTATGACGATCAGTTTATATAGTTGTTGTGTGTGTTCTGTATGTTTGTATTGTATGTATTACGATCAGTTGATATAGTTGTTGTGTTTGTTCTGTATGTTTGTATTGTATGTATGACGATCGGTTTATATAGTTGTGTTTGTTCTGTATGTTTGTATTGTATGTATTACGATCAGTTTATATAGTTGCTTTTTGTGTTCTGTATGTTTGTATTGTATGTATTACGATCAGTTTATATAGTTGTTGTGTGTGTTCTGTATGGTTGTATTGTATGTATGACGATCAGTTGATATAGTTGTTGTGTGTTTTCTGTATGTTTGTATTGTATGTATTACGATCAGTATATATAGTTGCTGTTTGTGTTCTGTATGTTTATATTGTACGTATTACGATCAGTTGATATAGTTGTTGTGTTTGTTCTGTATGTTTGTATTGTATGTATTACGATCAGTTTAAATAGTTGTTGTGTGTGTTCTGTATGTTTGTATTATATGTATTACGATTAGTTTATATAGTTGTTGTGTTTGTTCTGTATGTTTGTATTGTATGTATGACGATCAGTTTATATATAGTTGTTGTGTTTGTTGCGGCCGTGGCCTTTGAATGCAATGTATCATGTTGGATAGTATATATACTAGGGATATGTTGTTAAATGGCTACGGTATCAGAAAAGTAAAACAAAGTTTGGTGTAACTTGTGTACGTTATTTACTTCTAGCAAAATGGTTACTATTGGCACACCTATTGCTTATATTTGTGCCGTTAATGATACTTTTATTAAAATAAATAAATATATATATATATTGTTGAACAGCTGTTAAACTTTTCAAGTTTTAAGATGTCATCAACTTAAAAAACGTTTGAAACAGAGCCGCGGTGCACTCAATTCAGCTATATGTAATTAAGTTGCTTTATCATAAAACTTTGGAAATATGCCTCGACGGGGTACAATTATACAATGTAGGAACGCTCGACATTTTCCCAAATAAACTTCTCCAAATATATCATGTTATTTATTGTTCGCCTAATACGATTATGTTCTATATTAAAAAAAAGGTGGTGTCGCTGACATTCAAATATCCAATATGATGATTTTAATGTTGTTTCATTTCTGCTTCTCAACATGGCGTTCTGGTTCACAGTAGGTTTCCGATATTCACTTTTAATAACTCTGATGTTATCCAAATGTTCTTTTACCAGTCCCTCGGAGTTAAGAAATTCCAATAATGTTACATTTTGGGCTAATTTGTGGGGTGTATGTTTCTGGAATATCAACGGCGTAACCCTATTATACGGCGCAAAGTACGTGCTTCAATAGAACTCAATGTGATAACAGATGCATCATTGGAAATACGGATGCTCGATCCAGATAACAGAGTAAATAAAATAATCCGGAAGCATGCGCTGTGTTATATCACTTATAGACAACACCCACATATAAAATCTAAATAATAGAAACGTTTTGCTAATTTTGACGATCTTAGCCATTAGTTGGCATTAATTTCTCGTTTAGAATAATTTGTCGCAATAAAACCACTAGAATTATTAGATATAAGTATAATTTGATAATACTATTCATAAAGAGTTATAGGATGTCATAAAATACTGTAAATATAAGGACAAACGTAAAATTTGGCAGCCATTTTGGCGGCCATCTTGGATTTTCTGCCATTTTGAAAATGGGCCTCGGTGTTAAAATAATCAGTTGATCTTGTACTATGTTTGTGCCAAGTTTAGTGCTTTTCTAAAAAAGGCACAATTCTTTCAATATACTGCACCATATTGCCCCACTAATACGTGTGTCTATTGGTAATGCGTATGTTAATGTATAACAACATCACAGTATGCATGGAGTGTTGTAACGACTATGATTACGAATATTTTATTAAATAGCACCTCTTTACAAACAAATAAAGACACAGAAGGACATACATACATTATATTAAAATACATTAATATCGATTAGTCTTATCATAAAGAAGCAAACGCAATTAAGAGTTATGAGATACTATATCATTTTGATATAATAAAAAAGTATACTTATACATATACATTACTAATCGTAAAAGTTAAGTTGGGTTAAAACAACATCATAATAAGCCCATCTTTAAAGATATTGTCAATATACAAGAAGTGGATAAACAGTCAATTAAAGTACAATTCGCCATCGCATTGCCTTTATAAGGTTGTGAAATAAAAGACAAAATCAGTAAAATATAACATATTAATCGTTTAAATATATTTCATCGTTACATTTATATACATGAATTTACATTTCAAATGCTGTCTCTTTAATTAATTTATCACATTTTATAATTCATTATAGAGCGGGCGCTCTACAAGTACCTGTCATTCGTTCTCTATTAGTTATCACATAAAAAAAAATCTATCCAGTTCCACTATGTCATCGTGCCGACCTGTCTCTAGCCTTGTGGGGCAACTTCGCGACTAAAATTTGCACACGCTCACTCAGTGAGATTTATACATTGTGCAGTTTATACAAATCTCACCCGGTGTGATTTATACATTTGGCATGTTATACAAATCTCCCCCAGTGAGATTTTACACATTGGGCAGTTTATACAATTCCCCCCCAGTGAGATTTACACATTGGGCCGTTTATACAAATCTCAGTCCTGTATTCAGTTTAAATAAGTTATACGTCTATAGTTTATTGAGTCTCAACCCTCAACTATGCCTGGTGGATTTGTTATATTCCCCGCCTCAGCACTACTATTCTTTGGTTCTTGAAATGTTCTTATTTCTACTTCTCTTTGTTTGCATTTTATTGTGAAGCTCCAGTTCTTACAACTCCTATTTCTCAATCGTTAAGACCATTTGTTTACCTTGTTAAATTTCAATATCACGTTGCCGTATCGTATTCAAATATTGAATCCATAATACCATGTAATGTGCATTTTGAGAAGAGTGTTAAGTAGGTATATTTGCAATCTTTGTAGAGTAGGGATGTTGTCGTGATTATCAATGCGCATTATTTCATAAACTACTGCTTTTTCTTTTAAAGAATCACACTCAAAAGATGAATATTTTTTTGTTATGAAACTTAATCAAATGTATAAGGCTGACCAATATTTTACTTTGAATATATACACCGGCACCTGTATCTCTCGGTAACAGCTGCCGTATTGCTTATATAATTTGAATATTCAAATGTAATTTCAAAAACTTCTAAAAACCAATTATATGTTCATATATTGCTTGTTAACTTAATTCAACAACAAACTTTGAGTTACGTTAACTAATAATTGGCAATATTCGTGTTTTAGCATAATTACTTTATCATCAAAGGAGAGTAACTGTTTAATAAAATTTAAAATGTATTGCTAGAAATGCTGAACTAAACATCACACACTGATTTCCTGAAGTAATAGACAACTTTGAAGATGCATGATTAGTGTAACTGCTTTATTGCTTTAACATGAATACTAATTAACTAAATTTGAAATTTTAATTGCATTTCGACACGTATTGAACTGTATAATACATTATCTATATAGCTGTACGTCAATAACGAATTACTGAACATTGCATGGTACTTGGCAATTACATGCACAAACAACTGTATCCTTACGCAGCATAGGATTATGGTTAAAACGTGTATTTTATTGGTCACCGAAGCTAATAAAATAATTCCACGAAATTAGCTTCTTTCAATTTTATATAATTATTATTTTAATAAACCGGCTGTTGCGATATTTGTTTGTCGCCTGGACCTACCCATGTATCAAATGTTCTGTGTATCTTTGTATTTTTAAAACAAATTAGATATAGAAAACATGCTTGATGTCTTCCTATGTGGAGCAAGTAGTAAGCAATCGCGGTAAAAGTGTATTGCCCAAGGACACCACACTTAAGACATTTTATTGACTTAAACTAAATGTATATACACTTTCTCTTCATCAGTACACCTGTTTTTTTAATGTTTGACCTTGACCTGGTATTGCTATTCGTAAACAAACCTAGCTTTTGTAAAGGTTTTAAGTTAACTGAAAAATGGACTTTCTTATTTGACAGACAGACAGACAGACAGACAGACAGACAGACAGACAGACAGACAGACAGACAGACAGACAGACAGACAGACAGACAGACAGACAGACAGACAGACAGACAGACAGACAGACAGACAGACAGACAGACTTAAAGATCGAAAGACGAAAACTGAATATCAAACTAACATCTTACTGCTTGTTTAATTACAGTTTTAATTTATTTTACAAATGTAAAAAACAGATCGGTGTATGTTTTCGATTACACACACAAGTACAGAGCATATCGGAGTCATCAAAGGACAGTTATCCCGAGCAAATAAATAGATATGCTAATAAGTTTGAATAAACATGGCGGCGTACATTAACTCTTTTCAGTGTATACAAACGGTTGCGATTTGCTTTTAAAACGATTACTTAGGCCAACATATCTCAACGGTACAAAAGGGAAACCCGTTCATTACATGGAAGATATACGGTGAAAGAACCAAATGCCCTATCACACGAACTTTAATTACTAAGTTCGTAACGCATGATTTTAATCAATGATAGCTGGTAAGCTAATGCACATTAAATGTTTGTAATCTTTCGAAGGTCCGGGAATTGAGTCTGCCGAGTCGGCTGAAATGTTCAAGTATGATATTAGCTACATTTTAGAATAAAATATCAACCTTTTCTAAAATAAAATATTAATTATAAAATGTTGAAATAATGATGACGTTTCTTGCTGAAATGACTATAAAGGCAGTACGACAGTAGCTTGGTGGTGTGTTTGTAACGGTAGCTGCTACTTTGACATGGTTAACAGCTATTCCATCACCCTTAACAGAATGTACTATTTAAATAACAATCACATAAGTGTTTAATAGCTTTTACTTTTATTTTAAGTGTACGCATAACTATTTGTGTCAGATCACATCTGGTCGAATGATATATGCATATTAAATAAGTAAAGCGCTCTCTCTCTCTCTCTCTCTTTCTCTCTCTCTCTCTCTCTCTCTCTCTCTCTCTCTCTCTCTCTCTCTCTCTCTCTATCACTCTCTCTCTCTATCACTCACTCTCTCTCTCTCTCTCTCTCTCTCTCTCTCTCTCTCTCTGTGCGTGAGTGCGTGCGTGCGTAAATAAAGCAAGATATTCATTAAAACGTACATTTATAATATTTATATGTATATATAATTGCTTTCTTGCTTCTTGATTTTTCCACTTTCGTCCAAATGTCATAAACGTCTTATAATCTTCTCTGGACTTGGTGAGATAGACAAGACAACCTATGGGTCACTATTCCTCTCCCACAAACTCAAAAAAGTTTTCACCTAGCCCTAATTTATAAAGTCATGTTTTTTAACTACGGTTATCGAAATACACACACATGCATGTAGGAGATAATCAGTGGTTTCGATTGATCAGGAATTAAAGGATACATATCGTCCCCGGAGAAACGTATTGTATTGTACGTGATATATAGCATACGGATATACGGTTATTTATCAGGTATTACGCGTGTACTGTTTTGACTGGTGCAATAAACCAGGTTATTATCCACGCATTTTCCTTTTCGCGTTACGATATATTCCAATGGGGAACCTAACTAAATTCCTGCCATACATTCATCCTTCCGTGTTGCCGGGCCCAAGTTAGCTCAGTCGGTAGCTCGTCTGGCTATCAATCTCTTATTCGTGAGCTCAAATTTTCGCACGGTCACATTTTCCGTGATGATTTATATATCTCACCGCTGTTTGAAGTGGGAAATGTATCAGTTACTTCTGTAGATGAGTGTGCTCGAGTTAGCTTTACCATAGGTTAAGCGAATATTCAGTGTATGTGATTTAATCTTACTACTGATTGATCACGTGCCATTTTAGATGCATTTTTAGAAACAGAATGAGATGCTTTCACAATATATGACAAAATAATTTTCTACTTCCCTGTTAAATTCAATATACAGAGATTTGAAACAATTGCTTAACCCAGGGGTAATCTCACCAAGCTCTTAACAACTGGGTCCTGTTAGCCATCGTTGGTTTGGTATAAATATGACGATAACTATTAAAACAAACAAATCCTTCCGTTTTCACTTTAACAAATGACTTAAATTAAACGAACATTCGCCTGTGAATAATTGTATTTTGTAAAATCGTTTTATTTTTAGACCAAAATGTAAATTTCTACTGAGAATCAACTGTTTTATGAATATTATATCTTATATACATATGACCATTATACTTGTCTATACTTTATCAAGAGAAAGAAATCAGTGATAAAGATAACATCGATTTGATATAAAACATGACAACATACAGCTTGGTGTTTTAAAAGTTATCATTTTGACTTCCCGAATAGAATTGTAATCCTATACTATCGTCTGAAAAGATGTCTGTATTAAGCATTCTTGCAGAATGGCTTTATATCACAATCACCAAGTATACGGATTAGTACACTAATGCTGTTTATGGAAAAGCGTTAAAATATGCACATATATATTCACATTAACATTTATCTAAAGTGACATAGCTAGTGTCTGAAGATATTTCTTTTATAAAGAAATAGACAACTTGTTTATGAATGTCAAACGTTTCCGTGAATTCCCATGGTCTAAGGTACATTTAAAACAGCCGATACCTCTTTTAAACATGAATGATTCGGATTTCAAATCCAAATTTTCTGGCGGAAATTATCGTAAAATTTCCGATTTAATCGTATATACTCGGCCGATTCCGTCATCCTTCAATATTCGAACGGTTGCTAGATATGTGAAAAGATACAAATGAATCTATTAACAATTTTTGTTTCATTTTGTTCGAACCTTAGTTAGTCTTAATATTAGAAGCCGTTTATTGAGCACGTAAGAAAAATAGTGTTGCTAGGAAAATGAAGAAAAATACTTGTTACGGGATTCGAACTCGGAAAAAGTTCAAAATTAGAAAAATTCCCGAAACTGCCTACTTTGGGTAAAACAGACAGTCGATTATCTATAAAGGTAAACTAAAAGGGGAATATGTAGAAAACGTGTTGTCATGCTAGAGTGGGTACAGCGATCATGCACAGAGTTGAGTGGCACAAAATGGCCACCTAAATAATTTGGAGAAGTACCCAACTTAATGTTTTGAACATGACATAGTGTAATCTAATCTACTCTTATTGAGACTGATGACCAGTTTAAAAATTTAAAATGTTTTTGTCCAACAGGACACATGTTTCCCAAGTCGAAAACAAAACGTGCGAGCTTATTGTGTGTAGTTTGAATTGAAGACTAATCCCCAGGTTTTGAGTCAAACTGGAATACCAGAAAGATGAATCGAAGTGACACTAAATAAGAGACGTTACCAATAGTTTCTTGGTATGCTTAGTCAAGTGCTGGCTTTTTCGGTATAAAACTTTGATAAAGAATTGTCTTCATTATAACTGTACTTCACAAAATATTTGGTAGTAGCGTCAAGATATTTAACCCTTTACTCCATATCTAAGCGTTTTCCCGCACCAATCAAAGAAGGCCTTTGAAAACAGTGCACGAAGAGTTCAGATTGCTGAACCTGAACACTTCCTGCACTGTTTTCTACTTTGTCAGTTAATATAAACATAATTCACCCAATAATTCAAAAACCTTCTATATTAAATGTCCGAAGGCATCTATATTAGAGGTGTCCAAAGGCGTCTATATTAGAAGTGTCCAAAGGTGTCTATATGAAGTAAAGGATTAACTGAGTTGGCAGTCTGAGTAAAAGTCACATTGCATGTCATATGAACCGAGATCTTAAACTAAATTTAGATCCAAAAATGAATTGATTCTGTCTTCCCAAGGTGCAATGACAGTTTGTATATGGAAATATTACATTTATATCAGCTTTTATCGATTTGAAATGATAAACATACTGGTTATATCGCTTTAAAGCGTTCAATAAATTGTTTAAAATGGTTTTAACACAAAATGAGTTTCATTTGAAAGGTCTAGTGGTTGCTTAAGCCGGTCCTAAGGGAAGTAAAGGTGTTTTGTATTTTCATCACGTTTTAAAGATGGTCTCAATAATCAATGTCTACTATTTCCATTTCTTAGTTGCGTATGTGCTTCCAATGTACCCATTTATCAAATATGAAAATACATGATATAATACCACCAGCACACGTATACAATTTCATAAACGAAAATAAGTTTCCGGCGTGGGCGGCCAATATTCTATCCTCTACATGATCGTCCCTGTCAGATATTGAAATCAAACCTTTGGCAGGTAATCTCAATCAAACATTCAAGCTCATAATTAGTTTTTATTATATGTATATTACACATATTGCGTGGATAGTTCAAATAGGTTTTAACATCTTTTTTTATAAATATACGTGTAGTTTTTTGTAGATGTACACATGTTACATTTTGATCAAATGAACGTATATGTTGAAGTGTACAAAGACGTTGTAGAATTACAGGATTTTCACTTACAAATATTTTGCGATATTGATATATTGATAACATCATTTAACAAAACAGTAAATATATATGTATACAATAATCGATTTTTAGGTTAAAGATATTTTATTATGATTATATTCATGTCATACTGTATATGTTTCTGTTAAAATTACGATTTTGTTTTTAATTAGATACTGTCACTAGTCCAACTATAAGTGCTACATCAAGTGAATCAGTATCCGGATATATCACTTATAAAACAAAACGGTAACATATTCGATATTAGTCCTAGACTGTTCATTAATTGAAACTGAATGTATAAGATGTATGTGTATATATGTAATGAATACAAGTATTAATTAATTTTATGTTGTTGTTGTTGTTGTTGTTGTTGTTGTTGTTGTTGTTGTTGTTGTTGTTGTTGTTGTTGTTGTTGTTGTTGTTGTTGTATGGTGTTTAACGTCGCTTTCAACAATTTTTCAGTCATATCGCGACGGTGTCTACTTGAGACAGTATTCTGATGGTACGATAGCCCACCCAGTCACATTATACTGACACCCGGTCGACCAGACCAGACCTAGAACTCTTCTCTAAATGCTGAGCGCCAAGCGAGTAAGCTTCTAGTATCATTTTAAAGTCTTTGGTATGACCCGGTCGGGGATCGAACCCACGACCTTCCGCATGCGAGGCGGACACTCTCTCACTAGACCACGCTGCAGTCTTGAATAATTTTAAATGGAAATAGTAAGTTGTTCGAACGGGGCGATGTGGTCTACTGTATGTAGCTATAATGATTTATAACTACGACAATGCCGGACTACATGATTTATATTTAAACACATAGACATCGAACTTTGCATATGCATGACTGACGAAAAACAGGATATATAGCATTCAAAGGTCACAGCAACTACAACAGCATAGACATAAACAAAACTATAAAAATGCCAACACTGTGTTTTGTTGCTTAATCTAAGTTTGATTTATATCAATGAATAGGAACCACAAGGAAATATATAAACTTACTATTCTGTCACATTTTTAAAAATAACTAGCATTTAAACAAAATCAAGAGAAATTTGTAATTCATCTTACTTACAGAAGAAAGAATGAAACAGAGAAACACTTACATAGGGTCACCGCTATTATCAGTAGGACATCTCTCAGTGTGAACGTCCACATTGTTGTCGATTTCCTTCTGGTTACTTAGTAACGCCACTTGATGGGACGGCAGATACTCTCTTAAAACATCCACTCAAGTCAAGTACAATAAATATAACTAACAGTTATATTACTCGAAAAAAGTCGTAATATTACTAAGACATGTATTGCAGTATTATCCTTGACATAATCAGCAAAAAAATGACACTTTGATTGAATTAAAGTTGAAGTTTGAAGTATTTTTAACTATTACGTTTTGGTAGTTTTATTTTTTAGTTGAAATGTTAATGAGCTATTGTTTTGTTAAAAATAGTAATTCTCTCAAATTTGAAATAAAAACACATGTTAGAATATACTGGTTTGTATATATCATCCTTGATTCGTGTCGTCTTTTTTATTTTATTTTACAAATTGAACAAATATCACACACAACTAAATTAGAAATTTCAAATACCACACTCCTTTCCGTTAACGAATATATTTAAGTGTTTCCGAAACAAGAAACAGATATATAAGGTTAACTCACTGAATATAATGTCATCTGTTATACATAATTGTATTTATATAAAATCCATTTTTTTTTAAGAAATATAAACAGATAAAATATTACGTGTCTGAACTAACACTTGGTTTTAAGTAAGTCTACATGTCAACTAACTGAGATTCATCAATAACGTTACAGTATTTAAGTGACGAAGAGTTACAGGAAACACGTATATAGGACTGCAGTCACGTGTCCACTTTGATCTACCACCGGTAACTGTGCGGCAGAGATCGCTACTACTATAAAGACTCGCGATGCTTACACAGTTTATTTTCCCTTTAAAATCCACATTAACACTTAATGTGTTACTAGTGTTGAAACACTTGCGATAATTCCGGTTGTAAACTTATTCCATTTTATGTCACGTAATTGCTTTTAACCGTTTAAACTGCTTTGTATTTAACGTTTTAGAACACACATTAATAACTAAGTTAACCAGTTGCTTTTTCGATTTTTGTAGTTCACCGTTCTTTCATCTTGAAATGGTGTAAATATCCATTAGCCGTTTAAATTAACAGCTACACAAATACGGTTGTTATTATTCATTAACGGCATTGCAATAACGATAAGGCAGTGGGTGATAGAGATGCTCGTTACAATGAAGACATAACAAGACTCGCAAACCCATTATCCACCTCACGTATGATAATTCACTAACCGTCGCACTGGTGCATACCCATCTAATTATAATAATAACCGAGACGGTATTCGTCAATAGACGATATTGCGCACATATCCATAACTATTACACATACACAAACTGTTAATGTATCGACACTACTAAGAGGTAATGGCGCTATGATATAAATTAATTGAATAAGCAATAAACAATCATCAATCAATCATATTGATAAGTGGCTAACCGTTCTAAGGCGGTGATCCCGATTGTCATTTCTCCTGTATGTGTACATTATACCGATTATTAATTAAATCATATATTACATGACTGTATTTACGTTGCTGTGCTGCCCATGTGAATACTCGTGTTGGATATACAGTGTTTAATTCACATCAATAAGATACCTTACGGTATACAAATGTAGTTATAATACGGCTTAATAAGGTTTAACGTCGCTGCATGTAGTCGAAATTATGTTATCAGTTAATGGCGTTATTTTAAAATTAGCGGCATACACAATCACCATATAAAACTAATTGGGAACTATGTTTAACCATTGCAATATCGATGGTGAAACTGGTTTACGTCCCCGAAAGCCTACTCTATTCCATAATTGATCTGATTTATCCAAGAGGAAATGTACATTACGACATTATTTCTTGTCATCCTAAAACAGTGTCCGTCGCCAATTGTTCATATTGTTACATGTATCGAGGATTAATTAGTATGCCTATAAAATTACAAGTTAAAAAGTTAGTTAAATGTAGCAACAAGACAAACATATGAAGAAGAGATCAGCCAGGTTCTACAATATAGTCTCTTTTAATTCTATATTAGATTGTAATTGGTTGATTGTAAGTTAGTGTGTTGACAGGGAGCTCGAGAATATTGCGTATTTCATTTCATCCTGAATTCAATAAAATCAAGACTAATATCTTCATGACTTCATTTTGTTTCGTGCTTCTGAGAGATCATTTTATAATTCATCACTCACGCGGGTTAGCTCAGTCGGTAGCGCATCTGACTACCAATCCCCATCCGGCCACATTTTTCGTTATAATTGATATACGACATTACGTCTCAATGTCTTTCGTCACTCACATATGATTCTAGTGGGAAAGTTAACCGTTGCTTGCAGAGATGGGTGTACTCGAGTGCTTGTATGCCTTCCAGGGTCCCAAATTGTTCAAAAGAAGAATATCGCTATATAAAGTCGGTGACAGGGGTCGATACGCGAGAATGTGGGTTTTTGTTTGTGTTTTATGCTTCCAGGGGATCCTTTTATCCTGTTTATTTAAACAAAAGCAATTATCAAACACGTATTATGTTATTATGTTTCTGTACCAAATACGTTCAATTCATGATTATATTATTCCGGATTTAAACTGTCTAATTTTACTACACAACTATGCACAAGAATGACGTAATTCTAGCAAGTTATTTAGTATGTGTTCTCTCATGAGCCAGCTTTATTAGACTAATGGGGGTGATAAATATTTTCTAGCACTGGTGCTACTACGTACCAATTGATATGAATCTATTTAAAACTGCACCAAGTATAAATAACCCGACAGTTACCATATTTTCGAAATGGAAATTTCAGCTGTGAACAGTTAGTCCAATACAATGCGAAACGCTTGAGCTTTTAAACACTTTATGAGTTTGCAATTTTCAATTTTATTTGCCTGAATGATTGATCTGTGAGAAAGTGGAGGTTGGTGTAATTAAGACTTGAACGAAACAATTACCACGTTCATCGCGATTAATCGTTAATCTTGTTCTTATACTTATTTTAAATTGGGTTTCCATGGTTCCCACATCTAGTTCGATTATCTAAATGCACTCATTGTAATTGTGATTGTGTTTTTATGCTAGAAAAAAATAAATGCATTGCATATAATGTTCTCCTAATGAAATGCATTTAATCGAACATACTGTATGCCATAATAACATGTAATGTACCGTAAAACAACCAAAATTGATAACATGTCTAACAATATAACACATTTGAATAATGTTACTTATATTATTTACTTTATCATTGATTATTATTTAAAGAGTATTGGTCAGTATGCATAACTGTATCATTGGTCTTGACCGAGACATCAAACACAGGGACATACATCTATCTGTTTCTTTCCTTTAAATCACGGGTCTTACCAAAGACTTTAAAAATGGTACTAGAAGCTTCCTCGTTTGACGCTGAAGCATTTAGAGGAGAGTTCTAGGTCTGGATGGCTCGGTGTCAGTATAGTGTGACTTGGTTGGGTATCATACCATCATGTGTCTGTGGCATGATACTCCAGTGTGACAGCGCTTAGAATACTGTCTCAGGTAGACACCGTCGAGATACGACTGGAAAATTGTTGAAAGCGACGCTAAACACCATACAACAACAACTACAACAACATCCTTTAAATCACACTGAGTGTTATTTTATATCTAATAACAAGAAAATGCAGGTTAGATTTTTGTAAGACATTCATATAATTTCAGCTTAAATAATTATAATGCTGCTTTTATTGAATAGAGAAGCAGATGATTCAAAATGTTACATATTTTATAACATTAAACCTATGTATGAAAACACATATAAGAAATACTAATAATAAAATGTGTGTCCAAATTAGCTGTAGTATATATAAAGGATAAAGCCGGACAACATTACAGCAGAGCACTGATGGTAAGTGCATACGTGTTTGAGTGGCCAACAGGAGGGACTTCATAGTTTTCGATATCTTCTGTCCCGATAGACAATCGCATTTTTTACTAACTTTTCCCAAACCAAAAGAGGCATTTCGATATGAATGTTTAAGATAACGGAATCATATTTCAACTTTAATCGTCTAACCCGTCAGTTTGCTATATCTGTAACAAAAGCTTTTGTCATTATCTATACCTGATATAAGTTTTCCGGTAAAGAAACGTGGCTTATAAAACCAGAAGGGACCATCCAATTTCCCAGGCGTGTCTGTCCTCATCTCAAGTTTCACGGTACTGCATGTAGTAAAAAAAGTAATTTACTTTAGCCTAATGCATCTGCACTAAAAGCTATCATCATATCCCTGTCGTCATCGTCGTTGTTGTTGTAATCTTCGCGTCGTTCGATTGAAGAATTAAGTTCAACCCAGCTTTTAGTCTGTTTCTCAGCTACTTCTTAACAACGCTGTAATATATGTGATACGAATTAAAATGTTTGTATCTGACTTGCATATGTTTTTAGTTTACCGACTGACTAACTGACTGGCTGGCTGAATTTGAATTTTGGGAACACGTTTATACTAAGTTAAAATAAATATAACCTCTTACTAAGTACATCTTGTATAGGCCATTATTTTCTATACATTAAAGAAAATTTTGTATAAGCAATTATTGTCTATACATTAAAGAAAATTTTGTATTTATCTTCTACACATTAAAGAACTTTTTGTATAAGCAGTTATCTTCTATACATTAAAGAACATTTTGTATAAGCAATTATCTTTTATACATTAAAGAAAATTGTGTATAAGCAATTATCTTCTATAAATTAAAGAACATTGTATTAAAGAAATTTGTGTATAAGCAATTATCGTCTATACATTAAAGAACATTTTGTATAAGCAATTATCTTCTATACATTAAAGAAAATTGTGTATTAAGCAATTATCTTCTATACAAATACACTCGAAATGTGCTCTTAAGTAAAAGTTTACAAAACTTAGATCACCAGCTGTCGCATTTGTTAAAAAAAAAGTCTAACGATGCTACGTTTATTTACATTGTCCCGTTTTCGGACGAACGACGGGATGTGTGTTGAGGGTAGATTGAGGTTAGTGTACCCGTAAACCACGTGATGTTCCAGTGGCAGTTTTGGTATCGACAGTTCAAATGTAATGACCACTGTTGTCAAATATTCTTAATGTATGTATTGTACTTATCATTATTAGTCTATTTTATATTGCTGTGGTGATTTTGTCCTTGGAATACCACTTCTCATATTGGACATATTGTATAAATATCTGACATTGTCGATTTAGCAAATCTTATAAATGCTTCTAATGTTTGTATTCAATAAACATTGGCTATATCAGCCAGCCGATGCAGTGATGGCCTCCAATAATCCTTTTATTTGCGGCCATTGTTTTTCTGTATCGATGCTTTTAGTTCTTTTATGCTGTATTGCATATATTTACCTTCTGTTTTGTCACATATTTGGATTAATCTCTATATCATTGTATTTGACATAAGCAAAACGCCATTTAATTGTATCTTTGCACGGTCTGACCTTTCATTGTAAACAGCAGATGTGTACTCAACGTGGCACATGGCAATGTTGAATATCGATGTTACTCTTGTCCATGTTACACCTATGGTTGTATAACTAAACGGTTATATTAGTCACTAAGGAACTTCATCTAGGAACGCATTAACATCTTATATAAGAACTACTGTTGTCGAGCTAAAACCTATGGAAATGTTTATACGTTTGATCACAAGTGACCACAAATCTAAGACATTAGACGCATTTAAATCATTTACAAAAGTCAACAACAGGAGTAAAATTAATGGTCCGCATGTTTATTTCATACGTATTATACCGATAGGCTAAAGAAACGCCGGGTTAATTTCAGATCCAGATTATCACACAAGTGTAGGAGATATTTACAGTTTTAAAACATGTATGTTAATGATATTTCACTAATAATTGATGAACTAATCACGCGTATGACATTTAAACTACACAAGACAATCACACGTATGACATCTAACCAACACAAGACAATCATGCGTGATAATTACATGTATGGCATTTAAACAACACAAGACAATCACTACCTGCATGCGTGATAATTACACGATGTATAGTATTTAAACAACACAAGACAATCACTACCTGCATGCGTGATAATTACATGTATGGCATTTAAACAACACAAGACAATCACTACCTGCATGCGTGATACTTACACGATGTATAGTATTTAAACAACACAAGACAATCACTACCTGCATGCGTGGTAATTACATGTATGGCATTTAAACAACACAAGACAATCACTACCTGCATGCGTGATAATTACACGATGTATAGTATTTAAACAACACAAGACAATCACTACCTGCATGCGTGATAATTACATGTATGGCATTTAAACAACACAAGACAATCACTACCTGCATGCGTGATAATTACATGTATGGCATTTAAACAACACAAGACAATCACTACCTGCATGCGTGATAATTACATGTATGGCATTTAAACAACACAAGACAATCACTACCTGCATGCGTGATAATTACATGTATGGCATTTAAACAACACAAGACAATCACTACCTGCATGCGTGATAATTACATGTATGGCATTTAAACAACACAAGACAATCACTACCTGCATTCGTGATAATTACACGTACGGTATTAGAACAACACAAACAATCACTACCTGCATGCGTGATAATTACACGTATAGGTCTCACTGAACAATTACCTCCCTTGCATGACGGTAGCAAGATTATTACGCCCAAGAAATTAGAGCTGTGTAAAGCGGTTGGGTAATTTTTTTTTTAAAAATGCATAAAATGTCATATTTCTTTGTGCATATGGGAACATTGGAACATTTTCATGATTTCTGCAAAGTTTGGGTGACCCTGGGAACTGTTTGATGATGTTATAACAGTTTAAAGATGCGTAGTGATACACTGCAACAAATGGGCAGAATTGTCAAAAATGAAGGGGTGACATCAAACCATCGAAATTGTGAAAAAGCAACCTGGTCAACCCAATGTTTTTTTCTGCATATTTGGACCAACAGAGGACTATCTATGGGAATAAGGCACTTTTAGAACCATTGGTAATGTATCCGGTGTTCCAGAAGTGCATGTCTCTATATGTAGAACAGTACAAAATTAATTGGTGTGTGAGACGTATAGCATTTAAACAACACAAGACAATCACTACCTGCATGCGTGATAATTACACCTATGGAATCTAAACAACACAAAACAATCACAACCTCATTCGTGATAATTACACGTATGGCATTTAAACTATACAAGACAATCACTACCTGCATGCGTGATAATTACACGTATGGTATTTAAACTACACAAAAAAATCACTACCTGCATGCGTGATGATAACACATATGGTATCTGAACAACACAAAACAATCACTACCTGCATGCGTGATAATTACACGTATTGTATCTGAACAACACAAAACAATCACTACCTGCATGTGTGATAATTACACGTATGATATCTTAACAACACAAGACAATCACTAACTTCATGCGTCATAATAACACGTATAGCATTTAAACTACACAAGACAATAACTACCTGCATGCATGATAATCACACGTATGGTATCTGAACAACACAAAACAATCACTACCTGCATGCGTGATAATTACACGTATTGTATCTAAACAACACAAAACAATCACTACCTGCATGCGTGAAAATCACCTATATGGAAATGTAAACAACACAATCACTACCTACATGTGTGATAGTCACACGTATGGTATCTAAACAAAACAAATCAATCACTACCTGCGTGCGTGGTCATCACACCTATGTTTCTAAAACTCCACAAAACAACCACTACCTGCATACGGGACAATCACACATATGTTATCTAAAAAACACAAAACAATCATTACCTACCTGCGTGATAATCACACGTATGGAATCTCAACATCACACAACAATCACTACCTGCAAACGTGATAATCACAAATATTACATCCAAACAACACAAAAATAATAATAGTAACAATAATAGTAATAATGATATCTTTATTTAATATCTTTATTTATAGAAGGTAACACATTATGAATGAGGGAATGAATATTTAGCTTCTTTTTTATGCCATCGAGGCTAACAGACAGTCAGTTAACCTAACCACTGTTTCCTGGAATACTGAAAGGTTAACCAGTACTCGAGCACATCCTATCTCCGCAAGTAACTGATAACTGATAACTTTCCCACTTGAATCAGCGGTGAGGGACGAATGATAATGAGACACAATATCGTATATCAATCAACACGGAGACTGTTGCCGGGCAGGATTTCGAACTCATGACCCCTGGATTGATAGTCAGACGATTAACCTACTGAGTTAATCGGGCCCGGCAACACATTAAGACATAAAACTATTGAATTCGAGGATCACATCATACTTTCAATATGGTCTTCTGCAACATTTAAGACATTATAATATAATATTAACAAATTAAAATGAATTAATACTATACTTATGACAAACACTCATCATCTAAGCATTTATCCTTATTTTGTACATTTATATTATTTTATTTAAACAATAACAAAAATAATTTATTAGGTGAGTGGGGAAAGTTATTTCTATTTTGACATTTAAATGAGTGAATATTTGTAAAAGGTCTTATAGATACTGGTATAGCCTTCCATATCAGTGCACTAATATAACTAAAGCTATTTTTTAAATAATTGGTGCAAGCCTTTTTGAGAAACAAGATATTTTCTATCAATATGTCGTAAATTATATGATGTATTATATGAACATGTCAAAAGGTTTAAGATATTGGGTGGTTCTATATTAATAATAGCTTTAAATACTAAAACAGCAGTGTGATAATAACAACTTTTGAAAAATGGTAGCGATTGTAATTCAGTGAACACTTCTTGAAACTTTGTTTTCAATGGCTTATATAGTACTATTCATGCTGCTCTTTTCTGAGATTTATATATTGTATTTTGTATATATTTGCCTTTTCTCCAAACAATACAACAATAATCAAATGTTGACATTATGTAGGCATTGTATAACAATACTTTCATTTCCCATGTTAAATAATATGATATTCTTTTAAGAAGGAATACTTTTGAGTGTACATTTTTGGCACACATTTTAGTCAGCTGAGTTTTCCATGGTAACGTATTTCCTATATGAACACCTAATAAGTGGTAACATATTTTACAAACACATTGTTAATACTTATTTTTATTTCATTTTTACTTCTTGATTTGTATTTCGTAGCAATTACCATACATGTGTTGGGTTCTTTTTCAGGATGTAAAGACATGTTATTATTTGGACACCATCTATTTATTGAAATTAATCTGTCCTGGAGTTGAATTTGTATTTCTA
Organism: Panopea generosa; assembly: GCA_029582155.1. Taxonomy (NCBI): domain Eukaryota; kingdom Metazoa; phylum Mollusca; class Bivalvia; order Adapedonta; family Hiatellidae; genus Panopea; species Panopea generosa. The sequence goes on from CM055902.1 coordinate 52,686,582, forward strand.
ATAAACTACTCGTGTTGTGGTATCATCATCAGAGATAAGAACTTTCAGTTTCAGAAACAAAAGCGATGTCATTCATGTATAAAATAAAAAGTAGTGGTACCAGCATTGTTGTAGACATTTATTTTACTTTTTTTAATCATTGATCATGATATTTTATTTTGGATTTGTTTGCATTCATTTTGTGTAATGTATCCATCGTACTTTCTTAATCTCATTAGTAAACCAACCAGGTTGGCTGTCATATTTAACTCTTTTTTCTTTCATATGAGCACGCATGGTAAGAACCGAATTGATTATAGAATATAATAAGAGTTAGAGATTGGTTTGGATTCTTAAAATATCCAATAACATCAAGTGAATCATTGGCTAAATCACTAAAAAATATAGGTAGTGATCGCCAATGCTGTATACAGGGACTATAATCTCTGATAATAAAGTATGCATGTTTGTATATATATGTTCTATAATAGAAGGGCTGGATTTCCTTATTCTAGTTGATGATTTAATTATTTGTTTAAGACCAAATTTCACAATAATGTCATTCTATCTTTTTATACTATAGTTTTCAACATTAGTATTCAATAAACAGTTGATATTGAAATCCCCAACCATATAGATTTCCAAATGTAAGCGATCTGCATTATCTATTGATTCAGAAAGACACGCTTCATGACTGAATTTCATTTGGAGATCTTTATGTAAAGTGTAGTAAAAACGGTTTACCATTTGTTTATTTTATTTCTAAACATATTGATTTTATGTCATTATTGATAGATATTAAATGTAGGTTAAGCACAAGAAAATAAACTTAACATGCACTTAATATGGTACGTACATCTTTTGCCATTTTGGTAATTCAGGAACAAATCAAGAAGTCATTTGTAGAACATTACTCTTCGCGACTATATGGAACCACTAGAAATCGTGAGTTTATATTGTGCTCACGTCTGTCGCCATTTTTGGTATTTAAGAAACACGTCTAGTAGTATATATTGTGCTTACGTCCGTCGTCATTTGGTATTCAGATGAAAGTCATTCTTTTTTCGAAGTATATGCCGCTGTGCAAAATACCATTTTTGAGGTACTGCATCCACTTCTGGTACATGTCACGATACTATGATGTCCACAGAATGTACACTCAGGCACATGGCCTGGAGTTACTGAAAGCGCTTTTCACGTAGATCTGACTTGAATCCCAGGAAAACCGCACAAGATGTGCTCGTTCAGATCGCTGATAATCAGTACCGCAAATAGATAAGTCTCCATGATAAGTATTATGTTGAAGAGTTGTGTAAAATAAACTTCAGAGTAACCCGTGGGGTCATATTACACCCAACATAAAATTAAAGAAGTTATGTCCGTCGCCATTTGGTATTTAAGTAACACGCCTAAAAGTTGTTGGTATTGTGCTCACGTCTGTCGCCATAAGTAACATGTCTAGATGTTTATCTGTCGCTATTTTGTTATTTAAGTAACACGTCTAGAAGTTATATTGTGCTCACGTCTGTCGCCATTTGGTATTTAAGTAACACGTCTAGAAGTTTATATTGTGCTCACGTCTGTCGCCATTTTGGTATTTAAGTAACACTTCTAGAAGTTTATATTGTGCTCACGTCTGTCGGCATTTTGGTATTTAAGTAACACGTCTAGAAGTTTATATTGTGCTCACGCCTGTCGCCATTTTGGTATTTAAGTAACACGTCTAGAAGTTTATATTGTGTTTACGTCCGTCGCCATTTTTGGTATTTCAGGGACAGATCGAGAAGTGTGGTAAACCTGATAACTCAGCTAATAGCAGTTGTCGTTACTGATAAATTCTGTGCTGGCGCTTCACTCCCAAAGACGACAGACTCACACAACAATTTTGCCGAAAAGAGCAACAACAAAGTTGGATATCACGAGTTAACAGTACATACGGTACCATAGCAACCACAGATTTTGATGGGAAATATTGAATGTTCCCTTTTCTCACTGTCACGCATATTTGCAATTAAGCACAGTATTTAGGATCGTGACCTTACTTTGATGCAGGTTTATATACTATAATGCGGTTTTATATTTTATAACTTGTACCTATGCATTTATCTTCGTTAATTCCTTATATTTGTTTGATAACGTGTTTCAGTCAGATTTCTTGGCAAAACAATCAATATATAGAACTGGGCTGCGTTCAGTTCGTTCAGACACATATATACTACAGAAATACTATTATGAAATAAATGTTCAATAATGATATACATATGTTCATATGCGTATGTTAAAAAATGGATCAAGGTATTACACCAGTTTTGAATCATGTATTTTAATAAATGGCCATCTTTTGGAATGGTTTCCCCTACAGAGAGGCTGTCGCCAAAGGGGTCCATTGTCACCTTATATATTTATTTTGTGTGCAGAAATACTGGTAATCCTGCTAAAAAAACATTCAAGTATTTAAGGGTCAAACATAAGATCTAAAAAAAACACTTAATTTTACAAAACTGCAGGTGACACAGCATTAATTTTAGATGGTTCCGAAAAATCCCTAAGGTGCGCACTCCGGTCCATAATACATAATAACATTTACATCATATATAGTTAAAAAGCACAACAGTTTTACGAATATAAAACGTATATCAGTAGATAGATAACAATTGATTTCCATTTGTTTACATGTTAAGTGATTGGAAAAATAAATTTCCTTTATTTAATACTTTTAAAATAAATTTACATAGTATTAATTAATCTGTAAAATGAACTTAGATTTATGTTACTAACATTCAAAATATTGAAAAGATATTCACTGCGTAAATCTTCATAATAGGAACATTCCATGAATCAGGTATTCATCTTCAATTTCTCCAGCTGCACAAAGTATACAAATTCTATCTTCGTAAGCAACATTATTGTGTCTTCCAGTTTCTACATATAATTTGTGAGCTAAGCATCTAAATTTTGCAAAAGCAATTTTAAACTTTAGAGGTATTGATAAAGTAAGATAGTTTTCAACATTTATTTATGTGATGTTTCACCATTGTCATGGTATAATTTTCATACCATTCCTCTATGACATAATGGAAATATAAAGGTCGGAGGAGCATCTATTTGCTATAAACACTGGTTTCAAAAAGGCATATGTATTATAAATGATTTGATAGATGCACAAGGTGAATTATTATTTAATGTTTCAAAGAAACATAGGGTGTTAGGTCAAATTTCATAGAAAATGACGGTTTCAAAGCATCAATTAAAATACTTCTGCATATTAAAAAGTTCCCAAATTTGACAGAAAAAAAGTTAATACACTATTAATTATTTTTACCTAGTCACCATCTTAAAAGTCACTAAAGGCAGCAGGTCGATATATGATGCTATGATTATAACAATAATAACACCAGCACAAAACAAGTGAAAAAAAGAACTTCCCAACATACATACTGGAAATTGGACAAACATATTTGCATTATCTTTCAAGATAAGTCGAGATACAAAATTACAGTGGTTCAAGTATAGAATTAACCACGGAATTTTAGGAACGAATTATTTACTTAAAAAATGAACATTTTCAACTCTGAAAAATGTAGGTAAATCTGTGGAAACAATTTAACATTTTGTCTATGACTGAGAAATTTCAAAATTTTTTTGGACAAACATATAAATTTCTATAAAAAGTAAATGCACTAATGTAATTGGTAACTAATTAGTCGGTTTTAGATATAATTCTAGGGAATAATAATTATGCATAAATACTAAATAAAATTCTGATACTGGGAAAATACCATATATTCTATCCAAAAAAAATAGAACAATCTTGTGTCAATATTAAAAATTACTTAAAATCAGTTGACAAAATTGAAAAATATTAGACTTTAAACAACTGAAAGATTGACACTTTAACAAAATTTGGAAACATTACAGAAGCATACTTTCTGAACCTCTCTAGTTGTACCAACATTCTACTATTTTGACAATGTCGCGCGCATTTGTAGTGTATATAGTTAAGATTTAGTTTGTAATATAATAGTAGGTTTCTCAGTTTATCTGCAGTATTGTCATTTAATCAAATCCATTTGTATATATAGAAAACATTTTTTTTTGTGTTGTTGTTCTGTTGTTTTTTTTCGTCCTCTGGTGAAGGCGTAAAGTCGAAAACTAGGTAAGGATATTTCGTTATAAGTTAATAGTGAGTAGCAGTTTGTATCGCGACATCAGTAATAAATTAGTGAGTAGCAGTTTGTATCCCGACGTCAGTAATATACTAGTGAGTGGTAGTTTGTATCACGATGTCAGTAACATACTAGTGAGTGGTAGTTTGTATCGCGACGTCAGTTACATACTAGTGAGCGGTAGTTTGTATCGCGACACCAGTAACTTACTAGTGAGTGGTAGTTGTATCGCGACGTCAGTTATATACTAGTGAGTGGTAGTTTGTATCGCGACTCCAGTAACATACTTGTGAGTGGTAGTTTGTATCGCGACGTCAGTAATATACTAGTGAGCGGTAGTTTGTATCGCGACGTCAGTTATATACTAGTGAGTAGCAGTTTGTATCCCTACGTCAGTAATATACTAGTGAGTAGTAGTTTGTATCGCGACGCCAGTAACATACTAGTGAGTGGTAGTTTGTATCGTGACGTCAGTTAAATACTAGTGAGCGGTAGTTTGTATCGCGACGCCAGTAACTTACTAGTGAGTGGTAGTTTGTATCGCGATGTCAGTTATATACTAGTGAGTAGCAGTTTGTATCCCTACGTCAGTAATATACTAGTGAGCGGTAGTTTGTATCGCGACGCCAGTAACATACTAGTGAGTGGTAGTTGTATCGCGACGTCAGTTATATACTAGTGAGTGGTAGTTTGTATCGCGACGCCAGTAACATACTAGTGAGTGGTAGTTTGTATCGCGATGCCAGTAACATACTAGTGAGTGGTAGTTTGTATCGCGACGTCAGTTATATACTAGTGAGTAGCAGTTTGTATCCCTACATCAGTAATGTACTAGTGAGTGGTAGTTTGTATCGCGACACCAGTAACATACTAGTGAGTGGTAGTTGTATCGCGACGTCAGTTATATACTAGTGAGTGGTAGTTTGTATCGCGATGCCAGAAACATACTAGTGAGTGGTAGTTTGTATCGCGATGCCAGAAACATACTAGTGAGTGGTAGTTTGTATCGCGACGTCAGTTATATACTAGTGAGCGGTAGTTTGTATCCCGACGTCAGTAATATACTAGTGAGTAGTAGTTGTATCGCGATGTCAGTTATATACTAGTGAGCGGTAGTTTGTATCGCGACGCCAGTAACTTACTAGTGAGTAGTAGTTTGTATCGCGATGCCAGTAATATACTAGTGAGCTGTAGTTTGTATCGCGACGCCAGTAACTTACTAGAGAGTAGTAGTTTGTATCGCGATGCCAGTAATATACTAGTGAGCGGTTGTTTGTATCGCGACGCCAGTAACTTACTAGTGAGTAGTTGTTTGTATCACGATGCCAGTAATATACTAGTGAGCTGTAGTTTGTATCGCGACACCAGTAACTTACTAGTGAGTAGTAGTTTGTATCACGATGCCAGTAATATACTAGTGAGCGGTAGTTTGTATCGCGACGCCAGTAATATACTAGTGAGCTGTAGTTTGTATCGCGACGCCAGTAACTTAGTAACTTACTAGTGAGTAGTAGTTTGTATCGCGATGCCAGTAACTTACTAGTGAGTGGTAGTTTGTATCACGATGTCAGTTATATACTAGTGAGTGGTAGTTTGTATTGCGACATCAGTTATATACTAGTGAGTGGTAGTTTGCATCGTGACGTCAGTTTGTATGCGCTCGCGACATTAGTAATATACTAGTGAGTAGCAGTTTGTATCGAAACATCAGTAACACACTAGTGAGTAGCAGTTTGGTATGCGACATCAGTAATATACTATACTAGTGAGTAATAGTTTGTATCGCGACATCAAATAAAACTTAAAGCTAATTAAAGTGGGCAGTATTAGGGTAATTAAAGCCTAGAACATTATTAGGCCGTTTTTTTATCTTGTTAATTTGGATACATTGTATAATTGGATATCCATATTTTTCTTATGTAAAAATAAAATTGTGAATGTAATTTTGAATATAGTTATATTCTACCATAGTGAGTTGTCGGCCCTTTGTCATTTTGCTACACGGTGCTTGATCAGAGACACTATTTCATACTGAGCCAGTCACGTGCAACTGACTGCGTCATATACTGCTGATAGATGCAAACTTAAACATACATTACCTTTAATAAATTATAATTCTTAAAGTTTAGTGCATCTGTACTCTTCTAAGATGCACCAGAGATGTATAAACATTAAGTCACTGCATACACGTATATGTAGGTCAGTCGTTTTCATAATTTGAAACTCTGCAAACATTTAGTCCTGACATGTGAGCCAGGAACAAGTACGTATTACAATGCTGTCTTACTCGGCGCACACGCCTGAGACCAATCTTTCCAGATGACAGAAGGGAGCTAACTCATATCTTAAAAAATTCCATGGTATGCAAGAGTTATATACCTTTAACCAGTCTGATGGAGGCAGTGTTTGAAAACAAATTTCGCCATGTTGAAAACAAACACTGGTTGTCATTTCGCCATGTTGTCTTAGATTGAAGATGTCATATGTTCCAACACATAAGTTTAATTTATTTACACCATAGTTTACCTAGTCTAACTTTAATACAGATATTTTGTTTCAATCACCATCATTTATGCATACGCAACGGAACGCTCTCTGTTCTTGTATTTTCGATACAACTCGTATCTCTTGAATATTTCTTATGACTTGATTCCTAACATGTACAATTTACTTGCAAAAAACGGAAAATCCAATTTATATTCCAAACAGAAATTTAAAATAAAACAATGAATTATTCCAATGACATGAACATAAGATTATATTAATAGTAAATTAAAAACTAAACACATTTTACATTTTAATCTGTAAGTCAAATGTACAGTAATTGCCCTGTACGTTTCAGCGTATGTTTTCACGATATCCTTATGCATGTGGTCTGCCACTTATATTAATATTGATTATATTCTTAATGAAATAACAAATATGCTGCACTGTGCTACTAGAGGACATACAGCAAACTGAATTCTCTTCATATCATTGACAAGTGACGTTACAATGTTAAGGGTTCATGAGTAATGGTTGGTTAAGGCTACTGTTTAGGGTTAGCAACGTATTGCTTGGGTAATGCATATCTATCTATAAATTCACCTGTGTTATAAAATGAGTAACACCGTTAACCTAACCTTAACCCTACCTTTTTAGTGTGTAATGCTCTAATTAAAAAACCTAATCAACAGCGATGGTGCAGTGGTAAAACTTCCGCCTTAACAATGAATACAAATCTCCGTCCGCTGGTATACGAGCGAGGTAATTTTGTAATTGTGGGTCAAACATTTGTTTAAAAAAATCCCAACAAAGATATGTAAAATTTCAGATCTCATCTTTTAGCTCAATAGGTGCACAGCTGGTAAAGCTATGAGCCATATTTCAACTTTTTGTTCACTTTTTGCCTCATGTATACAATCTACATACTAAACCCCGAAACTGATTCCACTGAGGTTCCACGACGTGTTTGGAAACTATAAACGATGCCACTTGCAAGGCATTAAAGAGATCTTTCAGAAAGTGTCTAGTTTTATAACCGTGTTGCATGGCACAAGGAATCCCCGAAGGCTCGGACATGAGATATTTTGTGTGTTGTTTTTTACTGTATCACGTGTATTACCCCCAAACGCTCGCAAATGTTTCTGGATCCCGGAAGTTCACTAATCCTTACGTCATTCCGCTGTCGATGCATCATTTCAGATCTCACAACTGAGCTTCTCAGTTCTCAAGGCTTATTTGGTGTCATGTTGAAGGTCTTGCAGAGAGCATGTACAATTTTTTATAAGCATGCTACACGTCATAAAGGCTCTGGGAAGGCTCGAACATGAGCCATTTGTGTTTTTCACCTCCAAATAAAAAAAGTTATTTTTCAAAACGCTTAAAAGAAAATCACCTTATATTGATGAGATCTACGAAAATGAATGAAAAAATATTCAAACTGATGTTTTCACTTTGGCACGTGTCACGTGCGAGCAACTTTGAATGTACTTACAACGCGACGCCAGTATGTAGAAATTGTTAAGACCTTTCGAGCGAGCCCGAAATTGAAAACAAATGAACCGGAAAAACATATGTGAAAATGAATTCAATGCACGGGGCTTTCATATGCCTGCACGTGTAAGGATGAGGTTCCAAAACGACACCTCAATTCTGAAAATGTTTTATAGTGCACGTGTTTGCTTTTAACGCTATTCTAAACGGAGACACATGGCTTGACACTGCAAGAACAAAACTTAGTCAGAAATGCTTTCTCTACAACATACAGTATGTTCATGCACGTGCTCCGACAGGACCTAAATTCGTGGCATATGGGCAACTCCTTTCAAATAACGTTGCCGGACAACACCTTTTCTATGGCGATAATGAAAAATCTCATAATCGTGATCAGAAAAAAATCATCAAGTACCTTCATATGGTAAAACAGTAAAAACATAGTTTTAATGGAATACTAACTGTGTTTTATCTTGACTGTTCAGTATGACTTTATTGACGAGTCGTCTGTTTCTCATGACTTTAAGCATGAATGGAGTTCAAGAACTTGTCAGAGATATTAGTGTTATATACATGTAACATTTGTGTAAGTTTGGCGAGAAAGCAATGAAAACCAGAGGTGCTAGAGGAAACACAATAAAAAATAACATTTTTGAAGATTCAAGGGCTGTATCTCTGTCATTAATTATTTGATATTTGTCCAAGACATTATGATTATGCAAGTAATGCGTTAAGTTTGATAATGGTTGAATGATAGATGAAGATGCTAGAGTGCACACAATGAAAACTGTGAGTGCTAGAGTTCACGCAACATCAAATAACACATTTTTTGATGATTCAAGGGGCATAATCTGACATTAATCATCATATTTGGTAAGTTCATGAGCTAGTCCAAGAAGATATTAACGTTATATAACTACTGTGTAAGTTTGGTGAGCGCCAAATTATTAATTCTGGTACCAGAGTGCACACAAGGTCAAATAGTGCATTTTTTATGTTTCGAGGGCCACAACTCAGAATTTAATTATTCCATTTGGCCGATTCAAGAACTTGTCCCAATTTATTTTAGCTTGATTGCAAAGAAAGCTTAAGCTATTATGGTTGTGTAACTATTGAGTAAGTTTGGAATGGATCAAATGAAAAATGCGAGTACTGGAGTGCACACAAGGTCAAATAGTGTGATTTTTTATGTTTCATTGGCCACAACTCCGATATTGATTATCTGATTTGGCTAGCTCAAGAACTTGTTGAGAAACTGTGAAAGATTTGCTCAGTTGAGCTAAAAATGGAAGGATCATACTATTTTCCTGCTAAATGTCTATCAAAATTGAATGTTTCTATAAACAAATATTATAGCAATTTGCTTTACGATGTAATACAATTCTTTTTCATATATTGAGTCAAGTCTGATTTTCAGACTCGAAATATATTGGTATTAAGACCAGTTTAATGACCATAAAAATATCAACATACATAGGGATTTAACTGCTTTCAGTGCTGGTCATAATTATATATCTGAAGAGTGATTATGCAATATTAAATAAAATATTTATAATAAGAGGCCCTGATATGCTCTACTGGACAGATGAACATATAAGAGAAAAAAATATTTCAAGGGAACCTCCATACATTACTACATGTACATATAAACTATCTAATGTCTGGGTCTTGAACTTTCAGAGAGTGGGGCGGTAGTCTAATGGATAGAGTGTTAGCCGCTCAAGCCAGAGGTTGGGGGTTCGATCCCTAGCTCGACCCAATGCCTGCATAAAACAACACTCAGTACTGGTTCTACCCAAGAAGCGGAATTGAGAGCAGTTCATAATTATAAGTTCTGAGCTTTCATTGCAATTGGGCTAAAATAATTATGTATAAACCAAACTAAACTAAATTTCACTTAAAATTTGCTTACAAGCCAAGTGGGGGAGCATTTGTAATCGGTTCATGCTGGTTCAAGAACTCATCTGAGATATTGTTGTGATATTTTTTGTGAAAGTTGGTTAAGATTCAATGAAAATTGGGGGTTCTATCACGTCTAAATAAAAAAGGTTAGCAGTTAACAGACAGATGATGGACAATTTACCATGACATAAGCCCTTAGATCTAAAAATCAAATGATTTTTATATCAATTTTTTACTGTTGAAGATAGATTCAGGAATAGGTTGGCAGATATACAGACGAATGGAGGTAGACAGATGGGCACAAGGCAGACAGACGAAAGACATGCAGAAATACAGAAGAACTAACTAGTGTATACTTGTGTGACTAAAACTTCTATAACTTATCAGTGCGTATAGCATTAACTTGTTTATCAGTATCAAGCAGTTAATACTTGTGTGATTTAATACTTCTGTGACAAAGTCAGTACAAAATTGACTTGTTTATAAAGTATTAACCCGTGTATACTTCTGTGATTTAATACTTCTGTGACAAAGTCTGTACAAAGTTGACTTGTTTATAAAGTATTAACCCATGTATACTTCTGTGATTTAATACTTCTGTGACAAAGTAAGTACAAAATTAACTTGTTTATATAGTATTAACCCGTGTATACTTGTGTGATTTAATACTTCTGTGACAAAGTCTGTACAAAATTGACTTGTTTATAAAGTATTTACTAGTGTATGCTTGTGTAACATAAAGTGAGTATGAAATTAACTAGTTCAGAATATTAAGTGACAACAGCTATACACCCGTAGTACTTCTCAATTTATGTTTCCTGTCCTTGGAAAGAGTTTAGACACTTGGACATTTTCTTTCTGTGTCTGTGTTTTTATGAAAAATCAACATAGTAAGCTGAACTATATACATGTAGGTGTCAAGGTGTTTCCTTCTATGACTAGACATACAAGAAAAAATAGTCCCACAAGTCACAGTTGTACTGAAAATTATGCACACAAGTATATCTTGGTGAAGTCCTTTGGGTGTTCTGGGGCAGACCCACTTGATGGTTAAAAAGTACTAAACACACATTATCTATGCAAGTCACTGACTTCTTCCCTACATATACAGAAGTGGAGTATTCATGACCAATCACCACAGAGACTGTGGCCCTGCGGGGATTCAGAATCATGAACCCAGTATCAACAGAAGTGAAACAGACTGATTCTAATTGCTCACCTGTGGCATACCAGTTAATTAAAGATTATGGTTATGAAAGAAAGTTAGACATAATTATATCCTAAATGAGTTTGCAATGGTATTTAACCACATTCATTTTCATACATGACTTCTGTTATCATGTCAGGTTCTTGCTTGACCTTGGGGATGAATCATGGATAACAAATAATGTTTATCTAAATTCATATTTATTTTTACAAAACAACAATAATGACTCCCGTGCTACTCATGGAGATGATTATGAAGACAATGTCGATGATGATGATGATGATGATGATACGGATGAATATTCAAATAGTAAACATAATGCAAATTGAACACATTGAATAATCTATTTTAGATTAATATTACTGATTTAACACCAAACTTTACTTCACAACTTCTTAAGTTCAAAATACAGACTAATTACATTTCAGATTCATATTCTGAACAACAACTCAAAACTATGTATATTGTCTATACCAGATGATAAATTCATGTTGTTTATTTGAAAAACTGTTATTAAGACACATTTCAATGATAGGTAGTAAATTCAGAGTCAGATATTTGTAAAACTGTGAAGTCATTTTTTGTTCCTACATGTATAGCTACTATATTCATAGGTAGATTTTTGAATAACTGTTTTTGTTCTGTATGACCAGTATACGCCAGATTCAATGCCGACACAATATATACATATATGTCTGACACATTAACTCAAGGACATTTCCTCTCGATACAGTTCTTGCCTCCCTCCTCGTACTCCTGTCTTGAGATCCACATCTGCTGGAATGAACCCTGTAAAATATTGACTTTTTTTTTGGAGCGCTCTCATATATAAATGAAAGAAGAAAAATTCAACAAGAATTTTTTTTTTGAATGGGGTTTAACACATTTCAGGTGGCACATCCACTTTTATACTGAATTCAGTCCTCCGGATGAATCTGAGTAGAACCACCATCCTTCCGTAAGTAACTGGCAATCTTTCTTACATAAAGTTTTGGGAGTGAGCGAGACTCAGAACCATCAACCTTAGCAGTAGGAGGTAAGTAATCTTGAGACAGCGCTTTAGACCATCATACGGCCAGGACGACCCCTCAAGATTTTTTTTAATGCTAAATAAGACCTTGAATCACAAATAAATAGTAAACTGTACAAGACACGAGTAGCAACTATTTATGTGGAGAATAATTGGATAAAGGTTAACAATTTGATATTAAATATTATACAAAGATGTTTAAATATAGTAAAACAGTTCTGTACATACGAAATAGAACGAAAACAAATTCAATACTATAACATGCATTAACGATTATTCAAATTTTGATTGGGGCAGTAGTGTAGCCGACAGAGTGTTGGCCACTATGACGGAGTTCATAGACTTGATCCAATACTCTAAAATAACAACACACAGTACAGTTTCTATCCAGAAATCAGACCCAAGAGCAGATCAAAAAAGCTTAAGCTTTCTTTGCAATCAGGTTAATATAAATGAGTACAAACTAATATCAATTTTAACATTCTTTTGTCTTTTGACTTTCTTTTTTTTTCACAACTAATGTAGCCATTTTAAAATTATTAAGAATATTTTCTATTCAACATACATGAAAAAAAAAGTAATATTCATTATCAACTACATTCGAAGCATACAATTTTCATGTTTGTTGCAATGCAAGTCGTGTAGTTCCTACTGATGTTATAATTTCTCCCTATTTCAATTACTATGTCATGTGGACCAAATTTGAACTTAGCAATGTCTATACTTCCTGGTTGTCACCAATTCTAAGAAAAGAGTGGTCTAAGGCACAGTTGTCCAATGTCTATACTTACTGGTTGTCACCAATTCTAAGATAAGAGTGGTCTAAGGCACAGTTGTCCAATGTCTATACTTACTGGTTGTCACCAATTCTAAGATAAGAGTGGTCTAAGGCACAGTTGTCCAATGTCTATACTTACTGGTTGTCACCAAATGGACTATGGCACAGGTGTCCATTGTCTATACTTCCTGGTTGTCACCACATGCACTAAAGCACAGTTGTCCAATGTCTATACTTCCTGGTTGTCACCACATGGACTAAGGCACAGTTGTCCAATGTCTATACTAACTGGTTGTCACCAAATGGACTATGGCACAGGTGTCCAATGTCTATACTTCCTGGTTGTCACCACATGCACTAAGGCACAGTTGTTCAATGTCTATACTTCCTGGTTGTCACCACATGGACTAAGGCACAGGTGTCCAATTCTTTTCAGTTCTTTATCTACTTGCCTTGTATTCACAAGACATTAACTGTAGTAGGCACTAAAGGTTCAATTTTATTTTATGATTATCATTATTCCAGACATAAGCTAGAGTGCAAACATTGGCAACTTGGGTGCTACCAGTGATGTGAGCACAGATAATGTAAGACACACATACCAGTGAGGCCAGTATGGATCCACCAATCCAGCTGCTGAACCGTCTCTCTGATGATCCTGTGGCCGCGATTATCTTCAATCTCATACTCTGCAAAAATGAGCAAACATAAAGATGATAAGCGGCAACTTTACACTGGTGCATCTTAATAATAAGATAATTACATGTACATAAAACAGCGAAATATACCAAAAATGAGCAAGTTGCTGATGCTACTGCAATTGTGGGTTTGAATCCCGATACATTATACATAGATATGTAATTGTTGTGCATGGGGCTGGTGCTGTAAAGGTAAAGGCTTTGAATCACGAAATGACAAGACTTTTACTGTGCTTTATACCAAGTTTTTATTAAAATTTGACCAATGTGCTAAAATCTACCTGACCCTCTGTCAAATCCAATAGTAGGATATAATATTTCAGATGTGCTAGTTCAACTATTTACAATAATACATCTTTTATCCGTTTATGAAACTGAAACAAATCTGACGAGACATGCATTGTTTCAAGACAACAGTTTGTTTATATACAACCAATATAAAGACGCAATCTGTCGCTACGTCCCAACTGTGAAGACCTGTGAAGATTTTGTATTAAAAAAAGAAACAGTGCACATTTAGACTAGTCACTAACACATCTTGACTGTCCAGCCAGGGTCTTTAGTTTAAAAAACCTCCCGGCCACTATTTCTGTGATGACTGACCATGAACTTTGTCCTACAGCCATAAATCTCCCATCTCTTAATATATGGGAAAGTAATCAGTGACTTGCAGAGATAAGTTGTGTCTAGTACTAGATACCCATCTAGCGATGATAAGGTAAACTGACCACGATTGTGTAACAATACAATACAATACAATATCCTTTATTCACTCAGTTCATAAAGCATGAAATCATGATGCAACCAAGATACTGTTGAAAAAAGGTGCAAAACCCAAACATCTTGTAAATGTTAAATTCAATCATTTTTATTAAATAAACACAGATAACCGCAACATCAATATTAAGAGAGACAGACATACATTAAAATAGAAATATCACTCTCAATTCCACAATAGTCACTCTCTAACCAGTCACGAAAATTTTACACATGATTAGAAAATACATGTAGTCTAAAGTTATAAATATATGAGAGGGGAAATGAACTGTAAAAAATAACGGTTAACAAATGTATGTACTATGTACATCTGTTGGTGTAAAAGCAATACGACAAGATTAATATATTTTTGCAGAAATAGTCCAATTGTTCATTTTATAAAGAAAGAAACAACTTATTTATAAATGACACACATTTTGGTGAATTTTCTTTGCATTTATAACAGTCAATAATTCTCATATAAGTGAAATCGTGTTTTAAATCTAAATTTACTGATCAGTAGATTAGCTGCTTCGCTGACAGAAATTTCTATTTCAAACATATATATGCTCTGCCAATTCTGTTAACCTTCAGTATTAGAATGTTCTTCAGATATGTGTGAAGAGATACATGACAATTTCTTTTTTCATTTTACTGGAATCTAATTTTTTGTGATAAAAAGCCATTTATGGAGCACTGTAGGTAAAAATAGTGTTGCCAGGCATTTAAATAAAAAAAAATATTATTCTTCAATTCGAACTCGAGATTGCCTTATCGACAATCCACAGATATACCCACTGTGTTATGTAGGAATAAATCAAGATGGGCGATATAACTTCATGTTGTAATTAACCGCTTTCCCAAATTTAATCGTGATGTCCAGAAATTTCCACACGTTTACCAGTATAACTACTAAGTCGCTTATATAACTTCATGGGTCAGGTCTAATTCAAATATTGGAGTTAATTGCAAGTTTGAATACAGTTTTTTTTATGATAAACAACATTGTTTTGCACCAGACATGATGCAGATAGTCACAATCAATACTAAACATTACAATTATATCAGACTTTTATTAATTTGAAAGGACATAAATACTGTTTAAGCCGCTTTAATGATAGTTATATTTTGATTGTTGAATACTTACTGGTGGTGTTTTGTTACTGAGGTCTCTATTCAGTCTGTCTGTAAAACCGTTCAGTAAAGTGTTGCCTCCACACACAATGACGCTACTGTATAAACTCTGGAATACAGACATTTACAAATATAACCCTAAACTATAGGACACAGGCATTGATAAATATGACCTTTAACTATCGAACACAGGCATTTATAAATAACACCCGTAACTATGGAACACAAGCATTTATATATATAATCCTTAACTATGGAACACAGGCATTTATATATATAATTCTTAACTATGGATTGATTGATTGATTGAATATTTAGCGTCATTTTTATGCCATCGAGGGCTAACAGACGATCAGTTAACCTAACCGCTGTTTCCTTGGATTAACCAGTACTCGAGCACACCCCGTCTCCGCAAGTAACTGATAACTTTCCCACTTGAATCAGTGGTGAGAGACGAATGATAATGAGACACAATGTCGTACATCAATCATCACGGAGACTGTTGCCGGGCGGGGGATTCAAACTCACGATCCCTGGATTGATAGTCAGACGCGTAACCGACTGAGCTGATTGGGCCCGGCTTTAAATATGGAACACAGGCATTTATATATATATATATACCCTTAACTATGGAACACAGGCAGTTATATATATAACCCATAACTATGGAACAAAGGCAGTTATATAATACCCTTCATTATGGAACACAAGCAGTTATATATATACCTTTCACTATGGAACACAGGCAGTTATATATATACCCTTAACTATGGAACACAGGCTTTTATATATATAACCCTTAACTATGGAACACAGGCATTTATATATATAACCCGTAACTATGGAACACAGACATTTATATATAATTATAATCCTTAACTCTGGAATACAGGCATTTATATAACCCTTAACTATGGAACACAGACGTTGATAAATATGACCTGTAACTATGGAACACAGGCATTTATATATATACCCTTAACTATAGAACACAGACATTTATATATATATATATAACCCTTAACTATGGGACAGACATTTATAAATACAACACTTAGCTATGGAATACAGGCATTGACAAATATAACCTTTAACTGTGGAACACAGGCATTTACAAATAAAACACTAAATTCTGACCCAAAAAAAGTTCATTATACTGTTGACTCTGGAATCTTAGTATGGAAAACAGGCTTCCATAATTGTAATCCTTAACTATGGAAAATATGCATTTATAAATATAACCCTTAACTAAGGAACAAAGACATTCACATTAATAAAATTAAACTCTTGAACACAGGCATTCACAATTAACACTTAACTATGGAACACAAGCATTTACAATTAACACTTTACTTTGGAACACATGCATTCACAATTAATACTTAACTATGGAACACAGGTATTATAATTATTATACTAAACTTAATAACACAGGCATTCACAATTAACACTTAACTATGGAACACAGGTATTATAATTATTATACTAAACTTCATAAATATAACACAAACTATGGAACACAGGTATTATAATTATTATATTAAACATCATAAATATAACACAAACTATGGAACACAGGTATTATAATTATTAAACTTCATAAATATAACACAAACTATGGAACACAGGTATTATAATTATTATATTAAACATCATAAATATAACACAAACTATGGAACACAGGTATTATAATTATTAAACTTCATAAATATAACACAAACTATGGAACACAGGTATAATAATTATTATATTAAACTTCATAAATATAACACTTACTATGGAACACAGGTATAATAATTATAACACTAAACTTAGGAACACAGACATTTATAAATATAATACTAACTGGGAAACACAGCCTGGTATTATAATTAAAACCATGAAACTCTAAAAATAAACTCACAAGAGATACAAAATGGCTGTTTTAACTATTCTGACCAAGACAGATGGACAGATTGGCAGACTAACAAATGGATGAATGAACATACGGACAGACACACACAGAAACTTACTGGTCTCATATCAATGTCACACATCCCAACACTAGTTGTTATAACATGGCCGACACTTAACATTGTGTTACTGGGTACATCCTGAAAATAAAAAATATTATCACAAATTTTAACAGAAAATACAATTTAACAAATCACCAGTTCGAAAAACAGTACATCTAAACTAAAACTGACAAAAACGTATTGAAAATGTATGTGTTTATAGTTTGTAATCATCTTCTATTTTAAAACAAACTTTCATCAAGCATGTTGCCATTGAATGCATCATTGCTCTTCACATCACAAACCTGGATTCTCAACCAAAAACTGTGATTTGTTAGAATTAATTACAAACCATGAAATTTCACCTTTACGATTAGAAATATATGTACGTCTTGGTTAACATTATGATCACAAGGCATGGTTAGCTCAGCCAGTAGGGCGTAAGACCATTAATCCAGGGCTTGCAAGTTTAAATCCCCGCCTGGCCACATTCTCTGTGATAAATGATATACATATACAACATTGTGTCTCATTATCATTCATCTCCCGTTACTGATTCAAGTGGGAAAATTATCAATTACAGTAGAACTTTGTTGGCTCGAACAGGGATGGCTGGAACACCACATATGGCTCGAACAACTTATCTGGTCCCATGTGGTTCCTATTTTGATGTATATACATGAAAGGTATGATGTTGAACCATACTTGGCTCGAACAACCCTAAACTATTTTGTCCATTCATTGAAGTTCTACTGTAATTGCAGTGTTGGGTGTACTCGAGTACTGGTTAACCTTCCAGGATCCCAGGGTAGAGTTGTTAGGTTAATTGAAAATGATGATAAATATTAAATCAATCAAGCAATTCTTTATAAAAATAACCTGCCTTTATCATAGAAGGATCAAACAACATTTCTGGAATTTTTACTCTCTCTTCACCAAAATCCCTGTTGAATCCATTGGGATACTCATAATGGCTTGAAATCATAGTCTCAGCTTGGCTGTAAAATAAAAAATAATTGTCATTTTCAGAAAAATATTATTTAAAAAAACTTCAAAATGGTATGGACATGATAGCTTAAGCCATTTTAAGAGTTCAGAGGTAAAATGTAATTTTTATATACATACAATGTATACCACTGAAACCAACAATTCTATTTTTTATATTGTGGTTGAAAACAGTGAAAAATATAGTTTTTAACTTC
Source organism: Panopea generosa (assembly GCA_029582155.1). Lineage (NCBI taxonomy): Eukaryota > Metazoa > Mollusca > Bivalvia > Adapedonta > Hiatellidae > Panopea > Panopea generosa. Next base: position 52,705,403 of record CM055902.1, read on the forward strand.
ATTAAGAGTGAGATTATGAAAATTTATTAACTAAGAAATCACTATACAGTCAAACCTGTGTAAGCAGTCACCTCTATTAAGCAACCACTTGTCTTAAGCAGCCATATTTGCTATTTCCCATTTCTGAGCAAATTAACCTAGATATTAAGCCACAACTGGTCTTAGAAGGCTACTTTTGCTCTTTCCCTTGACTGGCTGTTTAAGACAGATTAGACTGTACTACATGAACAATTTGGTGATCTGTGAATGTAACAGGAAATGTCAGTGTTGATACACTTGTCAGATATGTAATTATTAATTTTAATGTTCTATTAGCCCTTGATGGCATAAAATGAGGCTAAATATTCTAACAAAACAAAACTATGTGTTGAATGAAAGAAATAAGGTACAATGTATAACTCATGATGAAAAAATATTCAATCCAGGATGCAAAGAAATTTGTGCATTTCCACAAAGTTCCATCATATGTCTTTCCTATTATCCCCATTTTTCATGAAGGCAAAGATAACTTGCTGTTTATAGATGAAAAATATAGGAAAAAGATGTGATCACAAACAGATGAATGAGAAGGGATATAAAAATGGCCTTCAAGAACATCAAGAAAATATGCTATGTTCACTTAAGTAATACAGAATGATGCTGTCAACAAAGTTCCATCATATCTGGATTGAAAATGCAGGGGAAGCCATGGTCACAAAACTTTATGAATTTCTGGATATGCTTAGTACTGGTTCTGCCCTCGAAGACTTCGAGCGTGGTTTGTATAAGTTATAATAACTTGATTCACAATCAAGTAAGATAAATAAGTTTAAACAAAATGCTGAACATAACAAACATTTTAATGCTGAGGTCACTGCCTATTCATATGAATTACTGAAATAAAACGCGTTACCTTTGGTCATATGGCATATCAGAAACTTGTAGAACAGACGCTGCAAAATCTTGTAAGACGTCCTGTAAACATGAAATAGGTTATTATACATCAAATCAATTTTATACACTGATAGTTTATGAAATTAGAATGGAATAAGGTGTCATAAAAGGATTCCTATAAACTCTTACCCCAACAAAATTGTATACAGCTATAAGTGTCAGCTGAGTAAAGGACAAGATGTGCAACTAGAAGGATGATCCCTATCACTTTTTGAAGATTGACAGAAACAAGCAGTATTTCTATGTCAACCTGTTGGAGTGAAGGCAACATTGATGCAATTACAAAAACCTTACCATTTCAATGTGAAAATTAACCCGTAATCGTATATTATTTGTCCAATTTTGATAGAGTAGACCTCTTTTGTAATAAAAAACCAACAAGCAACATTACAATGGACATATCAACACAAAGACCAACATGATTGAACAAGTATAGGCATATATTCCCCCCTCAACTTTGTGTTAAGGGTATAATTAACTCACCTTAACCATGTAATTGTGGAATGATGTTGTCATTCCTGGTAAATCTTTCTTCTTCCATTTAGCTGGCTGGCTGTCATTCACTATTTCCTGTTGATATGTATAAAAAAATGGCGATTAATACCGGTATAGAAATATCCTTGAAGTGACAAAATATTAATGTTTGAAATCATTTTTCTTTCAATATTTCTATCTAGCTTTTTATACTGCTATGTAACGTATTATGAGCAGCCTTGTTTCTGTGGATCAAAGGTCTTTAATTAGGATCTTCCATCACTAATTTACATCATGATTAATCAACATAAAAATTCAGTGCAATCTTTCACATGTACATTGTATGTCTCACTACACAGCTACACCCCTTTTTTCCCATGGTAACATGATTCTTAGGCTTAAAAACAAGGCCTATGTAATTTGGTTTTGAAATATTTTCAAAATGGTTCATAGTAGTTGTGATTTCTTGCTGCAGATGAGTAGAGCAAGAGTTGGTATGGCATATACTGCAATAAAACATCACTGGTGTTAAAAAAGTGACTTTTATAGGATTTCAACATATGCATGTATTTATGAGCATTTGAAGACTTCTTTTTTTAAAAAATCTCAGGGTGTCACTGCACCCTCTTTTAAAAAAAATCAAACTGGTCAACCTACTACTTATTGTGCATTTTTATGTGTGTTTATATTCCTGCTATGAAATAAAAAAAATATAAAAAATTTCTATGTGGAATTCTTTTTTTACAAGGAAAATCATAGACCTTATTTTACATAGAACAAAGAACAAAATTCAACCGTGTAGTGAGACCTGTATTGCATTCTCTGAACACAGGGTCAATGGTTTTACATCCCCTCCAAAGGATAGCATGCTTTCACTGTACCTTGCCGAAAAAGGTGACTGTGCAAGAGTGTTTGAAACAAAAATGGACTAAACCCTACCAAATATCATACTGGGGTTCCCATCTTGACATATTCCTTCTGGAGACAGTAACCCAGGAGTGTACAACATACCATGAAAGCAAACGTTTTGAAATGCAGCTGTGTCCAATTAACATATATGTAGTTTTAAAAGATATAAGATCAAAATTTGAATTAAGCCAGACAAAAACACCTTTGTTTAGCGTTACCTGACTGACCCTAAAATTGAGTCCCAACTAACATTTTTTTTATAAATAAACACGAAAAAGTGCAGAACAAATCTGCTTAATGTGTGAATTTTTTTTTTTTTTTTTGAATGGGGTTTAACGCCATTTTCAACACATTTCAGGTTATATATGGCATATCCAGTTTTACTGGTGGAGGAAGACCTCAGACTGAGTCAGACTGAGTAGAACCACCGTCCTTCCGCAAGTAACTGGAAACTTTCTCACATAAAGTTTTTGGAGCGAGCGGGACTCGAACCTACGACCATAGCGGTGAGAGGTAAGTGATCTTGAGATGGCGCCTTAGACCACTCGGCCACGGAGGACCCTACTTAATGTGTGAAGAAAATTATATATATATATTGTTCTTATTGATTTACTATCATAATTAGTTATTTTATTGAACAGAAAAACAACTTAAAATCAATTTGCTTATAATAGTTCATTATTATGACATTTTTTTTTCCATGAAATAAAAATCAGAAACAACGATCACCTGATTATCAAAAAACATTCACATAAGTCTATTCAGTCATAAGAAATAATGTTTTTTTGTCAATTTCTCTTATACAGATTTAGTAATGTAGCCCCCCCCCATGAGCATTAAATTCACAAATTTTATAAAGGACCTATAGGCATTATTAATCATGCTCACAATATGTTTTTGAGTGCTTCCAATAATAAGAAAGAGATTTTTTTTTAAAGGTTACCTTTAATTTTTTAGGCTCTACCCAAAGGGTCAGACCTTGAGACCCAGGGTCATGCAAATCACATTTTTATAAGGGACTCATATGTGTTCATAATCATGCTCACCATTTGTTTCCTAGTGCTTCTGATAATAATAAGAAGAAGAATTTTAAAGTTAACCTTGAATTTGACAGGTTTAGCCCTGCCCCCAAGGGGATGGGGACAATGCAATTCAAAATTATGATTCACAGACACCCTTAGGTACCAAAGCTGCATACAACATATTGTTACAATTGAGCTTATGGTTTTTCAGAAGTCAAAAATGTGAATTGTTTACAGAGGCACTAAAAAAGTTTATGCCCCACTCCCATGGCCAACAGTGAGACCCAGGGACATGCAATTCACATTTTTTATAAAGGACCCATATGTGTCCATAATCATGCTCACCATTTGTTTCCCAGTACTTCCTATATTAAGAAGAATTTTTTTAAAGTTTACCTTAAATTTGACTGTATTGGCCCCACCAAAAAAGCATCCAAGCTGCATACAACATTTCATTATGACTGACCTTACGATTTTTGAGAAGAAGTAAAAAATGTCAATTGTTTACAGACGCACGACACACACGGCACGATTGGCAAAAGGTTTTTGGTGACCTAAAAAAATTACCTACCATTCCTTTTTTCTGGGTCAAGTAACCCTGAACACAGGTATTTTTTTCTGGCCTTAGGCTATTGAAACAGCTTTGATGAAGTAAAAGAGGCAGTGTTTTTTTTCGGCCATTTTTATAGCTGTTATTGAGTCTATTCCCAATGGCAGATAGTATCTTTTTTTCCCCAACTGAACGGTAAAAATTCCCAATTGAAAGCTTCAATAATTGTAAATTGAAACTTCTATAATTCCTTGATAAAATGAACAAATTTTTCCCCATTCTTAGTTGAGCAAGACATTGATTCTTTAATTAAATGGCCAGAGAAGCAAGTGTACACATTTTTATGTCGTTGAACAAATATATTAAATGCAAAAAAATTCCCAATTCACTAAATCCCCAATTCCAAGGGAATGGGTCATCTTCCCAAAATGGTGAAAAAAAACACTGAGAGGCGTGAGATGTACTTGTTGAATATGTCTGTCTGAACTAAAATGTATAAAACTGCATTATAATTTTAAGATAATAGAAGAAAATTCTCTCACCTTTCCTGCAATCATGTATGGTGGTACTACATCTATATTTAATTCTTCCATCAATTTACGACACTCTAGACTGATAAAATCTCCAGCCAGAGGTGACTTAACGATTGCCTGCCCTAGAACATACCCGTCATATACAGGTACAGCTGTTGTGTGTGTTGCCCCACTGTCCAGCACCAGCCCTGTTGATCTCCCATTGGCAAATCTAACACAGGTTAAGATCCATGTATCTATGTATTTACTACATAACCAACAGCCTGGCAGTAAATAACAGTCATCAAATATCTTTGATATTTTCACTGGCGACTATAATCAGATGACATCATTCATTATATTGCAAGGTACTGTCTGCATCACACAACTCTTGTAAACAAAAGGCAGTACTACTTTCCGAACTGACAAAATATATAAATGAAGTGTAACAATCATCAAAAACGTTATCTTGAGATTATCATGTCATATGACGACTGACAGAAACTATTACATGTACATGCATGGTGATATTTATAATATCTTAGAAAACAAATATTTCACTTATTCTATTTGTACAGACATCAATAAAAAGAACAGAATCTTGTTTTCATGCTCATTCATTATTTAACACATTGAACTTACTGGCAAGAAAGACATTTTCAGCAATTTCCCATATTGTATTTTTGCCTACTCATTTTAAAAATGAAATAACAAATGAGCACTAAATGCAGGATTCTCTTAGAATACATGTAATGTAGATGCATACACCATATCTGATCCTGTATGTCCTTACCCAGTAATTCCAAGATGCTGCCTCAAGACCACTTACATATCGATACTGTTGTTGCAAAAACTTTATGTGAGAATATAATGATAAAATATATTTTTGTGAAAGGACAGTGATTCTACCGAGATTCATTCTGATATCTTCCTTCACCAATAGAATTGAATGCCTTGCATAACCTGTGATGTGTTGAAATCCCGTTAAACCCGTATAAATGAAAAAAGGATACGCTGACAGCACAGCATTTTTGCAGAGGAAAAAGGCCGGTATGTTATATTTTTCAAACATGAGTTCTGTCAACCTCTCTCGTTTACCTCTGGAATTCCACTGGAAAATAAACATAAATATAGAATGAACTGTTTATTATAAACAGTACCTGCTTTCACTTATATATCAAATAAAATTTAAAGACCAATGCATAAAATTTTGAAAATTTAAAATTAAACACAAATCTCAAAATTTTATGTTAACCAAATCATGCAAATATGAAATTAAAATATCCCCTTCAATTCGGTTTTATTTAAGAAAGGGAAATAACCCTAGTAAACAATTGAAAGGCATCCTATTTATCACATTTGTGGTTATTTAACCACATGTTGTCTGACATTTAATATATGACCATCAATAAATCAATCCCAACATTGCCAAATGTATCTTTTTTTTAAAAGTTTTTTCTAAAAATGTATTTGTTTCAATAACATTTAAATTCACAGGTTCATGTAAAATATTAAAGAGCTGTTCTGTTTACTAGATAAAATATTTCAACAGATGCAATCTTTACCCCACCCCTTTTGTTGCCCCCTACTCCCCTACATTTTATAGGAATATTTGTTTGTTATATGTCACCATCCCACCATCCAACCCACCCATGTGTTATTAGATCTGCCTATGGAAGATATCAAACTACCGGAACTTTAAAGATAAAGCTTGTTTAAGTTTATCACAGTGTTCGCCTAGATTTACATGTATATTCATCTGACAGTAATAGACATTTGATTTCTGTATAATTATAATACATTTTCTATAAAATTATAATGAAATCACACAGCTATGCTGGTTGAGATTTAATCTCTGTATTGTCATAGTTGCCAAACTGGTTTGTGATTAAGGATGGAAAACACAGTGTACACTTGTTCTTCTACTTCTACCTTTCTTATCTTCTACATACAGTCAAACCTGTACAACAGGTCATCTCTATTGAGCAGCCACTGGTCTTAAGCAGCTACATTTACTTTTTTCCATTAATATGCTTTCAAAGCAAAATAACCTGTACTAAGCAATAACCTGTATTCAAAGGCAACTTTTGCTTCTTCCCTTGACTGGCTGCTTAACCCTTTACTTCATATAGGAGCCTTTGGACACCTCTAATATAGACACCTTTGGACACCTTATATAGAAGGCTTTTGAATTATTGGTTGAAATATGTTTATATTAACTGACAGAGTGGAAAACGGTGCAGAAGTGTTTAGATTGCTTGTTACGATCAATCTGAACTCTTCCTGCACTGTTCTCAAAGGCCTTCTGTGATAGGTGAGGGAAAAACGTGTATCTATGGAGTAAAGGGTTAAGACGGTTTAACTGTACTATCCATTTCAGACATTTGCGCACAATTACATAATAATCAAATATGATTGAAGTGTTGTATTAATTATACAAATCTATATAGATGTATAAGTTCATAAATGTCAGAGAAGGCTACAACTGATCAATACTCAGACAAGGTATTTATATTAAGGCCATAATAAATTAATTGCTAGATTATCATCCCTGCCCACCCCCTAATTTTCATGCCGCCCTGACCCTTTTCATTTTTATAAAAAAGAAAAAACTTCAAAAATTTTAAAAATGAAAATAAAAAATAAAATCCTCCCAATTTTTAAGAAAAATTTGGATGACAATCTAGCAATTAATTTATGATGGCCTTATAGATTATTTAATACCAAAATCATTAATAAACTGACAATTCATAAAACCTGGGTATATAATGGGTAAATAAGGTGTAAAAACATGATACATACAGCAGCTTCTGACATCATAACTGGGTGTTCCTGAGATTCTGACTGGATGTGGCGTTTGTATGTGTAGTCTATCATTTGCTCAAACATATCCCAATTCTCAACTGAAAAACACAATGAGTGTTTGTATAAGTCAAAGACTGGAAACTACATTGTACACTACTGTGCCACACTCGCAATCAAATGACTTCTCCAATTGTCAATATAGCCGTGTCGGATGATTGATTCTGCATATGACTTTACACAGAGCAGCAAATATGCCTTTCCTTTAGTGTGCTGGCTGGGTATAGCATGTATCAAAACATGTCTATAGGCCTGCAGGACTTTTAGAGTCGCTTCCATTGATAAAAACACAGTAGTGTGTCATTGTTAAATAGCATATATAGCATGTACATGCGCATATATATATATATATATATATATGGCAAAGAGTAATTTCATCAATATGTGCAACAAAAAAAACTAAACACCTACATGTATGCATCTGGAAAACATTTGTTTTCCAAATTTATTAATGTGTACTTGTTCATGGATAATATTTATTTTGAAAAAAACATCAACAAAGAACTCTATACTTCCATTCTAATCCTTTTTATGTACTTGTTTATCTGGAAAAAAAATGAAAATAAAATATGTTTAAACCAAGAGTTATAATAGCTTATCAAATTGATTATGGTGCATTCCTTGTTTAATTATTTTTCATTAGCTGATTTGTCTCTGTTGTTGTAGTTGTATGGTGTTTAGTGTCACTTTCAACAATGTTTCCGTTATATCCTGACAGTTTCTGCTTAAGACAGTATTCTGAGCCCTGCCACATGGTATGATACCCCAACCAGTCATATTATATACTGACACCAGGCCAACCAAACTCAGAACTATCCTCTAAATGCTGAATGCTAAGCCAGGAAGCTTTTAGTAACTTTTTTGAGTATTAGATATGGACCGACTGGGGAATAAACCTACAACATTTCATATGTGAGTTGGACGCTCTCCTCCTTGAACGCCGCTTCGGCCATTCAAAAGTTGAAATCTGTTAAATTTTCAGGTTCAAGTAAAGGAAACAAGAATTCCACGGAATAATATGTCTCGCTGTGTCTGCTTTAACTGTTAATGCACACATGGGAGAGAAAAAAAAAAAAATACAATGACAAAAATGGCCGCATGTATCTGTAAAGCTCAAAAATTATTGTTTTAATCCAGTGGTAACAGAGAAATGACATATTAAAGAGTTTTTATTTAAAATAGTTATTTGATTTGATGAATTTAGTAACAGCCACGATTTGCAAAAATATGACACAAGAATTTGCATTATATTCATGCAAGAGTTATCTAACTTGGTTAATGTAACAGAAGGTTAAATGACTAAGATATATTGTATGAAGTATTGTGTGAAGTTTCGATCAAATACATTAAGTGATTTTTGAGATATGAACTTGATGGTAGTTGCACACAAAACTTTAACCAGTATTTCTAAGTAAAACATATTTAAATAAAAATCTTTAACCAGTATTTTTAAGTAAAACATATTTTAAAAAAAAAAAAAAATAAAATATTAACAAAAAAAAAAAAAAAAAAAGTACTCAGCATCTGCATTGTAATATGTAATGCAGGGTGCTAGTTGTAACTAGTTGTGTCCTAGCACTTGTACTTGTGTAAAAACGAAAACTTAACGTTGGAGGTAAATGCAAAATTCAGCATCAAACAAAGAAAATGGACCATGCAATGTAGTTCATACTCAGCATCTGTAGTGTATAATGGGATGCAGGGTGTTAGTTGTAACTATGATCCACGTATGACTGTTCTAGCACTTGTACTTGTTGAGAAAACTTAACATTGGAGGTAAAAATGCAAAATTCAGCATCAAACAAAGTCAATGGACCATGCAATGTAGGTCATACTCAGTATCTGTAGTTTATAATGTTATGCAGGGTGTTAGTTGTAACCAAGTATGACTGTCCTAGCACTTTTACTTGTTGAGAAATAGTGTAAAAACGAAAACTTAACGTTGAAGCTACATATAAATGTTTGATGCCTTCGGCGAAAAAGCAACACCTTAATGTCGCTTTCGATCCTTCGTCACGGCGAGACAAAAATAGACAACAAAATTGTTTATCTTGACCTCTGCCCTGTGACCAATGTTAAGTCATCCTTAAAAAATAAATTGTTTGCCGTGCTCCTACCTACTCACTGAAAATTGCAGCTACCCAAACTTTTTTATTGACTTTCAAAGTGTTTTTTTTTTCATGATATCTGTCCATTTTTCTTTTAAATGGCTATGTAGCAAAAAAAAAGATAGCTACCTACCTACCCACATGAAAAATACTGGGTCGGAGCACAGCAAACAAATATTTTTTAAGGATGGCCTTATACTAACAATATGTTCACATGCTGTACTTACTCATCCCATCTTTTAAGAATGACTGAACTTCCATGCCTTTTCTTGGCACTCTTAACGAGTTGGTGTCAATGAAGAACTTTTTTGATGGTTCCTTCTTAACATCATCTGTTTCCATAGCTACTTCTGCTTCTTCTAAAACACCAATACTTGAAGGAATTTCGGCCTACAATGTAGAATAAATGTTTAACTATACTGTGAATGTTCATGTATGAACATCATATAATTTAATCTTTTCACTAGACTTTTCTTTGCAGCTACCTTAATTTGAAATATTCCCCAAACAAATACTGAACATAAAATTCCAATACAATATCTTCAAAAAGTAAAATAATTACATTTTTCTCCTCATTTATGAACATTCAGATGTGTTTGCACCAAAATTTTGTAAAAAGGCCCTTTATACAATAACAAAATTACTAAAACCAAATTCTGAGTTAATATTCCAAAATGTGAAAAATGCTTTATTTATGCATAAATCCCATAATAAGAAATATGTCAAGATCTATCTTGCTTTTCTAAGAAATTCATCACCAGGTCAAAGGCCATGAGAATGCAGCAACTGCATGCGCCTGGCAATTTTTTATCTGTAAACTGAACATCTGATTCATTTTCAAATATATGTGCGTTTAACGGTACAGACTTACAGGTATGTCATAACTATTGCACATCTGCCACAATACTAAACTACCTCAGTATTTATTTAAGAAATTGTGAATGATTGATTGAATATTTTACTTCATTTTTATGCCATCGAGGGCTAACAGACGATCAGTTAACCGCTGCTTCCTGGGATCCTGAAAGATTAACCAGTACTCGAGTACACCCCATCTCCGCAAGTTACTGATAACATCCTCACTTGAATCAGCAGTGAGAGATGAATGATAATGAGACACAATTTTGTATGTCAATTGTGAAGTATTAATTGATTGATTGAATGTGTAGCATAATTTTTATGCCATCAAGAGTTAACTGACGATCAGTTAACTTAACCACTCTTTCCAGTGATTCTGGAAGGTAACAGTTTTAACCAATACTTAGAGCACACCAATCTCTGCCAGTAACTGATAACGTTCTCATTTGAATCAGTCATGAGAGGAAAGTAAAAAGGAGACAACGTATTGTACATCAATCATCATGGAGACTGTAGCCGCGCGGGGATTCAAACATACGACCCCTGTATTGACTTGTGAGACTTGTGAAGTATAAGATCTTCTTCTATTCTGCCATTATGGAATTTAATTTCTGAGTCCCTGTTGAAAGGCAAGTATTTAACAAGTAAACTTTTAAAAAGCAAGGAATTATAAGTTGAGAATTTTGATGATCTGTGGCAATTACATGTAATTCTCAATTCTACTTTCACTTTTCTAGAGGTTTCTTGTTGTACCTAAAGTGGGTTTTGTTGTTGTTGTTTATAAGACTGCACTGAAACATGGTCTTGTTCACTTGACATAAGAAAAAATTCCCTCAAAACTACAAAAACCTCTTAATGGTTTAAAGGGAATTTATCAGGAATTTTCAAACTTTTAAAATTGGTTAAAAACATATTTTTCCAATATTCCATGCCTATATATATCCACTGACCCAGTAATGCCAAAAGGATATATATGAAATATTTTGAAATGCCTAAATAATCTATTAACAAGAGGATCAAGATGGCCCTATATTGCTCACCTAAGTGACCTTGAGTCACCCAACTTAAGTAGACTATATAATACATGTACACTCAAAATTCAAAAAAAAGGGGATGGGCGAGTAGTTAGAATTTTGATTTGTTTTGAAGATGTAACAGATGTGTAGAAGAGTTGTGCAATAACAATAGTATCCTTGTGTGGATATCTGGATATTAGATATGGAAAGAAAGTTTTCACTATATATCTATATAACAAAAACCAGCCTCCCCTCCTGGTAACTATGTTTTTCGACGAATCGCAATGGCTGGAACAAACTTGGTAGAGGTTTACCCATGGTAAAAGTCAGTGAAATTACATCGGAATCAGGTCAGTAGATTCTGACAAGGAGGCTTTTAAAGTTTTTACTATAGCTGCTTATATAGTAAACTAGCACCTCACTGTGGTGGTCATGTTTTTTAACAAATCACAACGGTTTGACCAAACTTGGTAAAGGGTCACCCAAGGAAAATTTCTGCAAATTGTTTTAAAATCGATCTGGTGGTTTCTGACAATAAGATTTTTTAAGTATTACTATAGCTTCAGGGCTGTATAAATTTTTTTTTAGTCACTTGTCCAGGACAAGTGAATTTTAAAAAGCCACTTGTTTGTATATATTGTAAATCTACGAAATATTTATAAAATTACCAGAACTTAACGCTGACATTATACATTACGCGATTGATCGCGAATTATATGCAAAAACATAAATTGTCACCATTTTGGCAAAGGGAGATAATTTTACACTCTTTAAATGCAGAATTTGAGAGACACCCGCGAATTACGTCATCATCTTTTTTTTTTAATCTTTGCTAGAAACGCGTACCTTGGTCGTAGATATCTGACCAATCAGAGCGGTTATTAAACATAGATTAATTAATATTCAAAGCTATCCACCAATCACATTAGAGGAATGGAAATAGCTAGTTGAATATGCATGAGAGGTTTTCCAAAGTCGCATTATCGGGCATGTGGCGTGATAAACACCGTGGGGGTCAATTGTTTATACTGATTAGTTACGGTCTATAAACAACAGTTTGACCTGTGTCATATCAAATAGAGATATTTGCAGACCTCAGTATTGTGAAAACTAGCTTGTCCCAAGTAACTTTCTGTTTACACAAATTGTTTAACGACGCGTCTGATTGGTTAACTGAATAAGTAACACAGTCGAGTTAACACTATATGTTGTGAATACAGGAGCTTAATCGACGCGTGCCATGGCATGCCCCCTTCAGATAATCGGCCTTTGTTAGTTGCAAACTGGTCACGGCTAATCGATTCACATGTGCGGCGCATCAATTAAACGTACTTGATTTCTGAAAATGGCATTGTCCGGGACTAAATTTTTGAAAAATGTCACTTGTCCGGGACTAAAAAATTTTAAAGGGTCACTTGTGCGTAGCCATTTTCCACTTGTCCAGGACGTCGGGCTATGGTATTTGTACAGCCCTGAGCTTATATAGTAAACTAACCCCACCCCCTAGCCGCCATGTTTTTTGATGAATCACTATGGTTTGAACAAACTTGATGAAGGGTGAAGGGTCCTCCAAGGAACAATTCTGTGAAATTATTTTAAAATCGAGCCAGTAGTTTCTGACAAGAAGATTTTCTAAGTTTTTACAAATTAAACTTGCCCGCCTCACCCCCCCCCCCCCCACTTTCCCACTTTGGAACATATTTTGTGACATAAAAATTGGGACACAAGAATTTATTTTGATTTCAATTTGATCCATTATGCACTTTGGTAGAACCAGAATTTCTGAACGGGCACACATGTTTTTCAGTAGAAATATGTTTTAGGGTTAACTAATAAAATACGAGTTGATGGGGGCTACTCATTATTAGTGTGTTTGTGTGTGTGGGGGAAGCTTATGCCTTTTTTATAAATATTAGATCCCCCATTGATACAGGCTTACGCATAGTAAAAATTGCTTTATCTTAGAATGATGTCAAGCATTATTTAAGTGCTGTCTATTTTTACAACGGGGATTTTGTTTCAAGTTTGCCACTCCGATTTAAATACCAATTTTGTTACATTTTGGTGAATTTGACATACCAGACCATTTGAATTTTATTTATTAATGATAATGAGGTGCTTTCTATTCATTTTAATAATTATTCTATTCTTACCTTGGGCGTGTCCTCACCTGCATAACCTGCCCTGAATGAATATGACCCAAGATCGAACACAACAGCCCCAACTTCATCTAAAATCAAAAACATTATAGTTTAATTACTATGATCAACTTAATCAATATAGTAGAGGTTATAGGTTCAAATCCTGCTTCGTTCAAACATTTTATGAATTACTAGAGAAAGGACAGTGACTCTACTCAGATTCCTGTATATACACTTAAAGTCTTCCTTTACCAACAGAACTGAAGTATGGTCCAGTGATTTTACTCCTTTACCCTTTTGCATGTGGGTAGGTAGGTAGGTAGGTAAATTTTTTTTCTCCAGATTTTGATTTTCATATAGTCATTTTAAAGAAAAATGGAGAAATCATGAAAACAAATTATATGCTTTGAAAGGTAAATAAAAAGGGGTGGGATATGGCCAGAAAATGTGGGAAGCTCATGCTGTACCCTTCCGGCCAAGCTGGGTTAAAGAGGGGAGAAGTGTAGTGAATGTACACAAGTCAAAAGTCTTGCTGTTAAGATATATTTTATAGCGTCATGGTTGATGCACAACAACATGGTTTGAGTGCACTAACTGTATTGAGAGTTAAGAAATGATGTACAGGCTTAGTATTCAGGGCTGCTTTCAGCACGGTTAATCATGTTTACTCTGTTTATAAACACAAATGGAGACTAAACAAACGTAATGTAAATCGGACTACTTTGGAGCTATCCCTTGGTTTCTCATTAAGTCACATGATTAAACACAAGCAAACAGTCTGGAGGTGTTTACTCTGTTAGCAAATGTTTAAAGTGAACATGTCATTCATTTCACTTCTGTTATCAATCATTTGCAAACAAATTAAACATTTAAACCTAAACTGGTCAGCCAACGTCCAGCAGGTTAGTTTGTCGGCAAACAGAACCCTAGGTTTCCTGAAAAGATACATCAGAACCAAAAACCCAGGTATCAGGAAGACCTCATACAAGGCCCTTGTCAGTCCTGTGTTTGGAGTACTTCTCTCCTGTGTGGAGCTCACACACCAAGCAAAACAATGAAAAACTAGAGATGACACAGAGAAGAGCTGCCACGTGGGTAAATAATAACTACTCCTTCCAGTCTAGCATTAATGGAATGCTAAATAAGCTACACTGACAGTCTGACGTCAGGCTCGTTCTCTTTTACAAAATCATTCACAGACTTGTTGCCATTGAAATGCCCCCATATATCAGACATCCAATGAGAATATCCACACACAATTTGCAACATCCACTCACTTTTTGTCAAGTATCTACTAGATTTTTAACTATTACATATACTCATTCTTACTTCTTGCAGTAATACAGTGGAACAGCTTACTGGCTCGCATAGCTACTCAGACCCCCAAAATCTCAATACACAAAACTCTGTCTTTTACCTTTTAACTCACTTCACTTGTTCTTATGGAACTTTTAACCATGTAACATTATCATCCTTTATTTTCAATTTCACTCATATATGATTCCTTCTTTTATTGTCCTTTAGCACTAACATCCATGTCACAGTGTGTACGTAACCTACTAGGAGAGAAATTTATGTAAGTAGTTTAGTTAGCTCAGACGGTAGAGCATTCACCCTGTAAGCAAAGGGTCCCAGACTGGCTGCATATTTTCTCTTCCTGTTACATTTGGCGTCCAACGAGGGACTGTGACTGATATAATAAATTATATTCAGAGAAAACATTAACATGTACTCTGGTTTCTATAGAAATTCGGGACGAATTTCGTGTTTGTGAGGGAATATGTCACGTGTATGTAACCTAGTAGGAGCGGAATTTATGTAAGCAGTAAGGTTAGCTCAGATAGTAGAGTATTCGCCCTGTAAGCAAAGGGTCCTGGGTTCAAGTAACGGACTGGTTGCATATTTTCTCGTCCTGTTACATCCACTTGGCATGCACTTTGTGCCTGCACATAATCCTTGCGAGTTGGTGCTGCAGTATCGATAGAAGATTGATAATTTAGCGAACTGAAGGCATCCCTATTGGGCCACTGCTTCATTTTAATGGGCAAAGATAAAAAAAATTGAAATTTGGAATAGTAAAGTCTTTCACAAATCTAGTGAGAGCTTAAGGTAAAATGAAAGATTTAAAAATCAGTTTTACTGTTGTCAACGGAGATAGAGAGAGATGTAAAGAACGTATGCACAATAACAACATGAGCTTGCAAGTACGAAAGGGACGTTACTCTTACGAGTATAATTATGGCCATTTGCTCGTGTAGTCAGATTACAATATTTCTCCATTATCTTATGAGACAATATCATGTATATACACAATATGTATTCTATAAATATGCTTACCTCCACCGTAAACGCCACCGCTCATTCTAAAGTAAATAATATATTTTGTAAAAGAAAACAAAAGAAATTTCGCCGGGGAATATTACACTTCCGGTCAAAAAGCGTTTACAATATAGTCGTATTTAAATATATATATTGAAATAGATCTATATGTAGGAATTAATCATGTTAGTTTGTGTTTTCCAATTGTTATATTTTTTAATTTTAATCAAGATATAAATAAAATAAATGCTTTTTAATGACTAAATTATTACGACAATGATCTGTGTTTTTCAAACGATTTCCAACGTCTCAGAAAACATAAACACACATCAAACGGGTTGGACAAAGTTTAAGATATCGGAGCCGTAAGGACTAAGCTATTTAAGTGTTGTTTTGTATACTACAACCAATTTGTTTGTTTGTGGCTGACATTTACTGATAATTGCAGCGTTCTGAAACAGTCCTTGGTAGAATTAAGGACAAACAGAGATAGATCACGATCGCCAAATGCTTGCTTAAATGATATAATATAGCGTATTAAGTTATAATTTGTATGAATGTTAGAAATCAAGCATACATGTGATCAAGATGTATGTCTCTGACCTTAACCATTATGTTTTCTGAGCTTGAAATTTAGATTTACAGCCGTTTCGTACCCTGGTCGATTCATACCCAACTCTGGACGTTTCGTGCCCTAGCCTTGGGCGATTCGTACCCTAGCCCTGGTTAATCTGTAACCTGGATAATTTTTCATAACATAGCTTATTTAGTATTTCTATTTTAGACTTATGATTTACCATATGAAGCAATCATATTTATGCAGACTTGATGCTTAGGTGGCCATATTACGTAATGTTGAGTTTGTTTATATGTTAGGTAGAGAAGGATGACAATGGAAACAGAACAGTCGGAACAGATGGAGGTGCCAGTATTCCAGTTTCAGAATAATAATCTAAGTAACAGGTACCTCGTAATTGTGTCAATATAAATTCATCCAACTTTTGAGTCTACTACTGGCTCTGACATACACTGCGGTACCGTTTTTTGCTTGGCTCCCAAATTTATCGGCCGGGTGGTGGTGGTGGGGGGGGGGGATGTCATGATATAAAACTTGAAAATCTGCGTGGAGGATCAAATGACAACCAACAATGTTTTGATTTGATCATCGCTCATATTCAACTCGCCAATAAGCCTTGATTAGAACAAACTGTAATAACCTTTACCTAATGGTGGTTTAAAGGACAGTTTAAGAGATTGATTCATGCCAGCATTGAGTATCAACAGTTTGTTATAATTCAAATGATTCAATAAATGCTGACATGCACCAAACACGGGACCCATATACAAATTTTGTTATTATCGAGTGATCAAGCAACTAAGTGGTTGACAGGTATAAATATGCCTCGGGTATTTTATCACATTATAATCTTATTTTCATTATTTTATTGTTGTAAATACTCTTGATAGCTTGTTTAATATTTTAATACTAATAACGCTAGGTTAAAACTGAAGCGTTTTTTCTATAAACGCCGTTTTCAGCTCGTCATTTTGAAAAAAACGAAAAGCTATTGTCATGACCCTGGTGTCGTTGGTGGCATTGTAATCTGCTGGTTAAAGTTATATGTTTAGCTCAACTTTTTCTCTGTTTCTGAACAAACAACTCGTGTTATGGTGACTAAACTTCATAAACATATTCATATCATGTTATACAAATAATGTATATAGTTAACTTACCTAAATTCCATACTTTAGGCGCTAAAACCTTAGGATAAAGGGAATATATCAGGAGTTTTCAAAAAATCTAAATTGGCTAAAAATATTTATTTCCATTATACATTTATACATTCCTATATATAATCACTGATCCCGCATTGCCAAAACCTTTTGGCCCAAAAGGATATCTATTTAAATATGCCAAAATATTATATTGAAAAGGGATTTCCTAAATTGGGCTACATATTTGTCACGTATTAAACGAGTCACGCAGTTACATTTTGATTTCATTATGATCCGATATATATACATGTTTACACGTAATAATTTATTTCACCTCAGAAAGTGTCCGAATGATGATATGAAGGTAATTCAGTGCTGTCTATTTTTAGAATGGGGATTCCGTTCCAAGTTTTCAACTCCAATTTAAATATCGATCATGTCACGTTTTGGTGAATTTGACATACCAAACCATTTAGATTTCATTTGTAATGATAATAAGACCAAGACTCCCCACCCCACTCCACCCCCATCCCCCCCCCCACCCCCACCCCCCACACACACACCTGCTGCCCATTTCTTTTTTTTTTTATTTGTTTTGTATTAAATCAAATACTCTGCCCCATTTAAACTTTGTTACTCACCCTAACCCCCAACCCCCTACCCATCCTCAACCCCGCCCATTTTTTTTTTATAATTTTTTTTTAATTAAATCAAATATTCTGCCCCATTTCAACTTTGTTACCAACCCAAAGGCCCTCACCCCTACCCTCACATCCCCGCCCATTTTTGTTTTAAATTTTGTTTTGTCGTAAATCAATCAAATACTCTGCCCCATTACAACTTTGTTACCAATCCAAAGGCCCTCACCCCTAATCCACCATCCCCCATTTTATTTTTTATTTTTTTAAAATTTTGTTTTGTATTAATTTAATCAAATTCTCTGCCCCATTTCAACTTTGTTACCGACCCCAAGAACATGTCACATCTTATATACTACCATATATATATTCCAACCCCCTCACCAATCCCATTCCACACCCATTTTTTTTAAATTTTTTTTGTTTTATATTAAATCAAATACTGTGCCCCATTTAACTTTGTTACCATCCCAAGACCCTCACCCCTAATCCACCATCCCCCATCCCCGCCCATTTTATTTTTTCTTTTTTTAAAATTTTGTTTTGTATTAAATCAATCAAATACTCTGACCCAAAGACCCTCATTCCAACCCCCTCACCAATCCCGTTCCACACCCATTTTTTAAAAAAAAATTTGTTTTGTATTAAATCAAATACTGTGCCCCATTTAACTTTGTTATCAACCCCAAGACCCTCACCCCTAGCCCCCCATTCCCCCCCCCCCCACAACCCATCCCCAGACCCTCACTCTTACTTTTTATTTTTGTTTTTTTAATTTTGTTTTGTTTTAAATTCAATACTTTGCCCCATTTCAACTTTGTTACTGACCCCAAGAACATGTCACATCTTATATACTACCATATATATAAAACATTAATTATTTCTTAAATATCGATTTTCATATAGTTATATAATTTATGTAAAGGGTTAATTATATCCATGTGTTTATTATGTTCATAGGCAACTTTCTTTTCTTAAGATGCAAAGATGTTTTTGGATGTCTGGATGAAATTGAATTGAAACATAAAGCCTTCGAAAAAGTTCGATCATCAGAAGATTCAGATTTAGATAGAAGCTTGATCCGTCAAGGTCCCAGTCAAGAAGACATGGAAACTATAAATCCTGAAAACTCGCAATTCAAACATCCAGCATCCTTTTCAGGTAAATGTGTTTTTTTATGCCCTCCCCCACCCCCCTCCAAGTTTTGGGGTGGCATATTGTAAGCACAGCGCAGATTGATTTTGTTAATACTTGCTACAATTGAACAACATAACGTGACGATGTGTCGCTAGTAAGACCCACACTGGTACCTCAAAGGTCAAGGTCACACTTTGAGTTTGTTTGACAACCCTTTGAGTCTGTGAGATTTTGTGTCCGGCCTTTAACTTTGTCATGCATAGATGGATTTTGTTAATACTTGCTACAAATGATCAACATAACATGACGACATGTTGCGTGTTACACCCAGACTCCCACTTTAAAGGTCAAGGTCACAATTTAACTTTGTTTGATGACACTTTCAGTCTGATTGAGATTTCATGTCCGGTCTGTCTTTGTCACCTATGAATAAATTTCAAAAACACTTGGCTCAATTCATCAGCATGACATGAAGACGTGTCACGTGTAAGACCCACATACATACCTCAAAGGTCAAGGTCACTCTTCGAGTTTGTTTGACAATAGTTTGAGTCTGCGTGAGATTTCGTGTTTGGCCTGTAACTTTGCCATGCATAGATGGATTTTATAAAAAACTTGCTACAAATGATTAACATACCATGATGACGTGTTACACTTAACACCCAGACTCCCACTTCAAAGATTACAATTTAACTTTGTTTGACAACACTTTCAGTCTGTTTGAGATTTCATGTCCGGTCTGTAACTTTGTCACCTTTGGATCAATTTCAAAAACACTTGGATCAACATGACATAATTATATGTCACATGTAAGAATCAGAACCTTTCCTTAAAGGTCAAGGTCACACTTTCAATTTGTTTGATACTGCGTGTCTGGTCTGTAACTTTGTCTTTTACTTGGCTCAATTCAATTGATCAAGATGACATGACGATGTTTCACACGTAAGACCTAGACCCGTACATCAAAGGTCAAGGTCACACTTTGAGTTTGTATGACGACACTTTGAGTCTGTTTGAGATTTCAAGTCCGTCCTGTAACTTTATAATGCATAGATGGATTTCAAAATCAGTGGCTTAATCTATTGATTGATCAACATGACATGACGACGTGTCACATTAAGACCCAGAACCTAGCCTCAAGGTCCACACTTTCAGTTTGTTTGATATTTCATTTGAAATAGCTTGACACAAGTGAACAACATGTCATCATGATGTGTCACCTGCACTTACCTGTAGAAATGCCCAGATATTTACATCTGATGATAAGGTCAATGTTACACAAAGATCAAAGGCACGCTTTAATGTAAAAAAAAACATGAAATTGTATGTCTAGTCTGAAACGTCAGTCCATTACTCTTGATTTTCATGAATACATCACTACCTATTATAACATATATTGTTATTTTCACAGACAATTTGGAGTGCATGCAACACTTATTGGTGACATTTCTTCTTTAAGATGGGCTTACTGGTTACACCATTAGCATCACTTTATAGCTTACATGGCGTCCAGATTTAAAGATGAAGGAGACCTCAGGATGAATCAGAATCAGAGCTCCTATCCTTCTGCAAGCAACTGACAAGTTTTCTCACATAAAATGTGCTAGTTAGACCCGGAGCCATAACCTCAGCTGTGAGAGGTTGTGTATCTAGTGGATCTTGACACAACAGCTTGGACTTCTCTGCCACTGAGGATCCGTAACTGTAAAGAAGTGTCTGGTTATTTTGGAAAATTTACATTTTACACTGATTTACAGAGTTTGGAGTTCATAAATTTACAATAGTATATGTTTATGACCATCAAAGTTCATATACTGGGGTATATCCAATTCTGATGTCTATATGATTGTCAGTGGGCTTTATGTACATGAGTAGATGATTGTGATATCTTATTGTCATGTGTTCAATTCTTACTGGGGTCATGTGTTGTGTCTTTAGTAAGACACTTTATTGAAAGACACTTTATGTACAATTGCTAAGTACTGGTTATACTCAGGAAGACATACATTGCTTTGTACATTGTCGCCTGTGTGGTTCGGGCTAAGAATAGAATCACTGTCTATCTCTGCAGAGGGGTAGGAATCTTCTGAATGGGTGTCGTGTTCATTTTATCATTTTTTGTCATGTTCACTATTGTGGTTAAATTATCAACCCCTGTGTGGTTCCAGGGAGCCATGAGTGATGGCAAGAATAGGATCACTGTCGCTTATGCATGTTGTAAGAAGCGACAAATTCAGTAATATGATAGAACTTGCTGAAACTCTGCAGGTATCAAGGTTCTAGGTTCATTCTGCATATTCATTTGTTGATGCATTTTTTAATATGTATGTTTATTTGTTGTTCTTGGTACATGTAGAGTGAACCTGGAATCTTCCTTCCTGTTGGCGTCGAATAACTTATAATGTGTTGGTACGCCATAAAACCCTATTCATTCATTCATTCATTCATTCATTCATTCATTTTTTCGTTCATTCATTCATTCATTCATTCATTCATTTTAACATTTTAGGACTCTTATATTATGTTTACAGGCAGAGATTACCATGCAAATAAAAAGGGGGGGAGACATGGCCATGAGAGAGCTGGAAATCGTCAACAGGACTTCAAGAAACCCAGGTTCTTATATATCTGTTATCATATATTTTCATTATTATTTCTTGTATCAAATATATTAAGTTGACATTGAATTATTTTCTATTATTCATCAGTTAAAGTACTTCAACAAAGGATTGATATGAAATTAAGTTCCCTTTGGCTTTCCTGTTTGATAATAAGTTTTTGGTGTAATTGCAGTTATTCTTGCAGCCATCACCAGTGCTAAAGGAAAAGGTTTATGAGCCCCCAAAAATGACCCTGAAATATTCAGTAAAATCAAACCCTAAATTTTTGGAAATTTTATGTTCTTTATTTTAATTATACTTTATTCTTTTGAAAAATGTAAATTTTGTTTTTCAATTTAACGCTTTTCACCAGACAATATTTTCTCATATTACTCAGAGTACACCAGACAATCCTCAGAATAGATATCTTTGTGTGGCAAGAATGCTTTCTCTGAAACCACTTGACAGATTTTCATCATATTTTGTGAGAAGCATTTTTACATGGAGCTCTCTCAAACTTTTCAGATTATGACTCTGGGGTCAAATCTAGCCCATGGACATATCAGTTGTGTTTTTTTCTTCAAAAACTCAAAAATGTTCTTCAAAAGTGGTGTTCACCTTGTTGGTTCAGTTATTTTACCAGATGTGGCTTAAAATAATGTGGCCAGATAATAAAGATAATCTCTACCCAATCTGTAACACTTGTATATTTTCAGTCCACCGCCACTTCCAAGCAGAGGGAGAATGTCATATAGGGGAAGATATGGGCTAAACAGGGGCACACCGGACCATAAACTCCACCCTGATAGATGGACAGAATATTCCTTAGAAGATGTTGACACCAGTGATTCAGCGAATAAACAGGCTGCCTTTGAATTTCTACAGGGACGAAAAAAACTCCGAGAAGCAGGTCTGAAGGAAGAAAACGTTGATTTAGATTCAAACGCCTGCTCAAAAGGACAGTTCACATTCAAAAGACCTTCTAAAGATAAAAATGGTGATAAATACAAATCTGATAAACAAGAAGAACTTTCTTTAAGTGCCCAGAAAAATATGCCAGAAGATAAGATGGATGCCGTGGATGAAGCGGTTGATGATAACAATGTGGATATGGAGACTGTTGTAAGTGGACCTTGTAAAGATGAGAGTAGAGAGGGGCAAGCTATGGACATCGGAAAACTTAAACGGAAGTTAGTTGATACAAATTTAATGGATGAGGATAATGATGGTTCTCTTGAAAAGCATATTGGATTTAAGAATAGAAAAGTGTCTAAAAGAAATATTAGATCTAGAAGAGACAGTGATGATGATGATAACTAATCATTTAATTTATTAACTGTAGTATTTTATGAATAGAGGAGATTTTGTGCTCATGTCAGTGTCCGCTTCTCACCTTGTTAAAGTTTTGGTGAAAGTTGTTCATAAGTGTGCATTGCTTCCAGATATTTTGATGAAACTTAGCACAAGTGTGCTTGCTTATGCTCTGAGGCTAGAAATTCAAAAGTCGAGGTCATATCGCAGGGTGAAATGTTCATATTTGCCTTCAAACTCTGCATTTAAATTTTTTATAACATGTTGTGATTAACTGTACATGCTCACAGTTATGTAACTGAAACTTGTCACAAGGATGTATGCTTATATTTTGAGGCATTTTACCACAAAAGGACTGCTATATTCAAGTTCAAGGTCAAATATCAGTTTGAAAATGTCTAATTGAGATTATAACCATAAGTTAAAATTAACATGCAAGTTGCTTACAACTGCACATTACTTACACTTTTGTATTAATTTATGATAGCTCTTGTTATTTGTATATTAATTTTCAACCCTGCTGGCTCAATAACTGTTGTAAATTTATGTTTCCAGCTTGATAAACTATAGAGCTGTGCGGTAAAACCGGTATACAGCAGTTTTGAAGCTGTGCCAGTACATACCGTCGTACTATAATTGAGTGCCAGTTTTTCGGCAATATCCGTAACCGGTTACGAAAATTACCGAAATGAAAAGGCGTTATATTTTTGTGTCTGTTAACTTCAGAAAGTAACGTTTTAGCTTTTTAAAGTTTTTAAACTTTGTCTTAATTGTAAAACTGTGATATACCACAGTACTTTCTTTCTTGCGGTACCCATGGTCCACTTCTAATAAATTTTGGAATTGATCACAGTACAGAAGTTATTTTATATGGGAAATACCTTGTGTCTTTGTTAAACCAATTTTTACTTTGTTACCTGCCAAACCCTCTTGCCTGCAATTTTTTTATTGAATTTTTGATCTGTATTAAAAATAAAAATTCTGAATAGTTCTTGGCTGAATTTTAAGTATGGAATACCTCCTCCCCATCCCCTTAGTTATCAAATATGAGAGTAATTCTTGTCTGAATTCACTTTGTTACCAACTTGTTGCTTTCCATATTAGCTGTTGTACTTCCCAATTCAGTTGTTATTTCACTCATCTTCTGTTAACCCGCGATGGTTTAAAAATGATGCTAGATATTCAAACAAATTCTCCACTTTTGGGGTTAAATTTTTTAGGACATAATTTTTGTTTCCAAATGCATGTGTACTGTCTGCATTTGAAAAATGTCTTGGTAAATTTGAATTTCAAAATAACACGTGCCTCATTTAGTACGTTATAAAAAGTGTTGCTTTCTTTTTTAAGTGGGAACGATCTTACTTAACTCTTTACTCCATAGATACGCGTTTTCCTACACCAATCACAGAAGGCCTTTGAAAACAGTGCAGGAAGAGTTCAGATTGCTTGTTACGAGGAATCTGAACACTTCCTGCACTGTTTTCCACTCTGTCAGTTAATATTAACATAATATTAGGTGTCCAAAGACGTCTATATGAAGTAAAGGGTTAATACATGTAAGTGCGTAGACCAAGTTAGAAAATCCCATTTCAGTATATAATCTAAGCATGGTTTAATACATGTAGAAATCGTTTTGGTAACAAGGGTTCAGTGATTACATCTTAGTGTGATATTGAGTTTACATGTATACATAAGCATGTTGGAAAAATAGTTGTTTTTTAATATTTCTAAAATTTTGAAAGAATCTAGATAAAGGCATTTCTATTCAGATTCATGTATCCAAGGCCATCTTCCACCAATATGATTGGTTGCCATATCTACTTTAAAATTCAAAATGTTTTCACCTTTTAGCATTTATATGTGCCTAAATTGTTTAGACAATCTATTTGTTATTAAATCCTGATTGATATATGTGTCGAAGATGCTTTAAAATGGAAGATGAATGAATCATTCGAATGATGCGTTATTCTTTAATAGTAGTTGAATGTATGGATATTGGAACAAAAATTTTGTTTTTAATGTACTCTGTTCAAATGAAATTGTTTTTTTTATTAATCCAAACAAAGAAGAGATATTTTCATTTTAATACTTAGAATTACTAAAGAACTGAAAAAATTGAAATTCTACTTATGACTTTTGTGAAACCATTTGATATTTGAAAATCAATGCTAAGCATATTTTAAGAATTAAATAGTTTTGATTAGTTATTGGCAAGTTATAATGTAGATTATATGTTAAACTTATAATAAAGATTACTGAACAAGATTGTTGTGCTTTTCCATAAAGATATCAACCCCGTAGAGATCGGCCAGTAAGTATGGTTTTTATCTGTACTGACCAGCAGGCCTTATGTAATGGTAAATTTTCCATCGTCCGTTCGTCTGTTAATATTTTATTTTGTAGACATGATAGCACCCACATTTTTACCTGGGCAAATTTGCGTAGGTTTAGTAGTCTTGTTTTGAAGCTTTGTAACTATGATTTAATGGTCTGTTAATAGTAACAACTTTAAAAAACTGAACTATCATAAATAGTAACCTCTACTATATCACTTTCCATCAGGGTGCTTATAAAGTGTTCCAGGCTACATATGACAGGAACTTTATTATTTCATTTCTACTTGACAATTGTTTGGCCAGGTTTCAGTACTTGAGTTCTTTGATTCAATGAAGCTTAACCAATCTTTCACAGAAGGTCTCACTGAACAATTACCTCCCTTACATGACGGTAGCAAGATTATTACGCCCAAGAAATTAGAGCTGTGTAAAGCGGTTGGGTAATTTTTTTTTTAAAAATGCATAAAATGTCATATTTCTTTGTGCATATGAGAACATTGGAACATTTTCATGATTTCTGCAAAGTTTGGGTGACCCTGGGAACTGTTTGATGATGCTATAACAGTTTAAAGATGCGTAGTGATACACTGCAACAAATGGGCAGAATTGTCAAAAATGAAGGGGTGCCATCAAACCATCGAAATTGTGAAAAAGCAACCTGGTCAACCCCATGTTTTTTCTGCATATTTGGACCAACAGAGGACTATCTATGGGAATAAGGCACTTTTAGAACCATTGGTAATGTATCCAGTGTTCCAGAAGTGCATGTCTCTATATGTAGAACAGTACAAAATTAATTGGTGTGTGAGACGAGAAGTTATATCACCACAAGATCTTGTACCAGCGTGATTTGATCACAAATGCCCCTGCCACAGGGCTTAAAATTATATTTTAAGAAGACTTAAAAAACGTTTTCTTACATAGCATTGCATGGAGATCACATAAAAGGTTTGTTAAATTTGGGTCCGTGGGGTCAAATTTGAGGCTGTACAGGTGTCCAAGTTATATAGGGAAAATGTTCAAAAAAATTCGTAAACATGATAGCACCCCCATTTTTCGTTGAGTTTTAACCAAACTTTCACAGAAGTTATACTCGTAACTATAAGATCTGAAACAGCATGATTTGAACACAAATGAACCATAGAGTCGAGGAATTATAAAGAGAAGGAAAAACAACTGATTGACAGTTTGTGAACGCTCGCATAGTCATGCAAAATATCGTAATATCTCGTTTTTAATTATCTTGACTTCAGTCACCTCAGGAACACCAATCAAAATTCTTACATTGCAGAATGAAATTCTCATCAAACCAATACCATTTCCAACAATTTGTGTTCAAAATTGTTGAAGTGAATCTAATTTCAAAATTTGTACACTGCAGCTAAAATATACAAGTCCTTGGTAGAGCTTATAAACATATTTTAGAGAGATTTAAAAAAAAATATTATATGTTGCATTGCAGTGAGGTTTACTAAAATGCTTATTGATATGGTTTGTCCCAGGGGTCAAATTTGGGGCTGCCACAGGGGTCCTGTTTTACGTGGAGTTTTATCTGGAAAATGTTGTATACTATAGCACATACTGTTGAATCGAAAGCAAACTTTCACAGCAGTTATATAACCGCAAGATTCCGGAAGAGTTCTTGAACCTGGCAGATTTGACCACAAATGCCCTTGCCAAAGGGCTTATAAGCACATGTTGAGCGAAAATTGTGTTGAGCTCGGGTCGCTGGATCAACATCGAATATGGACTGCCACATGAAAAACAAACATTTTCTCTATAATGTTCGTCTGTCTGTTTGTTGCAAGTAATACGATCCGTGTGTGTTAACAGGTCGCGTGTTTTATGGTTGCATTTGTGTTGTGATGCATATGTGATACCAGTTCATGTGTGTTAAGAGACGTGTGTTATTGGGTCACGTTTTAATTAAATTTCTGAGAAAATAAATTCAGGGTACATCAAAATTTTGCTTTGAAATTTTTCTTATCAAAATCATCTTTCATATTCAACAGATTTTTTAAAAAAAAACATATTTTTATTTCCATTCAAAATGGAATACTGGTCAGTTGAAACATATTTTTTGATATTCATTGTACTATGGTTTTCAAACACCCCAGATAACTTTGACAGGAACCGTGATAGTAGCATACTTGAACTCATTTGCATGATTTTATTTTTATCAAATACCTTTTTTGTCGAGATCGCTTGCGGTAAACTTTACATAGGCGTTACAATGGCGGTTTTGTGTATATGCGTTTCATCGGTGTTTTTTTCATGCATTTAGGGGTTTTAATGTTACATGGCACAATTGTTCATCATAATGAGACAAAGTGTTACACGCAAGACCCAGGACTGTATCACAAAGGTCAAAGTCACACTTCGAGGCTCAAGGTCAGAATTAAGTTACAGAATTTCGTGTGTGCTTGTGCCGTAAATGTTCACCATAAGAAGGCGTTTGCTCACAGATATACTGGCAGTCTCGACATTGTAGTCCATGGGTATCTAGTTCCTCAGAGCTGTGTTTGTAAATTGACAAACACAATTGAATTTTGGTCAAGTCCTTCATTCCAAATCTATTTTCAACTAAGTCAGTCTTATATTTGTCTCTTATTTGTGCCAAAACACCGCAGGGTGGTCTAGTGGTAGAGCGTCAACCTCGCACGTAACGTCGTGGGTTCGATCCCCGGCCGGGTCATACCAAAGACTTTAAAAATGGTACTAGAAGCTTCCTGGCTTGTCGCTCAGCATTTAGAGGAGAGTTCTAGGTCTGGTCGGCCCGGTGTTAGTATAAAGTGACTAGGTGGGGTATCATACTATGTATCTGCGGCTTAATACTCCACTGTGACAGCGCTCAGAATACTGTCTCAAGTAGACACCGTCGTGATATGACTGAAAAAATTTTGAAAGCGACGCTAAACACCATACAACAAAAACAACAACATATTTGTGCCTAACAGTATAATTATATGTCCGCTCCGGTTGTCTTTGTATGATCTTATTTAGTTTAAAAGTCTGAATATGTCCGTTTTCTATTAAAGTAGACACTATTTTATATAGAGTTCAGGCCTTTTATACAGACATCTCAACTTGAGTATGCATTCGATCTCAAATTTTATTTTCAGTTAGATCTACCTTTTTTATTTCTGAATATTTTCAACATTACTGTCAAAGTTGTACAAGGTTATGCATCAGCTTTGTCTATCATATTTAAGTACAGATGTTGCTTTTGAGATTTATAAGGAAATACTTTGACCATTTTCAACTTGAGAAGGCCTACATTGTCTAGTCGAGATATTGGGGCCTAAAAACTTGGTGTGTCCGTAAACAATTCACATTTTCGACTTCTTCTCAAAAAAGGTCAGCTATGCTGTATGCAGCTCTGGTACCTAAGTGTGAATCAAAATTGTGAAATGCATGGTCCCCTTGGGGCGGGCAAAAACCGTTATTTTTTATGAATGCAAAGGCTTAAGTGAATGTTTTCTAGTGTGATTTGTTGTTGCTGACATGACAGTTAATACCTATGTGAATTTCATGGTCCCCACCCCATGAGGTCTTCGGGGCGGGGCAGGGCTGAAACAGTCAAATTCAAGGTAAACTTTCAATGAAGTGTTGTGGCCTGATTAAAAAATGTGGGGATGGACACCTTTTTTTTATAATTTGTATGTCATCCAACCTGCTGTCTCTAGGGAGAGGAGAAATGTTTTCAAACGGCTTCTTGGAGGCGTGCACTTTGTCGCACTAGCTCCCAGTTCAAAAGACTTTTTGCAGTAAAAACGTTTGCGCTCATGACGTAGTTATTTCTTTTGCCTCACGTAATTCTGTTGTTATGTATTTCGTTAGTTGAAATAAAAAGTAATATCTTTGGATCGAAAACAAGTTTAACTAGAATGAAGCAAATCAAATGGTAGGATGCTTCATTTGCATTCGACGGCCCAAAAGAATGTAATTCTCTGGTTAGTCTTAAAATAAGTTTTAATACAATCTCATCTAATCAGATCAGCTTAAGCTTCAATACTTTACGCACAGCAGATCTGCTGGCCACACATAGAGGGTCACCTCAGATTGACCTTTCCGCCAACCAATCAGAGCCTTGCTTTAAAGATTTTGAAAGTGAAAGTAGAAGTCTACTTTTACCGAAGAAAACCCTATATTTAGCCATATAATGTGTGATTACCACACGTTTATAATTTTTACGACGAAAACATAATGGCTGCGCCCATGTGAAACGTAAATGATTTTCAGAAATTTTAGAAATCGGGGACGATTCCGGGACATTTTTTATTTATACAACATAGGAAGATCACTATGGCCTAATCCAGTTGTTTAAAACTCTCAATTTTAAACGTACTCAAAACCTCAAAATATATTTATCGACACAATAGTGTAAATTTCAACGAACTGCAAATGTAACGATAACTCTGATTAGCTGAATTGTTACGAATATTAATTATATGAAATGTCAATCTGAGGTGACCTCCTACGCATGATTGTCAGATCTACTGTGCGTGGAGTATTAAAGCTAAAGTTGATCTGATTTTAATGAGATTGGTTTGAATACAGAGTTTATTTGGTGACATTTTTAACAAAACATACACCAAACTTTCCCCCTATGGTTGTTTCTAGGGGCGTAGATACGAATATGTTATGAAATGCGTGTAAACATTTTACAAAACTTGTAATTTTGTAGACTTTAAAACAAGCAGCACCAGTGATGAAAGGAATGATAATGTCATCACTGTCCGAGTTTAAAATGATTCTAAAACAAGAACAAATGGGACATTACTAGTGCGGCATACAAAATAAATGTATAAATAGTTTTGAAATTAGCTAAAACATGGAGAAGAGTTTTGAAAATACTGGCGAGGCATGTCGCACCAATATTAGTTACTGCTGCGGCTATACCGCACCATGCCGTACCCGTGTCTACGCCCGAGGCTTTGATATGGGAGTATTTGGTTAAAACTTTATTATATACTTGCTGTTATGTGGAATGTTCAACATTGATGTTTTTAAATTAATAGAAACATATAGTTTTCATATGCACCACAAGTTTAATTCCATTCAATACATTTTCCATTGTACATGTAGATATCATCAATAGCAATATCTCCCTTGTCTCCGTTGCCAATTGCTGCCTCGATTGTCATTTTGAATATGGTTTTCGTGTTGAATGTCAGGTAGGCATGGTGCCAGCTGTTTGGCAGGGAACCACTGTTGTTAAGGATGTCCACGTCTCCACCGGCGCTCGTCAGGAAGATTCTAAGTTTGCCTTCATCACTTCCGTACATGTGCAGATTAACTCTCAAGCAGTACTGTCCAGCGGGAAATTGGTGGGATATAAGTCGAGCCACTTGGTTATGGTGGTTTCTAGCTTGTGCCAGAGCAAATTTACCATTTCCACTGCTGTAGTCTCCGTAAGGTCCTGTGCCAAATGTTGTTGTCGGTCCCGCCTGTACGACCCAATCAAAGTTGTCTGTAGTGTCCTGAATAAAAGTGCATATATCTGTATGGAAATGGCATTTCAATGGAAGCGCTCCTAGGATGTCGATGACATTTGACGAATCAATATGACACTTGTACGTGTGCTGAAGTAGAGTGGCGTCGCCGCTGCTGAGGGAGACGCTCTGTCCGAGCACCTGACCGGACGTTTTGGACGTAATTGACGGCACAGACGGGTCGACTGCATAAATGTACGGCGTGAAAAGAAGTACCGATTTGTAATCGAAAGGTTGCCCGTAAAAACTGGTACTTTGTCCATTCAATGTCCGGAATGGAATCGTTGAAGCGATGTTGTTATAGTTAATTGTCAAATAGGAGTCTCTATCACTTCTCATAACCTCAGGAAACAGACCAAGAACTGCCATCAGAACATTAAGAGTGTCGTCGTGACCGAACCCACCTGCTGTGTTGATTATCAACTCTTGACGACCCCCGTCTCGGCCAATACTGGTGGAGCCGTGGGTAGCGCTGGTCCAGGAAACGTGCAGGTAGTCGCTCTCACTTTGTCGCGGTACAAACATTACACACAGCTGACCGTTGCTGTATGTACTCATCTCTATCTCTTGCATAGCAGCCATTATTTCGATCTTGCTGAACGCGGGAACATTTAAATCGAAAACAAACGGAACTTTGCCATCGGGCCATAGGCTGTCTGCGTCCGAGAAAGCATTTCTTGTGATTTGTACCTTCTGACCTTCCTTAATTTTTACGAACATTGTTTTGTTATTCGACGTATGAAACACATGCATAGATTCGGGTGCTGCGTCATTTCCGGGAATTTTATTCTTAGTGTTCGTCAGTTTGGATGCAGACGTAAAGTCGTTTCCAAGAAGAACGGCAGACAAAATAAAACAAACTAGCATTGCTGTGTGTGTATGGTCAACCCTCTGAAATAAAGACGATTTCTATAGTTTTTTTATCCCCATCGGTTCCGCGCTCAAAGGGAAGCAATTCTGCAAATGTTGTCGCAATTTATCCTGGATATCAAATATTATAGAAAGCTTAATATTTATACAATGATGGCATATTTTAAGAGCGTTTTTTCTCTTATTATGCGGTATATATGCGGTAAGTATATTTTTTA
This sequence comes from Panopea generosa, assembly GCA_029582155.1. Taxonomy (NCBI): domain Eukaryota; kingdom Metazoa; phylum Mollusca; class Bivalvia; order Adapedonta; family Hiatellidae; genus Panopea; species Panopea generosa. Next base: position 52,737,428 of record CM055902.1, read on the forward strand.
TTTAAATTTCAAGTAGAATGGATTTCAGAAAGTATTTTGTGAGATTTTAAGGAAAATATATCCATACACTATTTTAAAATATGAAAAAAAAAACCCGTTAATTTATTAAGTGCAAATTTGCAAAAAATTCTTACTCGAACGATATCACAATCGGTTAAATTCAAGCTTACAATAACCTCTTCCATGACATTTATTATCTGCATGCATATATCTATTAATTTTAATTAAATACTAAATATTAACAATTTTGAATATTGTTTTCATATTCCTTGTAAAACTTTCATATTTACGTCAACATTCAAAGACAGGTATGTTGTTGAAGAGATTATAACAAAAAGAAAACTGTACGGTAACTTGTTTTTTGTTTTATTTGCTGATATTGCATAAACATAGATAAAACTTAAATGTTAAAACGTTTCATCAAATTTTATCAGTAGGAAAAAAATGCTGCATGGCTTTTGATTTAAGTTTTTATATAGTTTATAAACTATGTCGCCACTAGCTCCGTATAAAGTGCCACCTAATGGTGACAAAATGGGAGAAACACGAGCCTGGTGTTTGTATATTGCTCCTTGTATAACAAGTAAGAGAACCGCCACTTTAAGTTGAATTTAAGGAACTGTGTATAACAAACACGTGACTAACGTGGTAGAGCAGTTTGATGTAACATGTTATCAGACGCGGCCAACATATTCCGATTAGCTGAAATCATTTAATGTACATGGAATATATTTATACGCGGTGGTCATTGAAAACGCCTTTAAACGGCTGACATCAACCAATTGCTTACACGATATTTTGACTGATAGACCGCTCCCATAAGCTAATCTTGCCAGTAATATCAGAAGATGGGGCTTAAAGACACGTGAATTACCAAAACCAAAAGGGTCAGAACAATGTAAAATGTTGCGATGTTTGTTTTTAATGTTAAACGACAGTTAAAGAAATGTTCCGAACTTGAGTTTCAAGTCGTAGTGCTAGATCTAATGAAAATAAACGTTCAATAAAAGCAATACGCGATTCTATACTTTATTTGAAAGAAAGATAACCAATGTTTCACATCTAATACCAGTCAATGCACTTCCCTTTATACAAGTAAATGTCGTCTACCGCGATGTCGCCCCTGTCGCCATTTCCGATACGTGCCTCGATCCTCACTGTAAACTCGCTCTTTGTGGAGTCAATAGTGGCAGAACCATGATACCATTGGTTTATAGGGGTAGCTTGCACTCCGATTATCACTGAATCACCATCCACGTTCCTTAGGATCACGTTTATCTCGTTCACATCTGCGCCGTAGATGTATACAAAGAGGACAAAACAATATTCTCCAGCCGGCATCGTTGGTGTTATCAGACGAGCTACCTGATTGTGGTGGTTTCGAGCTTCAGCGAGGGCATACGTGCCAGAACCACTGCTGTGATCGGCGTTGGGACCAGTTCCCGATGTACCTGATTGCCCTTGTCGTAATATCCAGTCGAAGTCGTCCTGTGCATCTTGGGTAAGCTGGCCGAAATCAAAATGGAAATGACTCTCCAGTAGCAATGGGCCAAGGACGTCAACTTTGTGGCTCGCGTCAAGATGGCATTTATATACATGCTGCAAAAGAGTGACGTCACCTGAACTCATAGACACGGTCTGGCCAAATGTATACCCGTCGTATTTTGCTTTTATGGTCGGCATTGACGGATTTATTGCCGCAAGGTATGGGTCATACATGACGACTGTGTTGTAGTCAAATGGCTGACGGAACGTGTCCGTGTTGGCTACAATATCAAAGTTGTGTAAGCCGGCTGGGTCGATATTGCTGGTAACTATATCAAGGATATTGTTTCTGTCTGGTCGAGCAACTTCCGGATGTACACCAAGGACAAACATCAAACCTTTAACAATACTGGCTTGTGTGATCTCTCTATTTATATAGACAATCTGTTTTCCACCACGTCGCCCAACCGCACTCCCAGCTTCAGACGGGTTGGCGAACTGGATTTCAATATAGTCTGTTTCCGAAGCCCTTGGAACAAACGTTATGCACGGGCTTCCATTACTGTATGTGCTTAACATTATCTGTTTAAAACCCGAGAGTATGTGGACTTTTCTGTAAGCGTCTATCTGACCATGGAATGTGTACGGTACCCGTCCGTTAGGCCAAAGATGAGCAGGGTTCGTTATGGCATTCCGGCGCTGTTCAGCGTGGCAGCCAGGAAGGGCGGATATTCCAAGGAATGCACAGAGATATAACGTAAGCATTTCGGGAACTGGCAACATGGGTCGTGTTGTTTGTGTGTTTATTCAGCTGTGCTATGCGGTCAATTGGAAGTATCAGTTGAATGGTGAATGTTGGCAGTTGTTGTTTGGTGTTTACTGGACTGTAAATATAACATAAGTTGTGTTGTAGTTCCAGACCGACATCTTCATGAGGCAAAGCATTGACTGGGTTTAGACAGAAACTTTGACACGAACAGTAACTGGTAAAACATCATATTGTGTATTAGATAGTTCTGTAAGTGTTTGCTACCAAATTGTTTTACATATTTTAATTTCTAAAATAGAAAATACCACACACTATTTAAATGTGCAACTGTTAAATACATTGCATATATCACATTTATGTTATTTAAATCCGCTCGGAATATGGTATAAATAATACAAAAATATTATTATAAAATGTGCTCAACTTTCAAAAACAAAAACGCGACGTCGCCGTAAAGACGGAATTTTAAAAGAAAATAATCAAGAAAAAACGTATGGCTCAGTACCGGTGAGGTGCGGTCGAAGGAAAGCTTTAAGTCTTAAACAACATTTATGATTGGTGATAATCAAAGTACTTGAACGTTATGATAGTCAGGCTTAAATATTCATACACCTTCCTTATTTGACTTATAAATTTGTAGCGTTTGGTTTATTTTGTGCAACATTTAAAAAAAATGACATAGATTCTAATACAATATCCGGAATATATTTTTATTGTTTTGATTTGTTTTTACTTACATATATAAAAAACATGAAAAAATGAAATTCGAGGATTAAAAAGTAGTCCCTGTCGCGTATAATCATCAACACTGTAAAACTTGATAACGACGACATAAGCAGGGCTATGGCTTTGTCAAAGCCCAGTTATATAACAGCATATAAATATTATCTGCTGGCTTCAGTGAGGTATAATTTTCGTTGAGTAAACACTATAAGTGGTATGATGACGTCGTCTCGGTGGGCAGGTACGTACAAACGTTCACAAGTGAACTTAAATTACCATTTTCCTCAAACCAACAATGTTGTTTGTTTATTTCATGCTTTATGACTTCTCAATTTAACATCGAAATTACCGAAAATACTGAGAAATCTCCATAGTTCAACAGAATACATAAAATAATTAAAATAAATGCATAAAATGGTCGGTGAAGATTTCTGGCGATAGAATAGATATGTGTGTTTACTTAATAAAATGTTTTGTCTTATTAATATATGCGGATACAGCTCAAATTTAAAATAATAAAATATATGGCGCTTTTTTAAAGTTTTTTTTGTAATTCATTTTCATTAACTATTGCTTGTAAACATATACACATACCAGTGACATAAAAACAATTAAATAATTAAGTCACTGCAAATGCAAAAGAAATAAGAAAAAGACAGACCGATAAATATATTCAAATAATTATAACAAAATAAAATGACATTGCGTAGCGGTATACACCAAATTAATTTGGAAATTTAATGAACTTTTGTTTAATTTTTAGCCAAAAGTATATAAATTATTGACTATCTTGTGTAATGAAATTTTTGAATAAACACGTTTCGCGGTGGTTATTATTTATTTCACGTTCATGGTCATAGAAAAAAAATGAGACCTGGAAAAATGCGCATGAAAACATCAAGTTGGAACTTTATTTCCACTTTGTAAACAGTGTACACACTGAATAGGATAAAAGCCGGTAAAATCTGACATTTAATTCTAATGATATTTTGGTACTGCAGATATAATCAAATAATAAATGTAATGTAAATGTTTCCTTTCTTTAAGTTGGGTATTTCTATGAATGACAAACACGTGGAAATGTTTTATTCACTAGAGAAATAGGAAGACAAATCAATGGCGGTTTCGTTAATTAATACTGGTTATGCCGCTTTAAGAATTTTTTGAAGTAAATACTCGTTACATGCAACTGCATGCATATCTCTTGAATGCAAAAAAAAATAGAGTTTCACTTCTTATATTTATATTTTAATGCAGTCGATTAAAACCACCATGTCTTTCTCGCATTTATTTTTCATCGATGCACGTGTAAAGTAAATACATCCTTAATTTAAAGTTGACAAACGAAATGGCAAACGTTACGCGCATTGTATGCCGCTCATTGCTTCCTGACGTTAAGAAAGTTAATAATTATAACGTTTTTAAGATTGATTTTATCCAAAATTATACCCGAAGCTAAATATAATTGTTCATATGAACGACAAAGACTTACATAGGTTCATTGAAGAAATTGCAAGCAATGGTGGTATAATAAAATAAACTGTTCCTTTAAGAGAGAAATACAATGTGTACCACCAAATGGTTCTTATGCTTGACAGTTTTATATATTTACTTAATGATTATTCAAACACAGATCTGTATTTTATTGATAGTTTCATAAGTTAAGAAAACAAAATGTGTTCGCAAAACATACTTAATAACTTACCTTGTATATATGTACGTCGTCTCACCAAGCTTTGAGATTACAATGAACGCAAGTTCAGTGTTTTATAACCCCTTTCGCCTAACTCGATGGCCAATCAGGTAGCAACTTGCTTTCAAAGAACCTCGTATTTGCAACTTCGAAATTAATTGGTTAAACAGAAAAACAAGGAAAGGTCTCTTAACAACCTATAACCCACAAAGCAAACCTATATTGATAAACAAGACATCGGTCATCCAGTCCTAGTGTCTTACTTATCAGTCAATTCAGAACTATACAGACATATATATGCGCATATTGTTTCACTTATAAATAGATATGAAAGGTTTGGCGCTTGCTGTATAGATAAAGCTAGGGACACACGGCATGACTTCGCAAGGAACTGAACATCATGTATAATCATTAGCTTGGCATAATCTAGTGTATAATGTACAATCAAAGCCGGCTTATGTTTTGCAAACCTACATGTATTTTAAGGCATGCATTACTTTAAACATGCTCATCAGACCATGCACCGTGCAAGCCCATCGAAGTACTCGTGACATGTACAGCCACAATTTGGAAAGTATGTTTTATTGCGCTTCTAAGAGAAGTTTTTTAACACGCATCTGAAAAGCATGTTTACGGCGAGCTGCTACATGGTTTATAGCGAGTACACATAATACATGTTAAGCTTAACCGAGAGTTAGATATATTTGGAAAACAAAGACAATTCTTGGTTTACACCATTGATATATATATATATATATATATATATATATATATATATGGGAGAGATAATAAATTAATTATTAAAAATTAATTAATACACCCAAACAATACTGAATTCTTTAAATTTATTTTAAAAAAAACCCGAGCGCTTTCGGAATATATATTATTCCTTCTTCAGGGGATGACATGAAAATATGAATGGTGATAATGTTATGATGTCAAACGATTACGATGATAAAAACATGGAATATATATATATATATATGAATACGTCACCTGTGTGCATCTGTAAACCAGGTACCAGCTTTCGAGTAAATTGATTTGATTGTATAATTTGAGAGGTAGTTTCAAGAAAATTTTAGTACACTCAACCGATTCGAAACGCAAAGGTTGTACAATAATGCTTATTGACAGTGTTGGCACATTTCAAATTCATTCAAACTTCATTCACAACAAAAACAATATAAAGCGCATAATCTGTTCAAATTCCATTGTTATATTGCAAAAAAATGAGCACATTACAACGCCTTAATACCGTCGGTGCTTCATGTCAGTTTCACAAATTAATACCGCATGTATCACCCCCAACACCCACACTCGCAATTTACAGGCAAAACATCTACACCCCATTTACGACACTGCGGTAGCTATACGACCTTGCGGAATATTGTTCCGCTCATTAACGAGGCCATTGCGTAACTAAATGACATTTCTTGGCGGAGGCACACGTACACGAATCCTACATATGCTCAAAAGGAGCCATGTCTGGGGATAACATGAGCCATTCCATCACTAAAACGTTGCTTGTCTGAAGGCGAGCAGCCGTTCTCCGTGCGCGATATACTGGGGCATTCTGATTATGTTGGTAGATTTCACCAGCACGTGGAAAATGACGCCCCACGAATGACATGGCACGGGAACTAGCACAGCGTTAATGTACATAGTTATTAAGCTGGCATAGTAGCGTTTATAAGTCGTATATTGTGAGTGGGTGATCGTACATGCAGCTCTGGTTTATGAATATGATATGAATCATTGATGGTACTCAGGTCGCTGTGTCTATTTATGGCGGCATATCAGTTAACTTTGCACAGACTTTACGGTGAAACTTCCAATAGATCGCGATGCAATGCATTCTTTAGACCTACGATCCATCAATACGATTGTCTAATAAAAACTAGCTAATAAAAACTAAGAAACAAAAAAAAAAACGTTTTTTTTAAAGCAAGACGAAATTTCGGATATAAACTGGCTAAACACGTGACGGATATTACGGACAGCTTCTCCTTCCCATCAGGTACTATCCCACTATGTGTATCATCACTGTCACAGTTAGACAACGTAATAAATTGTTCTCTTATTAATAAAGATACGTTTATGTTGCATACGAGCATAGTTATTACACACACCTTATTAAACAATCATGGTGATTGCTTAAGATACAGTTTAAAAATCAGTATCGTGTTGCGCATTGCGTCGCGACTTAATTATTGCAATACGCATCGTCTTTTATTTCAACAGGCAATATGTATCGTGATACGTTCCGTTCTGAAAATAAAGTATCGCGATACGCATTGCAGATGAAAAATAAATGCCAATGCACAGCCCTACGGTTTATATTTTTATTGTTGTGCAAATTTGACTATTGATAATGCATATACTATACTGCAAGTAATAATGACAAAGTATTTTGAAAAAGCGCGGGAAGAAATTGTACGTGACATTCGTCAATTGCAAGGCCCCCTTTCACACTGTCCATAGAGATAAAGCTTTCTTATTGGTCCTTTGTACTTGTAATTTAATGTGAATATTGAATGTATAACTACTACGTTCAAGGAACGCATGCAATATAATGTTTGTTCTCGAGTGAGGTCAAACCGACAGTTTCAAGTGGTGCGCGGTCTCTCCTATCCTGTTTTCGCTATAGTTTACATCCTATTATTTGCAGACGATATAGCTTCGCTTGTTGATACGGTCATCGGTTTACAAAAGCAGCATTATATTCTAAGTGACTATTGCGATCAAAGTTGCTTGAACTCAACACAGTTAAAACAAAAAAAAACACAGTAACGTATTTACTGTGGTATTTCGCCCCATCCAAAAATTTGAAACTTGAATCCGAATATCCTGGAGACCAAGGAATCATTTAAATGTTCTCGGAATATCTAATTCACAGTTCTATATTGGGTACTTAGTCCGGGAATCGAACCCGAAACTTTCGCAGACAGGGCAAATATACTCTACCGATTGAGTTAGGCGGACTGCTGATATATGTTTATCTCCTTACATGTTACGTAAATAAATTTGAAATTCGTCCAAAATTTCCCGGAGAGCAAAGCATCATATGCATGTATTTGGGAATATATAACTCACAGTTCAACGTTGGGCGCCAAAATATATGCAGCCAGTCCGGAACTCGATATCGGGACTTTACATGATTGGGCAAATATGTCCTACCGACTGAGCTAGCCGGACTGCTGATAGTACTTATTTTTCCTTACGGGTTAACACGTTTTCATTTCTGATATTTTAATAACATATCAGAATTAAATGTAAAAAAGTTATATTTAATTACAAATGGCAACATTTTACTCCTGACAATCACGTGGTGCAGTGTTGTTTGTGTCCTCGGGAAGGTCAGAGAGCACCTTTCTAAGTTTGGACTACTTTTTGATAAGCTTTCATTTGTTTATTTCGGAAACATAAATGTGGATTCACTGCGTAAACAAAGTGCAAACATAGTAACATGACATTGAAAGTCAGTACTTCTACGTGTATAAATAAATAAAAATGGCAAACAAACCAGGAAACTAAGAGGTTATTGTTTTGAAATCGTGATATGGTTTTCTATATAAAATTGGCAGCTACTAGGTGCTATATTGACCAGGTGTGGATTCCCGTATGAGGCCGTCGCGGACAAATTCCAGATAAAAGTTTATATCAATAGCGTCATGGACGTATTCCAGGTGACGAATTTTATGAGGAGGAATCGCTGATGAACACGAGAATATTCCCGTAAATGGGCGCCTTGGACGTATTCAAGGTTAATAAGATGATTTGACGTTGCACATGTACTGTGTGTGAACATTATCATAAACGGGAATCGTGGATATTCATATTAACACCTGCATTAAACGGTTAATTTTAATTGAAGAATATCAGTGAACATTTGTTACTTTGAATCTCAGAATAAAACACACACATTAACCCCAAGTACCATTTAATTGAGATAAAAGTAAACAAAACAAAAATACCAAGACGATATCAATGTTATTCATAGGCCTAAGTACACATAATGCGACGTGGTAGTGTAATGGATAGAGTGTTGACCGCTCATGCTGGAGGTTGACGGTTCGATCAACAGATCGACCGGATACTTTAAAAACAACACTTAGTTCTGGTTATACCGAGAAAGCGGAATTGAGAACGGACTTGAGAGCGGTTCATATAAACTCTGAGCTTTCTTTGTAATCGAGCTAAAATAAATTAGTATAAACTAATAAACAAAAAAATTGTTTAATGTATGCTATTTAGGACATTGTTAATAGTACAAAGAAAAGGTCAAACTGTTGATTTTGGCGTTCTCTTTGTTTGTTTGAATATTTTGTGACATTGAGAACTAACAGACGGCCAGTTTAGTTAATACACTTTCTCCTGGAGATCTTGGAAGGTTAACCAGTACTCAAGCACACCTATCTCCTTTACTAAATGATAAATTTCCCACTCTAATCAGTGTGGGAAGACGAATGAAAATTGTATGCAATGCTGTATATCAATCATCACGGAGAATGTGGCTGGGCGGGGATTAGAGTTCACGTCCCACAAATTGATAGCCAGACGTGCTACCGACTGAGTTAACCGGGCCGGTGTAACATTAAATTTTGACCCTGTTGAACATTGGCCCGGGTCACTTTTCAGCATTAAAGTTTGATCAAAACAGTCGTTGAAAACTGATCAGTGTTAAATTTTGATAAGACATGGGGTCCCTTTTTAACCGTTTATTAAATATGAGCAAAACATCACATGACTGATGTCACATGTTGCAACAATTAAACATAAGCCATGGTAAGCTTTTCAATCGACATTCAATACACAACACCCATCTATTATCCATTTATTACACACAAAAATGCCAGATACTGTTTTTATTTCAATTTATAAAATTTCCTTTTAAAAGGAACGGCTTGCTATTTTTTTTTTAGTAAATTAACGTTATTATTCGTATTTTGTAGGTAAAAGATACTTTAATGAGCGTAAGAGTACTTCAATTATTGAGAAGAAGCAACCTGGTGGTAGTGTCAGAGAAGGGTGTCCCTCTCCCCCGCTAGTGGTGGTAATTCTACTCTACTCCCGCTATTGGGATACGGGGAACCGCTCCGAATGTTTGATAGCTTAAACACTTAACTGCTGAATACTACTAATTTCTTAGAAAATATGGTTGTTATCTACGCCAATGTTTAATTTTACTTTTTAGCGTTATTGTTTAAACACATACACGCACGCACACACGCACTCACGCACGCGCGCACACACTCACAAACACACTTCGATATATTTAAAAGCGAATCTCCAACGAGTATTAAGCCCAGTACACTGCGAATCAAGACGTAAAGGATCAAATCATTCATTCTAGTGAGTTTTACGAGGGAAGGGTATGATTATTATTTACTCCAATAGTTATTTTACTTTAAAACGCCTTTATTAAGGAAACACACAAGAAGATACACAAAAAACCTAAGACTAAATTATAAGATGTATTAAAATGTGAATCTTAACCGAGTTTCAATTCCAGTACTACGAGCCAAGACGTAGAGGAGAGTGTCCCCCACCACTCTTACAAATTTGGGTAGGTGGTGTGTGCATAGCAGTTGCCTAGCTTGGTCAAAGTAAACCTGCAGGTCTAGAACATTTGATGAGGGCTCTGAGGTACTATATTATAGGTGTGCTATATTTTTAAAAAATGTAAATGACCAATGGTGCATTATCAGGGGCTTTTGGTGTATTTTTCTATGTAAAACATATATCAATTACTTTGGGATTTTTCTGGGAAAAGTGCAGGCCTTGGCCTGCAGTGTCTTCGTGTAGCTACACCGGTGTGTATATGTGTGTTGGGGGCATGTACAGTGTGCCATGTACAGTGTTTCGTGTATCTCGCAGCTACACCGTTAAGGATACGCCCTACGATATTGCAGGAACAAAGCGAATTGCAAATCAGATGGATCCTAATGTTTCAATCTTCTCTGTGACGCGGAAGACTTTGCATCTGCAGTGTCCCATGTAGATTTTAATTGATTATATAATGATCCAAGGTTGTTACAATCGGTTGCTATGATTACAAATGGTTGCTATAGCTGTTAGTGATAAAATAATAAAAAAAAACAATTCCTTTTCAAAATGACATTGACAAAATTAATTTTATCATATCATTATATAATGGAAGGCAACTCCCTTTAACAGCGATGTGCAATCTGCATTCTCGTTTATGTATATGCTAATAAAATGTTTTTACATATTACAAAAAAGTTAATGACTAGCATTGAAAATAGGACGGTATTGGTAGAAAAACAAGCAAGTCCTAAGACAGCGCGCTGGATTATTCGCACTGCTTTGTCAATAGATACTAAATACCTGACTAAGTTATTTTAATTGATACACACATGCACTTTTCACACACAAGTGAGTGTTTTTAAGTTTTGGGTTCTATATCTGTTTCTGAATTATTAAACGTTTTAAGTGAGGTAAGAAGTTTAATCAAGATGTTTGTTTGATTTTAAATCTATTTATAATACAGAAATTGGGATTGGCAACAAATTCTTCCAACATTAAATTCGGCCCTCTCCGTGGGTCAGATGAATGTTAAATATAAAAAATATACAAATACAGAAAATGGGGATAATAGTTGTCAAAATCACCATCAGAGGTATGGGACATAGCTCGGAGACCAGGCTTATGTTTGATAACAAGAGGGCGTTAGTGTCTATTTTGTTTGTAGAGACATAGACATAGGCATAGACATAGGCATAGACATATTTTATTAAGTAATATAGGCCTCCGGCCCAAAATACAACATGTAAATACATCATATAGAGTGACACAAATTGAATATTATACATTTATACAAGTCAATATTACAGAATTCACATATTCAAGTGAATATAAGCTAATAACATGCCATATAAATCCAAAAATAATAACATTTGTATTAGATCATTTCAGGTTTAAGCATTTCAAAAGTTTTATAAAGTAACAGATGTAACATATATTTTTGAAGATATATGATTTGAAATAAATGTAGCTATATATAAATTCAATATTAAAACTATAATAAACAAGACTATTAAATCATAACTTGAATATTTATATTCAAAATAAAGTGAAACTATTTAAATACTGTCTAATTAATAATACAGTGGTTTACTCTTGTTCATATTTCTTTAAATCGGCAAATCTACAATTTCTTTTCTTCTTTTAAAAGCATTTAAAAGATATCTAGCAATACTGACAATGCTTTTCTCATCTTTCAAGCTAAATATTATGTAATACATGTTACGCGATCTATTTCTTAACCAATTAGATTTGAAAAAAGTTTGTCTTAAATTTTCATACTCATTACATTCAAAGAAGAAGTGAAACTCATCTTCGACTACAGAAATATTATTTTTCATACATATAGGACATCTCTTAAATTTTTATCTATTGACAAATGTCTTCCCTTCTCGATCATTAAATAGTAGGCCATCCAAACACAGGAAAAAAACTTTTGATGGCAAATTTGAGTAGAATTTGGCATCCATGCTAAATGTCTTCCTTGGCATGTATACAAACCTGTGAGGGTGGATGCCAATCATGAAATCGCCTCATAATCACAAAATTAGGTCAAAGGTCAACTGGGTGCAGTAATTGATATATAGAATTAAAGAAACTGTCTTGTTAAAATATTTGTTTATTTATTGAACTGAAAACTATAGAAATATGTCTCTTGTAAGCAACTACAAGGAAAATGAAAAAAATATGTTAAAAATTGTGTTGTCAAATTGAGGTCAAAGGTCAAAAAGTGGGTAAAATTTATGAAATTTGAATTTCTTGTGAAATGCAAGCTTCCAATTATTAAGAACAGGCAAGTATTTTAAATCAAATGAAGTGAATACATAAACAAGCCTTGTGAGAAATTAAGCATATTAAAATAGAAGGAAAGAGCTTCATGAGGTCACAATAGAAGTCGGACAAAACTATAAGCGGTATAGAAATAGTTAATATTCTCTGATATTGCTCAACAAAGAAAGCTAATGATCTATAGTCATTTTAATATACACTAGTATACTAGTAAATACGTTGTTATATAATAAGGTTATTTGTAAGAATGCAGAAAGTAACTATTCGGATAGCGTGTATTCCAAAAGCCTGAATCATAGTGTGACTATCAATGACTATGTATCATTTCAGTGAAGAATTGGGAAAGTCATCAAGTTAAAATCACTTCATATTCAGAGACATTCAATAATTCAGTCTTTGTGGTAGAATTTCTAAATCATACAACCCTAGCAACTGGCAGAGGTACCAAGGACAACTTGTGTTTCAGCACAGAACCAATTTCTACATTTCAGCTAGCATTTACAGCTGACAAAGATATGTTTAAACATTTAAATGTTTGATAGACTCTGAAGTAGTTTTCTGTCATCTTTAACAACCTGAACTTTCTGCATGTTTGAAACATCATATATCATTGCAAATGTTTTGTTTTTTTCTTCAAAGGATCATACTCAAAAAATGTCAAAAGTATCCATATGTTTGATCAAAACTTGAACATCAGACTCATCAAGATCAGTTCCTAAAGGCAGACAATCATATCTAGTGTAGGTATGGTCTTCCTCTGCATCACTTTCTCCTTATAGTGACTTCACTAACACATCTGACTGAGTTGTCAAAGTGACACAGAATTTGTCTCTGGCTTGGTCGTTTTGTGTGATTCCTTTTTTCCTATTGTTCATGTTACAAATGTTTTCATCCAGCTTGTTGCTTGGTCAGTGTTCAGTGATTTTGCTCCTTTTGACTATAAAAATCCTATCTTTATATTTCCCACACATATCTGGTGCTGTCTTTCGAGAGACTTCATATCATCTTAGGAAACAGGTCTTGATTGCCGCATACAAGTTATTTTTTTTAGAATGGATGGCTAATCTGCTGTGATAAGGGTGTTAAAGTATAATTTGAAATTTCTTCAAATATATTGATAACAGTAGTAAATGTGTTTAGTTTATTTAAAGAGTATTGTAGTATTGGAAGCATTCCTATAGTTGTCATTGGCAGTATATCTGGACTGCTTAATTCATTGTAAGCTCTCCATGTCGGAACTGTTTGCATATCATTTTGACTATTTTGCTAATTATCTATTCAAATATTCCGAATATATGCTATTTAACGTGTTTCATTATTGTGTGTGTACCAACTACTTGCATTTATGTTGTCAGGTCAATTTATTGGATATAGCCTACCATCATTGTTTTATCCAATTGTATAGATTTCATAGTATCAGCAGAAGCATGTTTGCCCAATTATTAAGTTCTGGTATTAGTACCCACATAATATTCTCTAGAGTTTGACTGTATTTCCCAATCACCATATTGTGCTATTAACTATGTTTCTTTCATCTAACGTTGCTTCAACAGCACCAATATTATCACAGGACATAAACAGATCATATCCATTTTCGATATACATCCCAAGACTGTCATTTACAATTAAGTTGTCAATTCTATTGATAATATTTATAACAGTGTGGTTCACAGCATGGAAAAGACTGACACTTATTTCAGAACAAGCTGTCTTGTGAAGAGCATGTCCAAGGCCAATATCTTGAGATTGTGTATGCCGTTAGATACGCCAAATACTATATCTCCTGCGCTAGTATACAAACGTAACAGTTCTCCGCATAGGTTCTGACTTCAGCATTGCCATCTAGAATAATTGTCATACCACCAAATAGCAGGCGAGATAGAGAAAGAACCTTCCAGGAATTACCTTGTCTACATAATCAATGTCTATTCCTTCCCGAAGGGAATCATGCCTATCTCACCTCTTACTTGTTGAGCAGCAGTCAACACTTTCCTGTATAAGTATATTTTCATATGGTTCTAGAATATTTGAAACATTATCAGATAAATCAGTATATGACCCAAAATCAGACGCATATACGATGGTCTAATAAACTGTGCTCTGGGTCAGTAGCTTTTTTGACGTCTTCATAGAACGATCCTCATATTTGCTTGGGACAGTCTGATTTAATACCCGCTTCCTTGTAATATAGCTACTCCAGTCGCCACCAATAATCACCGGAACTAAATCCTCATAATTCTGTCATTACTGTATCATCTTTGATAGTATTCTCATACTTCACAATTTGTTTTTTAAACTTAGACATTTTAGAATGTATTTAACTTCGGACGCAAGAAGTTCATTTACAGCCGCAATACATATTCTTGAAAACTACTACTCTTATACAGTGTAACTGTTTAACATCTTCCGACTGAAATAAAATACAACAACTCGAATCGGTTGGTAATATTTTGCTAAAGTTTCTGAATGGACAGGAGCATCTTTCAACTCTTCTTCGACACTACTATAATAGAAGGTCCAGGAAATCCCATTTTTCTTTTGAGTTTATTAATTTTGTTTTTGGAAGTGAATACACTATAACAAATTTTATGCCATAAAAAGTTTCAATCAAGTGTCACGATCAAAACTGTCATTTCTGTCAAGAACTTCTATGCTGGAGGTAACAAGTAATTTTCTTCGAATCTCAGATACTTTGTGAGGCATATTTATATATGGTAGGACAAGTTTTACTAGCTTTACGTACAATTAAGGTAATTTGATTACATCATAACATAAACTCTCTTTCTTTTATATTTACTTTTAATCTAAAGTATATATATTCGTAATTGTTATTTCTCCTTAAATCGCATTTCAATTGGAAAAGAATACATGATAAAAATATGCACCAGTGTATTATCGTATTGTGAAGAACATACGGACGTCCAAGCGAACACTTAACTTTTAGAGTTAATTTTAGTATTTATCTTCAAAGATATGTATAAAATTCAAGATTAATAACAAATTGCAGATTTGCAATAAACAACAACTACTGAAATTGTCTACATTTTAAATGTACTTATTGAACTTTCGACTCGTATAAAAACAAGCAGAAAGACAGACATGCTTCAATATCCTTTAAATAGATGCTCCATCATCCTTTACACTGTTTTATTATTAGTTATAACGATCACAACTATCATAATGTATATGAATTCTACAGTTTGATGAGCTCAGCCAATTCTGACAAGATAATCAAACTGGCAAAGTTTGTATTTGAGATGTTTAATAAATGAACTCTTTACCTCCAATCTTAAAACAAAATGACTTAAAACATAATGACTTGAATTAAATCTCGAAATTGTGTATTACTTTTTTCTTTTTTTTCAATATTTGAAATAAGATAGACACAAACATTGACCACGAGCAAAACAACAGAACAGTCAATAAATTAAAAAAAATATATATATAAATAAATATATTGCATTCATTTTATCAAAACTGTATTGAAATTATAATGTTCGTATTATGATTGTTTATTTGTTAGATTCCATGTTTACTATGTGTTTAAAAATGTATTATGGGCCGGAGGCCTACATTACTCAAATAAAATTTTGTTTATTTGGCTATATTGTCTAATAGTCTATTAACAACATGTCATTACAGAAAAAATATATAAAACAACATAATTGTAACTTTAGTGACAATAATTTATATACAATACTGTTTTGTTAATTTTTGCATCTGATTGACCTTTGACCTCAACTGTGACCTTAAAACGCAATTTCATGAGTGGCATCCATCATCACACGATGCTGTACATATTGGGGAATAATGTTATGGTACTAAAACAATTCTACTAAAAATTGCCATCAAAAGTTAAAATAAGGGTCATTTTGCTTTTTGGATGGCCTACTAAAAGTATGGGTCGAACAACGAAAATTTGACAACGTTTTTCTTAAAATATATGATAAAAGTATGATTCTGAATACAGATGAGATTTAAAACGCAGATATTTAGGAGAATCGTTTAGACCTGCGACCCAGCTTTGTAAATAGCAGTCTTTAATGCGTGTTTGAAAACTGAATAAAATGTATGCCATTTCCAACATCTTGGGCAAGCCAAGCATATCCAAATCCATTTGTAAAAAGTAATTCTCTAATATGACTAGCCCAAGTTCTTCTGCCTACTTCATCTAATTGTTTTAGCATTTTATAACATTGTTTAGGGTATCTATGGTTTTCCATACGTATAATTCTTAGCCAAAATTTTACACAGTTGGGAATATAAGTTATACATAACGGTAATCTTCCGCATTCTCCTAGCGCTAGAATATCAGGTGTATTTTGTGATAAATTACAATACTGTTTACAGAATTTGATTTGCACTTTTTCAATTTTTTCAACATACATGTATCACCAGATTTCAGAGCCATAGCAAAGTATAGGTTTGACCATAGCATCAAATACTTTAAACATATATACTGAATTTAGATGCCCAAATTTACGTTGAAATCTAAATATATAGGCAACATACTTAATACCTTGCAATGCCAACATTTCTTGCGTTTTTGACCAAAGCAATTTTGACGTGAAATAAACACTTAAATATTTATAAAATTTAACAACATCTATAGTATCTCCGCAATAAGTCCACTTTTCTGTAAGCTTGACGATGCCTCCATTTCTAAAAACAACAATTTTTGATATTATACTATTAAGATTATGGATATATTACAACATACAAGTTATTAAACTGTTTACACAATAGTATGTAACATTCAAAGATGCATAATTATATAATACCATCATAATGAGGGTCTCATGGAAGATTACTATGTTCCAATGAGTTTGCCCACATATAACACCTTTACAGTAATGATTTACACATCATTCCAATTACCCAATAAAAGCATAAATTGTAAAATTGAATTATACAGTTAATATTCCTTATTTAATAGAAGTTTTAGGATAACTCGCTTTTTTATTTAATGTGAGAGGTGATTTAACACACATGTCGATTTGACCAAAATCATAATCATAATCAACCGAACAAGTTTGTTGCTTATAATTCTACATGAATTGACAATGCATTATCAAATTAAGTTTGTATTCGTTAAAACATTTCAAGCTGTATTTTTCACAGAAAAGCGTTTGTACAATATAATAATTGAGTTAACAATTACAACATATAATGAAATGACTGTTGACCAATAATAACATTAGAATATGATTTACCAAAATTCTAAATATATGTTATCTTCGAAACCTAGTAATGTTAATAAATTACCAAATTCAATGCGATAAAGAAATCATTGTTAACTCCAATTATAATGTTAAAATATGATTAACCAAAAATCTAACTATGTGTGTCTTGGAAAAGTAGTTATGTTAATAATTTACTTTATTCAAATATTCATAAAAGAACCTAGTATTCATTAAAATATCTATAAGTAATAATATATAACAATTGAAAATAAAGCAGACATGTCTAGAATATATTTTAGCAGCAGTGTTTCCACACTGAGCAACATTATGTTTTGAATAATATTTTTTTTTTTTTTTTTTTAATTTAAATCACTGAAAAGTGATCCATTTAATCACCCAGTAATAGGTCTGTGAGGGTCGGAGTGGGCCATCCCTCAACAAACCGTACAAATATATGTATCAGTCTAGTTGTAACATACATTCATATATATATATATATATATACACTGAAAGGAAAATGAAAGCATACATTTTGTTTTTTAAAATTATTTCATTATTGGCTAAGTTTATTCATGTAATGGAAAATGAGCTGATTTTTTCTTATTGTTTTACTTTGAAATGAATTAAATGTTTGGTTTTTTTATTCAACAATATGATGAAATATAAATATACAAAATTTATATGCAATACATTTATTGTTCCTTGACCTGTGTTATAATAGATATATAATGGAATATATAATAGGAAGTAAACTCTCAATTACATGTCCGCATTTTAAACAATGTAATAAAACACATGTGAGAACAAGCATATTCAAAGCAAAATAGAAGTTTAAAAGAATAAAATGAAAAATGATAATTTCACACACCTGGAATAATATAAGACAATGTGTAAGATCTCCAAACGTATCCTTTATTGTATGTAGGTAGAAATGGTATGACCTTGAACATCATCGTCTTGTATTTTATACCGAAAACCCAGTTCAGGTGTGATAACCATTATGACAACAAGAATTTACTTAATTACAAATTGTATTGATAGCGTCTGCTTAACATAGATTTCGGTCTCAAATTAGCTGTGACACCTCTTTGTCAACAGGAAATACTTGGCTTATGTTTGCACCTTGGCTTGGCCAGGCAATTAACTTTCCATCAGTAAAAATAGTTTAAGATGACAAATATTATGTGACAGTGGACATCTGTGATTAAGTATGTTTTTAGAACTTAATTGAAGAATGTTACATAATTAGTATAGGCAAACAATGTTTTTCTTCAACAAAATACCCCTGCTTGCCTGCCATATGTTAAATATTTACATTCACACCGCAATCGGCCTAAATGACCTATATAGATTTACTGCATTTCATTTCCCAACGAAAAACACTTGCAGCTGGGCGGAGCTAAGACCAATATATTCACTAAAACCCAAAGATAATAGACATCACAAATAAATATATAGTAACTAATATATTTATATGTATCTATATTTATTTTTTTATATATTATATTATATAATATAATTACGTAATATTATATAAAATTATGTAACTAAAATGTAGTGCATTATATATGCCCGAGAATTAAATAACGCCACCTTTATTACATCTATTATATCACTGTTATTGGCTTTATTGCCAAATGTTATTTAGTTTTCCTATTATACCGCTGTTGTCGTCTTTATTACCAAGTGTTATTTTGCTTTTATATACCGCTGTTGTTGCATTTTGCTTTTCTATTATACCGCTATTATTGCCTTTATTGCCAAGTGTTATTTTGCTTTTTTATACTGCTGTTGTTGCATTTTGCTTTTCTATTATACCGCTATTATTGCCTTTATTGCCAAGTGTTATTTTGCGTTTTTATACCGCTGTTGTTGCCTTTTGCTTTTCTATTAAACCGCTATTATTGCTTTTATTACCGAGTGTTATTTTGCGTTTTTATACCGCTGTTGTTGCCTTTTGCTTTTCTACTATACCGCTGTTATTGCCTTTATAATCATGTGTTATTTTGCGTTTTTATACCGCTGTTGTTGCCTTTTGCCTTTCTATTATACCGCTGTTATTGCCTTTATTGCCAAGTGTTATTTTGTTTTTCTATTATACCGCTGTTATTGACTTTATTGCCAAGTTGTATTTATATTTCGACTTTTACCGCTATTATATATATTTCCAAAGTTAGCGTAACTTCATTAGTTTCATGAAAATTGTTAATATTGACAAAAATATTTTAACGGCATTATCCCCGTATTGCAATACGCTCATAGTTTTCTCATTTTCTTTCTCGACAATCGATTTTCCTACTCAACTTCTCTTACTCGATACTCGACGTTTTTACTTGATTTTTCTTACTCGATACTCAGATTTCTAATTCGACAAGCGACTTTCTTACTCAGCTTTTCTTACTCAACTATTCTTACTCGATAATCGAATTTCTTACTGGACACTCGACTATCTTACTCGACATTTCTTACTCGACACTCGACTTTCTTACTCAACTTTTCTTACTCGACTATTCTTACTCGACAATCGAATTTCTTACTGGACACTCGACTTTTCTTACTCGACACTCGGCTTTCTTACTCGAGCCTCGTTTTTGTAGTCAACTGTCGACTTGCAACTCGGCACTCGACAGTTCCTTTTTCATACAGTTAGAATTTATATAATATATGATATGCAATTTTCGTTTTTCATTATTTCGTTGTATTGCTCTTCACTACTGGAGGTTGATAAGGTAAATATTAAAGGGTGTGTATCAGGATAAAACGCTATAAATGTCTTAAAAAAAAAAAATATATCAAAATTGATGTAAAGCATCTCATTATCATTATAACATACAAACTGAATAGACCGTATATCAAATCCATCAGAACGTGACAAAATCGATATAATAATTGGAGTGGTAAATTTGAAACGAAATCACCATAGACATAGCCAGCACTTCAATACCGTTTGACGACATAAGCTTCGTCATTCGGGCTCTTTCTAAGATGAAACCATTTTACTATGTGTTAACTTTTATAACGAATCAAACTGAAATCAAAATGAAATCACGTGACTCATTTGATACGTCATAAAATATGTTGCCATTTTAAGCGGGAAATATATTTCAGTCTAACATAGGCGCGTAAGTAAAACCTTTTTCAATATATTATTTTGGCATGTTTGTTAAATATATATCTGTTTGGCAATACTGAGTCAGTGAGTATAAATAAGCATGGTATATTGGGGAAAAATGTTTATAGTCAATCGTGTGTTTCTGATGCCGTAGATTCTTTAATTGTGTAATTTAGGTTCTCATGCAGTTGGTACCTGTCGTGTGTAAGTACCAAACACAAGCTTATCATGCAGGTAGCACATTGTTACATTATATTAGGTTAGAATTGTAGATACTACATATGCCAGTTTAATAAGATAGGATGACAAGCTACTGGAGATAAATATAAGCCTAGGGTTATCTTGATGAGAGTTAGTTTGTGGGCGGGATCTTAAGACCTGTAATTATAATACTGACCAATTAAAAAGTAGCAATGAATTGGCCAATCATAGCATAGTTGGTTATTCAGTCAGGGACTGGTTTTAGCAGAGATAGGTCCTTCAGTTAGAATGTAGATGCGAATCTGTTAACATGTCAGTTTAGACTCGGGTTAGTTTAAACGAGCGATAGCGAGTTTAAAAATGTTAGCTTGTGACTTTGAAGTTATGCGAACTTTATAATTATGTGAATAAAATTTACTTTATACAAAGAACGTTGTTGAGTCAGTTATGCCACATGGATATAATAAATGGTGCTATTTCCCAAATTCTGTACCTTATCATAAACACTCAGTTGGTTAAGAGAGATACACCATGCCTTGTGTAATTTAGATACCAAACGTGTGATTCTTATGCCGTTGGTAACTGTCGTGTATATTTAAGATATCAAACGTTTGATTCTTATTCGGTTTGTGCTTGTCTTATATAATTTAGGTACCAAACGTGTGGTTCCCATGCCGTTAGTGCTTTAATAGTCTTATGTAGTTTTGGTACCAAAAGTGTGGGTATTATGCCGTTGGTGCTTTAATTGTATAATTTATATACCAAACACGTGCTTATCATGCAGGTAACGCTTGTTTTGTGTAATTTAGGTACCAAACGTGTTTCCAATGCCGTTAGTGCTTTAATTGTGTAATTTAGGTAGGTATCTAACCTGTGCTTACCATGCAGTTTGTGCTTGTCTTTTGTAATTGAAGTACTAAACACAGAGACGCAGCTGCCTTAGGGCCGTATAGGCCCGGGCCTACACCTTTCTTCGAAAATTAAATAACTAAAAATGCAATAAAACGTGATTGGAGGATAGGCCTTAGGGATAAAACGTGATGATATTGATGAAGTTAATTACGTTGTTTTCTTTTTATACTTTAATAATCTAATTATATGTTTATCATTCATGTTGTCTAAACAGCAAATTCAATGGCTACTATAATACTACGGTGTCCCGTTGGGGACTATCGCGGCATATTTATTGAATTTAGTAAAGTCAAAACAACGAAACTACGATGGTGACAAGTCAAAACAATGATGATGAAAAGTCGAAACTACGACGATGAAAAATCAAAACTACAATTGTGAAAAATCGCAATAACGATGGCGAAAAGTCGAAATAGCGATGATGAAAAGTCGAAACTACGATGGTGAAATGTCAAAATAACGATGGTGAAAAGTCGAAACTACGATGGTGAAAAGTCGAAATATCGATAGTGAAAAGTCGGAACTACGATGGTGAAAAGCCGAAACAATAAAACAACGAAACTACTGTTGTAGTTTCGACTTTTCGCCATCGTAGATTTGATTTTTCACCATCCTAGTTTCGACTTTTCACCATCGTAGATTTGTTGTTTCTTTGTTTCGACTTTTGAATCTAAAAAAAGTTACATTTAAATAGATATGGCAACATTTTACTCAAGACAATCACGTGGTGCATATATATTTTTATTGTCTGTTTACATATATGCAATATATTTTGAAATAACTAAATGTGAAAATTGCCTTGTGTCTCTTTAAAGTACATACAGATATCATCATGTCCAAAACTGGAACCTATAAAAACATTTGTTTAAGTTCTGTTAGGTAACTTTCAATTTTAAAATACTAATGCTTAACTAATTCTTTTTCAATATAAAAGTTCTTTAAGCCAAACACGATCGAAAGCTTTCTACACGTCATAATAGATATACACGTATACTGATTGCAAGCGAGGCATTTGCAAAGGACCAGGTGCACGAAGGCGCAATATCGGCCCTGTAAAATGCATTTCTTTTGAATACTTGTTTATTAACAATGCTTGGTATATTTGAATTTTAAATATATTTTATTTCTTTAAAATATGTTTTTTTTAATTACATATATTTTTCTATTTTTGACTCAAAAGACGGTTAAAATTCACCCCACCATTTTTAAAGTGAAAAACGTAACATTGAAAAACACAATTTACATTTTTTTAATAGCATCGATTTAAATAAAAAAAATCAAATTTAGCACAAAAACAAGGTTTAATTTTACTGTATTACACAGGGCTATCTTTGTAGGTTCAAGAACCTCGTCCTTTGATTGCTTTGATCGATTAGTCGATGGACTAACCAATGACATTTCAAGAAACCTGAATGTTATCCACCTACAATGTCACGAAGCCTTAATTTACATATTTGCTTTAATTCGTTTAACCCAATCTTGATTTCTTCCGCATTGGTATTCTTCAGCCTGGATTCTAAAGCGCTAAGAAATGTATTTCTTGACTTATTCTGCCGCGCACAAATTACGAAATTAAATCCAAACTTCGATGTGTAACAGCTATTTAACTCAGATAGCATACTCTGCTCATCCTTAGGTAGCGCATCAAGATCGGCCGACTTTCGCTCTCTAATCGACTCTTTGCTTAGATGTTTTTCCCGCGCTACTGAGTTACCGGTGATCTTTGGTATTAGGCGAAGCAACGCTTCCTGACCTGTAAAAGTTATGTAAACTGCGATATTAAAGAGGCATCACCTATAAGTCCGATATTTTAAGGATAAAATATTTAACACTGATTATTCGTGGACATCAAATGTATAGTTTAGACCTCTTTAAGGCGTGATACACTCACAGTAGGCTGTTTTATAATCCAGTATAAAACCGTTTTCAATTACATTTTCTAGGTTTCTTTACAGAACGGATTGAATTTTGGTTCAGCATAATTTATATAGGGCACTTATTTTATTGTGTATACATAATATATTCGACATACATGTGAAGTTCGTCTTTACATACGAAAATAAGAAACGCAACTCAATATTCTATATCAAATATTTCAATTTTGATTGGCAAGCATGTCTTGTACGAACTGTCGCTTACGGCACCGGAAATGGTAAAGAACGGCACTCGTATGAAAAAAATACCATAAAAATGAATTTTAATACGATTAACATTGAAATCTGACTTGTCGATCAAACAGCTGCGAACACATTGTGTCATTTGAGGACTCGGTGACTAAACACGTGTTCTAGCGAACGGACATATCGTGATTTTTGCGCGGTTAGTGCATTGTACTTGCATGTCTGATTTTATATGTATAAAATTGCTTAAAATTGAAAGCTTTTTTTTCTAAACAATTTCATTATAAAGCTTGTAATTAATCAACTATTATTTAAAAACAATTTTATATGTTTTGATAAACGGAAATATGGCCGTGAAAATATTTAAAGCGAATTTCAAAGGTAATATCTAAAAAGAAATGGTGATAAATAGATGATCCAACTTATTAAATGAGACATAAGATATTTAACTTCAGAAATGATAAAGCAAGAAATACACATATAAAGGTCATACCTTCAGTTGGTCAATTCACAAAGTTCAATTAAACTACCTACCACATAAAGGAAGCTGGTCGATAAAATTTGAAATTGCTGACTGCAGTTCTTCTAGATTGCCAAACGGTTTGCAACTCCAAATAGCCGCTGCAACGAAAGGACAACTATCGACAACATTACCGAATGCCCTAATAAATTCGACGAAGTTGAGGCTGTTGACTTCAGATATTGATAAATATCTTGAGGACGACATAATCAGGATTATCTGAAAAACAATGTATCAAACAATAGATACATGAAATGATGTATTACTTTGAAGACATTTTTTCTGTCGACCAAAACGTGTTGTTTTGTTGCAGTGCAACCAGAATCGAGATCGATTTCTGAATGGTGGAAGAAAACAATAGTCATATACCTTGTTAATTTGGCTGGATAATATTGTAGAGTTTGGTTTATTTTAAAAATGACATAATACAATGATGTCTGCAATTATTTTTATTGTTAAATTTGTTTCTGACATAAAATACATGAAACAAAATCGACGTATAAAAAGTAGTCCCTTTCGCGTATGATCAACATAAGCAGGGCTAAAAGTCGGGCTAAATCAAGCAATTACGTGACTTCTTTTCAAAATATGCAGACTGGGGTTTACTAAGATAAAACTGCAGTTGAGCTGGAATAGCAAGTAACTGTATTTTCATAACAGTGATCTCTGAAAACTAAAACAATGTTCGGTCATTAGCAAAATAATGTGATTTACACATGTTATATGCATACCTTATGTCTATGCCTCATGTTTGCATCATGTATGCCTGAGAGAAATAAAAGATTATTGAGGTTATTGTTGTTATAATTATTGTTATTACTGTTGAAACTGTTGTTATCACAGTTGTTATTGTTGTTGTGATTGTTGATGTCATTGTATGCACATACCATGGTTGATTTAAATTTGATAAATATAAGTGTCACTTAAATTTCACATTTATATCACTATTACAATACTAATTTTGAAATAAAATTACGGGCAAGCACCTCAACTCCTCTCCCACCCATAATGGCCCTGTCTAATTCAACAAAATTAAACTCTATTACTTTATTTTTTTTATTATACTTTATTCTTTTTAAAATGTAAATATTGTTTTTTTCAGTTTTTTCAAAGTATACATGTACTACAGCAAAAATATCCATTTTTCTACATTTAAAGCCATTTTAGGTAAATATATCATGTGTGTAACAGTGGATGCTACCAGAAAATACTTACAAGTACCATTCAAAGTTTACCAGACAGTAAATTTCTTTGTGTAGCAAGAGTGCCTTCATAATCTAAGACTTATTTGAATGCCAAAAATAGGATAGAACTGGTGGGGTACCTTTTTTCCTAAACTTACCCTCTATGAATAGGAAAAGAATAAAAATAATATATATATATATATATATACATATGTTAAAAAATAAAGAATATTTAATACAAATACACCAAGATTTTTGTTGAAGTTAAATAAGTATTTAAAAATGCATTATTGGGACTTCGTGAACCTGGTCTTTTTATTTATACATGGACGTTGTTCAAACCTGTGTCTAATGACATCACAAACAAAATTATAGACAATGTTTTTTATGTATGGATATATTTATTTATCAAATTTAAAAGCATTGTGCTGCCACCGCTCTCGCGCTCTATATAAGGTAACATTGCTTTTCGGCTCTTTTCGCTAATTTAATTACATAGATGGGATTTCTTGGCTCTTTCGTATTTTCTTCCGGAAGTTGCAACCACGTTGTTTTGGCTTGCATTATCAAGCTCGACATTTACGAGATTCAGGTCCAATATTGCCCCACATGGTGTAAGTTTGGTCTAGTTTGTTGCATATTTATATGATTTGTCTGATACATGTATGCTTTAAAGCTTAGCGCCTGTTTTTATGTGAGAATTTGACTCAAAGTTGGGCGTTGTCACACTCCACCCACTTTTTTAATATTGGAAATTATTTGGTTTATTCTAAGAAATATTTAGAGAAATTTAGGTTTACCTTTGATGTTCTAAGGGTTAACTTATCATCTCATAATTCTTCAAGTACATATTTTTCTTGTTAATATGAATGACAGTAAAATGTTTAAGGTTAATTCATGCTGAATTATTGTACTATTTGGATTGTAGATTGTTTCATGCTGTAATAAACTAATATGTCAATTTATTTACAACCTGCTTTGTATGTTGCAGGTTCTTACCGCATTCACGGGTCATAAGAATAAAGTTGAAATCAATGCTAATGTTTTGAGTATTGGTGATTCCTCCCTCTGGTTATACTAGCTGTAAGGTTCCATGCCTATGGTTCTATACCGAGACAGCATAGTAAGAACACCATCTTGCGCATCAATCGGACGAAAGAAAGTCTCCGGACAACCAGAACTTTAACTAGTATAGCTATGGCAAATTTCCAACAAACGGTAGCAAAATTTGAAAGGCAGTTACAAGAAGCATGATATCCTGTAGCATCCATAATAACAGCAAAACTGGACACTATCAAACTAAAAAAGTTAAAAACAGAAGTGTTTGAGAATTATGGGAAATATGACACTGTAGCAAATGTGTTTAGGAGTTTCCTTGAAGGTGTTCGTTCAGCAGAAAGCCAAGATCTGTTGACGCTATCGTAAATAACGCATCAAGAAATAGAAAATTAACAAATGAACTCATCGAAAAATTAAAAACACTGAAATATGAAAATTCTTCAGTTATATCGGAACAGAGCCGCCACTCGAGTGTCTGTCGCACATCGAGTCGAGGTAAACTGGAAGCAGCAATAGTTAAAGCTGCTTTCGCAGAACAAGCTGCAGAACTTGAAAGACAAAGGGCTGTAATAGAAGAACAAGAGAGAATAAATGCTGCAGCATCTACAAGAAAGAAAACTAATATTGAAATAGATATGAAATTGTTAGAAGAAAGACAGGAAGTTGCCTTTGCAGAAGCTGAATGAGATCGCTCTGTCGGCTCTAATGACAAACTTGACAGCATTCCTAATGCTGATCCTATAGTGAGGACAAGAGAGTATGTTCAACAGGCTGCCAACAGCAATCATCATATAACCTTAGATCCTGTCTCTGCTGAACCCTCAGCTACAATTGAACATTTAGCACAAACTACCAGTGACTTCACAAGATTTTTATTGCGGAAAGACATTTTGATGTCAAGGCTTTCAACATTCAATGAACAGCCAGAAAGTGTCCAATCATGGAAATCCACCTTTAGTGCTGTCAAGGAAGAAATTGGTGCATCTTCCTCAGAGGAGATTGACTTGCTTATTAAGTGGCTTGGCCCAAATTCCAAGAAAAGTGCTATATCTCTCAAAACAGCCTACATTCATGATCCAGATGTAGGCTTAGCTAGGATTTGGAGTCGACTTAATGAAAGATTTGGTGCACCGGAAAACATTTACAGCGCTACTGTCAAGAAGTTAGAAGCCTTCCCAAAGTTGACATACAAAGACTGTTGGAAGTTGTATGATCTTTCTGATATTCTATCTGAAATTGAAGGCTTGAAAAATGATCCCAGGTATTCTACAACTCTGTCATATTTTGATTCAGCTGCTGGTATCATTCCCATTGTTAGCAAATTGCCACACAATTTACAAGAGAAATGGACTTCGCGTGCCACATTGTACAAGAAACGGCACGAAACATCTTTTCCACACTTCGAAGTGTTCTCTGAGTTTGTACTAGAACAAAGCAGGATACGGAATGACCCCAATTTCTGTTACAACACTACCAGCCCAGCTCCGAGTTACATCAACCAACATCAGCAGTTCCCAAGGGAGAAGCGAGTGGTTTATGCCAAGAAAACAGAAGTAGTGAATGATAATACTAGAAATCTAGAAAAATACTGCTTGTTACACAAAAGCAATCATAGTTTAAACAAATGTCGTGTTTTCAAGTCAAAATCTCTTGAAGAAAGGAAAACATTCCTTAGTGATCAAAAAATATGTTTCAAGTGCTGTGAATCAAATAAACATCGTGCTAATAATTGTACAGTTAGTGTTAGGTGTGATTGTGGTAGCACATATCACCCTGGTGCAATGCATATTGATCAGCCACAAGGAGAAAGTGTTAGACATAGAGATTGTTCACAACAAGTACAAAACAGAGGTGGGCAGATAACTTCAAGACGTGAGCAACAGAATGGCGGGGAGACAAACTTTATAGTGAATAACAGTTGTACACAAATTTGTAGAAATGCTTTTGCTAAATCATGTACCAAACTTGTACTAGTAAGTGTTGGTAGGTCTGATAACCCTTGTAAAACTGTCAATTGTTATGCTATGATAGATGATCAAAGCAATTCTTTATTAACAAAACCAGAGTTGTTTGATATGTTGATTATCACTAGTTAAGAATTTGAATACACAATTAATTCTTGTGTTGGTACTTGTGTTGCATAAGGTCGCCGGGCAAGTGGTTGTTTTGTCATGTCTGTAGATGGTTCAGTTACTTACCAATTACCCACCCTTATTGAGTGCCAAGACATTCCAAATGACAGGAATGAGATATGTTCACCTCATGATGTAGGATTTCATCCCCATTTATCCAACCTAGCAGGTTTCATTCTAGAGATAGACAATGAGGCTCAGATTTTGCTTCTTATTGGTCGAGACCTTGTCGAAGCCCATCATATCCAGAACCAAATCATAGGTCCTCCAGGTGCCCCTTTTGCCCAAAAGCTAGGACTTGGTTGGGTAGTAATCGGTGAGATGTGTTTAGGTAAGGTACACTCTGTTGATCAAGTTAATGTTAACAAAACTCATGTACTGTGTGACGGTCGAGTGTCACTGTTCCCACCTTGTGAGAATAGATTTGTTGTTGCAGAAAAGGTCAAGCTGGACAGTAATTCCTTCGACCCCATGTTTTTTTCAAACAGCGAATGATGATAAGCCTGGTCCATCTATGGATGATTTAGAGTTCTTAGGCTTGATGGATAAAGGGTTCTGTAAAACTCCAGATGGTAAATGGAGTGCCCCCCTACCCTTTCAGTCTTCTAGGTCACGTCTTCCTAATAATAGATCAGACGCTGTACGCAGAGCTAGGTCACTTCATTCCAGCTTGATGAAAAATCCTGTCAAGAGAAACCTAATGGTTGAATTGATGGCTAAGATTTTCAACAAAGGCCATGCAGAAATTGCCCCTCCCCTTACTGATAATGAAGAATGCTGGTACTTGCCAGTGTTTGGAGTCTTTCATCCAAAGAAACCAAATCAAATACGAGCAGTATTTTATTCTTCTGCACAATCTCAGGGTATTTCCCTGAATTCAGTCCTGTTAAGTGGGCCTGACCTAACAAACAACTTGGTTGGTGTTCTCATGAGGTTTCGAACAAGGTTGGTTCCTGCAATAGGTGACATTGAGCAAATGTTTTATTGCTTCCTAGTAGATGTAAAACATAGACATTTTCTTAGGTTTTTGTGGTACAGAGAGAATGACCCTAGTCAAGAAATGATAGAGTATCGGATGACAGTACACGTTTTTGGTAACAGTTCGTCACCGGCAGTGGCATCATATGATTTACATAAGACAGTTGAGGACTCAGATTCTGATGTTCAAGATTTCGTGCGTAAGAATTTTTATGTAGATGATGGTCTCACATCCAAGTCATCTTCCGGGGAAGTTGTTGATCTCATTAAAAGAACTCAGAAGGATTTGGGTGTTTGTGGCCTACGTCTTCACAAAATTGCATCTAGCAGTTTACAAGTTATGCAGAGTTTTGCTGTTGAAGATTTAGCAAAGGACATGAAGTGTCTTGACTTTGAAAGTGACATGTTACCACTTCAGCGAAGCTTAGATGTTTATTGGAATCTGGAGCTTGATTGTTTCACCTTTAAAGTAGAGACCTCTGGTCACCCCTTCACAAGACGTGGTATTTTGGCCACTGTGAATAGCTTGTTTGATCCGCTTGGTTTTCTTTCACCTTTTACAATCATTGGAAAACTGATTCTTAGAGACATAGTGTCAGAGAAATGTGATTGGGATCAACCAGTATCCCAGTGTGTTGAGAGTAAGTGGATAGAGTGGAAGCATTGTCTTGACATACTTTGTTGCTTGAAAATTCCTCGTATTTACTTCAGTGTAAGTCTTAGTGAGGTTACTCATTTGTCACTCCATATGTTCTCTGATGCTTCAGAACAAGCAATATCAGCGGTAGGTTACTTGGTTGGACGTAGACCTTGTAACACTTACATTCATGTAGGGTTTGTGATGTGAAAGTCTAAGATTGCCCCCAGTAAAGGTCCTACGATTCCCCGACTTGAGCTCTGTGGAGCTGTGTTATCCACTGAAATTTCTCAGTCCATTACTGATAAATTAGGATTGAAGTTTGACCAAGTCAAGTACTACACGGGTAGTAGAATAGTATTGGGTTATATTCACAATCAGTCTAGACGTTTTTTCACGTATGTATGTAATCGTGTCCAGAAAATCAGACATGTTAGTGAGCCTAGCCAGTGGAATTACGTGCCCTCTGAACAAAATCCTGCGGATATAGGAAGTAGGGGTAGTAATCCTGTTGTTTTGGATCAAAGTAGTTGGTTTTCAGGTCCAGATGTTCTGCACAAGCGGTCTGAATCGGTACCAGAGTTTTTCCCTATGGTAGCTCCTGAAACTGACAAAGAGATCTGCTGCAATGTATCTGTCAATGCTATCGATATTCAGGAATCAGATATGCTCAGTAGTAAAAGATTTGAGAAGTTTTCCACATGGTCAAAATTAGTTTTGGCAATTTCTGTACTTAGACATGTGGCGGTATCTTTCAGTAAAGGTTCATCCTGCAGTGGTTGGCATTCTAGTTGTCGGTCTTTGAAAGATCCAGAGTTTATCAAACAGACTGAGTCTTTCATTCTTAGGATAGTTCAAAAAGAGTTCTATAGCAATGAGATTCAGTGTTTGAAAGGTCAATACAATCTTAGCAGGGATTCACCAATTTTGGCCCTTGATCCCTTCCTAGATGACAATGGACTTTTACGTGTAGGAGGTCGCTTGAGTAACAGTGACCTATCTGATTGTCAAAAACACCCTGCTATAGTCCCTGGGGGAAGCATTATATTGCTAGACTTTTGGTTGGTCACTTTCATTGTCTAGTCCAACATCAGGGACGTCAGCTGACCGAAGGAGCTATCGGAGATGCAGGATTTTGGGTTACAGGCGGGAAACGGCTGGTCACCTCCCTGATTTTTCAGTGTGGCACTTGTAAGAAGCTTAGAGGCAAATTCTTAGGGCAAAAGATGTCTGATCTTCCTGTTGATAGGGTCCAACAAGCTGCCCCTTTTACTTATGTAGGTGTCGATGTATTCGGCCCGTGGTCAGTTGTGTCAAGACGGACACGTGGTGGTCAACAAGCTAGTTCTAAAAGATGGGCAGTATTGTTTACTTGCCTTACTATCAGGGCTGTGTACATAGAGGTTATCGATGAAATGTCTTCGTCATCTTTCATAAATGCCCTCCGAAGGTTTGTCTCTCTAAGGGGAGTTGTAAAACAGTTTCGATCAGATCGTGGCACAAATTTCGTAGGTGCAACCGCTCTTCTCGGCATTGAGGCAATAAATGTTGAGGATAGACCAATTGAGGATTTCATGCAATCACATGGTTGTCAGTGGGTTTTTAATCATGTCCATTCGTCACACATGGGTGGTTCTTGGGAAAGGATGATTGGGATAGCTCGTAGAATTTTAGAGTCAATGCTAAGGACGGTCACTACATTGACACATGATGTGTTGGTCACCCTCATGGCTGCGGTTACTGCCATAATAAATTCTCGACCCATTGTCCCAGTTTCAAATGACCCAGACAATCCCGAGGTATTGAGTTCTTCTATGTTACTTACATCTAAGGCTGTACATGACTTCACCAGTGTGAGTGATCTAGATGTTAAGCCCCTTTGTGGTGCTCAGTGGAAAAAGGTACAGTACCTTGCTGAACAGTTCTGGAGTAAATGGAGACGAGAGTATTTGAATACTCTACAAAATCGTAGAAAATGGAACTATGAACAAGAACCTTTGTGTGTAGATGACATTATTTTGCTTAAAGACAGAGAAGGCTTAGCGCCTGTTTTTATGTGAGAATTTGACTCAAAGTTGGGCGTTTTCACACCCCACCCACTTTTTTAATATTGGAAATTATTTGGTTTATTCTAAGAAATATTTAGAGAAATTTAGGTTTACCTTTGATGTTCTAAGGGTTAACTTATCATCTCATAATTCTTCTAGTACATATTTTTCTTGTTAATATGAATGACAGTAAAATGTTTAAGGTTAATTCATGCTGAATTATTGTACTACTTGGATTGTATATTGTTTCATGCTGTAATAAACTAATATGTCAATTTATTTACAACCTGCTTTGTATGTTGCAGGTTCTTACCGCATTCATGGGTCATAAGAATAAAGTTGAAATCAATGCTAGTGTTTTGAGTATTGGTGATTCCTCCCTCTGGTTATACTAGCTGTAAGGTTCCATGCCTATGGTTCTATACCGAGACAGCATAAGCATCCTAAAAGTTAAGTTTCTAAATCTGGGTGATATTGGCCGGTACGTCCTCTGTAGTAGAAGGAGCAAACCCTTTAACCATAGGGACAGCATAAGCATCATTGTGATTTAGTATTGTCCTGTAAGAAGGAATAGCGTTCTGTGGAGTAAAATGTTCTCCCATAAAATCGTTAACCCGGTTTTTATCTTAAGCCAATGACAACTGATAACTTGATCAATACGTTCGTTAATTGGTTACCAGTTAACAGATTGAAACTGTTCTGATCCAATATGCGCTCTAGGATCCATGTCTAGCACAAAAACTTATTCTGAGTTGTCTGCATTTTATTTTTCAAAACCTTAGTCAGACCATAGTGCCATATCGAACAAGCATAGTTGTATTGACATTGATTGAAAGACATGACAAAAAGTTTCTTAGTATGATGTGTAAGGTGACCTTTCTTATGATACAATAATTTCAACCTGGCATTAGCCTTCTTTAAAACTGTATGTGCCATGGCATCAAGAATTAAACACTGATCCAATGTTGCACCGAGATATTTAAATGAAAGTGGATTCGGTCACTGTATCATTATAAGTTATATTTAGATTTGAGTCTGATCTTAATTTGTATTTTGAACCGAAAAAGATGGACTCAGATTTTGCCCAAATGTAGGGATAATTTATTGTCCACTAGCCACTGACTAACAAGATGGAGGTCCTCTTTCTGAACCTTCTCAACCTACAACTTTTTTCTGACACAAGAATAACCTGCATAAAACAAAAGTTTGTTTTTAACCACAGCTGGCATGTCATTTACATAAATCAAGAACAGCAGCGGTTCAAGTTTTGGCCCTTGTGGCATACTATATATGAAAGTGGTATTAGAAGTATGTGCGCCGGACACATCAACAAGCTGATGTCTGTCCGAAAGGCAGGACTTAAACCATTTTAAAATATCATCGTCTAGACCTGATGCTTGGAGTTTCATGAGAAGAACAGTGTGATCTACAGTATCGAAAGCTTTTTGTAGATCTAATAGAATCATACCTACAACATTACCCCTATTCCTTTCCAGTCGTATATAATCTGTCAAATTGATGAGACACGTGTCGATTGAAAAAGAACACACTTTTGAATCCTGATTAAATTTATAGAACAACGTGTTTTCTTTGAAGTAAGATTCAACCTGTCCATTGACAATATTTTGAAATTTGTTGAAACAGAGCGATAATTCCCAACTGAGAATATCATTTTTCTTGAAAAGGCAAGCAATTCTTGCTGCTTTTACGACAGATTAAAGACAGATTAACAATATGAGCCAGAGGACTAGCAATAATAGATGCGCCATCTTTTACAAACCGCGAAGGAATGTCGTCTTAACCAGTGGCTTTATTAGCACTTAACTGGATTAAGTACTTCAAAACCTTGCAGACAACTCAGAATACGTTAATACAGTTTGTGGACACACAATTGTTTGCATTAAACATGGTAGTTAATCAACAAGTTTGGTGGCAACTGTGGTATAAAAATTGTTAAAAGTATCAGCAATAATATTCGTTTTAAAGCAGATTATCCCATCAGAATTATATTAAAACCTGATGAAGGTAATTTCCTTTCTTATAAACCAAGGTTTTTCACAAGGGTTTTGAAACACTTTTGTTCTGCTCAAGAGTCTCAGTAAAGAATTGTTTTTGCAGAATCAATAAGGTGATGTGCTTTGTTTCTTAGATTTAAAAGAATTAAAATTATCGCCTAATCTCTTTCATTAATGGCATGAAAATATCTGAATCGATCCATGGTTCTGTCCTCTGCTTGATTCGTATCTGCTTGAAAGGAACGATATTGTCAATGACCAACATAAATAAATTTTTAAACTTATCCAAAGCCTCATATAAACTATCGCTCAGCATAACAGGACTCTAGTCTGTAGATAACAGATTGGTTTGGAGCTCCTGTAGTTCTTCATGGAACGTATTGTAACATTATTATGTGTACTGATTGAGGATTTTGTAGTTTTTCTTGTATAAATATTTATCGTATGGTCACTAAAGCTAGTTTCAATAGTACCAGACTGGGAAATCTTGTCATTGTCAGAGACTAAAATTAAATCAATAATGGTCAATGTTGTATTTCAAATTCTTGTGTAGTCACATATTAATTGTTTAAAATGAAACATGTTGATGAAAATACTACAAGCTGACAAAATATGGAACTGGATACATCAGTATTAAAATCGCCGAAATTGTTTCAAACTCTAAAAAGTGACTGCTACAAGTACATACACTATCGAGAATATAATTAAAAAAATGTTTTTCTGGTCTGTAGATAGCACCACAGAGAAATGGTTTCGACTTTGGTAGAAGAAGTTAGTTTTAGCCATGTAGTTTCAAGTCCTCCACGGCCGATGTCACTGCGGGTATTGTAAGAAATATCTTTCCGAATATAAATGCACGCCACAACCTCCTTGTCGATTCTTGCCTTTGCGTAGTATAAAATAATTGTCAACAGAAACTTCAGTATCGGCCACGGAGTCATCCAACTACGTTTCTATAATGCAAATGCAAGCGTCTTTTGATCTACGAGCAGTAATACGAATCTCGTCTAACTTTAGTAAAATACTGAGAGTGTTACAATGTATTAAATGGAGACCACATTTGTTAAATACTTTAAAGTCACTGTTGGTAGAACTTTCGGCAGCGGGGCGAGGGGTAAGGGCATGGATTGATATCGCTACACAACAGGAGACAAATGGGCAGGAAACCATTTTGCTTTTTATGGAATATCAGGATGGCACCTTTCTCTTGGTAAAAACATAACTTGTATTTATAAAAGTATTATAAAATGTAAGTTGACCATTAGAAACGGGAGAAAAATCTGCACTGTCCGAAATCCATGTTTCACCCGAACAACGGTTTACATTTGAACAATCAAAACTGTGTTCTTCGAAGGCACGTAAAATGTAAAAAGTCAACAGTAATAATATCTTCAACATATCCATTTTCTCTTTGTACATATAAGATAGAGTTCTTCTTGTTGAAAATTAACAATATACATCCGTAGTTATGTTTAAATGAAGCGGTTAATGATTTTGTTCTTACACGTAATGACCTCCATTTTTAAGCTGAAAAATTTGGATGGCAATGGCTACCTCGCTCACACTCTGGTGTACAAGAACAGTGTTAGTGGTCGTGTCATCTTATCTCACAAACACGAAAATTATATATGTTCAAACAGTTATTATACTTTTTCATGTAAATGTGTTTAAATAAATTAGCTTTGTCAATTCAGAAAATATTCTATTAACGATTGGCGTAATTTTAGTCCATAAAGTCCACCTAGAAATCACACTACTTAAACATTAATCCCTATTGATGTAAACAACGTCAATTCTTCTACGTTCTACTCACCCAACAGGCATAATAATAAAGTATTAGTAGCCACAAAATGGCAATAAAATCAATAGAAGGCAATTTGAATGTTTTATTTGTATGGTAGTTAACGTCATTTTCACATGGTTCTATTTAGCATAATATGGTTTTGTTGAATGAATCGGTGTAGCACCACCGAGCTTCTGCAAGTAACTTGCAAAACTTTGTCCAATAAATATTCGAACTGATCTCGGAGATGGAGGTGAGTTTCAATTGTATTACTACAACAAGTAAATGTTTTAAAGTGATTAATATACCAACGTTTACCCACAGTCAATGCGTACATATGCTTGTAGATAAATGCCTCAATGTCCATGGTTACGTCAATTTATATGAATATATTAACACCACCGAATCCATTCAAATATGAGCTTTCGATCTGTTAATTAAAATGTTAAATTTATCAAAGGATTAAATTCATTTTTAACTGTGTTTCAAGCAATTGTGAAGAACGTTGACTCACGCACAAATCAAATAAAGTCCGAAGGATTCTCTGAAGTCATTTTGCAGGCGTTCGACAAAGTTTAGAGAAAAGGCTTATGATAGAAACTCTTAGCTACAACTATCAATGAAATTATTTACAGCATGTACCAAAATATTTAATAGTGTATAAACCAAAATGGAAAACAATTCTACATTTTATCTATATTAATCAGCTGTAAGACAATATGAAAACCGGTCTCCCATCCTTTAAATATTTATCTATTTTGAATCACATCTAACAATGTAAAGACATCAAAGAGTAAACTTAATTGGGAACCAATCACAATATCTGGCTCAAACTACTCATGCTCCTACATGTACATGCAGTTGATACACTTATTGACAGATACTCATATTGGCATCATCTACACCAGTAATTGATCATTCTTGACAGCAAGGAACATCTGGTTGAGCAAGAAAACAAAGTAATGCATTTGTTTGGGGTTTTTTGCACAGTGAAGTAAACAATCTCGATTGACCTATTTATTTTATTTTAAAATTGTTCGAACATACTATTATCCCAAATGTAATTTATGGATTATATTCAGTCACTATATTAAAAGTAAAATGATAGGCTTCTGAAACAGAATGGATACATGAAATATTAGCAAATATTAATATTAGATTTACAAACTGATTCTTTATGGAAGAAAAACATAGATTCAAATGGAGGATATACAGAAGGACTATTTGAGATAATACAGATATATCTGATTTGTGGAAACAACAGTTTACATATAAAAAATATACCATCATCAGACACATAAAACGATTATTAATTAATCACATAAACATAAAAGGAATACAAATCTTACACATCAAATAAACATATAGAATATAACAATTATAAAAAAAGTCCCCAACGTAAATCTTATTTCAAAACACTACCAAAATCGTATAGTACATACCTCTTCAGATTTAGAACAGCAGACCACCGTTCCCCAGTTGATGTAGGTAGATTGAATAGCACAATTATATTGTGACCAAATTTGAAATTGAAAAATAACTTAAATATACAGTAATCCACAGTGAAAACCTGTCTACCGACCAACTGTTGTTGTGGTTTGAAAAGTTACTCAAGCATTAACATGATGCATAATGTCGTGCAAGTTATGTATCTTAAGCAGACGATAGTTTTTAGTGTTTCGTATGTACTAATGATCATATTAACCCCATAAAGAAATTGTTTGTAACAATTCATGCATTTTATTATCACTTGCCATTTATATATGGTACATATATGTTTGTTATTTAAATAAATATACATTAGGCCATGCGACCTTCACGCCGTTATTCAGACTTTTTCTAAGATGAAACAATCTGTACTACGTAAAAACATGTATAACAGATCAGAATGAAATAAAAATAAACACCACGTGACCCATTATATATATCACAAAATATGTAGCAGTTTTAAACGGGAAATCTATTTTAGTCTAACCTAGGCGCGTAGCCCAAGTTAGGAAATCACTCGTAATAAATTATTTTGGCATTTTAATTAGATAGCTTTTTGCAATACAGGGTCAATAAGTATATATGAGCATGATATATTGGAAAGACATGTCTATAGTCATTTTTTTTTTTTTTAAAAATCCTAATAAATTCCCTTCAAACCTACAGTATATTAAAGTTGCACGACTGAATAAATGATTTCAATTGCATTGTATTTACAATCAATAATCCAAATTTACAAAATGTTAAATTCGACACACTTATCTGGCAGTCCAAAAACGTAACAAAAACATTATCAAATATTAATAACATTAAATTTACCTGATTTTTTATTATATATTTTATTATAATCCAAGTTTTGTCACATCTCACCAAGCTCGATAACACACACACAAAGATCTTGTGTATACTCTACACCGGATATTGCAATATTAAAACACTGTGACACGAGTAGTTAAATCATTATAGTTATTAATTAATATCACCCTTATATCAGAAAGCCACAAAATCGGGAACAGCGTGGTTCAGCTATTTCGATACATCGTATGAATACCCTCCTATGGCAACAACAGCACGACATCATGAACACAACTTATCGCTAAAGATATGTCTGTGAGATATTGCTGTGGATATTGTTGAATATATTGCTGTAGACATCGCTGAATATATTGCTGTAGATATCGCTGACTATATTGCTATGGATATCGTTGAAGATATTGCTGTGGAATATGTTTCTATGTCTAAAGCACGTCACGCTCAGGTTGACCAACATTATGTTGTTGGGGTAGTGGTGTTTGACGCAGGAATGGGCCATACGAGGCATTGGAATATCTGAACCCTGTCGTTCCTGATTTTGCTACTTTTTGTTATGAGGGTGACATTAACTTAATCAATTGTTACAACTTAACTACTCGTTTATATTCACTGAAATTTTCTGAAAACATCTGAAATGTACATTGTCCCGTTGGGGGCCATCGCGGCATTTTAAGTTTTTTAAATCTAAGTAAAGTCGAAACAACGAAGCAACGAAACTATGAAAGTGAAAAGTAGAAACAACGAAACAACGAAACAACGAAAAATGGTGAAAAGTCGAAAAGTCGAAACTACGATGATGAAAGGTCGAAATGATTTTGACTTTTCACCATCGTAGTTTCGTTGTTTCGACTTTTCACCTTCGACTTTTCACAATCGTTGTTTCGACTTTTCACCATCGTAATTTCGCATTTTCACCGTCGTTGTTTCGCATTCCTGTTGCTCATCCGCAATCGAAATAAAATTATATATTTATAAACTGTAGCTCCAAATATGTTGTGTGTATAGGTCAACTTGAGATTTTGTGAATTAATGTTTATGTAACAGTGTAATACATATGCAGCTATGTACGGTAAAAAGTCGAAACAACGATGGTGAAAAGTCAAAACAACGATGGTAAAAAGGCGAAACTACGATGGTGAAAAGTCGAAAGTGAAAAGTTTCAACTTTTCACCATCGTAGTTTCGACATGATTTAATTAAATAACTATGCCACGATAGCCCCGACAGAACACCGTAGAAATCGCATTCATTAAAGGATCTTTTAATATTGGTAAGATAAATTCGTTGGTTTGCATACAATGTTAAATAAATCAGGTGAAAGGTTAAATTTATTTTCAGTGTATTGCATTTTTCTTTCAAATAGACGTGCTTTGGTCAAATGTTCATGATAGGACACTAGAATTTTAATAATCGCTGTTAGAATTGACAATAGCAGCGATATTATACACCTGGAAAAAGATTAAGCACCCCAAGAAATTTGACAATGAATGACAAAAGAAATGCTGTCATGAGATGAACGACAAATTGAGCTAAGAAAAAATAATATGACGTGTAGCAAAAACATTACAACAATCAAAAGCCTGTAAGGTTATCAATTTATTGTACCTTTAAATTACAATATCAAAACACAATAACAAGTGTTATTTCTTAACCAAAAATATACATTTTTTGGGTATGCAGCAGTGGAGTTTATATTTTTGTCAGTAAACTAGTCCAAAATATCTTCACAACCCCAGAGAGAAATATAATATTTTCTATATGCTGTTTACTATCGTTTTTATTTTATTTTTAATATAAGAGCAAAAACAATTAATAGAGGTTAATTTGTGATTCATTATAGGATTAAAATCATTTTTTCCGGGTTTTTATGCATGTGTAAAGAATGTCGAATCACGCACCAATCAAATAAAGTCAAAGGACTTTATGTCAAAGTTGTATGTGATTCAACATTCTTTACACATGTATAAAAACCAGAAAAAATGAATTTAATCCTTATAATTCCAGTCCTGATGATTTTATTTAATTTAAAACTCCTCAAGTGAATGAAAAAAACAACAACAAAAAACAAACTATACGCTGCAAAGATAACGCGTAAGAATACATCACCTTTGTCCTTGTTGACATCAAGTTCTCTAGATCTAATATCCAAAAATATCGTAACGACTATTGTTTCCACTATTAGATGAAATCTGTACAACATAAGTTGGTTTATTGTAAAATGACAAAATATTTTGAGGTGAAAGAATTAAACACCTGCCTTTTATCTCTCGATTTAGACAAACAAAAAATCAATAGTTCCAGGAAATACCCACACAGTGTAGCCGCTGACGTCATTGTTTCGTTTTTGTCTACACGATTGTTTTTAAAAAATGTGTCAATATTTACGAAGGTCATATAAATACGCGCTCATTGATGAAGAATCCGAATTTGGAACGTTTTAAACGACTTTTGCGTGCAAGGTTTGTGTATTTACATTGTCTCACGATCGTCTGCTTCTGAACTCCACTTCATGTACATGTTTTTATTTCCTTTTTTCCTGTCGAATAAATTGGTCTGTGGACTGTGGAAATTTTTGTCAACGACAAGCATTCACGTTCGGTAAACCAGGGTTGTGTTCAGTGGTATACTATACATCTCAAATGTGAACATTTTATGACCTACTTCATTGTTTCTCAAAACAATTTATAGTCTGGTTGTGACGCCCGGTTAAATCGCTGAACCAAAGAAATCTATAAAACAATAAACCTAAGAAAACAGCTAGGACTAGATCTAACATTTGTTTTCGTTGTGTTTTATTATTTAAAAAGCGTGGAACCGTTGTGAATGTCATTTAAGTTCGTATATTGTTAAAACGACCATCAAATTGTCGATGCTTGTCGAAATAATCCGGCTCACGGGTTTTATCGAAAAATAAAAGTCTTAAAAAAATTGACGTTGTCCAATGAAAATGCTTTAAATACATATATGATAATGAGATTGGAATTATTTTCACCTAAACCCATTGTAGATTGTTGTCTTTAGTGCTAGCAAAGGGTATTTTAAATCGTTTCCTCCATTCCTTTTCTATATTTAGTTCGTATTGATCCCAGTTGGTACTACACTGGACATCATAAAATACATCATAAATAACACAACATCCTATCGTTGC
The DNA here is from genome assembly GCA_029582155.1 of Panopea generosa. NCBI lineage: Eukaryota > Metazoa > Mollusca > Bivalvia > Adapedonta > Hiatellidae > Panopea > Panopea generosa. The sequence continues at coordinate 52,779,263 of CM055902.1, forward strand.
ACTTATGAGAGAAACTATTTTCTTGCATACCGGATAGGGATATCTGCATTTTTACCGGGGTTAGATTTTCTTTCTCATCCTAGGGCCAAGATCAAATTCTCGCGCTGTGACGTTGAAACCATCTAGATGACGTAACGTGTAAAATATATGACGTAAATCATATAATTAAACATCTTAAAAGCTATCGTTGTGAAATCTGTAATGATAAATAAGTTAAAATAAGTATTCAATGTTCGGTATGCAAGTAAAGAATCATTCATGGATTTTTCGGTTCGGGTAGAAAATTCCGTCCCTTGGAATAATGTTTTCACGGGAAATCGGCAGAGCCTCCCTCGGGACGGAATTTTCTATACGAACCTGAAACCCATGTTAGATTCTTATAGGCCGGGTTTTCTTCTTTTAATGCCAGGTGAGTTAACTCGAGATTTTGAAGGTTAATACGTATTGTGGCAGTCGTACCTTAATACTCTATCAAATTTGAATTTACAACATTTGTTTTTCAAATGAAGTTGCCGTTTTCATTCATTAAATCATTTATGTTTATTATACCTTTGTCATTTCATATTTTGTAAAATACACTCGTTCTTCCTACCTTAAGGTTAATGGTGATTGGAGATATTTATTTAAAAAATGTGTTTTAATGACACTAAGTTTAAAGTAGATAATAGTAAGTTTAAACTTTTATAAACATCTACCCAGAAAGGAATGCCTATGTCATGTAAATTATTGTTAATATATTAGTTACCAAATAATACAATAACAATTTTGTTAAAAAGGGGAACATCTGCTCAAGGATTTTTATACTTTTTTCACCTCAAATATAAGTCTTCTTATCCAAGCTAGTTTCAAAGAGTTTATGAACTGTCTAATAGTAATCATTCTAATCATTCTAAGTCCCCATAGTCTTGAGTAGCAGTTACTTTATCAGGATCGTTTTCGATAGAAAGCTACAACACATGTTTTGTAACAACTTAACTTGGTCTTCTGACGAATATGGTAATCAGGAAAACAAATGATTAAGTTTTAGTGAGGCTAATTTTTTATAATTGTTATCTTTCCAAAAGGGGGTTAGGATTCGTTTCGATCATGGACGAAACAATAATTTAATTTCATTAAAAACATTTTTTATAATTTGATTTAATCATAATGTCAAGATTAGTTGACATGTTAATTCCAGGGACTGTAAAATCTACCTGTTCCCAATTTAAGTCTACACCCGTACATAAATTAACATCTGAACCTGTATTTATCACAAACCACATGTCCAACTTTCGGTACCTAATCAAAAATCAAGGGACATAATTCAAATGTTTGTATCGTTAAAGTTACGCTCCTTATTTGTAATCCTGTGTTGATAATCTTTTAGTGCCGGTCTATAAAACGCAGCGGTGCGTGATACATTGCCAGTTAATTAATAAATCGATATTGGTCCAGTTTTATTGCCCTGCCTCAGGGGTATTTTAAATTAGAGGAATTACTCTAGTATAAGTTTTGCTTGACTAATAACATAATCAATTTTCTATTCAACATAATTTATACATACTATCTGTGACATTGTTGAGAGAGAAGAAAGAGAAAGAGAGGAAGAGAAAAGGAAAAAGATATAGACAGAGGAGGAATAGAGAGAGAGGACAAAAGAGAAAGACTCGATAAGAACATAATACAGAAAGAACACGCAGACAGACGCAATAACATTATTACATAACATAGATATTTTGACCTTTCATTAAAGACAATAAACGATTAATAAGATATTAAACCACTATAAATTTACTATTCATTTATACTTTTATACACACATATCAATGAATACTTTACGATAGGCCAATTAGTGGGAAAGAGAGAAAAAGAATGGGAGAAAGAAAGAGAGAGAGAGTCTGAGAGAAAGAGACTGAGTGGGAAAGAGAGAAAAAGAATGACAGAAAGAAAGAGAGATAGTCTGAGAGAAAGAATGAGAGAGAAGATAGAGAGAAAGCGATATAGACAGAGGAGGAATAAAGAGAGGGAATGAGAGAGAAAGAGAGGACAAAAGAGAAAGACTCGATTAGAAAATAATACAGGAAGAACACGCAGACAGACGCAATAACATTATTACATAACATAGATATTTTGACCTTTCATTAAAGACAATAAACGTTTAATGAGATATTAAACCACTATAAATTTACTATTCATTTATACTTTTATACACACATATCAATGAATACTTTACGATAGGCCAATTAGTGGGAAAGAGAGAAAAAGAATGGGAGAAAGAAAGAGAGAGAGTCTGAGAGAAAGAGAGAAAAAGAATGACAGAAAGAAAGAGAGATAGTCTGAGAGAAAGAATGAGAGAGCAGATAGAGAGAAAGAGATATAGACAGAGGAGGAATAAAGAGAGAGAATGAGAGAGAGAGAAGGAGAGGACAAAAGAGAAAGACTCGATTAGAAAATAATACAGGAAGAACACGCAGACAGACGCAATAACATTATTACATAACATAGATATTTTGACCTTTCATTAAAGAAAATAAACGTTTAATGAGATATTAAACCACTATAAATTTACTATTCATTTATACTTTTATACACACATACCAATGAATAATTTATGATAGGCCAATTAGTTAAGGATTGATGAAGTGTAATCGGCATAAAAATTGGAAACCCTGAAATACATGTTAAAGTACCATAGCTTCTCGATACTGGAAAATAATTTCAAGTTATATCTCTTCGATATCTAGGTTCATACACAGCCGATTGTACCAAATCAATTTGACATGTTGAGCATACAGTGTCACAAACAGGTACTAAGTGTCAACAACAACAACAACAACATGTACCACATATTTGTTTATATAGCAATATGTTTATTCTGCATTGTCGTCTAAAAGAACACCTGTAAAATGCCAATTAACAAATAAGACACTAGACATAGTCACCCGACGAAGGTGGTAATTAAACACAATGTTAAAAACAAGCGATAAGTGTCAAAAACAGGTTAGGTTTGTTTTCATACCGATAACAAAACAGTTACTTCGCTTTAATAAATACTTGACAGTTAACAACAACAAACACGTTTATTTGTTTGTAATCCAAATTAATAAAAACTGTTACAATATATATACTTTTTTATGTTTTAATTTATCGAGTAATAAAAAGAGTTTCATACTATGATCTAATACATTTTTTTTTAATTTCGTAGATGTTTACTACATATTTATGTAATTTTAAAATTAAAATTATAGTGAAAAAAATTAAAACTGAAAAATAAAAACCATCAAAACTAAAAAACACAATGATCTCTAAAATATAACCTATTTTTATAAGCCAATGGTTTATGACGCTAGAGTTTTATGACCCCAATAAACTAAACTGTAGGAATCGATAAGTTCTTATAACATCAATACCTATCAATTTTCATGCACAAAAATGCTTTAAAAATGTCATGGTACTGTTAAAAAAAGTTAAAAAGGACCAAAATATTTTATATATATTTCATAAAAAAAAATATATTCAAAAAGATGAGACATTTTAATGTTTTAATCCACTTGTTGTGAAAGCAAATTTTGTTTAAAAATGTGTTTATTTAGGTAATTAAAAAAATGTTTCATTGATTTTTAACCTTTTTTATATAGAACATATATGGAATACAGGTGACTTACGTTAACTGCAAAAAGGACCAAAATGTTTTTATTTGTAAATTATGAAAAAAAGATCATAAAATCGGGGAGGGTTTAAGCTTCAATACTTCGTTTGTTGTTAAAGGATGTTGCCATTCTTATTTGAGATATTAGTTATAAAGTAAATTGGCCCTTCTTTGTTCTATATAAAAAATATATCGGCTTTTCTAGAGTGGATGAAACTGAAAGTTGGGTATGTATAATTCTAGCTTTTTTTTCAACATTAACCTTAAGACTTCACATTTCTACATAAAATTTTAAAACTTTAAGCGCATGTTTAAGTGATTGTTCAGTACCATCCAATATAAGTGAGATGTCATCCGTATATTGCGAAATAATATATTCAGTATCGCCTACGTGAACTCCTTTTATATTTCTATTTGTCCTGACCAGTATAGCCAATATTTCTACATATAAAAGAAAACTATAGGGTGAGAGTGGAGAACATTGAACATTAAATACAAATGCATCCAAATTCAATTAAATGTATTAACAGTTTATATGTGGCCGTTCGTGCTTGCGTGCGTGCGTGCGTGAGAGTGCGTTGTATTTTTTGTACACATTTTCATGTTAGTATTGCACCATTTATTATATAAGTTGTAGTATGTCGTATCCTCACATATATATTATGGCCTAGTTGACTTTCTTAATTGACGATTATATATATATTTATCAATTAGAACATCTTTAATACCAACAATATGATAAATATATGTAAAAATAAAATATAATTGAAAAAAAATAAAAGTCTGGGAGTATAAGAGATGAGGTGAGGATAATAATAATTTAATACAATAAAAATTAAAAAGAACACGGTGGCTGGTGGGGTGGGGGGGTGATTCTCGGGCAGGTGCCCATGTGTATCTAGAACAATATGCTAGGAATGTTCAAATGATAATACATATAAGTATACACTTTTGTGCCAAGCAACATTCACATAAATGTAAGTATACATGCAGTAAATCGCAACTTGCACCAAAACGTTAACACAGAGTTTAAAGACAAATTATGACCTTCTCATCCTGTAATATGACTTTAACCATTATGTTAAGAGCACAATATATTGCACAATGCCTCAGCGTATAAGAATGCACATTTGTATCAAGTTGCAGACATACATAAACTAACTGCAAGCCTTGCAATATAAACTTGACTTTAAAATTAGGAGTCCCATATGTTACATATTGCCTTAGAGTATAAGTATGCACACGTATGCCAAGTTTCGTGCATATAACTGCAAACGCAAACTATGCACACTTGAACAACTTGTACTTAAACTTTAACACAAGCGTGACGCCGACACCGGTGCGAGTACAAAATCACCCCTATTCATAAAATGTTCGAGTGAATAAACAACGACAAAAAAATTGACATGCAACGAAGAAAGGTTCAAATTGATCAACGGCGATTTTTATTGAAAGTTATTTTGTGAAACGCAGCCCAGCGTATTAGACCACTCAATATTCTGTATTTAATGTATGGGTTTGTTATTGAATGTGTAGCTGCTTGGTTCGTTCTATATGTTGCCATGTGTATATGTTTATATCAGTGTTCCATATTGTACCATTTATACATCTATAATCGAAACTCGCCAATTTTCAGAATTTCATTTAATTCGAAGTTGTATCTCGGCCCATTGTTAGCTCGTCTTTTTCAAAAAAAAAACGAAGAGCTATTGTCATGACACTGACGTCGGCGTCGTCGTAGTCGTTGTAGTCCGCATGTTTTTAAGTTTTATGCTTAGCTCAGCCTTTTTTTTCGGTTTCTGAGCTCATGTTATGGTGACTTAACTTCATATTATGTTATAAAAACAATTTATATAGCTAACTTACCTAAATTTCCATACGTTGGGCTCTAAAATCTTAGGTTAAAGTTTTTTGTTTAGCTCGGGTCTAATTTTATTATTTAGAAATACTATTGATTCTGTAAACGTATCACCATCAACTAAAAAAAGATAACATAACTCGCCTTGACCTATTTACTTGACTTGGTTAATTCTTGCAGTATCGGGTTTAAAGTGTTATGTTTTACGAGCCCAACGAACAGTTTTTGGGGTATGTATATGAATTGTACATGTAAATGTATCCAGATTGATAAATAAATCTTAGTAGGGAAATACTTTGTATCATTGTTTGAATATGCCATGCCCATTGTCCCCTAACCATCGGCTCCCAAGACCCTCCACACACCATGCTGCCCATTCTTATTGTATTAAATCAAATACTCTGCCCCATTTCAATTTTGTTACCGACCCCAATACCCTCACCCCTATCCCTTACACCCCACACCCATTTTATATTAATTCAAAAAACTCTGCCCCATTTCAACTTTGTAATAGACCCCAAGACCGACCCTTCCCCCATCCCCATTTCTTTTTTAAAATTTTGTTTTGTTTAAATTTAAATATTTTACCCCATTTCAACATTGTAACTGACCCCAAGGACACTACGCCACTGAGAAGCCCACTCTTGGCCCATTTTTATTTCTTAATTTTGTTTTGTTTTAAATTTAATACTATTCTGTCCCTTTGGTACCAACAGCCTCTTTTTAACGTTGTTACTAAACCAAAGACACCCCCTTCCAACTGTTTTCTTTATTGTATTAAAACTGCACAGCCCTGTTTCTTAAACTCTGGCACATACATCCAACCATCTTAACCTAGATTTAAAAAAAGTGTATTCAATTAAATACATTTCAACTTTAGTACTAAGACATAGTGAATATTCTGCCCTAAAAGTCCTTCTTGGTAATACATATATCTACTATTTTGTTAAGCTGAAAGATGGTTACATTCATATAAATATATCTGTTTTCTGATAGTTTTTCTGATAGTACATTATAATATACTGTTCTGTGACAAGGCTAGAAAAGTAGAGTTATTGAATTTTTAAACTAATCACCATCATGTTTATAAATTTTACTTCTGAATTTGACCTACTTAATAGATTTGGAAAAAAGACGAGCGTCTGCATCCGCTTGAGGTGCACTTGTTTAAAAATAGATCTGATAATTATATCAATTTTTATCAATTCGAATTTTTCACCAATTCGAAGCATTTCTTCAGTACTTGCAACACTATTTCTATTGAATCTGCACTTTAATATTATATTGAATTTTAAAGACTACGTTAAGATGCCAACAAAGTCACCAGAAATTATATGTTATAACTGTTGACAGTTTACTTTATAGTGTAATTGATTTGTTTATAATGCAAACACATGCAGGGTGCGAAGTAGTAATGAAAACATAAACAGCTACTTTAGCAAATTGAATTTCGACTCATCGCTTAGATAATATAACATAATGGTACAGATTTTATCTATAAACAATACAGTATACTTTTATGGTGTTACTTTTCCATCCATGGCAAAAAGAGTGAGAACTCAAATTTGTCAACAGATTACACATGATTGGCATATATGCATGGCATCAGCTGAATTTGATCGTTTCAGATGTGTACAATGCGAATATGAAGTGGGCGAAATTTATCAGTATGCCTTTAAATATCCGAAACATTTAATATTTTGTAAACTATTGTCAAGACTAATTGCCAATTTAACAGGTGTTAATGAGATGTGTATAAAATGCAAACGTTTGTTTGACAGATCATTTTAATAGTGTGTCGAAATGAATACGTCACTTCAGGTATTGTTGGGAAAAAATAATGCTTACCTTTGGTCTAAATGTAGTTACGTATATGTACATCGTCATTATGGACAGAAATTCAGCGGTGAATACGGTCTTGGGCATCAAAGCCCGACACTTGTACCTGTGTTAAACATTAAGTATGATGACTTTAATAGACTTATATTTCCCATACTCACTTGGACGTGCTTGTGGTTATTTAATATAATAACGTTTCTGTATGCACGATTGTGAATGCATGCACGTGTACGTGCATATGTAATCAGTGTATACATGTTTATATGTCAAAATTCAAGCTTTTGTGATTTCTTTGTTATCATGTTGTTATATTCTTATAGGATAAAATAAATAAAGTAATATAGAACTACATTATTTAGTAATATGCAAATACATGTATAGTCAGTGTATACTTGTATTTCTGTTAATATTCTAGCATTTGTGGTTTCTTTGTTGCATAGTGTTATCATGTTGTAATCTTCTTATAGGATGAAATAAGTATAGTTATATAGAACCACATTAGCTAGTAATATACAAATGCATAATAACATAAAATGTACACAGTTTACTTGTTTATATTGTGTTAAAACCGTCATTATCTTTATTACCCTGTTGCTAAAAGAAAGCATGTAAATATCTTATTGAAAGACACTAAGTGTGGCGTATAATACGAGTGGTGCTCAATTAGTAATGTTATTCGTTCCATAAATTGTGAACCGTAAACATGTAAATCCTGAAATCTCCCAGTCAGATAGGAAGTTTATTTGTTATGCATTCGATGATATCAGCAAGCAAATCGTACCATTTCTAGAAGACCTTTTATCGTAGTTTTGGCAAGAGAGGAAAAAAGAATCATTGATTCATTATTTTGAGCTCCAAAGAAAGGATGGCAGCAAGAAATTGTCCATTATTGACTGACAAAGCCTTGCATTGCCAACATAGGACAATATGAGGTGTCATTTATTTTACCAAAGTCCTTCGATTCAGGTCGCAGTTCTTAAAGGTTTGTCGATCAGAAACCTGATTTTGCCTTCGGCCACTTGGATATTACCGTCGAGTCCAGCTCTGTCCAATAAACTGTGAGAACGTTTTACAGATATTTACAAAAGGAAGGTGATTCTATTTAGATTTTTACCGTTTTTTTCTCTACTAGTAATATTGGATATGTCATATATAACCTAGCATGTGTTGAAAATGGTGTAAACTCCCATTAATATTGTTTCAACATTAAAGAAATATCAAATTTAATGTCGCTACAACAACCAAAATTCACTTCTGTCAGCTGTTTTTATCAAATATACAAAACGGACTACGAGGTCATAATTATCCGGAAATGGATAAAAAGATGAAAAAGTTTATTATGAACAAAATATAATCAAGATTTTATGTGTTGTTTTAATTTTTCACGGTTACCAATATAACGTTATTTATTTAATGCACCACGTATTGATATGTAACACGTAATAGATAAGCTGTGTGAATCAGATGCTCGTAAAGCAGTTCGTATCACCGGTAACATGTCGGTTAACTTTCATCCTACTAGCCCCAATTCTGCCCTGGACGGTGGGTGGGGATGGTTTTTCACATTTAGTTCATTTTTGATTTGTGTTATTCTCGGTGGCATTTCGAGGTATTTTGCGTGGTTTATACGGCATTGCTAGATTACTACGGCGAATCTAAGCGTTTCACTGCATGGGTCACATCGGCACTAAATGGAACTTTTCTTGGAATTGGTAAGAAAACATCTTGCTTTATTTCTTATTTTACTTCTTTGCGCATGATTAAGACAAAGGTATTTATTTTTTGTTAGCAGAATGTTGGATTAATACAAATGTACATATCAGCAGACCAGTTTGCTTCGTGGTACAGTACGAGAACAATTTTATCACTAACCCAAACGTTAAACCCAAATGCTTAAACGATCGTCATCCAATTAAAATCGATAAAACCGTTTAAACTAATCAGAAACCAGAACGCTTAGCAGAAACCGTTTCATATGGACGATATTGAGATATTCTTACATAGCGTAGAGATCATAATTATGGATTATGAGCCGGGAGATACCGGAGTTATTGAAATATCGGCGATAATAGCGAGTTTAAATACATGTTTTGATGCTAAACAACCGTATTTTGCACCAGAAACGACCAAGATAGTAACAATTTGAGCTAAATATTAGAATTATATTAGTGTTTTAAGAACTTACTGGTTAAGAAGCATTAACGTTCTTAGTTTCCTCGGTTTATAAGCATCCTTCTGCTGGCATTAAACGTTTTCGGTGACCTCATATTAACAATATTTTTAGGACATAATTTAATGTGCTTAATGACCTCAAATTAAAGAAACCATTAAGATAGTATTGAACGTGTCACATGGATATTGTTAATTTTGAAGTCACTGATCTATTTAAGACTATCATAGGACTATTGTTAATCTGATGCAAATGATCCCCTCAAAGGCTATCATTCGGGATAGTGTTAATCTTGGGCCATTTTGGACGTTCAATGCGGTATCGATAATATATTTAATCTGAGGTTGATAACCACGTTAAATGCTACCAAAAGAATATTGTTAATCTTGGATCAATTAGCACCTGAAAGGCTTGTCTGTTGAAGTGTTAATCTGAACTCCCGGTAAAGGTAAAGGTTCAATGAAGGGAATACTTATATTTTTTTGTTAAATATATATATCTTTTATACGTGCTATGTATGCAAATTGCATAGACACGCATATCGTTAGGTAACATACGTTTGTTAAACTAATCGCAAAATAGATACGGATAAAATTAGATATTTTACATATTCATATTTTGGTAAAGAATAACTCATTTTGACGTTTATTTCATAAAAGACCGTAGAACAATGAGCATTTCAGAAAAAAATAAGTGTGTTTATTATTTTAAAACTAACCATGTTTTACTAGTAGGAGTTTTGTATAGTTTTGAATTGTACGATAATGGGCGACATGTTAGCTCATGGGTTTCTTGAGGATTTACTTGTGGAATGAGGTTATTTTCGTATATATACACGTGTGAAAACACAAACAAATTCCTCCATGCGGAAACGTTGACCATGACATACAGTATTTGCGTGAGTACTTTTTATATTATGTGTTCTATAATTTAGTAATTTAAATGTACGATAGCTAAAATTCGGCATAATCAGATGTAAGTAATTTTTTGTATAAAATGTTGATATATATTCAGAATAGAATGTGGTCAGTTTAATTTCATATCCGCATAATTTTTAGTTGTTTATTAGGATATAGGCCGAAGAATCTGGCAACGTATTTTGAGATGGTTACATTGTGTTTATAATGAAGTAGTGAAAATCGGCTTTTTGATGTTTCAGATATGTGTAATTGAATTGTGTTAGTTTATTCTGTGTTTTTGCAAAGCAAATAGATACAGAATGTGTCCGATAGTGTTTATAATGTAGAAATATGTAGATATGTATATACTACCATGAGATTAAATAGACGATGATAAGAAATGAATGTATTGTTACTAAATATTGATAAAGATACAATGAAATTTGACAGATGGTAAGAAATGAATGAAATGCTATGATAAATTGACAGAACTACCATGAAAGTAGTATATGGTAAGAAATGAACACACTGTTGTGATATATTAACTACCATGAAATTGAGATATTGTAAGTGATAAACGTATTACTACTACATATTGAATAAACAGTAAGTCTAAGTTATTAATTATATATATATATATAAATATATAAATGTAGCCGTTTATTGACGTAAATGCGACGTAGGTCCCATAACGTAAACGAGGTAATAGAGGTCAGTCGAAGGTAATACCGTCATAAGGACGCGCAACCCACATAATCGTCATATGGACGACGTGACATTCATGGCGTTAGATTGGAATTGTCATTAGGCGACATAAGGCCATAGAAGCTCAGTACTACATAGACCACGGGAAGAGAACCCTGTTGATACATCTATCGCCATAAGGGATGATTGGATATGTACCTACGTATCCGGACGCAGACGTAGAGTTCGAATAAGTATATTCTAATTTTAAAACTGTATAAATCATTCATTAATGTTGTATAGTAGTTTGTATCGCGACATCAGTAATATACTAGTCAGTAGCAGTTTGTATCGCGACATTGGTAACATACTAGTCAGTAACAGTTTGTATCGCGACATTAGTAACATACTAGTGAGTAACTGTTTATACCGAGACATCAGTTAAACTAAACCATAGAAAAGTGGACAAGTGTTAAGAGTAATTACAGCTTAGAACATTATTAGACCAGTATTTATGTCATGGTATGTTCATCTTGTTAATTTGTATATAGTGTATTATTGTTCATAATCTTATTTATAGTTGTATTCTGCCCTAGTGAGTTGTCAACCCTTGGTCACTTGCTAAAGTGTCACAACAAAGCCAAATCAAGCATATTTATTTGATCGATTATTAATATCTTGATTCGGATGTAAACGTACGGGAATTGCTGGGTGTATCATAATGGCAACAGCTTTGATGTCATCGACATTCGCTCCCAAATTATCAGTTTTTATATTAATTTAGTATATGGTTTAATAGGAGATAAGTAACATGATATTTATGTATATGGATAGATTAATACAATTTATGACACCATATGCATTGTTTATATACAATTATCCAATATAAGTAGTTCGAAATGTCATAAATTATGTGCCTTTTAATTTTCAAAAATATAAAGCTCATGACCTTGTTAAGTTATTAGAAGGTTTATTTTAGTTGAATTGTAATTATCGACACGTGAGTTTGAAGAGCAAAAGTATCATATAGACACTGTTATCAAACCAGAATATCAATTACTTTGTTGTCCACTTACCGATGTCTCTGTTGGAAAAAAGAAAACCAACATTCATATCGCATGCATATTTTTAATGTCAGGTCATTCAACAAAATGTAGTCACTTGATGTATGGCATGTAAGGATAATTCTGACAATGAATGGTAGCCACGTTGTTACTGTAATGTGATAAGGTGGAATACACAAGCAGTCCTTAGTCCGTTTCTTTTTCTTCAGTATGGTTTTGTTCTTTAAAAAGCAGGGCTATTGAGGAAATCACAGTATCACAACTCAATAAAATCTAGAATCGATAACATTGTTGAAGGTCCCGTCAAACAACACACAGTACACATTTTATTATTCACCTCGAGTTCTTTTCATATGAAACACAATATTAATTAATTTGATAAAAGTATGAAAAGTTGGATAATATTATGGTTTGCTCTTTTAAAAAATAAATATATCAATATTAATATGATTCCCATATCACAGCTATTTGCTTCCTTTTTTAAATTATATTTTTTATTTGTCTATATCTTTTGGAATAATGTATACTTCAATTTCTCAATATGTATATGTTGCTTATTGTTTCAAACGACACAATTTTAATTAGTAGTTCGTCAGTGGTGTCTCTTATATGCCTAAGGTTTGCAGACTACCTATATCGTTTGAGGTAATGTTCCTTAACGTCCAATACGAACTTATCGATTTTCGGGACGGTCGAACCGTCCAATACGTAAATACTATTTAGAGTTTTGGGAGGCTTCCGGTTTGAAGCATACAATAACGATTTCTTATGTACAATCACGAAGTAAAAATGCTCGAAGCTCATTGGAATAGCTATCTTAGGTGGATAATAATAATTATTAATAATGAAAAGTTCTCTTTTCTGCAACGTACATAATAACTAATCTATAACATTTTCGGAATTTTCAAATTCTTTACCAGAAACAAATCCATAATATGTTAACATAAAAATCAAAGTCAAATTATATTACGAATGTTTTTAACTCAATACATTTGTTGCGTTTGTGCCCTTCAAATGTTGAGTTCTCCCGTAGAATGTTTCGTGTTCTAGTACCTTAACTCCGCCAACAAGCCAAATCAGCCACCATACTGTGCCTGTGCCTACATGGATATATGCTGGCAGAGTGACAGGACAGATGGGTATGTATTGGTAGAACAACATAATACGATTTTATCTGTTTATACACTGACAGGGTTCTTTCTTTGAAATAGGCAAGAAAAGTGCTAATGGACAGTGCTGCAGATCTTCAACTGTTGTCTGACATTGGAAGTCAGTAGTTGATAGCCGTGAATATATGCACCAAACTCGTTGACTTGTTATATGACTCTCAAAAATGCCGTATACATGTCTCAATAGACAGAGAGTGGTAAAAATTTTAGAAAATAAAAGATTAAAACCACGACAATTGCATCTCGCAGATGATAGTTTTTTGCTTCCTCTTTTAAGATGTATATAACAACCATTTATATGGAGGGGATGTTATACAGCTGTACTTTATTTATTTAATCCAACAGAATTTTATTATCAAATTATCAAAAACAAAACGCCTCAAATGATGAGCCAAGCAGTGGCCCCGTCCGAATTAGTTAGTGATCGTGTACGCTCAAGTGATGACCAATGTCAGGAAGACTGTGTTTGCTCATCAAATGAACAGCCATGTACACACAAGCCTAAGTGTAAAGCATATGTTGATGACGAAGAACGAAGTTCCTAAAACCTGGTCAAATATTGACACATAGTACATGTCATGATAGTTCATGTCTGACTCAGTGACAGTACAATGAGAGGCATAGAAAAGCGAGCAGAAATGCTTGAACTTACATATGTATATTCTGATACATTTAAGTTTGATTCCTTGCTTTGATTCTCAGAATTATGCATATTGCTGCACATCCAAATACCTGGCACCCCATATTAAAAGTTGTATAGTGTTAAAGAAAATAAACCGTTTAATCTAAAAATGATCATAGGCCTACAGAGGATTCAAATTAATTTTACGATTGGAGATTTGGTGTCCATCTTCGATGTCACCCTAGAGTCATCCTAGAGTTATCTCATTCTTGAACCTTACGTTTTAAAATGGTATGAATTATTCATAAGGTAGAACATGCATTACTGTACACATTGGCATATACTAAATCTTAAATAAATATATTTATATTTAAATACTTGCGTTCCTTTGGTAGACATAATTATGTATATTTCTGTCATATTCGAACTCATGTTAGGTTCAATCAATAATATTATTACTCTATAATGTTAATATATGCATTAGAATGAGTCAGCTGTTTGATTTTTATACTTGTTTCGTTATGTTTTTATTACTTCATACATGTTTTAAACGACTGCCGAATAATAAGGTGACCATCTTGGACGCCATATTGGACGCCATATTGGATTTCTCGGCTCGCCCTCATTTTTGAAAATGTGTGCCTATGATATGTTATACCTCAAACTAAAACGAACATTTGAAAGAAAATATGATTCGTTCTACTTTTGTGACCACTTGACCTTCGATTGTCACCCTACCATATAGTGTGACATGCAGAAATAAGATGTGCCTGGGACTGGTTAACCGCCTGGTGGATTTCAGCATTGATGAGTCGTTTGTATATATACTGTTGGACAAAATTGAAAAATATAACAAACAAAAATGCATGATTTTGTCTCATATTTTATTAGATTCAACGTATTCTTATCATAATTCTGTGATTGTTTTGCATTTTTATTTTAAACACGGGGACGTTTTATGCATACAGGGTTAAGAACACATGCGTTTGAATCTGCATAATATCTCATTAAACACACGACCTACATACGCACGGACGCAGGCACACAATATATACGAACCGTGTGATCTTTATATTGTAAAGTATGTTCAAATACATCATATCTATGTCATTCTAATAAATTGTCACTCATTCACTCACTCACTCACTCACTCATTCACTCATTCACTCATTAATTCATTCATTCATTCATTCATTCATTCATTCATTCATTCATTCATTCATTCATTCACTCATTAATTCAATCAATCAATCGTTCATTCATTCATTCATTCATTCATTCATTCATTCATTCATTCACTGACTCACTTACTCAATAACTCATTTAAGAAATGATATAACAAGCATGATGGATCATCGTAATTTAAAATATTTCTTCAGAGTAATAATGTAAACAAATCAAAAACGCATTCTAACAGTCATAATAATTTTTATATAGCAAACAGGTAATGTGTTTCAATAATAAAACAAACACATGTTTAGCATTTAATATATAGTATCATATATGATGTATTAGCAGGAATCATGTAGTTATGTTAATGCACTCTCACATTATAACTGTGGCATTGGTGATACGTATAATACACATAACCACTTCTAACTATCCAAAGCATTGTAACATGATATCTAACACTAACATGCTATGCTATGTATATCCAAACATGTACTATTATAAGTTATGAAAAGTATTGCGATGTTTTATTAATTAGATTTTAGAGACTACGACAATTGGTTCTGTGAACTTGAATTTGTATGAGACCTTTTGTTCTCGCAAGAGATTGCTAGGCAATCAAGACTCAATATTGAGTATATTTTTAACTATATTGTATCACTTTGTGAGTATCCCTCATGTACATATAAATTATGATTTCTTGTCTAATATGATATAAGGGAGATTTTGTATAGGCTAGAAATAGCTTTCTTCTCAATTCTATTGTTATGTATCGCTGTTTATTTGAATATATGTATATGTAATATGTTGAAAACGAATAAATATTGTTTAAACATAATATGATATAAATCAATTTGTAAATACAATTTGTACAAAAGCATTCATGATACACTTTTAGACGATTTTCACAGCAAACTATTAACGCAGCATACGACTATGACACATACAACATATTACACACTTTATGCCAACAGCCAATTGACATTCTCAAAACTTTGAAAAAAATAGTACAATATATCAATACAAAGCTTTGTCGAGTAGAGTCTCATAAACTAGTGTTTCTTGATATTTAAATTGTGACAGTTTATATCAGAGATAACGTAAACATAAAACATTATACATGTTTAATCGTTTGTTTTTATCCTTTCAGTATACATAACAAGAGGACAACAATATGAAAAAAATGTCTTGTTCAAGACGTTCTCATTACGAGAAATGATAATATTATCATGCAATTAATCGTAATAACGTTTCGAAAACGATCTTGCTATCCACGCTCATTTAATCCCAGTACGAACCGGAATATAAATGTATTGTTGATACAACATTCAACGGATACCTATTTAAAGGTCAAAACCGAAAGTGCTCACAATTTCGTCGATGGTACCATATATTAGTAATTTGCATTGAGTCAGGTATTTGGAAACGAATATTGACATAGATCTAGTTAAAGAGATCTATTTTATCATTACTCTTTTTTACAAATACTTTGAGGACGATGAAGACTAATTTTATCAATAAATTCTTGTGATAAGCTTTAATAGCACTAAGTAAAGTTTGCGCCCCTTTCATTGATGCAGTTTTTGTTTAAGTTATCGACACCTTCAGTCAAATGACGCCACAGAATTGAGCCTTAAATACAGATATTTAACACCGTATATTCCGATTTACCGAAATACAAAAATCTTCCCGCACCCAGTTATGTATTATGCAATACTAAAACGATAATGTCTCGTTATTTAATCAAATATCTATATCGCCAACATATATCACATCATTTAAACAAAGCTAAGACCATGATGAAGGAATTGACACTGATCAAAATAATAAGAGTAAAACAAAACATAGTCTTATTCACGTATGGATATACAAGGAAAACGTTATAATAGCAACCATCCCTCGTAATATTGTTGAAATATTTCTGAGTACCGGAAAGTCAACTTTGACTAAATTTACATTTGTTCAGATCTGATGCAAATTTCATCCGAATAAAGTATGATTCAAAGATTGTATTGAATGTTTGAGTTTCGTTTTAGCGTCTTTATGCTCTCAACAACACAACGATGTGTTTTCTTTATTATAAAACCTATCAACTGCATCTATATTTCCGCTTGAATTTCATTCGCGGGATCTTTGTGAACAAGAGTTCCACAAAAGCATGGAAGGACTGAATCAACGCTTGTGAATTCTACATTAGCGCTACATGTGCCACAACCATGTCTTTTTAGAAGCTTTACGTTAAACGCCTCATACCCATGCTCAATTGTAAAGGCAAGATTGAATTCTACTCGTTTGCCAACATATCTTGATCCAATCAGGTCTACACGTTTTGGTATAAAAAACACTTTTGCTGAGCCAACCTTTAGGTCATAGTTTATGTATCCCCCGACTTTATTTGTATTTGGGTAACTTATTGTCCCTTTACATACGGCAAACCCTGACAAACCCCTGCTTTGCTCTTTGTCTTCAAAACTAATTCCAATCTTTCTATTAGCAGCGATCAGTCTTTTAAAATTAACCTCACAATTTCCTAACCATTCTCTGGGATAATTTGGTCGTATGATCAATCGATTCATTTGCATCATACCTTCTTTCATATCGGTTGCATCTATAAGGCAGTCTGTTTTGCCAGGCGTTGTCGCGGTACCAAATCCCAAGAGACTTTTCAAAACAAAAACATAAAACGTGGACATTGGTGATCGAACATATTCGTGCCAATTTTGAACATGTAGTAATACATCTTCTGGCATATAGTCTTTCTTGAATTTTTCATGTCGGATTGCAAAAATCCATTCCCTGTAATCGTGCTCCAGCTCCTTTTTTGTAATGCTACCTAACCCGTAACGATGTGTATCTTCAAATATTTCTTCGTACAGTACAATTATTTCACCTATTGCATTTTCATCAGTTATATTTTCGATACCACCCAGATTAGAAGATATTCCACCGAATTGAAGCTTCTTTGTGGCTATTTTCAATCTTTTTGTTTTGACGTCGTCACATCCGCCGAGAGATTCTTCTGGAATCACCTGTTTCTTGAATATTTCATTGTACCACTGTACTAATTTTCGGAGCGAAATCAAATCTTCTGCACTCAATTGTACATCCCTGTAACATTCTAAAATTAAATTTTCTACAGCAGAAATACTATTTTCAACGAAGTTCTTCGAGCTCTCATTAGCGCCAGAATTGAGAAATTCCTTTAAGATACTCTCTTTCTCGGATGTCGCCTCAAAATGTTTCTTCACATAATCACATATCTGTATCCGTACCTGAATTTCGCCTGTGTATGCGTGAACATACACAGATTGAGTACGTGGTGTGGCATTTCTACTTTCAGTGAAAAGATTGCACGCAATTTCGGCTATTTCTACAAGTTCTCTGATCCTTTCATTGAATTCGTCATTTGATGTCATCATTTTGACCTTGTCTCTCGGTGAACGACCGGTGTATTTTGAAATAGCTCTTAGCTTGACATTACCATACATATGGAAGATGTGCATCAGGGATGACCTCATTCCATCGTCTAGGTCGTCAATAGCTTTACCTTTGTTCTCTGTTTCACAAAGTGCCAATGCTGTTTTAAAGCAAGATTCGGCCTTTTCCTCTTCACCAGGTCTGCAAAATGCATAGAAGCGACCTACGTGTGCAAGAAAGTTTGGATCGTTTGGAAAGGAATTCGAAATATATTCTAACACTTGCAGGCGTTCTGTAAACAAAGGTTTTCCTGCTGGAATATCGATCATTATCTTCGACAATACAGGCTTTCTTCTTAACTGTTCTTCGTTGTCTCCCATATCCTTTTCATCTCTGTATATGAAAGTTTTCATCAATATGTATCGTATTGTTGTTGAAAGGGTACTACTTTTTGTTTTCTTTTTGCTGGCATACTCTACAAATTCCTTGCAAAACCGAGCAAGGTTTCTGCACGCATTGATACCAAGACAATCTGTTCTTGTTTCGTTTGTTTTTGAACTCGTCGATAGTATTTGTTCAAGTATTTCCTTCGCTACTTCGTGATGACAAATGCGCAAATTATTTTGTCGTCTTTCGTTTGTATCATAAACTATGAACTCTGTACAGGGATGCGGAAAATCGTGCTCTAGCGACATATTGTAGTTCGATGGTTTGTTGAACAAAGTGGCAAAGAACTGGCATGGGATTGAGGACTGTCCGTAGTAATACACCAACGCAAGGTACCCAAGACAACGCTGCCAAGACAGAAGCTCTCGCTTAGGGTTTTGATCTAACTGCAAATAACCTTTGACATACGAAACAACACCTTTGAATTCATGATGATATACTGTCATCCCAAACTCATACAATTGATGTGCTACTTTATTTTGAACTTCTTTTCGGAGTTTCTCAAGTGCTTTTCGCTTGCTGGAATTACATCTTTCACCTAACTCAACAGCCAGTTTCTCTGCTTCCATGCCTGAAACAGCTCCTTTCAAAAACACCTTGTTTGTTTGTAATGTGCCTTTAGGATGTCTGTATGGATATCTCTTCACATATAGAATGATGGTGTATTTCAACATGTTTAAGAGGCCTTTTACCTTTGACTCCTCCTCTCCGTCTATCAAAAGCAAAACAGGTAACTGGGTTCTTTCGTAAATAAAGAACACCTTGTTACAAAGGTCTTTTGACTTTGAGATTGTACCAAGTTTTGCATCAATACAAGGAATCCGCCCATGGAATTTCCACAAAATCCTTTGTGCTAGAGTGGAACCACCTGACCCAGGAGAATGAAGCAAAGTTATAACAGATGTTCTGAAATGCTCCAAATGCGGTGTAATCATGTCTTCAAGTATTTGCAGAATATCGCGATCAATTCCAATCTTTTCAACGCCACGTTCATACCATGCAAACCAATGCAAATTTCCACCTTTGTAAAAGCTATTGATCTCTTCGCCAAGTGCCAATTTATCAGTCACAGCCTTTGTGTAAGGATTTGTCAAGTATAATATCTCCAGATCCTCCCTAAGCCAATTAGCATCTTTGTCTGTGATTGGTGGTGACACACAGTCGTCTGATTTTGGCAGATCGTACGATGAAGACATGTCATGTTCACTTCCAGTATGATTTGTAATACCAAGGCATAGCGTTTCGAACTGTATTTTGCAAATGTGTACGCATTCTCTGTAGTCATCAAGGCATGCCATTAATTTAGTATTTCCCATTTCCGTCGTGACGTTTTCATTTATGCAAATAACTATATTTGGTGTATAAGATAACGTACCGACTAATCTGTCTAGGAATTTGAACATTGAAGCTGTCAGGTTTTCATCTTTAGGCCAGAGCATCACGACTGTCAAAACAGTGTAATCATCAGAAAACCCAGCAAGGTTCTCACAATTTTCATTAACTCCAGATTCACTTGCCTCAACCAAACATTCGGATTTTCAACTGTACCGTCTAAATCAGTCCGAGAATCGGGTATTTCTCTTCGACCGCGCATGAAGCACCACCAGGTTCCACGTTCCGATATGCTTTGCGGAGGTTCCTGCCACGTTCCCAACTGTAGATGTCGCCTTTTTTCAATGGAGTCCTGAACAGCATTCAGAAGCCCATTCGAACAACTGTATATATCAAAATCAAAGACAGCTACCCATGGAACCATTGAAATACCAATCAAATTGCAAATTGTGTTTGGAACATTTCCGGATATTAAAACAAAATGACCTTTTTTTAATTCATGTACACTACTCCAAAATTGAGAGAAGTTCTGCAATTTTATAGGCTTCGATTTTTCGGTTTTCGAATCAGCCTTAGGCGGGTTTTTATTTTGTAAACCAACAAGATTTAAATTCTCTGATTTCTGTTCTTTTTGTTGACATGGAGACATAGTATCATGCTTTTGTAATGTACCAAGAAACCATTGATATATAGAGCCAGTTGTTAAATCCGAAGGTTGACAAACAACATTATGCTTTCCCTTTCTATACCACAACTCATTCTCTTTTAGAGACACTTGTCCTTTATCAATGTTTCTTGTGACAATAATAGGTTGACCATGACCACAACTAGAGCTTATTTCTATCAAACCAAAGACCTTTGAATCATACTTTATTCTGTAATATTTGTACATCGGTTTCATTGTAAAATATGAGCGATCATACAGTTCTTCATAGAATGTGTCACTGACATCTATGTCATTTCCAATTAAAGAATGTGGAAGAAAATGTTCAGCTTTAACACCAATGACGATGTACGCTTTTGGTTTTTGAGGTGTATTCCACATGCTTACAACATCTTGCTGAAATTTTACAGGATTTGAGGTATATACATCATGCCCAGAAATGAATAACAAATCGCTAGATTCTTGCTCTTTAATGAGTGTTTTGAATTTATCTGTTATATGGTCAAACTCAGGAAAAGTCTGATCGTCTATATCTCCTTCATTGGGAAATGGTTTTCTGTATTTATCTGAAACACCCATTTGCATTCGTTTAGTCTCTGTCGAATTCGTATTTTCTTTAACAGAATACGATTCTTTCCAGTTCGACTGTTGTACAGATGTTTTAGTTTCACTGGCTATGTCTACAAATTGTTCAATTCCAGTTGTATCAATATCGCTTCTCGTGTCTTTCGGTCCCATATCAAAACTGTCAGTACATTTGCTTTTCTTTTGTTTCGATTTGGCATTGCGGAGTCGAACTATTTTGATTTGTCCCTTGTTACTAACATCAAATATGGTTTTATTCAGAGTAAGAAAATCTTCCAACGGCCATCCACACATATCTTTAAATGAGGCAGCCTTTTCATTTTTAACAACTTCTCTAACTGCTTCTTTTAGGTCACACAAACTTGTAGGTCGATCAGTGCTTTGTAAAATGTTTCGAACAATGAACAACCCAATATCGTTTTTTGACCATCTAGAACCCTGTGCACCTGTGAAATAGAAAATACGCTGTCTGTCGCTCCGCGTAAACTATGAACTTTTAGAGTTTCCTATTAGTCAAACTAAAATAATTTTAAATTTACCAAAATCTTTATTGATAAAATCACACTTTCAAAATAAACAAACATGTAGCCTATATATGATTTTGTTAGTTTGTTTTGTTTCACCTATCAAAACAAAAGGTTGCCACTAACATGGTCATATCCCCAGCCACCTCGTTAACCCTTAAAGGCATTTTCAGAGAAGTGGATTTAAATTATGCAAAACGAAAACGTCGCCGAGCACATAAATCACATGTAAATGCAGCAAGATGAAATACGTTGCCGACTGTCATATGACACGTTGTTTTGTCCCAGTGAGCCCTTGTGTGATGTTCTTAATCGAGCCATATATATGTAAGTTATAACCCCAACACAAAAGAAAAATTATCTTTGACAAACAGACCCAACTTATTCGCATGACAAATCGTCTTGTCCTAGTGAACGTTTGTGTTAAGTTATTTAATATTCCACAGACAACTAAAGAAGATAAGGCCAGGACAGCAGCGGACGGACGGACGGACGAAGCTTTGACCTTGACCTCTGACGAACAGACCCAAGTCATTCGCATGACACATCGTCTTGTCCTAGTGAACATTTGTGGCCAAGATATTTATAATTCCAATGACAACTAAAGAAGATACGGTCCGGACAAGAGGAAATACAGAGTATACATTGGATTTCCAAACACTTGACCTTGAGCTATGACCTTGACCTTTGACAAACAGACCCAAGTCAATCGCATGACACATTGTCCTGTCCTAGTGAACATTTGTGCCAAAGTATTTAAAACTCGAATCACAACTGAAGGAGGTATGTTGTGGACGCAAGGACGCTCGGACGGTCGTACGCACGGACGCAGTCCATTTCTATTTCCCCCTGCTCCGCTCTACGAGCGGTGGCGGGGGATAATAAGTATGAGTTACTTTGTTTTATTTTATGTTTGTAATGGTTTACTGTTTTATTTATAAATGTGGTTGAGAGGTTAAGGAACTTCATATTGTGTCATATGTATTTTGAGTGCTTTATGTAAATGTTTTAATTGGTTGTTTTTTTTTACATGTCCTGATCTTTTTCCTAATACGTTAATGTTCGGAGAAAGATGATGAGTACATTTTAAGGTAGTTTGCAGCTTTACTATCCGATCTTTGACATCTCGCGAAAATTATCAATAATTTGTACACGTGTACCATCAACCATAAAATCTCAGCCTTTTTTTAAATTGCACCGCTTTTTCTTGCTAGTTCAATCTACTTTTTTTTTTTCATGATTTCGAAATTAAAAATGAAACCCTTAAAAACACACGACGTTTGTCTGCTATTTCGGACGACGTCGTTATTTTACGTAAGTATTATATGGCGTTTTATTGACGTCGTCCGAAATCACAAGCAAAGTGTTTAATTTTAATTTTAATTCAAATTTATGACAAAACTAGCATGATCATATTTTAGTGAAATAAATAAAGTTTAACATATGTAAAATTTAAGAACTTGTACCTGAACTTTTTTCGCGTAATCAGCCGCGAATGTTCAAAATTCGTAATTTTAAACCCGCGTTTATATCAACCGCCGCGTAATGATTAGATGTAAACGCAACAGAAATATATTTTATCTGCATGAAAGTTATAATCTTATCACAGGAAATAAAATAAGTAATTTAATAATGTTATTAAAAACAAATTTGAATAAATATTGATTATTTTTGAAGGGAAAAGCAGCGAAAGTCGTCCATAAAAATACGTACCAACAGGCGCTGTAAACGAGAAAATGTGGTACTATATTAAATAAAACAAAGCTTAATCGAAAGCTGAGACTTCAAGGATCAATTGTAAAGATTTTTTATAAATTACACCAGATGTCAAAATATCCGATAGGAACGCCGCGAACTACCTTAAATAATTCAGATGTTCTAGGATAAACGGTATATGTTCCGTTGTTACTACTTATCAATAGAAAAAACAAATCTTACCTCGACATAGATCACTATTTGACGCTTCGTCACTTGTAATTGTCTGTGTATTATGTTCTCCAACTTGAAATCCATGACATTGGTTGAATATATTTACTACGGATGGCTCTAAAATGAAACAAATGTTTAAATAGTACTATTGCAAAGAGTTGAAGTATATACATGCAAGGTAAGAGAGGTAACTGCCGTTGATCGCACGGCAACAGAGGACCTGTGTGGGAAGAAATAGTTTCAACATATTTTATTGCCAATATATTTACAAATATACATATTACAAGCATACAGGAAACATTGAAATAATTCGGCTAAAGTGTCTGGCCACAAGTGCTCACCACATTAGTTACGGCCTTCCGCTTGTAACGATGGTTTGCGTTATATCTCGATGGCTTAGTAACATTTGAAAGAGATACTTAATATATAAACATGTATTTAAGTGTTACAGACATACATTATAAATCAAATCAAAATACATGAATAGCTTGAAGAAGAAGAAGAAAAAAAGAAGTTTAAAGTTTAGATAATAATTCGAAAAGAAAAAATAATATAGAAATTAAAACATTACATTCAGAAGAAGAATGTATTGTCGAATTGTAAAGTTAAGCCCCAGAAATCCATTCAAACTCAAACAGTACACATGACTCCTGCAGAGGTATTTTGTAAAACTAAATAAAGTAAGTTTCACAAAATATGTAGTTAGTGTTTACTAGTCATTAAAACGTTTGTTTTGTTTGTTTAATATATATATGAATTTTGTCAAATAGATCACAATTTTTTTCATATGTTAAAGCATTGCTGCCAAATAGAATCTTTTGAATACTCAACGGATATGTCCTTGTTTCTGTAAATAATTGAAGCCGTTGTATAGTGAAACGGGGACATTGAAAGAAAAAGTGACATGCGTTTTCTGTATCGTATCCACATTCGCAATTGATGTTTCATGTAAGTGATTTATGTACAAATCATTATTTAAGTTACTACAGTTATTACGTAAACGTGTATGATAAACAGAAAACTTTCTATTATCGTGTAGAAAATACTTTGGAACGTCAGGTGCTTTAAAATAGTAACTTAGTAATGTTGATTAAAAACAAGCTAAAGATGGAGTTTCTCTTACATCTAATGGGAGATTATTCCATAATCTTACAGCAGAGGGGATAAACGAATTAGAAAATAATTCAATTATCCTAGCAATTGTTTTAAAACCATTTCAATTTCGAAGGTTATAATTAGAATGATCTCCTATTAAATTTGGTGCTATATTAAGTATATAGGATGGAGCCATTCCATTTTTTATTCTATAAATGATAATTATTTTTTATATTGCCTTCTGTCATTCAAAGAGAGCCATCCTATATCCTGATATAACCTTTCAAGTGAAATAGACCTGATTACTCCCGTGACTAGCCTGGCTGCTTCTTTTTGAATTTTTTCAAGACATTCATTTTTCATATAAAGTACAATTGTCCCAAAAGACAGACGCATATTCTAGTAGGGGGTGTATAAATTAAACGTATAATTGATTTAGAGGTTTGGGCCTTATTTGAAATTTTATTTTTTCTCATCATTCCTAGTAAAAGTGACGCCGACTATAAAATATTATTAATGTGTTCATGCCACTTACCATTATTACTGAATGTTACACCTGAATGTATGTGACTCCCTACACATTAAACTGGAACATTATCGAATAATAGATTTGGATTATTTAAGTTGCCAGTTGAAAATTGAATTGCTTCAGTTTTATTACGATTAAAATCAACTAGCCATTGTTTTGACCATAAATGAACCATATAGAGATCGTGATTGAGTATACCTTCTAAATCTGGAATGCTTGATGTAGAGCAAGCTAAAGAAGTGTCATCTGCAAAAGTCGTGTTAAGCTTAAAAGATTATCCGCAATGTCATTAATATAAATTAAAAATAAAAGTGGACCAAGTACAGAGCCTTGGGCAACATCAGCATCAATATTTCTTGATTTAGTTAAAGAAGTACAAACGAATACCTGTTGACTCATTTGAGATAAAGTTTTGTAACCATTTGAGTACGTTTCCTTCGATACCATTCTGTTTAAGTTGAAAATCAAGCTTTATGGCATACACGGTCAAAAGCTTTAGAAATGTCACAAAATATCAAACAAATATTCAATTTTGAATCTAGTGAATGTGCTATTTGGTGATATATATATATATCAATTAACTGACATACTGTGGAATGCCCGGTTAAAATTCTGATTGCTTATTATAAATAAGTTTGTTTGCATGAAGAAAATTATAAATGTATTTATAAACACAGCGTTCCATTAATTTACCCAAGCAGCTTAAAAGGGATATTGGTCTGTAATTACAAGAAACTTAATCGCCCTTTTTGAAGAGAGGCATTATCAATGCAGACTTCCAGAGAAATGGAAACGTTTGAGTTTGTAAATTAAAACAGAATGATTAACAACTGTAAAGACGCCGAAATAAAAAGTACATCTTTCAAATGTTATATAAAGTTACATTTTCTTATCCAGCTTTCTTTAAGATTTATTTGAGATATAATACAACCAACAAAAACTTCGGTGGATTTGCAACATAATGGCGGATATAAATAAGCATTGTTTTTTTTTTATTTTAAAAATGATTTTTCTTTACTTTTATTGGTCTTTTTGTGATTAAAATGTCATTAATGAACTATTTGAAACATTTAAAAGCTTTGCCATATTTAAATTAAGAATTTAGAAGAAAAGTAAATCAAGCCTGGAAAAGGGTGTATGAATACATTAATTGAGCAGTCTACTTTGACTTTGTCAACAGTGAGGAAAAGCTTAGATAAAGCATGATACCTATTTTGTAATGGTATGTCGACATTGCACAAGTAAATAAACAAAACATCGTAAAATCCGTTCCTTGATTTTAGTATTTTTATAGACGACAGCCATGTAAAAATGTAGTATTCACTAAAGAAATAAGAAGGAGATTAAGTTTTAATCTTAATGTCAATGCATATTCAGTTATACCAAACCAAGCAACAAACTGGACTAGACAAACGTAATTGGTAGTTTAGCTTAAACATATCTTATTTCCATAATATGCAAATGGGTTAGTCGCAAGTTTTTACAACATTAGTTACGACCCTTCCCTAACTGGTACATACCAAGTGCTGTACAAGGTGTTTTGCTTCTGTCTGGTTTTGTCTTGCTTTTACTGTATGTTGTTTTTGTTTTCGGCATTGTGTGTGCATTTCCTTCCCGTTATATTACAGTTGTTGACATCAATCTTTGAACTACAGTTTCCATAGGAATGAGGTCACCTATAATCGGTATCAATTCGATGGCTCTAGATATATCAACAAAATAAAATTATTAGTTTCCTTTCCTTAGGTCAACGATTACATTAGAAATAGATTAAAATAGACGTGTTCACATAAACATGGTTATGACAATCGGCATGAAATAATTTATTGAGGATAAGTTTAAAAAGGGAAGCCGTCCATTTTTAGTGTAAATTTAAACTGCCAATTAATCTATAATAGTCACATATCAATGATTATAGTTGCACACCTTTTTTTATTGCAACAGAACACGATGACGTGTTGATCACTTTCCTGTGACATGTAAATGTGCTTTTTCATTAAGTTCCATGTTTTAGAACAGAGCAAATACAATGAGTACGTGATATCTGTTCGATTTTCAGAAGGTCGTAATGGTTGATCCAGTGTTAATAAAACATAATTCAAGTGTTCATATCTTGATACAAATCCGCATGTGAATTGAAATGTATCTGTTTTTGTTAAAAAATTGGAGGCTTGCCAGTAAGACTATTATTTAGATTGTCAAGCAGAATTGTCTAGCGAAATGTCAATGCTATATACATTAAATAAACTTTGATTATATTATGTGTTATTGTGATATTTTAAGTTATAGGATCCGGCTAAGACAAGTATTTTATAAACAATAAACGATATATGACAGTAGCAGAAAAAAACAACGAAGCTACTATGGTAAACACGTTTTATTATTAAAAATCGATAAGTTCCACCTTAACACTCAATAAATTGTTTTATTTCCGTGTTTGAAGTGAATTTACTTTGAACCTAGCTTCGCTGCGATGTTATTAATTATCAGCCGAAATTTGGTTCCGTTATATTTCGGAACACGGTGTATATGCTGGGAGCCACCTCGGTTAGAATGTGTATAAATAGCCGTGCGACCGCGAAAAATGTCAGATCTCGAT
Source organism: Panopea generosa (assembly GCA_029582155.1). Classification (NCBI taxonomy): domain Eukaryota; kingdom Metazoa; phylum Mollusca; class Bivalvia; order Adapedonta; family Hiatellidae; genus Panopea; species Panopea generosa. The sequence continues at coordinate 52,807,487 of CM055902.1, forward strand.
TTGCAACAGACAGATTAACATCATAAAAACGTAGAAGAATATAATTCTTACGATTCACTCACAGTTTGAGCTGACGTTATAACTATCATTGCCGGTGTAACATTAAATTTTTACCCCGTAATTTTTCAATGTTGAAAATTGACCCGGGTCACATTTCAACATTAAATTCTGATCAAAACAGTCGTTAAAAACTGATCAGTGTTAAATTTTGATCAGACATGGGTTCTTTTTTTAACAGTTTGTTAAATATTAGCAAAACATCACACGAATGCTGTCGCATGTTGCAACAATTATACATAAGCCCTGGTACGCTTTGTTACGATCGGTTGTTATGATTACAAATGGTTGCTATAGCAGTAAGTGATAATTACAAAAAAATAAACAATTCCTTTTCAAATTGACATTGACAAAATTCATGCGAACCATTTAATATAATCATATCATTATAAAATGCAAGGCAACTCCCTTTAACAGCGAAAGCTCGTTATTGATTGAGCTACTGTTACTGAGCTAGTGAGCGCTTGTTATTTCGTGAGCTGCATTGAGCAACTGGGCGCTCGTTTATGTCGATGCGCTCTCGTTTATGTCAATGAGCTACTGAGCGGGGTGGTAGTTTAATGGCTAGAGTGTTGGTCGCTCACGCCAGAGGTTGCGGGCTCGATCCCCCGGTCGACCAGATGTCTCTCATAAAACAACACTCAGTACTGGTTCTGCCCAGGAAACGGACTCGAGAGCGGTTCATATTAACTGTGAGCTTTCATCGCAATCCAGCTAAAAGAAATTAGAATAAACTAATGAGCTAATGTGCACGTGTTGATTGATCATATTGAGCCACTGAGCGTTCACACTAACCTGTACCATAATTAAACTGCCTGACCGAATGTACCGTTGTAAATAATATTATTAATATGTCAGTATATTGAGTAATTAACTGATTCTCAGTTTATAACTGAGGGATCCACGCGAATTATTCGTCACAATCCAACCAATCATTTATTTTGAGCAGGTAGCTCAGTCCAAATTGAGGAATAAACCAATTATTTATTTTGAGCAGGTAGCTCAGTCCAAATTGAGAAATCGTTCTCGCTGTGTGTATGTAAATATATTACGCTACCACTTTTATTGTTCTGTTGCACACTGCGAGCATAAACACAGCTCGGCCGCGTTACATTATTATGCACATTCCCCACAGGTTGCCTCAAACAGATAAGCAGTAAACAGATCGATAGTCGATTTATTTATTCAATGAGTGCACTGTCTGTATTTATATAAAAAAGATAAAGGTTCCGAATAGATATTATATATAAAAAGAGTTTAGTATTTTATGTATAAAAAATGAGTATATAAAGATATATTTGTATAGAGTATAAAAATATAAGCATTAAAATAATACAAATAATCTACAAATAAAACGTCATCTTTTTTTTTTCAAAATATGAACCTAAAACTATATCATTTCATTTAATAAACTATTGAATAGACTTTTTACAGCTCCAAAAAAGAATCGTTGGCCTTTTTTACAATATATATTTAACCGTATCTAGATCTTCTTTACACATCCTGAAATGCATATGTGTTACATACTATGTGTCCGTAACCTCTTATTGTAAAACCGTTTTCCACTGTATTACATTAGTTATTGTTTAAACGATTATTAAACCCAACAGAAACAAATATATCAAATAATACACATACCTAATCTGGTTACGACATTTAATTGTTCCTTACAGACTAAAAATGTAAATATTCCTAGTTTCATTTTCGCAGTTGCCTGCTGCCACAAACAAACGTTCGGATATTTACTCCGTTCAGTTCGGTTAAATATTTGCCAACGTTAGCTAATATGTTTTCCTTGACACTGGCTCAAGCTCATATTAGAACAAAGAACACTATGATTTAAGGGAACCAGCCAGCAAAAAATGTGTTTACTGTTTAACGGTACTGAACGCAGCCCTGTCTCTATGTATATGCACATGTCTTATCTAGCATAGTTTCGTTACAGATTACGTAAAATGTGCACATTTTATTAGATTAATATTAGTGCGTTCATTGTAAATGTATACATATACTGACATGAAATTCTATGCACTTCATGTCTCTGAGATAACAATGGACCTGTATAACAAATATCAATATGCATTACGTAAAGCGATATTAGCAACAACTGGGTCATATTGATTCCCAAAAACAGAAAAACACATTTAATTGTATTTTGAAAACGTCGGCGAATTGTTACCTAATTTGTCAGAGTATTCAATCAGGATACTATTTGATTCTACAATACGATTAAAATATGAAACGTTTCACTTAGCACTTGCTTATACATATATCGAAGTTTAAAAGACTAAAGAAATCGAGACTGGTCTAAACATAATTGAATTAAATTGCCAAATTGATTTGGTAGTGTAGTGTATTAACAGAGTAAGGGGGACTACTTATGTTATCCTATATTTAGTTATACAATCAATATGAGTTATGTCCCTTGCATGGGATGTGGAATTCTGGGAGATAAAGATGGTAACCTTGAATGGTGTCTGTTATTGATAACTCCAATAAATTATCAATTAACATCGGCCTAGAGCCGGACAAACATTACATAATTTGGCGACGAGGATAAACTTTAAACATTTATCTGAGCTTTGATCAAGATGACAACCCAGATTTTCCAAGACATCGGAGGTATTTCGCAATTTGAAATTGGCGAACGAACAACGCTAGGAATCAGGTGGACAAGATGGCTTCGCAGTTTCGAGTTATTTTCTGATGGAAAAGGGGTAAAAGACGACAAACAGAAAAAAGCATTGCTTTTGCACAGTGCTGGTATAGATGTGCAAGACATTTTCTACACGTTAACTGTTCCGGGTCCAGGTGATGGAGAAACTGAGTACGGTATCGCAAAAGGTTTGTTGGACACTTATTTCAAACCGAAAGCAAATGTTGCATTTGAAAGATCACAATTTAGAAGTATTGCACAACAATCCAATGAATCCATGGATCAGTATGTCACTCGTTTGAGACAAAAAGCCGTGTACTGTAATTTTACAAATGTAGAAGAAAATATCAGGGACCAGGTTATCGAAAAATGTTATTCGCAGAGACTGAGGAGAAAATTGTTGGAAAAAAGTAATGTATCTTTAGATGATTTACGAGGGATAGCAAGGTCGCTTGAAGCATCAGAATCGCAGGCTTCCACCATGGAATCAAAAGAAAGTGTAAACAAAATACGACACAAATTTATGCCAAAACCACAGGGGGCTGGTGCATACAGACCACAGGGGCGTGGTGTATACAAAAACAGAAATGTGACAGACTATGGTAGAGGTCAGAAATGTTATGCATGTGGCTACGAGGGGCATATAAAGACAGATCCTAAATGTCCAGCTAGAGGAAAGAAGTGCAGAAAATGTAAAAAAGAGAATCATTTTGAGAAATGTTGCAAATCTAAGCCAAATCAGAGCCATAGAGAAAAGATCAGAGCAGTTGATGTTGATGAAAATGATTCATCTGATGACTACGTATTCACTGTATTAAGCCAACACATGAAAGGAGACATACATGTTGACATAGGGGGAATAACCATTCCCGTGATTATAGATTCGGGTGCAACCGTGAATATCATTGACAGAAACATGTGGGAATACATGAAAGAAAGAAAAGTGAAATGTAACAGTAAACTGACAAATAAAAAAGTGTATGCATATGGTAATGATAAACCTTTAACTGTAGCTGGGAGTTTTACTGCTGATGTAACAGTGTCAAATAAAATTGTAAATGCTGAATTCATTGTGGTAGAAGAAAAAGGACAGGCATTGTTAGGTAAAACGACTGCTGTTGAGCTAGGCATTTTACACATTGATATGCCGAGCCTGTACAAGAAATTTCCAAAGTGTTTTGATGGTATTGGCAAGTTAAAAGATTATCAGCTTCACATTCCAGTTGATAATGACATTGAACCAGTTGTACAGCCATTGAGAAGAGTACCGTATGGGTTACGAGAGAAGCTTGAGAAGTAAATAGATGAGTTAGAAGAGTTGGACATTATTGAAAAAGTAAACACAACAAGTAAGTGGGTAAATCCAATTGTTGTAGTGCCAAAGAAAGAGGATATAAGACTTTGTATTGATATGAGAAGAGCCAACGAAGCAGTTAAAAGGGAGAGATACCCTATCCCAACAACAGAAGAAGTTTTGCAAGATCTGAACAACTCTACTGTATTTTCAAAGCTAGACATAAAAATGGCCTACCATCAAATTGAATTAGACCAAGAATCTCGAGAAATTACTACATTCATGACTCATAAAGGAATATATCGGTACAAACGACTTATGTTTGGGGTCAGCTGTGCTCCTGAGATGTACAATAAAGTGATTGCACAAACATTGAGTGGTCTAGAAGGTGTGAACAGTATATTCGACGACATTATTGTACATGGACGAAGTGATGATGAGCATGATGCAAGACTTGAAGCATTGTTAGAACGTCTTGAACAGAAAGGACTTACGTTGAATCTGGAGAAATGCCAATTCAAAATGACTCATGTAGATTTTATGGGCATGGTTTTGTCAGACCATGGAGTAGGTCTTCACGAAAGTAAGGTGAAAGCTGTTCTTGAATTTAGGCAACCAAAAACTGTATCAGAAGTGAAGAGTTTCCTAGGTCTCGTCAATTTTAGTGGACGGTTTATTCCAAATCTCGCATCTATTGCTGAACCTTTGAGGAAGTTGACCAGAAAAGGAGTTCCATTCACATGGGATGCTGAACAAGATGAAAGTTTCAAAGAACTAAAAGAACAGTTGTCAAATGCGAAGAACCTGGGGTATTTCGACAAGAAAGATAAGACTCAAGTAATTTGTGATGCAGGGCCAGTCGGAATAGGTTGTGTTCTGGTGCAAGAAAATGGACAAGGTGAATCCAGAGCGATTCTATATGTGAGCAGAACTTTGACGAGTATAGAACGGAAGTATTCGCAAACAGAGAAAGAAGCACTATCCATTGTTTGGGCGTGTGAGAGACTTCATATGTATTTGATCGGAATTGAATTTGAACTGCTGACAGATCACAAGCCGTTGCAGTTCATATTTTCTCCAAATTCCAAACCATGTGCTAGAGTAGAAAGGTGGATGTTGCGATTACAAATATATACATACAAAGTCAGACATATTCCAGGACATACAAACATTGCAGATGCACTCTCGCGTCTAGTGCCTGAAACAAGCGTTCCAAAAGGAAAATGTGATTTTCTTAACACAGAGGAGTACGTTAAATTTGTAGCAACCGAGGCAACACCAATTGCCATGTCAACAAAGACAATTGAACAAGAATCAAAGTATGATAAAGAACTGAAAGAGATTCAAAATCTGTTAAGAACAGGTCGATGGCATGAACTGTCAAACAAGAGCTATTTGCCGATAAAGCATGAATTAGCGTCTTTAGGCTATTTAGTACTGCGAGGTACTAGAATCCTTGTACCAAAGACATTAAGAGAGGACATTTTATCTTTGGGACACGAAGGTCATCCGGGCATTGTTTTAATGAAACAAAGATTAAGATCCAAAGTATGGTGGCCAGGGATAGATAAAGAGATAGAGAACTTTTGCAAATCGTGTTATGGGTGCCAAGTAGCTAGTCAAGTTACTACGAAACCTGAACCAATGAGCCGACGAGAATTGCCAAGCCAGCCATGGGAGCATCTGAGTGCTGATTTTCTGGGACCACTGCCATCGGGAGAAAATCTACTCGTTATTGTCGACTACTATTCCAGATGGATTGAGGTTTTCATCATGAAAACTACTACGTCGGAGAAGATTATAAACTGTCTAGATAGTATTTTCTGTGTTCATGGAATTCCAGTGTCTTTACAGACAGATAACGCACAAAATTTCAACAGCAAAGAGCTGAACGACTATCTAACGGATCTGAACATTGAACATCGCAATACAACTCCATATTGGCCGCAAGCAAATGGAGAGGTTGAAATCCAAATCCAATGTCAGTAGTAGATAAGCAAGGAAATAGTGTAATTGTAGAGTCAAAAGAAGGTGTGCGATATTCTAGAAATGTGTCACATGTGAAAAAGTTCTATTCTAATGATCAGAGTAGAGAATCTGAAAAATCAAAAGTAGTAGAAAATGTGTTAGATAACGTGAAAAATCATCCAAGTGTGGAAAATAATTTCAGTGAAAATAAAAGTGTTCAATCTGAGAAAAATGTGCTTAATGAAAATAGAGTGGAGTCGGGGTCAAATTCCAATCTAGAGAATAATCAGGAAGCAGACTTGACAGAAATAGAACAGATAGAGAATCCTGTAGAAACGGAGGACGTGAAGTCACCAACAAAAACAGTAGCAGAATCCTACTCGCGACCATCGAGAGCTCGAAAAATGCCGCAGAAATACTCAGATTTCATTATGAGTAACAAATGAGACATTAATATGGGTATTTTAAGGGATTCAAAGAATGTATGATGTATATATGTTAAGAGTTGATTTAGCTATACAACATAGATTTATATTACAATAAGTGTGTGTTAATGGCTAAGACATTATTGGGACTGCTAATTATTATCTGAACATTGCATACAGATTTTAGTGAGGCATTTCAAATAATGTCGGGATTTGAAGTGAAACAAATTGTTGATTGATGTAGGAACATATTATTTGTACAGATATTATGTTATGCATGATGTTTCAGAGATTTAGTACCATTATATTGTGGCAATTTAATGTATAGTAATTCTTGAAATATCATGTCATACTGAAAAGTAGTTGAACAGTTTTATGTTCAATTTACATGTATCTAGTTAAAGTTACAAGAAGTAACATTTAATGTTAAAAGTTTGTTTAAAAAAAAAAAAGTTAACAGGGTATTTTTAAATTTGATTAGGGGAGGAAATGTAGTGTATTAACAGAGTAAGGGGGACTACTTATGTTATCCTATATTTAGTTATACAATCAATATGAGTTATGTCCCTTGCATGGGATGTGGAATTCTGGGAGATAAAGATGGTAACCTTGAATGGTGTCTGTTATTGATAACTCCAATAAATTATCAATTAACATCGGCCTAGAGCCGGACAAACATTACAGGTAGGATTCGTGTGTTATGTCGAGTTTGTCAATGTGTGTGTTTGTCGATGCGAATGCATATGGAATATTTAGTTTAAACATATTTTATTCACAAATAGTAAACAATTACATTAAAAATTTCACATATTAGTTAACACATGTGTATACAATTATGAAAGGGATTCAGAAGAAAGCTTACAGCTTTTGTTAATCAGTCTCCCAATTTAAATGTAGGAATATTCGTTTTATATTCTCCAATGATTAATTTGTATACATAATTAAGCAAATCAACGATGCTTATTTTATGTCATAGCTTAAAAACATGTTTGTTAATGCAAAGGCCTTAAATTATGTATTACGTATACCCCTCCTCCCGCTCCGCCCTCCACACACACCCAATATTATATTAGCAACTACTGGTCGACACTAAAACAACACAACCTCAATATGAATTAATTAATCAATACACCCATTTATGTATTATATAAAACAGCGTATGCTAAAAATATACAGTAAAAGAAAGCAGAGCAGAACGTATCCAATAAAAACATAGCAGGCTGGGCTCTATTGTATCTTTTCTTGAGCGGTAGTGAAAGGCGACTGTTTACGCGATACAACACGAAAGACAACTTTTATGCTAGTAAATGTAGTCTGTAGAACGAACCCAGCTCTCCCGATGTGTCCTCCAAAAAGCGGCACAATTGAGCTCGTTGATTGGCCAGTTGCTTCAGGAAAAGTGTGTGAATGACGTCATAGTTAATTAAGCTTTCAATTGCTATGAATTGTGAGACATGCATATAATTCCCTGCTGATTTCATTGAGGGTTAATAGACCTGATTCGGGAGATATCAGGTTATATATATAGTCTAGTAAATACTATCTAATAATAAAGCCATAAAAAGCAACACAAAATGTGTCCAAGAACAGAAAAGAGCAGACTTGATTTTATTCAGGTTGTTCCCATTACGAAACATTCACACCATATATTATGGCAACACAGTCACTCGTATTGTTTGATTATTATATTTTTATTTGAATACTAAAATAGCAGGTTTGTTCAAAGTTCAAAAAATATATTGGTTGTTAAAGTACGAGTGTTTATCCTATCATCAGCCATTAGTTTACATAATAAAGGGATGACCGAATAAATTAAGGTTTATTCGGCAGGTTGCCAAATACGCTTCAATTTCAGATTATATGTACTTGGATTTCTTCATTTAACTTTAAGTGTCCAAGATATTGCGACTAAAACTGAAACATTGCCAGAACTACTTTCGTCCTATATTATGACATCAGGACATTTTTCAACTTGTCAAGTATGATAACTATATTATTCAAATAATAATCAAGTTAATTCTTTTAGCTTAAGCCTCCGTTTGACCAATATTAAAAGACGCCTGCTTTTTTGTTGAGATGGCTGCATACACAATTAACAATTTCTGATTATATGTCTTTGTGTTTTTGACATTCTTTGAAGTGGAGTACAATCAAATGAAACTGCCAATAAACACTATGAAATAACTTTTTGATGAATATTTTTTTTAAACAGTTTGAAATTGCGGCCATCGACTAATGGATAACTGTTTGACGACCAGAACACTGAATCATCGGAAGTGTTGAGAGCTGATGGCTGTGTGACGGCTCCTCAGGAACATCCAGAAATTTTGTTCAAAGATCAGGAAACTGTTGATGCGGCAGCGCTGAACACATTAAAATTACTTGAGGAAGTTTGAGGGTGTTCTAACGCTCAAAGGTAACACGAACTGGCGAGAACCTCTGTGATGAACAAAAAAATGTCACCAAATATATTCGCCTACACAGAGGATCAGGCAAAGGATCCAATCATATTTTATAAACTTGATGCCAGTGAAAGGCCGATTCAAATGATTGATGTCAGTGCACAAAAAACAATTACATTGAAAATGACATGACGATGAATAATGGTTTCTTAGTTAAAAAGTGTATGTGTGTGTGTAAGTGTGTGTGTGTGTGTGTGTGGGGGGGGGGGGGGGGGGGGGGGTACTAGTAAAACAAATGTCACTGAATGCTCGACTGAATCTAGAGAAACATATCATTAACCATTCATCAAGAAAGTATTTTGTTCAAAACCGACATCATGCAATAGAAAAAGCCTTACCATCCGACACTCACTATGAACACTAGCTTTACAGTTTCTTACAAATCTATTAATTTATCACTAGTATGGTTTTGAACTGAATAAACATAGCCAGTTTTATTATAAAGAATATTCAAAGTAAAAAGTAAAAACATATGTGTCCCACCGGCGATATTTAAGATAGACAGTCACAACACCATAAACATAGTTACTACGTATAATAATGCTTAATATAAGGACAAGACCACTGAGAAGATAAAACCTGCTTCCAATATCGTTCTTTGTCAACTTACACCGTCAAACATAGCGGTATATTTTAAAATAATCCCATCAGACTATTCTCTCACAAATGCGAAATCATTGGTTAATGCATATAAATACGAGGGGTGGTCCAGAATAAGGTAGACTTTCTTATTAGGCCTACTGAAAAAGGAAAAAAAAGAACTATTATTACAATCGTGTGCATACATATCAGAATATAATCTTTATTGCACATGCGTCGAAAATTTGAGGAAATACGTGCATAGTTGACACATATATGACATTTTGAACAATGTGTCTTAAGCGTCCGTGGAGCAGCGTCTATGTGGCGTATCTTTTGTTATCACGTAATTTACGGTGCTGGAATGTAATAAAACCCATGACATGTTTTTGATATTAACCTAGTGCAATATCACTTCCGATTCATCGCTCGGTGTTTTCCGTATAACTCGACTCTCGTACGTAAATTGCCGAAGTACTTTCGGACTTGTCCGTATATATAAATGACGTCGATTTGTCGTTAAATAACATAGTTTTGAGACGTTACCAGTCGGGACCCACGAGAACAAAAAAACGTGGATTCACCGAATTACCTGCTCATTTTTGTACAGTAGTTTAACACAAAAAAGTCCCATTAAAGGAGCGCGCGCTTTTTAATTGAAATCTTAGTACCTTATTAAATTCAATATATAGAGATAATGACATAACTAAAGTCCTCGAAATTTTAATTCATGTTTCAAAATATATTGAATAATGATACAATATATAGATATAACTGATTCAAAGTTCGTTGGGTTTTATATTTGTAACGCCGTCGGACGTTTCGTAATTTTGGCGTTTTCTGAAAATGTAAAATTGGCAAAATTTCAAAAGGCGCAGCAAAAATGGGTATCTTCAAATTTTCTTTAAATTTTCAGAATCTATAGTTTTATACCTTATTTGCCGTTTTTGAAAAAATTAGATACCAGGCAAACGTCGTATTTTCACTGCGCCTTTTGAAAGATGGTACCCGTCCAAGTGTTGTCAACGACAACGAAATGCTGTCAGCTGATTTGACAGTAGCCTCGACACCGTGCCAAAAATCACTATAACAAACATATTTCAATAAACAAAAGTTTGGGTATTTCAATCAAATACATTAAAAAAATAAAAACTATATCAAATTGGTCAAAAATTATTTCGATCGACAATTTTATATAACCTTGTATGGAACAACGGGGAACCCCAGTTTGTTGACCTTGGATGACACGCCATTTTTGTTTACATATTTTGACAAGAAGGAAGCACCAATATACGAATTTGCTTCGCTGTTTCTGCAGAAAGTTGCTCATGAATGCTTTTGTAATAGTTTCTGATGATGGATTATTATAAACAATAGGGTAAGTACATGTTTAATTCGTTTAATTCAATAGAAACATTAATTTTAATGCGGCCATGTGAGCATTGATTGTCGTCAGATCTGAATTATCGAAATGGCTGCAATAGTCTTCCTTTTTTGGCGGAAAAAACAAATGAAAATACTCGTTTATGGTACATAGATGATTGTACGTAGTTTTTCATGTCCGTTGTGGAAGACCTACAGTTTAATCCAGTATATGTTAAAGAAATATCGAATAATTCGGCTTCCTGTGATTTGAAGCAAGCCGATTGTGAGAAGCTGTTTCAATTTATGTTTTTTTAATCATTAGGAAAACGATTTATTTCTAAATCAGTACACGGTGTTTCAATATACAAATGTAGTTGTATTATTCATGCATCATTTCGTACTTTAATATATTGCTAAATGTTATGAATATAAGTGTGTTGATAAAGATAACTTGGTCCGTTGAATTTAGCCAAGCATGGTTTAAAGGGGTTGTCTCAAAAATAACCGTAAGGCATTTTTTTGGTTTTACTGTTTATTTTTTGAAAAAGTATCGAGTGCAATTAGTTTTCATTCGTTTTTTATATAAATTAAATTCATCATGGTAGTTTTGCAACGTGATTAGATATGATAAAACTATATTTGAATTATTTTTTTTGAATTTGTAGATGAGAAAATAACAAATTAAGTGTGTTTGTGGAAATGAAGTCAATGTTGGGCATATATAATTTCTTAAGTGTAAAATCTACAATACTTGTCACTAATATTGGTGAAATGTAACATTACAAAAAAATATAACTACAGTATATGTCACTTCAAACCATACAACTTCATTTTAATAACTTAAAGGTGAAAGTGAATTAGTTGTAAAATTCCTGTTCCTGTATCAGTTATGAATTCCCTGAATCTTCTTAATATAAGTATAGGTCTCACTACACAGTTGAATTTTGTTCTATATAAAATAAGGTCTAGGATTTCCATGGTAAAAAAATAATTCCACATAGAATTTTTTTGTCATTTTTTTTTCATTGCAGGAATGTTAACCACATAAAAATGCACAATAACTGGTAGGTTGACCACGTTGTTTTTTTTTTAAAAAGAGGGTGCAGTGACACCCTGCGCTTTTTTGAAAAAAAGAAGTCCTCAGATGCTCATAAATACATGCATATCATATATGTTGAAAATCCTAAAAAACTCACTTTTTTAACACCTGTGATGTCTTATTCAGTGCAGTATTTTTGCTATACCAACTTTTGCTTTACTCATCTGCAGCAAGAAATCACAGCTACTATGAACCATTTTGAAAATATTTCAAAACCAAATTAAATAGGCCTTGTTTTCCATGGGAAAAAGTTGTTTTTCATGAAAAAGGGGGCGTTACTTTGTAGTGAGATGCATTTGGAGCCATATTGTATAATTTTTCTAAATGTCATTAAATTGGTCTTTGATATTTGTCAATGGGAAATAATATAATGTCTTTGAATTAGCATGATAAAACAAGAAAACAGAAAAAAGAAAGATGTAGAAAATGAGGTATTTATTACTACTAGCAAAATTTATATTGGTGTTGATAAAGGTAGCTCAAGCATGTCTTGCAAAGTAACATTTTGAACAATTTGAAGATAAAGAAGTTGAGAATCAGTATAACAAAAATTATGGATAAGAAATTTATGATTTTTTTTAATGATGCTTCTCCATCTTAAAGGGAGTATATCAGGAAAAGACGCTATAATTGTTTTAAAAAATAGAATTATTTTTAAATTAGATAAAAAGCCTCTCATTATCATAAATAAATTAAATCTGAATGGTTTAGTATATCAAATCCACCAAAACGTGACAAAATCGATGTTTCAATTGCAGTGGTAGACTTGAAACGGAATCCCCATTCCAAAAAATAGCCAGCACTTTAATACTTCTTCACATCGTCATTCATATTGTCTGATGAAACAAATATTATAACGCGTGAGCCTGTATGATGGATCAATTTGAAATCAAAATGAAATCACGCGATTCGTTTAATACATCACAAAATATGTTGCAATTTTAAGCGGGAAATCTATTTTAGTCTAACCTAGGCGCATAACCCAAGTTAGGAAACCTCTTTTCAATATGTTACTTAAGCATGTTTAAATAGATATCCTTTTGGGGTCCATGAGTATAATATTATATAGACATGATCTATTGGAAAAAAATGTTTATTGCATTTTTTATTTTTTTTAAAAATCCTAATAAATTCCCTTTAAGCAATTACAAAATAGTACACAATGAGTAATGATATTAAAGTGGTCCCTTTTTCTGATATATTTTCAACGTTTGGTGTACAGAGAACTTTGATACATAATGCTATTTAATAAATCCAATTAAGAATGTAATTAATTAATACATAAAAAAAAATAAAACTCAATAATGGTTCTACCCAGGAAGCGGACTCAAGAGAGATTTCATATATAATTAAGCTTTGAACTTTCTTTGCAATCGAGCTAAAATAAATTAGTATAAATTAAGAGTTCAATGCTTATTAGAAATTCTGTGTGTGTTTGAGCAAGTTATTTGATCAGTATTTGCTTATAACTAGATTTGAGATATTTATTTTGATTTTGCCATGAGAATTTATTTCACAATCAATGTAATTTATAAGTATATATTTTGGAATAATCTTTTCAGTGGTCAGTAATAAAATTATTAACTTAATGATTTATGTGTTACAGTACTGTTACTGTACCTCTGAATTGTGTTCATAAAAACAAAACAGACTCTACCAGAAACAAAATAACTGTCCTCTGAACTTTGAATCATACACATTTTTTGTATTGAATTTGTGTCAAGCTGTATTCAAGATGTTGCAAATACCTATTCTAAACAAAATCCCCTTCCACAATTTTTTTTTATCCTGTTAATTGTATAAAAAATTAGCCTAATGTCAAAATAGTCAAAAACATGTTTTCCACCATAACATGTCTTTATATACTCATTGACCCTGTATTGTCAAAAGGATATCTATTTGATATTAAACATACCACAATAATATATTGAAAAGGGATTTCCTAACTTGGGCTTCTCGCGTAGGATAGACTAAAATAGATTTCTAGCTTAAAAACATATTTTGGGACATATTAAGTGAGTCGCATGATTTCATTTTGATTTCAATTTGATTTGTAACACAGATTTACATGTAATAATTGTTTATCTTAGAAAGAGTCCGAATGACGATGCGACGATCATCAATCAGTGTTTAAGTGTTGTCTATTTTAGAATGTGGTTTTATTTAGTAAATCACTTCAATTTGGATATCAATTTTGCTTGTTTTTGGTGGATTTCACATACAGTGTACTTTTACCATTTGTATTTTATCTATAAATGATAATGGGATGCCTTTCAACCATTTTAAAAATGACTTTAGTTTTTTAGAGATTTATAGTGTTTTTCAAACATTCCTACTATGCCTTATTCAGTCAGGGTGCTGTAAAAGTATGCCATCATTTGGAATTTGGAGGTAGAGTCAGTCCCATGTGCAGTGCCTGTGAGACCCAGTGCATGCTAAATATCTCGCTGAACTTCAGTTTTAATCAGTGAATCAAATGAACATTGACCTTGTTCAGAAATGAGGCTTCTGCAAGAAATAGTTTTACAATCATTTCAACTGAAACCTGTACACGGAAACAATCTAAAAAGGGTGATTAGTTTACTCAGTAATAATTTACTTATACACCGTCAACGGTTGTTTAGTAAAATTGCACAATTTAGTTGGGGTAACACTTATCAACAGCTTGAATTTGTGTGGGTCAGGTTACAGGTTATGAATAATATGCAAGTTTACATGTTTAATTATGTATTGATCAATTTATTGAATTGGAACTTCTGATTAATCATAATTTTGAATCAAACCTTTGCACCAAAACAGATGGTATTGATAATAGTTTCCCTCTTTCGGATAGCAGCAGCTTTCGGATAAAACTTTTGGGTAGCTGCAGTATTGAATGTGTATGTTGGAAGCATGGCAAACATTTTTTGAAAAAAAACAGTGTGATATTTAAAAAAACAAAATTAGTCGGTGCGCAGTCTCTCATATTTCTTGAAGATTTTAACAGGATTCAAATGTATTTTCAGGTTGCAAGATTCACAGTGCCACATAGAACCATGGTGTATTGCTTCTAAGCATGTATATTGAGATGGTAGTCAGTGCTTATTTTAAGTTCACTTTGAGGTAAGCTAATCTTATTTGGTTGTATGGTGTTTAGCATCACTTTCAAAAAAATTAAGTTATATCACAACAATGTCTGTTGGAGACTGTGAGTATTGTACTGTAAATGTTGCCACGCTGGTTTGTTATGCTGCAGACACATGGTATGATTCCCCATCCAGTCACATTATACTGACACTGGGGTGACCAGACCTAGAACTATCCTCTAAATACTAAACTCCAAGTGAGGAAGCTTCAAATACCATTTTCTTACCAGTCTTTTGTATGACTCCGAATTGAACCCATGAAGCCGGGCCCGATTAGCTCAGTCGGTTACGCGTCTGACTTTCAATCCAGGGGTCGTGAGTTCGAATCCCCCGCCCGGCAACAGTCTCCGTGATGAATGATATACGACATTGTGTCTCATTATCATTCGTCTCTCACCACTGATTCAAGTGGGAAAGTTATCAGTTACTTGCGGAGATGGGGTGTGCTCGAGTACTGGTTTATCCCAGGAAACAGTGGCTAGGTTAACTGATCGTCTGTTAGCCCTCGATGGCATAAAAATGACGCTAAATATTCAACAAACCAACCAATGAACCCATGACCATCTGCATGCAAGGCAGATCATGCTCTACCCCTAGTCTCAACCACCACTGTAGTTTAGCTAAACAAAGATTTACATTCACTCTGACTAACTGGATTGAAGTTGCACATGTACCATTACAAAAAGATTATCATTTAAAGAGAAATAAAGATTTTATAGATGTTTGCCATGCTCCTACCTACTCACTCAAAATTGCAGCTACCCAAATGTTTATATTGACTTTCAAAGCGTTTAATTTTTTTTAAGATTTCTGTCCGTTTTTCTTTAAAATGACTATGCAAAATCCAAATTTAGCAAAAAATAAATAAATTACCTACCTACCTACCCACATGAAAAATACTGAGTCAGAGCACAGCAAACAAATATTTTTTTAAGGATGGCCTTAACCTACTGTAAAATAAATGTAAATTTGTATGAATAAATCTTGTACATGTAATGAAATGATAGTTTAATTTGAATCTTAAAATTAATTTATGCTACAAGCAAAGCTGACCTTCACATTGTCAATATTGATTTTTAGCTCAACTAATCAAAGAATAAAGAGAACAATTCTACTCTTGCATAAATATTATGAAAGTTGTTGCCATTGGTTGACTTCGTAATTCTTGTTAATGTTTTGCATGCAAGTACCATCAAGTCCATATCGCAACATTTATTACCACTCAATGTATTTGATTGAAACTTTATGTATGGCTTTGCAGATATGAAACCAACTAAATCGAGTGGGATAACTCTTGTGAGATTTTTTTTGCATATTATGGCCATTGTTTGACTTTGAAATTCTACAACTTAGCAGTCTGTACATGTATTGGATTGAAAATTCATACAAGGTGTTGTAGTTATGAGACTTACTCAATTTAGTTAGTTAGATAACTCTAGCTGTCAGCTCTTGTTTGTACACTCATGACAGTTGTGACTAATTGACATATGCATCTTAATGGGAATGAAGGCCTCACATCTCAATATTTAATAGGATTTTATTTTTCACAGGTATCTGAAATTATTTTTTTTATTAAATAAATATACCATGGGGTAGGTAAATAAACATTTGGTGAATTATAGTCTATAAATGAAAAAAATCTATTTGCTAACAATATTTTTTTCAGATTCATGGTACAGTGGAAGACTGAATATGATCAATCACAGGATTTATCAACATTGAGTGTCTAATGAGAGAAACCGGGGTTTCACAAGAAGATGGTAAATTTTTATATGTCTCTGTACTTTTGGTTTTAGATATTATATGCTATTTATTTGTGGTCATTTTGTTTATGTTTCATACAATGAGGGCATTTGGCTTGGCCATTGAGGGATTTTGACATTTTAGTATTAAAAACAATTAAATGATACAACAGACTAAACTAAAAAAACGTAATAAAATTTTTTTAGATCGACTATTCGTAGAATAGGGGGGCTATTGTACTTGCCCTGGCATCGGCCTTGGTTTTTATAATGTAAAATATCTAAGCAACCATTCATATATATATATATAATAATATGATATGAATTAAACTTCACATGTGTGTTCAGCATCACCAATGGAACACACAGAGACAAGAACCATAACTCTGGGTTGCATTTTGACACAGTAAAAGCCCTTTTGGACTTGATTTTTTTAAGTTAAAGTGTTTTATCAGGTAAGATATCTGCGCAACCACTCATTGGATATGAATGAAACTTCAGTGTGTGTTCAGCATCATCAAAATTTTGTTTAAGTTTTTGAGCAGGTTAAAACTTTAAGCAGGTATATATTTCATCAACCTATCATTGGATTTGAATGAAACTTCACATGTGCTTAGCATTATCAATGGATTGTACAGATACAAGAACCATAACTCTGGGTTGTATGTTGGCAGAATTAAAGCCCTTTCGGACTTGGCAAGTTTGGTTAAAGTTTTTGAGTGAGTTCAAGTTTTTGAGCAGCTACATTCATCAACCTGTCATTTGATTTGGATGAAACTTCAGTGTGTTCAACATCATCTAGAAACTCATAGAAACAAGAACCATAACTCTTGATTGCCCTTTGATAGAATTATATCCCTTTTAGATTTAGAATATTAAGTTTAAGTTTTTAGATGTTTGACAAATAGGATCAGCTTGTGATCCTCTCTCTAATTTTTTCACCTGTTAACCTTTTTCTTCTAGACGCGATAGCACCTTCATTTTTCATTAAATCTTAACCAAACTTGCACAATAGTTATATAACCATAGATCTCGGATGAGTTCTTGAACCAGCGTCATTCGACCACAAATGCCCCACCACAGGGCTTATATGCACATTTTCGGGGAAAAAAACACATTTTCTCTAAAAGTTCAAGGCCTAGACATTAGATACGTTACATGTAGCATTGCATGGAGGTCCCCTAATAGACTTGTCATGTCTGGTCTCTGAGGTTAAATTTGCGGCCACCACAAGGGTCACTGTTTTACATAGAGTTATATAGGGAAAATGTTGTAGACGCGATAGTACCTTCATTATTCATTGAATCTTAACCAAACATGCACAACAGTTATGTAATATGAGTTCTTGAACCAGTGTCATTCCACCACAAATGCCCACACCACATGGCTTATAAGCACATTTTAAGCAAAATTTTAAAAAATTTTCTCTGAAAGTTCAAGGCCTAGATCTTAGATATATTACATGTAGCATTGCATGGCGGTCTCCTAAAAGATTTGTTGAAGTCGGGTCCCTGGGGTCAAATTTGGGGCCACCACAGGGGTCACTGTTTTACAGAGTTGTATAGGGGAAATGTTGTAGATGGGATTGCACCATCATTTTTCATTGAATCTAAATCAAACTTGCACGACATAACCATTATATCTCGGACGAGTTCTTGAACCAGTGTCATTTGACTACAAATGCCACCGCCACAGGGCCTATAAGCACAAAAACGGTGACATTTTAGGCAAAATTTTAAAAAAAACATTTTCCCTGAAAGTTTAAGGCCTAGACCATAAATATTTTACATGTAGCATCTGTTGCAAGTAGAGTGTTCAGATCCTCTTGGGCCTCTTGTTCTATATTTAGATATAAAGTAAATATATAGGAGTTTTGTGTACATACAATCAAACTTGCTTACTTATTGTGCTGGTAGAACTTGAGTTTCAAGTTACATTCCCAATATAATTATCTTATTATTTTCAGGTCTGGTCAATTTCCAGAAGGAAGATCTAGCTGATTACATGATAAATGCGCTGCTGACTTTATTTTGTCACTTGGAAATAGTCAAAACAATAAAGATAAATTATGCTTACTTATTGTTTCCTTTTAATTGAAATCTTTGTTCTATGTGACAAATTAATACAACTTATTAGATAAGTAAATGTTAGGATTGTACCGTCTTCTCAGGGAAGAAAAAGAGAGAAATATGTTACTTTCTGTTAGATGACAGAAATATTGTTAAGAAAAGGCATATAAAAATTTGTTCAAACGACCAAATTAAAGAGCAACTCAAATGATAGTATTAAACGAAAATGGTCCGAACCCTAGATTCTATTAGCTTTCTTGGCCAAAGGTCACGAGGGCTTATGCGATGAGGTGCAAGTTGTTGAAATCAATAGAGGGGTCTGTGGCCGAGAAGTCTAAGGCGCCATTTCGAGATCAATTGCCACTCACCGCTTAGTTTCGAGTAGCGCTCGCTCAAAAAAACTTTTATGTTACTCACTGAGAATGCTGAAGGACAGTAGTTCTACTCAGATTCATTCTGTGGTCTTTTTCCGCCAATAAACCGGGATATGCCATAATTATATAACCTGAAATGTGTTGAAAATGGCATTAAACCTCTTTCAAAAAAAAAATTGGAAACCAATACACTTGTTGTACTAAAATTTACATGTGTGCTACTTGTGAATGTGAGAATATAAAGAGGATTATTTCCAATTCAAAATTTGTGCCGTTTAATACTAGAAATAGTGAAAAAAGAACTTGCAGATCATGTAGGGGTAATATATGATTATAATTATGCTTAAATAAGAATGAATTTTTGCTAGCCTGAGCTGAAGGCTCATTATGGTGAGCTTTTGTGATCACCCTGTGTCTATCGTTAGTTGTTAACCTTTGCTTCAGATGATTTTTTCTCTAAAACCATTTCACATATTTTCACCAAATTTATTGCAAGGCTCCCTACATTTTTTTTTCAAATCCTGACTGTGGGTTCAGTTTGGCCTCTTTAGCTTACTTGAGCAAAGCCCTGTGTCCGTTGTTAACTTTCGCTTGAAACGACAAAGAATTGTTACATGAAGCTCTCAAGTTTGTTCAAATGATGACCCTTGGGTCAAACTTGACCCCGCCTAAGGGTCTAATCAGTTGTTATTTTCAAAATTTCAAAAATCATCTCAGAAAGTGCAAGGGACTAACCACTTTAATATAGGGAAATTTTTAACAGTAATAGAAAATCTTTTTCTCAAGAACTGACTAGCCAAATTTGTTTATATTTGGTTTTAATGATCCCTATGAGTACCGGTAGAGGTTTCAAGCTTGTTCAAATAAACAAGTTAGGGTCCATTGGGTCCCAGTAAGGGGACTGATTTTTACATAGGAATTGTATAGGAAATCAGGAAATTATGTTTTTCTCTTCCATTTTTTAGTATTATTCCAATCATAATGGTGTCTGAAGCATTGTTTAGTCAACAGTTGAGACTGAGTGCTTTAAAGGGGATTTAATAGCCATAAGGGGCCCAAAAAGGTATAAATTATCAAAAATCTTCTCAAGAACTGATGAGTCAAATTCATTCATGTTTGGTACAAATGATCCATATGATGAAGAGTTTGAATTTGTTCAAATGAAGAGGTCAGGATATATTGGGGCCAAGTAAGGGGACTTTCATGTTTACATAGGAATAGTAAGGGAAAACAGGAAATTGTGTTTTTCTCATCAGTTTTTTTATTTATTCCGATCATATTAGTGACTTAAGCGTTGTTAAGTCATAACTGTTGAGCCAGTTCTTTATAGGGGATTTAAAATCCATAAGGGGCCAGGTGGGGTCCAAAATGGGATAGCAATATGAAAAATAAAAAATCTTCTCTGAAACTGATGAGTCAAATTCATTCATATTTGGTACGAATGATCCATATGATGAAGAGTTTGAATTTTGTTCAAATAAAGGGGTTAGGATGTATTGGCGCCCAGTAAGGGGACTTTGATGTTTAAGTAGGAATAGTATGATAAAACATGAAATTATGTTTTTTCTCATACATTTTTGGTATTATTCCAATCATAATGCTGTCTAAAGCATTGTTCAGTAATAACAGTTGAGACTGAGTTCTTTAAAGGGATTTAATATCCATAAGGGGCCAGCAGGGGCCCAAAAAGGGATACAATTTTGAAATTTCAAAAATTTTCTTCTCCAAAACTGATGAGACGACTTAATTCATATTTGGCATAAATGATCCATATGATGAAGAGTTTGAATTTTGTTCAAATGAAGGTGTTGGGGTATATTGAGGCCCAGTAAAGGGACTGATATTTACATAGAAATAGTATTGGAAAACAGAAAATTATGTTTTTCTCATCCATTTTTGGTATTATTATATTCATATGGTGTCTGGAGCATTGCTTAGTCATAACTGTTGAAACTGAGTCCTTTTAAGGGTATTTGATATCCAAAATGAACCAGCAGGAGTCCAAAAAGGGATAAAATTTTGGGGCACTATTGTACTCGCTCCGGCGTCGGCGTTGGTTTTCCAGGTTAAAGTTTTTGTGTGTTCAGCATCATCAATGGAACACACAGGCACAAGAAACATAAATCTGGGTTGCATTTTGGCAGAGTTATGGCCCTTTATGGACTTAATTTTTCAGGTTAAAGTTTTTTATCAGGTAAAATATCTATGCAACATGAATGAATGACACAATATGAATGAAGTTTCACATGTGTGTTCAGTATCATCAATGGAATGCACAGAATTAAGAACCATATCTCTTGGCTGCATATTTACAAAGTTATGGCCCTTTTAGACTTGGAAACTTTGGTTAGTGATTTTTAGAGGTTAAAGTTTTTGATTTGGTACTTATTTCATCATCCTATCATTGGACATGAATGGAACTTCTCATGTGTGTTCAAAATCCTTTAGGAAACTCATAGAGATAAGAACCATAACTCTTGATTGCATTTTTGCAGAATTATATCCCTTTTAGACTTAGAAATTTTGTTTTTGGCTGGTTAAAGTTTGTAGTACAAGGTCTTGATCTTAGATGTTTGAAAAATAGGGTCTGTTTGTGGTAATCTCTCAAATTTGTTAAAAACTATGACCCAGGGGGCAAAATATATTTTTTTGTCCGCTCTGAGTGGTAAAAAAAAACTCTTCTTTACTCTAAAATTTAATCCTTTTTTTTTCTCTTTTTTTCTTTATTTTGATGAAAGGGTATCCAACTGTGATAAACTATGCATGCTGGTACAAGATTATTTCAACTTTAGATCCATTTTCATGAACTGGTACCGGTATTTGTCCTCTGCGGTGAAGTTGGTGCATAGGCCTATATGTCATCCATTCCCTTTGTTGTTTTCAAAAAAAAAAAACTGTTGATAATGAAAATGAATAGTGTTGGTGAATTATTTTGCTCATTTATTTTTAACAGATAAGCAATAATTATAGTTCAATTTCTCCATCCCTGAGTTTTACTTGTCTTCTATTTGGTACTTATTTCCTGAAAAAGCTGTTATTTTAGAACAGCATCGAAATAGTCAAGTGCGCTGTCCCTCTGGCAGCTTTTGCTATCATCTTTTGCAGGAATTGTTTTATGTATACATTTTTAGATGTTGTCAGTGAAATGACACCTAATTGTAGTGTTTCAATTGCTTGTGAAACAATTATCAAACACAATATTGTTTGTAAATCTCTTAAAAAAATAATTTTAATTTTTTTATCCCCCTTTTGAATTCAATGGGCCACACAGTGGCTTTTTCTGGAGTATACAATACTAAGAGGCCAGTAGAAACCCAATACTGGTTAAAATTGTGAATTTTAATAAAATGTTATTATTTTGTCATGGAATGCTAAAATATCTTTAGAAATAAAATCAAGCTCTCAGTGAAGTTTCATGCACAGGAAAAAAGTTATATCAGTTATACTGATGCATTGGGCTGCTTGTTCACGAAATAAATCCTATTAATGAAAATTAAAAAAAAAATGTTTTTAAGACAATGAAAAAATAAGCCTAAATAAACTGATATCAATATACTAATTGTTCTTGTGAGTGTTCAGTGTGTATATTTATACATTTAATAAAGAAAAGAAAAATGCACAGGCAAGGATTATTTGGATATTGAAATTATTGTTTCATAAATTAGGCCAATTTGTTCATCATCTTAAACCAAAGACATAAAGAGTGTAATTAAGTAACTGTTAAAACTCAGTTGTACATACATATTTAAAATGATATTTTTCTTTTCATTATTTACACTTAATAGCTATTCAGTGTTTAGTGCACTTACTGATTCAATGCAACATCATAGATCAGACATTTTGATGTTAATACAGATTTTTTTAACAAAAAATAAAAAAAGTTAGAAAGAGATTTTGTTATAAAAAATGGCTTTTTAAAAAAAATATAAAAATACTGTTATTTTTTTTTTTAAATTCTAAATGTTGAGTACAAAACAGTATACAGTTTTAATTATTCTATTAATTGTTTCATAAACAAACCTGACCTATCAAACACATTATTAGACTCTATATCTTTATGCTAGTTGCAACTATAGTCTACCAGATAAATGAAGCTATTGTCATGAAAACCTATAAAAATGAAATATTTGAAAACGGACGTAATTTATTTTATAAAAACTCGTACAATAAAGTTCCTCTGGGTGATAGCTTTGGTTGACAGAAAAAGGAAGGAACAAATAACAATGTTGCCTTCCGTTTACTTTTGAGACGACCCCCGTATAGAATCGATCTGCGTGAACTCGCCACTTTCACCACCGCAAAAATCGAGCAAGTGGTGTTAAAAAACTAGTATTGTGCATGTTTTTCGTATTTATAAATAATAGTTTAAATGTGGCAGGCTTACTTAAAGCTCTGATTTTATAGCACATGTATAAAAAAAGAAAAAAACACATTCGTATAATAACCTAAACGTGAATCGAAAATGAGCGATTTTCAAGAACGGCAAAACAGTGGAGCATAAAAAGTGGCCTTTGTGCGGGTTAAAATCGATATTTTGACCAAACAAAGCAAGTATTCTACATTTTTAAAGTATTCCAGCATTTCTGTTATTATTATAAATTTTTCCGAATCGAACATCAAGCTGAAATCGTGGTATTGAGACCACAATTTCAATTTCCCCCCGTAATTTACCCCAAAAAATGGCGACCAAAATAGCTTGCGATGCTGAAACTGGACTATTTTCACCGTTGCTACGCTGTCGTTAAGTGAGCAGGGTTGCCAATCGTGAAACATCGGGTATTTCCGTATCCTCCGTAGAATACACCTCGTGTATAGCTCTAGAATACACCAACGCGAATCGCCTGTGTTACAAGTCTGTGTTCATTCGCGTGAAAGTAACAAATAATGTATCCGTCATTAAGTTGATTATATATGGCGTTGTTATATCGATTTTTTTATTTATACACTCGACATGGGTCATATTTATAGGGAAATTTAAAATATCAGTCTTGATTAACAAACGTTTATATTTTCAACGTACATGTATATAAACAGGTGGCATAAGGGGGCCGCCATTTTATTTTATCATGTGACTGAAAGTATTTCCAAAATGGCGCCTTATTATGTCAGAGGTCTATTGCGTAGCATAAAGGCCGAGGTGATCAGATTGCAGGGTTGCGTACTAAAATGACCATGTGGGTCCTGACTGTACGGCATACAGTGACTCACGGAAACAAATATGCCGTGCTCATTTATTATTGCATTTGACAAACTCGTAGGGAAAAATGATATAATGCTCAACAGAACCTCGCATAATATATGTTTTCCAACTCGTTTAATAAATTCAATAATAAATAAGCAGTCAAGTAAGATCCTCTATATAACGTCAGCAGTACTTCATCATCGTTTCCCAAAGTAACCCTCAAGAAAGTATATACACTTGGGGAGATGTCGTTGATATGTACATGCTTGTATGGAAAGAAACCTAATGTATATAATACACGTATACATATAATAATGTACTCGATGTCTTTGCAGGAGCCACAGCAGCAAGAGAATAGTTATTTATGACACGACAAGCCAGACATAAGGACAGGCATCAAACTTCTTCCAGGATCGTAGACCGATCAAATAACCGTAAACCTGTTAAAAATCAGGTAAAGGAAAGTTCATGTCGCAACAGTATATAAATCGTTTTTTTGGAAAGCGTAGCGAATGACTTTTAAAGTAATCACGAGACGTAAAATTGCAACTGTTCTAAACTTTTGTTATACTGTTGACGGCAATTTCAATTCCTCCGGCCGATAAAATAGTTTCAAAAGTTTCAAACGCAATTGCCGCAGCAGAGGACGTAGATATCCTAATTTGATTATATTACGAGATTTGTTATATCAAACAAAGAGCAAAACACTTCAAATATGTGATTGTCAAAGCATACAATTTCCACTAAAATGACATGAAGTGCAGACGACAACTACGCATGGGATATGCGAGCTGTAACAACTATTACCTTATGAATAAAATGTGCCTGGGTTATAGAGATATGTTTTAAACAAATTGTTAAAATTGCTTTCTGCGATAAGTACCCTTGAGAATGTACAGGAAGATGTCATACTATCTTGTAATATAACGCTGTGCAAATAGTTTATATATTTGCGGTAGAAGTTGTTGCCATTGTGTCAGTAATAATACATATATTAAATATACTGAACAAAACAGCTAATCTGCCACTTTTGTACGTTTAACATCTTCGTTAAAATATTGAGTATCGTTATCAAAATTTATACAAGACATTAACAGACAATATGTATTGATTTTAAATAGCCTAAATGTTCATTCTTACTTAGGTTTAAATTTCAAGGAAATTACTTTGATACTTTTTGAGAATATACATCAAATCCCAGGTACATAAAATGTCAGGTGGCGGGTTAGTTGTTCCGTTCAATATATAATGGAAACCAAGCTTCTAAAACTATTGAAATGGCCAGACTTTTCGTGTACTTTCGGATATATTTGGTCGGTGCATATGATAACTAGGAAACACTTATAAGTAAATAAATAATTCTATAAATACACTTATAATAATAGTATATTTATATAAAAATATGAATACAGTAGAAGTTCAATGACTCGAACCCAACGGGACTGAACAAAATAGTACGAGTTAGGGGTTGTTCGAGCCAAGTACTGTTCAACATGTACATATATATACATAAAAATAGGAATTCGGCCGGAACCAGATAAGTGGTTCGAACAATCCGTGTTCGAGCCAACGAGGTTCTACTGTATTTGTAAAACGTATGCTTATACTCAACAAAACAATAAGATATTGCAATGTGGCAAATGGAATATAATAAGATTGCTTACTTAATCATGTGCATTTAAACTTCATAACCAAGTATTCAAATACATTAAGGTGTGAGCAATGGACATATAAAATAAAAACTAATTAACTGTTGCCATTTTCTGTTTTATTTATTGAAATATTTCTTGAAACTTGTGTTTTGTGAACATATTGTGCGAGATAAATACACGCACACTTAATAGAAAATTGGAAGAAGTTAATTTCAGATTGATTAATATGTCACTTCATCGTTCACAAGATAGAGGGAGTATCATATCTCAATGTATTTACAGATTAATATTCGTAAACGATGTTCTCAAAATAGGAAATTGAGGTTCAAGTCAAGTGGCGTTTCGTGTACATTTGTTTCCTTATATTAAAAGTCCTAAAATATTCCTTGAACTAAGGAAATCTGATCACAGTTCTGTAAAAAAAACATAATTTTTGAGGACGAACGAAAATGTTAAACGAAAGTAACATATTATTGTGTAAGGATACATCAAAATGTATCTTAGTTACACCAAATTTCTTATGCTAGTAGCGGTCTAACTTTCCCAACTCGATGTAAAGTCGGCTATAATGTAGTGCTACATCATTATAGCAGTAGATATGTAGATTGATTTCATATCATTATTATCATTATCGTCGTTTTTGTTTGTTTGTTGTTGTTGTTGTTGTTGTTGTTGTTGTTGTTGTTGTTGTTGTTGTTGTTGTTGTTGTTGTTGTTGTTGTTGTTGTTGTTGTTGTTGTTGTTGTTGTTGTTGTTGTTGTTGTTGTTACTAGCTGCTACTGCTGTTGCTGTTATTGATTATGACTTTTATAGGAATGTACTCTTGCACTGCTACATGATGACAGTAGTAAAGCGGTCGATTATTAGTCAGAATAGAAAAAAAGCAGTATGTCATTTTCATTGTTGTTTTACTATGTTGTTTTGGTTGTTGTCATGGTTGTTGTTATTGTTGTTGCTGCTATCATTGTTGTTGATGATAATAGAGGAACAGCTACACTGCTGTCATTGCTCATGATGATAGTAGTAAAACTGACTACTACAGCACAATTATTTAAAATTATTGATGCTGTTGTTGTTTAAGTTGTTATTTCTGCTACTGCTGTTGGTCATGATTATAATAATACATGAAGCAGCAATAGTAATAATGCTTAAATGCATACAAGTACATCTACGGCCATAAAAATTATGCCGTAATCAATAATAAGACAACACTCGAACAACCAAGCATTAAAGTACTATAAACCAAAACTCTTCTTCCACTTATCGTGAAAATTAACAGTTTACAACTTAATCATTTAATTAATGTAAAAGACTATTTTTTTATTTAAAAACATGAATTTGTAATATTATAATTGTCAGACATGAGCCACTTTGTTTTATCTATTGTTTAAAATGTACCGTCAAACTTCAATGTCTATGCTGTAGAAGTAAGATTTGATTTTAAAACAGTAGAATGCTTTATATTTCTTTTCAGAGGCATAGTTTCCTATAGGCACTATAGGTACGTACGTTCCTACACATTTTTTAGAGAAATAAAAAAAATAAAAGAGCAAAAGATAGCTATAAAAATCGGACCCGTATGGGGTTTAGGGGGTAAACTATAAAGTCAATTTGTATGAAAATAGTAGCTACTTGAAACCATAAAACAGAGGACTATTTCATTTGTCCATTTATTATAATGACCAAACGTTAAAACATAGCATTTGTTATCAATTTATTTGGTTATAAAACAGTGAATTCAGTGTTACTTTCAAAGATAACCAGGCCAATATACGCCAAAACGCACCTATGACAGTGTAGCTGAAAAAAACCAAGGGAGCAAACTCCCGGACCTCCATACAAATGTACCTACACATCGTTTTCAGCCAAGCTACGGTTTCTTTTGCATTAAATCCAAATTGCCTACCTACATAAAAATAGTCATACCTTTCTGGAAAACGTTATTTGTTTGTGGTTTCAACTGTAGTCTTTACAAAAATGAAAAGCATATAAAGCGATAATATTTATTATAATTCTCTTTCTGGTGATACTTGTATCACACTGTCTCGTCGTATAATGTGACGACGGGGGAATAGTGAGGTTGGGTAAACAGCACCCATTAACCAGGTATGTCTGTGTCATTTGCATACAACGCCACCTGTTGGTCAGGTTCGTTTTTATCAACCAAATATAGCTCATCATGTCATCTAATTATAGCTGACACTCCTGTTTTTTAATAGGTATATCAATAATTGTTTTATATGCCACTTGTCATTTCTGGTGTTCGAACAAGTTAATGAATTCTTTAACGTTTTTGTTTTATTTCTAATATTGCAATTGCATACGGCTAATGACCCTTATCACGTGATCACAACTCGTCACTACGCCAACTCATAATACATATCTTATATCGAAATATGTTGATCATTTTGTCAGATCATTGTCCCGATAGTGAATGGCGGTAAATTCTCTGACAAAGGGTTGGTTGTGACGTTTGTATAAATAATCATAACTACAAAAGTTTTGTGTAATAACATACTTAAATATGAATATAACAGACCAATATTTATACGAAAAGAATTTAACACAATTCAGTTTGTTGGTTTCCTATGACTAGAATTGGTTGGTTATTTCGACTCCCGCGATTGTAAGATTGAAGACTGGTAATCCCTGATCGTTGATATCTGATTGCTACATATTTGGGTAGTATCTCCTTAAAACACGTGTCAGTCAAAGGGCCCACTATTGACACCTGTGCTTCCATTCTTGTTCATGCCCCCATTTAAACATCTGGATAGTCCAGAAGATACACTGTATAAACTGTGATTATGGTTATACTAATTAATTTTTGCTCGATTTTGATGAAAGCTCAAAACTTATATGTACCGCTCTCGAGTTCATTCCAGGGTAGAACTAGTACCGAGTATTGTAGAATCGGTACTGAGTGTTGTAGAACCAGTACTGACTGTTGTAAAACCAGTACTGAGTGTTGGTTTTTCAGAGGCAGCAAATCGAGCTGGGGCCGGACCCACAGCCTCTGACATGAAATAATTTCTTTTTTCCATTGTTATTAAAAACATGAAAAAAGAGATGTATATAGAAGTTGAAATATGTATATATGTATATATGTGTTGTGTTGTGTTGTGCTGTGCTGTGTTGTGTTGTGTTGTGTTGTGTTGTGTTGTGTTGTGTTGTGTTGTCTAGTGTTGTCTTGTGTTGTGTTATGTAAATGAATATACGTGTGTGTGTTATTGCATTACTTGCTCTGTGGAATATTTCACTGAATAAAATATATTTAAATGAAAAAAGAGAGAAAAAACACAGAAAAAAAACACATTAAACAGTTCAAACTTCTCTAAGTTACATCATTTGAAAACCAAGTTCCCACAACTTATTAAAACCATATAAGACGCACATTTTGGTATAACCAGTGCTAGGTACATTTAGGTATAACCAGTGCTAGGCAAATACCGATAACGTCCCTTCTCATGGAAACAGCCCATCATCGAACCCTCGGCCACATTGCGTTGAGTCCTTGAGCAAAACACATTAAAAAAACAAACTAAACATATGTAATCTGAAAACGTAAACTATTCACACTGATATATTCCAAATTCATAGCCTGCCATATCTTATCACTGGCACCCGTCATTATTACAAGCTTTGTTGTCATTGCAGCTGCTTTCCTGGGTCTTCGACCAATCATACTGTCTTATTTATTTGGTGCTGAACATTGATTTGTGTTCTTTATTCTAGAGCAAATAAAAAAAATGCAGGCTTGCCATTCATAGAGAGACACAAATGAAAGAAGTGACACTTACATTTTAATGTTTACCAGCCTCTGTCCTACCAAAATATGATGAGAAATGTAGGTGGCTAGTGTCGTACAAGAGATTTTTTCCTCTTCAGTGTGAACACTGTTGACAAAATGAAAGTAGACTTCCGAAATTATGTATTCATACCCCAATTTCCAAGCTACATTATTTTTTTTCGAAAATCACAGTTTGAACATGACAATGCTTTCAAAATGATTAAAATACATGCCATTCAAATAAAAAAATGAGCGTTGAAATCAGGAAAATACATTTTAAAGAAGAAGAAACAGTGATTATTTATAACCGCTATTATGCGACTACCCCATTGAACCGTTTCCTTTTTCTAATGGAGATACTATGCATTAAAAAGTGTCCTCCGTTGTCGAATTGTCTAAGGCGCCGTTTCATGATCACTTACCTTCCACCGCTAAGGTCGTAGGTTCGAGTCACGCTCGCTCCTAAAACTTTATGTGAGAAAGTTTGCCAGTTACTTGCGGTAGGATGGTGGTTCTACTCAGTCTGACTCAGTTTGAGGTCTTCCTCCACCAGTAAAACTAGATATGCCATATATAACCTCTGTTTTCTACCCAAAATCCCCTCTAACCACAAACAGCTATGCCAGTTAAGTATCCAAGATCACGACTAGCGGTGAGACCAACAACCCCGAGCCCCCCACCCCCACCGCTATCATGCCAGACATTTACATCTCAACCCCAGGTATTCTTAAACTGTTAAAGGACCTGAATCCAAACAAAGCCGCTGGACCTGACAAGATAAAACCACTTGTTCTATAAGAATTACGAGAACAGATAGCACCAATCTTACAGGTAATCTTCACACAGTCTTTTAAGACTGGACAAGTACCTAAGGACTGGACTTCTGCCAACGTGGCACCACTATACAAGAAAGGTGATAAGTCCCTTGCGGCAAACTACCGGCCAATATCCTTGACTTGTACAGCGTGTAAGGTAATGGGACATGTTATAGCATATGGAAACCAACGACTTGATGTCCAACTCCAACAAGGTCATGTGAGACGCAGCTTGTCATGTTGGTGGAAGATCTCACCAGGAAAGTCAGCAAAGGTAAGCAGTCAGATCTAGTTCTTCTGGATTTCAATAAGGCTTTTGACATGGTAAACCATGAGAATTTGCTCCTTAAATAACACAAGTATGGCATCAGAGGTCACACCTTGTCCTGGATACGAGCATTTCTTAATGGTAGGACACAGACAGTAGTACTGGAGGGTGAGAGCTCTGACACAATACCAGTAACATCAAGTGTACCTCAAGGGTCTGTCCTTGGTCCAATCCTGTTCTTGGTATACATTAACGACCTACCCGAAAGCATTACCTCGCAAGTAAGGCTGTTTGCTGACGACACAGCAGTGTACCTAACAATAAATGACATACAAACAGACAATAATACACTCCAAACAGACTTCAATAAACTTCAAGACTGGTCACTCAAATGAGACATGAGCTTCAGTCCTTCCAAGTGCCAAGTAATACAAGCCACAAAGGCAAAAAAAACAACATTTCCAACTACTTACATGCTACATGGACAAGTACTAGAGACGGTAAGCAGTGCTCGGTACCTAGGTGTTGATCTGACAGGCAACTTGTCATGGAAAACTCATGTCAATAGAGAAGCCACAAATGCAGGTCACACATTGGGCTTCCTGAAAAGGAACATCAGGACCAACACACCTAAGGTAAGAGCATGCGCTTACAAAACGCTTGTACGCCCTCAGCTGGAGTATGCTAGCGCTGTATGGGACCCACACACCAAAAACAACGTAGACAAATTGGAAATGATCCAACGCCGTGCAGCCCGGTGGTCTTTAACTGATTTTTCTAGATACTCTAGTGTGACTGAAATTACCACTAAGTTAGGTTGGAGGTCCCTTAAACAACGTCGTTCAGATGCACGCTTGTGTCTACTTTACAAAATAATACACAACCTAGTAGTCATTCCAATGCCAGACTTCATCCCCCAAAAAAAATCTCAAAATACTGCCATTCAATAACCTATAGACAAATTCATACCGGAATTGACTACTACAAATATTCGTGTTTTCGCTTAGCCATTGTTCAGTGGAATGCTATACCAAAAGATATTGCATTGATGCGAGACTTTGATAAGTTTAAACTCGCAGTTGGCATCGTCCCCCACAACAAACCGTAAGCCTTGAAATGTTTTTAACCTGATTTTACTTACTTCACACTCAATTTTAATATTCCTCACCTATTCTTTACAACTATTCTTACTTTTATCTTTTAACTTTTTCTACTAACAGACACAGGTGCTCAACTGCTCATAATTACCCGAGAGGGTGTGCAGCAGAATTGAGAGATAACCTGAAATGTGTTGAAAATGCGTTAAACCCCATTCGAGAAAGGCTTAAAAAGATCAACTTGAACGCCCCTCTTCGAAAGTAAAAAATAAAGTAAGCGTCTGTAGTCTCTTGATTTCATAGTACACGTGTCTTAATGACGTCATCAAAAGTACACAGGAAGTGACAGAATTTCTCCACTCTTACAATCTAATCTTAATTCTTCTAACTAAATAGCATACAAATTACAACAAAATGCGGAGATCACATATGGGTGCGTATCAATTAATTTACATCCAACATTTATAATACCGCTGTTATTCTATTGTATTATAGATACGTATTTAACACAAAAAATCTTCAACATGATGGGATAATTTTGGCAACATTATCAAATGCACTAGTCCATACCTGTCAAGTGTCTGATAGCTTTTAGAGTTAAATATGTGTCCGGTAAGGGAAGTCGGGTTCGAGGAAAAGGGGGACATTTGTTAATTACAGGTCGTCTGTGATGTGTTTCCACAACGGTGTCATTTAATATTGTTTTCAAATTTGTAAACCAGAATTTTTAGTAATTATGTATAAATTTGTTTAGTGTTATTAAACAACGTATTTCTGAGATGGTTTGGCCTCATATTTGCTTTTATAAACAGCTGCAACACCATGATTTTTTTTAGTTTTGGAGGCGGGCCAGCAGCAGTTATGTTTACATTGACATCGATATTATGTTTACATTGATGATCAAGTAATGATTTATAAATCTACTTGCACCGGTTACAGTGGATCAACATTGGGTCAGACACAACTGATATTCAAACAAACGATAAAAAATACAATTTATTCACATAGCCATAGTATTTATTTTCGTGCATTTTGTTTTAATTGAGACTATGATTTCATTGCAAAATGGGTGAGAGTATGCTGTAATCCTTTCCTCCCCAGGCCCACAGGGAAAAGTAAAAAAATATCAACAGCCAATATATTTGAATTGAAGATTAGGTAAATCATAATTTAAAGTGTCATGTGGTGACTGTTTTTTTTTTTAACTTTATGGGGAAGGGGGTCGGTGCTTTTTGAAGGGGGGAAAATGAGCATTTGGGGGAATTTTAATAGGTGGTAAAATAAAATAAAGAAACAAAAGAAATCACAATTATGTACATTTTGCCATATTGGTAGATCATGTGATACGCTCAACAGCAAATATATTTGAATTGAAGAAATGACATTGGATCAATAAGGTAAAATAAAATATTAGCTGCATTTACTTTTTCGTGTCCGACATTTGAAAATCCTCTGACTATGCATTTTATTACTTAGAAAAAAATATGAAAATAGAATGATTTAATTTGTGTATTTTTCACAATGCATTTAGATTTTACAGTGTACTGGATGTTCTTCACTGGACAGGGCTTGTTTCATATTCTGTACAGCAGTCTATTGCATTTGGATTTTTGGTTGTTTTTGCGACACCCAGCATGTTTTCATGTACACTGTGCAGTGTGTTGGCATTTGAAATTAATAAAAAAATGCCAGCACATGAATACTGAAAATTGGATGGTTTTTGCTTTGTTGTTTATCTTTGATTAATATGGTAATTAATGTAAGCAAATAAAAAAAAGGCAGAACGACAAAACATTTTTTTGTTTTCAAATATATTATATTATTATACTCACTGACCCCATATTGCTGAAAAGATATCTATTTAAACATGCCAAAATAATATACACTAGTGAAAAGGGATTTCCTTACTTAGTCTATGCGCCTAGGTTAGACTAAGATAGATTTCCCGCTTAAAGCAACACATCCACGTTTGAACTTTTAAAAAAAATTTTTTAATTGAGTTATGAGCACATTTCCCATACAAACATATGATCAATTAGCTGTATATGAGCATATAAAAACAATCCGGAACAAAACGATGCCCAAATTATAATGCGTGACTAACACTTTATAAAACAAGCGTGTAACTCACCCGAGTCAAAAAAAATTGTCAACATGACTTTCAAGGCAGGTAAAGTACACTACGCACTAAAACGTAAAGTTTTTTAATACGACTCACATAATTCAATTTGAAGCCAAGTTGGAATCCTCGGCAATTTAAAAATAATTTATAAAGCGTTTGTCACGCTTTATAATTTGGACATCTTTTTTTATAATTCTAAAGCGTTCTGGATAGTGTTTGTTAGCACATATACAGCTCACTGACCATATATTTATGTATGGGAAATGTGCTCACAACTCAACTTAAAAACTTTTTAAAAAAGTTTAAACGTGGATGTGTTGCTTTAAAATTGCAAAATATTTTGTGAAATATTAAATGAGACAAGTGATTTCAATTTGATCTATTATACAACGTAGTAAAAATTGTTTTGTCTTTAAAAGAGTCTGAATGATGATGTGATGGTCATCTAGTAGTATTTAAGTGCTGTCTGTGTTTAAAATGAAAATTTCTTTTCGAGTTTATCACTCTGATTTAAATAGCGATTTTGCTACATTTTGATAGGTTTGACATACTTAGCCTTTCATATAATGAAATGTATTTAATCATTTTAAAAGTAATTTGTTTTTTTAAGACATTATTAGCATTTTTTTTACTGATATACTCCCTTTAAGTAACAAATGTTGCAATATTGTATATTTTACATGTTTCAGCAGATGAAGAAAGTTCATCTTCTTCAAAGACTTTCGAGAGATATGTCAATATTTTTAATTGAAAATTCGTCAGTTTTAAAACCCTTGAAAATGAAATTGATGCAAATGGTTCATGATACTCAAAAATTTCAATGATATGGACGTTTATCTTATATCTTTGTCTTGTTTCGTCACTGTTATAGAATGGCAGGTCATGTTAAGTAACTTCAGTAACATTTTTTAATGCAAGGAGTTACAATAAATAGATGATGGAAGACCGTGATGGGAAGACAGAAAACAAATGTGGGAAAGGGTTCAAGACAATTGGAAGATTAAAAAAGCACAAAGAAGAACATACAACAGCAGAAGCCGTGAGAACAAATCTGCATATCTTTAATTGCAATGTTTGCACCAAAAACTTCAAAAATTCAAAAAATTTGGAAGTCCATATAGATAAAAAGCATTCTGGTCCAGTAAATGGGTTTGGATATCAGTGTTGTGGCAAAATATATAAGACTGTTGGAAGGTTTATGAAACACAAAGAGAAACATAAAGTCATGGTGACAAATTCAACATCCAGTGCAACTTGCGAAGAATTTATTTGTGACATCTGCAAAAAGACATTTGACAGAGCGGCTAAATTGCAACGCCATATTACACAGAAGCATGCACTGTGTCGAAAAATTGTGAAATGCCAGTATTGTTGTAAAGTTTTCAGTGATAATGGAAAATTAAATCGTCATATTGTCGTTCATACCGGAGAAAAGCATTTTAAATGTGATGTGTGTAATAAAACCTTTAATCGTAAAGATCATTTACAGAAGCATGCCATGGTGCACAGACCAAATAGCGAACGTCTATGCAAATGCCCTCTTTGTGGAAGGGGGTTTGTCGAGAGTACACTTTTGCGCCGGCACATGAACTCTCACACGGGACACAAACCGTACACCTGCGGTTTGTGCAATATTAGGTTTTATACAGACTCGACATTGAAGCAACATTTGGGCTGTCACACTGGCGTGAGACAATACCTTTGTAATGAGTGTGGGAAATCATTCACGCGGAAAGGCACCCTACAAGTGCATATGAGGAGTCATAACAATGAAAGACCATATAAGTGCATTGTGTGTGACAAAAATTTCACCACTCAGCATGGCCTCACTCGTCATTCGAGGATTCATACGGGTGAAATGCCATACAACTGTTCAAAATGTGGAAGGCAGTTTGCACGCGTGGATGTCTATAATTATCATAAGAACAGGAAGAGGGACTGCAGGGAAGACCATAAAAAAGAAATTTTGGAGAAGAACGAGTTCATAATTAAAACGGAGGGAGAAATTCCTCTTCCAGATATAGAGCAGTGGCTCAAAAATGAAGAGCTGAATCCATAATGGTTCAAACATTCCACAGACATATTCTTATGCGTTTATAAAAAGAATTGTAAATGCTGAACATTGTGAACTTCGGCATTTTGTGCTAATTCTACTGGACAGTGATAATGATGTTAAGACTATCCTCCTTTTTTTTCTGTCCCTACCGTGGATTGATGGATGTGCTTTTTGGAAATATTCACTTAAATTATTTCAATTATATTTTTTGAATACATAATTATGTAAGTGGTAAGAGCTTTTATGCCGCTACCAAAATTGAAAACAGTTTGTTAGTGGACGATTCATTCTGTTAATTGTTGGAGGAAGTTTCTCATAACCTGAATTGAAGACAGGTGAGATAGGAACACTTTAATTTAAATTTAAAGAATGACAGTGAAAAGCAGTGTGCGCAAAAGAAAACTGACACTGACACTATATTGTGTATGTTTCAGCCCAGGATGTGGGCTATCAGCCAACACAGGAAATGTTGGATCAAGAGAATGACAGACAAGAAGAGGTGCTCTCGCACAAAGTCAAAGCTCTTAAATCAGTAAGTAAAAAACTCGGATAAAAAATGTATTCTACTGATTTGACTAAGGTCTTAATATGTTTGATAAATAAACAAATTTTGTTGATTTATAGATTATGTAGATTATATTTGTAGTAATGATGAGCAGATATGGTGAAACATGTTTGCTTTGCTTAAATTTTATTATTTAATGTGCACATACATTTTAAATATTCTATACATTATATACCAGTATTACACTTACCAGTAAAGAATGTCTGTGAAATTGCACAACAATCAGAAATTATCAAAGAATATACTGTCATGTCAAAATATTTCAAATCTAAATATGCTGATGTAATGAAATTAGACTTTTTAATTTTGATTTTGTTCCATATTACTTCAGCATTTATAATCTCACTACCTAAACTTTTCATATCCAGTTACCAGTCATTTTATGTACCAGCTTGCTAGTAAAGGATAAATGATCATACTCCTATAGATGTCATCTGTCATCAATTGAAATCTTAAGTTCTTACAGAAATTCACCACTGTTTGTTTTTCAGTTAACCATAGATATTGGAACAGAAGTAAGGGACCAAAATAAAATGCTTCTAGGAATGGTAAATATTTACTAGTTACAATTTTACTTTATGTTGCCCGTGTGATTCCAGCTAAGAAAAGAATCACTGCCGATCTCTGCAGAGGGGTAGGAATCCTCCGAATGGGTGTCATGTTCATTTTATCGATTTTGTTTACTTTTCTAGTTAAATCATCAACCCCTGTGTGTTTTCAGGGAGCCATATGAGTGATGGCAAGAATAGGACCACTGTGGATCATGCATGTCGTAAGAAGCGACAATTTGAATAATACGATAGAATTTGCTGAAACTCTGCAGTTCTGCAGGTATCAAGGTTCTAGATTCATTCTGCATATTCATTTGTTGGTGTATTTTTTTTAAATCTGTATGTTAATTTGTTGTTTGTAGAGTGAACCTGGAATCTTCCTTCCTGTTGGCGTCGAAAAACCTATAATGTGTTGGTACGCCGTAAAACCCTATTCATTCATTTACTTTATGTTGTTATTCTGGGTTTCTAAGATTAATAATGGAGCTCATTCCTTGTTTTCTACAAAAATAAAATGCCAATGTTAGGGGTCATAGGGGTGAACATTGCATTTTTAGTTACCCCTCCTGAACTCACTCGGAATAATTCTGCTATTTTTTATTAATTTATACTTATTTTTTTAGCTTGATTTTGATGAAAGCTCAGAGTTAATATGAACTGCTCTCGCGACTACTGCCTGGGTAGAACCAGTACTGAGTGTTGTTTTATGAGAGGCATCGAGTCAAGCAGGGGATCTAACCCGCAACCTCTGGCCAACACTTCATCCAAAACATTAACGCCCCTCTTTATTTTATTTTCTCAGTTGCATTCTATGCATTCACTATTAAGAGATGTAATTAATTTATAAACTTTGCTTAGAATTTCAATATGTATCATTATTGTGGCAGTGTCATTAACATAAAAGGTAAATTGATAATCAAGTAAAGACTGGTATGATACACTTTTACTTGTGCAGAAAATAAATTGTATTGTTACATCTGACTGCCAAAACTGAAATTTGGTTTGTACCAACATCAAGTTATGGGGCAAACCAGATGTGACACTGCTTCTAGACTGAGTCTGTTACACAGTCAGAAACTGATATTGGGCTGCTTCCCTATCAAAAATCATGTTTTTTTCCCAATTGAGGCCAAAGAAATTTCCAAAATGATTTTTTTGGTTAATTTTTCTTACACTGTAAGGGGATAAAAAAAATGGATATGAAATACTAGTGAAAACCCTGATAATTAATGGTTAGAATATGATCTTAACAGTGTTATGCTGTATTTTTCAGTTTGATAAAGCTTGAAAAATATCTAACTTATTTCCCCTCAATCACCCTTTTTCCCCAATCTCAAAGGTCTCTTTCCAGTTTACAGGGGGAAATCTCTAATATCAACTAAGATACATGTTTTTTAACAGTGGATGTAACTTAATCAGTCCTGCTTCATGTTTTAGTTTAATCTTTAGAGTAACACGCTAAATCAGTGTTTGAATGAAGTATTTTTGAGTATTTTATTAAAAGTACTGGTCTTTTTCTTTGATTTACTTTTGAAATAATTTAAAGGAAATAACCTGTATATCGTATCATGTACAAGGGTTGTTCGATAAGTTTGTGGATTTTTTTAATAGAGAGAGGCTTTGGAATAAAAATAAAACAATTGTATATTTCGTGAAAATGTATTTAATTCTCTCTTAACTGCAAAAAACTATAGTTTGATACATAAAACAGTTAAAAATCTGCATTAAATTGTTTACAGTCAGTAATGACTACCTGGAGCACGGCAGAGATCACAGTAATGAAAGCATCTAGATGATCAAGAATGTCTCCAAATATCAGATTTGCCATGCTTGTTGTGAACAATTTTCAATTCGTCCGCCATTTTGATTACGTTCAATGTAATCAATGGTATCAAGTGTGATGATTTATTTTCAGTAGTAACATAGATACCAAGTAAAACTGGTCTGATAATGCATTACTTTTCCAATTAAGACAACTAAAAACCTTAAAAAGTCTAAATATTTCTATCTTAGGTAAATGGACACTTAAATACATCTTTTCACTTCAGTAATTTCTGTAAACACTCAGTCACAGAAATTGCTGAAAAAAATGGTACTCCAAAACAGTACAGTGTTATGTACCAGTGCAACTAAAACCCCAGTACATGGGTTTTATCGCACAGCTCTATGTCATACACATACACATTGAAAAATGCTCCAGATAACTGATTGACAGCTGGAATTTATAAAGTAAGTTGCGTACACAATAATTAAAAAAAAATGTATTAACAATTGGAGCTTATAGATATATGTCAAATAAATATGATAAAATTTATTCGCTTCTCTATTTCCAAACCAGGATGATGACTTTGATGCATCGGGTAATCTGCTGCAGTCCACAATGAACAGACTGAAAGTGATCACCCGTATGGGAGGATACAAGCAGATGTGGTACCTCATACTGTTCTGTTTGTTTGTGTTCTTCATCTGTTGGCTCATAGTCCGATCCAGATGATGAAACTTGTAACAGAGAGACAAATGTCGTGGAGTTTGTGGTATAATAGCAGCAACAAGTGCATTAACAGTTTGGAGAAACAACCTGTGGCGCTGTCAGTGTGATATTTAGTATTGACCTCTGTGTCACCATGGATGTAGTCACTGTGCCATCATGCATGTTTGTGTGTGTGTGTGTTTTCAACCATTAGTGTATACTAATTACTTTTAGATTGATTGCGATGAAAGCTCAGAGCTTATATGAACCGCTCTGGAGATTGCTTCCTGGGTAGAACCAGTACTGAGTGTTGTTTTATGAGAGGCATCGGGTCGAGCTGGGGATTGAACCCACAACCTCTGGCGTGAACGGCCAACTCTCTATCCATTACACTACTGCCCCGCTTTTTAACCATTAAATATATATAGTATACTGGATGGAGCAGCTAACCTGTGCCCTGACATTTTATGCATTTTCCCAAAAAGTGTCAAAGTGAAAAATAAGCATTTCAGGCCAAACAGATATGCACAAGTAAATTTCACTGTCGGCTGTGTAAAATCAGTACTTGTCTGTTAATGTCATATACACTTTAATAACACTACTCAGTATTTTGTTGAAGATATTAGAAATACAAAAATGTGGCAGGTTAGCTGGTCTGTTCAGTGTATCTTTTTCAATAGTTTAATTTTGTTTTATAGGCATGGATTTCTATGACATTTCTTGGATACATTAATGTTATCAAAAGAAAGAAAGACAATTCTGTATCATAATACTAAACCATAAAATATGAGTTGTCTTTCCTTTTTTTGAAAATTGTAAATGTGAACAAGTATAATGCTTATAAAATATAATGCTTAGAAATGATTTTTGTTCTATTAATTTTAAAAAATGTTATTTGAAAAGCAAAAATAATCTATTTTCCATGCCTAAATAAATACGAATCCATCCACCTGTTTTTGTTTTGTTGGATGGGATTAGCCATTTATCTTATAACTTTCCTATTTATAAAAGCACTTTAACTGAACTAAAAGAAATCACAGATGCTGAAAAAAAATCCCCAACCATCTATATTTATTGTAGTTTACTTTTTTTTGCTGTTTGGACCGATTTTATTATCAAAGAGTCAAAATTTGCGATTCTTATTTTCATTTATAAACTAAACTATGAATGAGTTAGGAGTTCCAAATCTAGCAAAATTTAACAAAAAAATTATATTTTTATCAGAGCGTGAAATTCCAGTTTTAAAGCCGGGCCCAATTAGCTCAGTCGGTTACGCGTCTGACTATCAATCCAGGGGTCGTGAGTTCGAATCCCCCGCCCGGCAACAGTCTCTGTGATGATTGATATATGAGATTGTGTCTCGTTATCATTCGTCTCTCACCACTGATACAAGTGGGAAAGTTATCAGTTACTTGCGGAGATGGGGTGTACTCAAGTACTGGTTAATCCCAGGAAACAGTGGTTAGGTTAACTGATCGTCTGTTAGTCCTCGATTGCATTAAAATGACGCTTAATATTCAATCAATCAATCAATCCAATTCTAAAAACAAATGGTCTAAAGTGCCATCTCAAGGTCACTTACCTGTCACAGCTAAGGTCATGGGTTCAAGTCGCTTTAAAAAACTTCATGTGAGAAAGTTTGCTAGTTATTTGCAGAAGGATGGCGGTACAACTCAGATTTATTCTGAGGTCTTCCTCCACCAATAATATTGGATATGCCATATATAACCAGGAATGTGTTGAAAATGGTGTTAAACCCCATTAAAAAAAGTATCAAGCATTGACTGCTTGATGACCTTCTTCTCATTACATTATTCTGAAATCGTCCAAATTCACCAATATGTCACCAATATCAAATCGAAGCAAGAAAATTGTTTAAGTGTAACCTGGGTGCCTAGGCCAATGTAAAAATAGGATAACAGTTTAATACTGAAAATATGATTTTTGTACACAATATTGAACCTAGGATTCCTGCCCAGAGAACAAAGGTCAAGGGCAAAGTTTCATTTTAAATTTACTTTGATATCAACAAATATTATGAGTTGTAGTTATTGTTTACTGAAGTTACTTAAGTTGAAAGAAATGTAAAATATTGAAATATTTAGTGCATTATGGGTACCACCAAAATATATTTAAAGCATAACCCAGTTTCATTTAATGTTTGTTTGTTGGTAAGTGAAGATTTGTAAACGTTTTGTTTTTGTCATAATTATGTTTTATTAACATACCGTCTGATGTTTACTGCTGGTCAGACATTATGGTATTTAAAACAATGTTATTTAAATCTCTTGATCATGTTATTAATTGTTTTAAATGTTTGACAAAATGTATAATTTTTTAAAGTTAAATGTAATA
Source organism: Panopea generosa (assembly GCA_029582155.1). Lineage (NCBI taxonomy): Eukaryota > Metazoa > Mollusca > Bivalvia > Adapedonta > Hiatellidae > Panopea > Panopea generosa. The sequence goes on from CM055902.1 coordinate 52,849,624, forward strand.
GGAAATACTACATGTACTATTGGTGTCAGTGATTTTTTTCCTTTTCATTTTTTTTTACCGGGTGAGCGCTGAAGTGGAATGGTCCTGCGTGAGCATGTCAATTTCAGTTTAATTGATAATTCATATAAGTCAGTCATTATTTTATTTAATATTACAATTTTGCAATTTTACCAGTTATTATTCACTGGGCATTCTCTATAATTCATCAAAAACCATAAGATAATACCATTTAACATAGGAAGTATGGTACTTACTATTCAAAAGCAAAATACACCATACACAATAGATATTTTACCAGATATTTAAAAACCACAGCTATGACCTAGTGGTAGAGCAACCTCATATGCGGAAAGTTCTGTGTTCTGACTGATAGAAGATTCCTCACTTGAGGCATTTAGAGGATAGTTTTAGGTCTGGTTGGCCCGGTTTCAGTATAATGTGACTGTCTCAAATAGATTCTGTTGCAATATCACTGAAAAATTGTTAAAAACGATGCTAAACACCATACAACATCAACCAGATATTTTTGGTATTTTGCTTTTTTTGGTAGACCTATTCTTTCATATCGATTTGAGATTACTGAATTATTAAAAATTCACTCTTTCTATAATTATGAGTCTACTTACCATTTTGTCAGCACAATATGCTAACTATTAAGATATACTGCTTTGATAATTGTACAATTGATGATGAATCTGCTGTCTTCACTTCTTGAGGCAATGAAAAACAAATGGTATATGATTTAATATAATAGGCCAAATTAATATATAATATTTAGATAAGATTTATTTTGATTCTTTGTTTATTTGCATTGTACATGTACATTTTGTATATCCAGGATGGTGCTTTATAGTCAATTTGATAAAGTATTCCCCATTTACTTTCATTGTTAAAGAGGTTTTCATTTTCAATCATATATTATACATTTTTTCGACATACATGTATTATGATTATGACATTGTTATTGTATGTTGCGTAATATTAAAATAAAAATGTCATTGAATGATGTTTGATTTTGTTTGAATATTTAGCATCATTTTTATGCCATCAAGGGCTAAAAGACGATCATTTAACCAAACCACACTTTCCTAGGATCCTTGAAAGTTAACCAGTACCGGAGCACACCCCGTCTCCGCAAGTACCTGATAATTTTCTCACTTGAATCAGCGGAGAGGGGCGCATGTGGTATATTAATCGCCATGGATTGATAGTCCGGCATGCTACAGACTGAGCTAACCAGGCCTGACATAGAATGATGTTGAACTTCAACAACTGTTACTGATTGTTAATTTTCCGACTAGATCTATCCCAAGTCCACAAATAATGAATGAATGGGGTTTTACGGCGTACCAACACATTGTAGGTTATTCAATGCCAAATGGAAGAAAGATTCCAGGATCACTCTACATATACAAAAACAACAAATTAACATACAAATTAAAAAAATCACATCAACAAATAAATGTAAAACCTTGAAACCTGCAGAAATGCAGAGTTTCAGCAAAGTATATCGTATAACACAAATTGTCACTTCTTACGACATGCATGAGCCACAGTGATCCTATTCTTGCCATCATTCATATGGAGGTCCACAAATACTTACTCAACTTATCCGTCTATCTGTCAAACAGCTCCCTATAAACTTTAATGGCATATATTGTATATTAATCAAGTCTTGGGCGAGCTTTTCACTCACTTGAGCACATTGACCATTGGTGAACATGCCTGATTGCTTTTTGTTGGTTGTCGCCACAATGTCTTAGTTTTTTTTCTTTGATTTTAAAAAGGAATTGGTCTGAGTGTATATGGCCTCAGAGGCTGACATTTTTTAACATTATATTATCTTGGAAGAGCAGTAAATTTGGAAGTATAGTATCCCTTTTCAATTATTGAGATAAGTGTATGGGCACGTATGTGGGTGTATATGTTTATGTATGTATGCATATATGTGTGTATAGGTATGTATATGTGTGTGTATAGGAATGTGTATGTATATATTTATATATGTGTATATATATGTGTGTGTGTGTATATGTGTATGTAAATTGGCCATCCAGTCCAGATGTGTTGCATGTAAATCCATAGTATATAAGTCATGGTCAACACCAAATTTATTTGGTTTGGCAGAGGCCTTGATATTGTGTCTATGGTTTGCATTGTAGCTAGGCGCTCTCGCTGTAGTCTAGTCTGTACATTTTATGTCTTGGTTATTCGCAAATAATTATCTCCATATATATATCATACATTGTAAATGAGCATCTGAAAAGATCACAAAAATCATAAATTCTGTTGTTGTGAATTTAATTACCTCCCTTTATGTGTGTATGTACCTGGTATATATATATATAAGTGTCTCCCTTTGTATACATATATATTTCAATTATCTACCTATATATATATATATATATATTGAAATACATATGTATACAGTATGAAGGGAGATAATTAAAATGTATATAAATATGGGGATAATTATTGGTTAACAACCAGGCATATATGAGTGTAGAGTTGTGTGTGTATGAGTATATATATGTATATGTGTATATATATTTGTTTATCCTGTCAGTACTTTCTGGGATTGATCTTGAAAACAATGAAGTATCTTAAAGTGAAAGTATGTTTTTTATTACCGCTCTATCAAAGAGTTGCCTTAAATTTTGTGTAGATGATGTTATTGTGTTATTATAAATTTTAAGTATTATCTTGCTGGAGAGGGGATGGAAATTTAGAGATAAATCTGTACAATACCTCCAATAATGCTGATCAATGCAACTTGCATGCACACAGATTTTGCCTTTTTACCGGTACCTTACATAGCAACACTGCCACAACAATGAATAATACATTTTTTGTTAAGAACAATTTGGGTCTCTTCATATATTATTTTTTTAGTACATATCTTAAATGACGAGTAATATTTCAATTATATCTATGAATGTACAGGGTCTTGGAGATAAAAATAAGCGACAAGATACATTTGACTTTCTCAAAAGTAAACAATATTCAATTTATTTTCTTCAAGACACTCATTTTACAGATACAGATATACCTTTCATATGTACTCAGTGCGGTAATGAATATTATTTTTAGCAATTTTTCTAGCCAATCCAGAGGTGTAGCTATTCTTTTCAACAACAATTCTGAATTCAAGGTACATTCAACAGAAACGGACCAAAATGGAAATAAAATTACATTAGATACAACTTTATGTAATAAACCATCATTGCTGGAGACTTCAATGTAGCCCTGGATCCTAATATAGACTTTTGAATACATTAATACAAATAACCTAAATGCTCGAAAAAGTCTTCAAGATTTATTGATTGAATGTATTTGACAGATTGTTGGTGCAATCATCATTAAGAAGAAAAAAAGTTCACATAGTCAAAAGAAAGCAAGACTTGACTATTTTTTAATCTCAACATGTTTAATGATGGATATTGATACTGTAGATATAAAAACAGGATATAGAACTGACCATCCTCTTATTCGTTTAATACTAGAATTTGGAAAATTTGAAAAGGAAAATCATATTGGAGATTCAACAATTCACTATCAAAAGATATTAACTATGGCACATTGATAAAATAAAGAATAAAATAAATCGCATAAATAACAATACGCTAAAGAGACATTTCATAATTATATAAATAATGTTCCAAATGAGGAGTTACAATTTAATATAAGTGATCAACTATTTTTAGAAGTGCTTTTATGTGAAATTTGTGGAGTAACTATTTCTCATTCCTCTTACATCAAACAACAAGATCAAAGGGAAGCAATACTATACAATGACATCGAAAATCTAGAAAAAGAAATCAATTAAAATCATACTTTAGTAGAATAAAAAAAAAAGAATTAATTGATATAAGAGAAAAAAAAATTAGGAGGGATAAGAATAAGATCACAGGCAAAATGGGTGCAAGAAGGAGAAAATAACTCCAAATATTTTTGCAATTTAGAAAATAGGAACTATACATCAAAATCAATGTTACAGCTTCAGGCATCTATCTAATGGTCAAATTTTAAAAACTTAAAGAAATGAAATGGTTCTATAAAGAGTTATATTCACAGACGGAAATTAAAAATATACCGGTAAACTTAAATGATACTTTTTCACATTTAAATATATCAAAATTAAATGAAATTAAGAAAACATTACTTGAGGGTCCCATTACTTATGAGGAACTGCTAGTGTTTTTTTTAAATATATGTCGAATGATAAAAGTCCAGGCTTTGACGGATATTGAAATTTACAAATTCTTTTGGATAGATGTAGGACATTTCTTACTGCGTGCTATAAATGAGAGATATACTAAGGGAGAACTTTCAGTTTTACAAAGGCAAGGGGTCATAACATGTTTACTGAAGAAGAACAAAGATAAATTGTTTTTAAAAATATCGCACCAAATTTCACTTTTAAATGTTTCTTGAAAGTTAGCATCTGGGTGTATAGCCAAAAGAATGAAAGATATTTTACCATTTATTATTAATGAGGATCAGACAGGATTTTTGTCGGGCCGATACATTGGCGAAAGTACTTGATTATTATATGATCTAATGTTTTATTTAGAAAAGAATCATGTACCAGGCATGTTACTACCAATTGATTTTGAGAAAGCGTTAGAATCAGTTGCCTGGGCTTTTATTTTTGCTGTTCTTAAAATTTTAAACTTTGGTCCATCCTTTATTAAATGGGTCAAAGTATTTTATACAAATATAGAATCATGTGTTATAGTCAATGGACACTTGTCAGAGTGATTCTACTTACAGAGAGTCTGTAGACAAGGAGACCCATTATCCCCGTATATATTCATTTTATGTGCAGTGATCCTTGCTGTTCTAATCAGAAATAACTCTAATATAAAAGGAATACAGTTTGACAATACAAACTTTTTAATTTCACAATATGCCAATGATACAACACTCATGCTTGATGGTTCAGAAAAATCACTTGTAAACACACTTCAAACACTCTATACTGAAATCTCCGGCCTTAATATCAATGTTGATAAAACTAAGGCAGTTCAATGAAAGGTTCAATGAAAAAAAGTAATATTAAGTTATGTGAACAATATAATCTTTCTTGGGACAATGAATTTACTGTCCTTAGTATTTGATTTTCAGTAGATCTAGACAAAATGATTAATGTGAACTTTGATGATAAAATACATGATATTAAACAGCTTCTTATCCATTGGTCAAAACGAATATTAACACCAATTGGTAAAATAACAATCTTAAAAAGTTAAGCCATATCAAAAATGAATCGTCTTATCTTAGCTCTACCAAACCCTAACTCAAATAAGATTAAATAGATTGAAAGTTTATTTTTTTTAATTTATTTGAGACGGTAAACCGGATAAGGTGAAAAGAACTACTCTTTGCAACTCGTACATAAAAGGGGGTCTCAAAATGTTTGATATAGACCTTTTTATTAACTCACATGGATAAGACGCCTTTTAAACTCAAATAAAAACTATCTAGTTACATGTATATTTAATTCAATGTACCCATTCATGTCAAATGTTGGCTCACATGGACCAGATTTTATTAGTAGACACAAAAACAGAATACATTATCCGTTCCGGAAAGATATTTTAGAAGTTATCAAACATATTCAAACTTACTAAAACCTGCAAATTGGTACACATTTCAAAAAATTCCAATTTGGTTTAATCCAAACATTAAGGTCAAAGGCACAAGTATATTTCATAACCATTGGTTCTTTAAGGATGTTTTATTAATAAATGATATTATGAATACAAATGGTAATTTCTACTCAATGATTGATTTTATTAATAGGTACAGCATAAATACAAACTTCAAAGAATAATGAAGGATTGCTAGCATCTGTTAAAAGGTACTTGTCTAAACTTTCAATTGTTCATTTAGCTAGTAATGGAGGGGCACCTACATGCCCTTTATCAATATCAATAATTATGAAAGATACAAGAAGAATAATTATTAAATGTTTATATACATGTACTTCAATAAAGCATTACTTCCTTTTCAAAAAAATAAGTTGACAAAGTCAGATAAAAAGTTCAAAGTGGAATGTTTTATGGCAATTGGATTGTTTTTTATGCATTTATCTATCATCAATAAATGAAGTCCAACACTCAATTTAACACGTATTGTTGCCTTATAGTTTATACATTATAATAAGTGCAAAGCATTTTGATAACATAACAAGGTTTGTTAGAGTAGATGAACACTTATTAAGGAATTGTATGTGAAATTTAGCACTTTTTAAGTTGTGTAGTATTTCTTCAGAATTGGCAGAGCTTAAGCTTATATATTTATTGTTTCGAAATATCTCTAATACAAATGATTAACCTGCCAGATGTTTAATGATATTCCACTATGTCTACAAATGCATATATGTACAATATATCTTAATGTCTGGTAGCCATTGAGTTGTTGACCCTGGTTTCACTAATTTAACATATTTTGATAGTTTCCTCAGCGATATTTTTAAATGCTAAAACATCACACTTACTGATTATGTTGCAAGTTATACTTAACCCTTTACTCCATAGATACATGTTTTCCCGCACCAATCACAGGCCATTGAAAACAGTGCAGGAAGAGTTCAGATTGCTCATTAAGAGCAATCTGAACACTTCCTGCACTGTTTTTCACTCTGTCAGTTAATATAAACATCCATATATATCACCCTTTGCTGATATGTGGTGAATAAATGCTTTCAATATTAGAGGTGTCCAAAGGTGTCTATATGGAGTAAAGGGTTAATCATTAAGTGCAGAGGTGTATGGACTGTGTGTGGTAATTTAACTGTGAAGTATTTCAAATAATAATTAAATGGTTGAGGAAGATATCTGTTTGAGCATTTCCTTTTCCCATCTTTGAATATAATAATTGAACATACAGGTACTGGGTTTAATTAAAAACAAAGTCATTTTACATGAATAAACTTTTTTAATTGGTTAACAATCAATAAAATACTGACAACTCTTTTATAAATATTTTCTACATATATTTTGCAAACAGTATGTTGTTGTGTATTAAAATATAGATAATACATACACGTGGAGACACATTTCATTTAAAAAAAAGAGGCCCAAGAGGGCCTGAGGACGCTCTACTGACTCATAGTGGCCATAGCACTTTTTGAAATGCAACAGAAACATCGGGGCAGGGTTATTTTTAACCCTAGGGTCACCATTTGAACAAATCTTACAAAACTATAGTTGGTCATCATTAATACATAATCATTTTGAAAAACTGTTTGGCCGTTCATGAGAAGAAGATTTTTTAAGTTTTGGACTATTTTAAGTAATGGTGGCCATCTTGAATTTCAGATTGAAAAAAAAAATCTTCTGTATAATCTCCTATGCAATAGAAACATCCATGTGAAGCTTCAGTTTAATTGACCTAGTGGTTTCAGAGAAAATGCTGCCAACAGACGTCAGACGACGGATGACGGACAACGCATCATCGCATAAGCACTTCTGGCCTTTGGCCAGTAGAGCTAAAAACCCATCTCTTTTAAAACTTAAAATAAATATATTTATTTGGATTAAACATGACACCAAAACAGGAAGTCAAATTTTAGACTCGTTCTCACTTCAACACATACATAAAAAAACGGCTTTAAAATAAAATAACATCAACAAATGAAACGTTGTTGTTGTATGGTGTTTAGCGTCGCTTTCAATAATATTTCAGTTTTATCTATGACTCGGATACTCTACCACTGGACCATGCGCTCCACATTAGCATAGTCAGGGTAAACAATATAACCTGGATTTGAATCTACATCTGAACATTATTTGGGAGAGTACAAACTCTGATAGTGATCCTGAATGAATGTATTGTGTTTTAGACATGTTGACACATTATCTCTATATCATACTAAACACTTCTTGCAAGTATTACAGGCAGCCTCGTTTTCAAGGATTAAATGTTTTGGTTTTCAAGTTCAACGAAATCTTTTATGATGCTCACCATTTGTTTCCCAGTGCTTCCTAAAGTAAGAAGAAGATTTTCAAAGTTAACCTTGAATTTGACAGTTTTGGCCCAGCCACCAGGGCCCCAGTGGAGTGGGGACCATGCAATTCACAATTTTGATTCATCTTTAGATACCAAAGCTTTATACAACATTTCATTATGATCGAGCTTACGGTTTTTTAGATGAAGTAGAACATGTCAATTACAGATGACACATAAGGGACGGTGAAAGACAAAAGGCCATCGCAAAAGGTCCATTGAGACAAATTCTCAGGTGACCTAAAAATATCATTTTGCATGTCACAAGGAGGGTGAGGATGAGAAAACATACAGAATAAACATTTTTCAAACAATATCTTAAACTATTTAGAAACAAACCAAGAAAACAGTCACTTGAATATTAATTTGAGTTTGAAATGAGGAACGATGATGAATAAAAAATTATATGAAAGTAATTATGATTCTGAAGAAGAATACACAGATCTCAACCCCCAGTCCCCAGTCTGGTGTCCACAATCAACCCCCAGTCCCCAGTCTGGTGTCCACGATCAACCCCCAGTCCCCAGTCCGGTGTCCACAATCAACCCCCAGTCCCCAGTCTGGTGTCCACAATCAACCCCCAGTTAAGTCCAGGCCTTCAAATTCACATCAAGCCAGCTGCTACCATCAGACTGCAACCTCCTGCTGGAAGAACATTTGCCTATTTCTTAGGCTTAGCACATTACTCAATCAAACAGATTTTCAAACAGGTCCTTGAGGTTATAAAACCTTTTTCATGTTCAACTTAAAATCGTACCGAAACAAAATGTTCAGGATTCATATAAAAATTACAGATTAAAGCTCAAACATTTGACTCAGCCTCGAATTGAATGTATTAATGAAGATTGTAATAGAACATTAAAGGTGTTTTGCATTTATTTTGTTGTTATGAGTCCTATTAATCTTGGTTTTACAGCATCCACCTCGCATGCAGAAGGCCATGTATTTGATTCCCGGTCGAGTCATACCAAAGACTTGAATAAGGGTACTAGAAGCGTCCTCGCTTGGTGCTCAGCATTGAGAGGATATTTTAGGTCTGGTCGGTCGGGTGTGAGTATAATGTGACTGTGGCGCATCATACCATGTGCCTGCGGCATGATACTCCAGAGTGGCAGCACTTGGAATACTACCTCAAGTAGACGCCGTCACAATATAACTGAAAAATTGTTGAAAGCAACACTAAACACCTTACAACAACATAATCTTGACTTGAACATGGAACAAAGTTTTATAATCTCTGGACCAGTTATCAATTAACATCAAAGTTTTATTATCTCTGGACCAGTTATCAATTAACATCAAAGTTTTATAATCTCTGGACCAGTTATCAATTAACATCAAAGTTTTATAATCTCTGGACCAGTTATCAATTAACATCAAAGTTTTATAATCTCTGGACCAGTTATCAATTAACATAAGTTTTATAATCTCTGGACCAGTTATCAATTATCATCAAAGTTTTATAATCTCTGGACCAGTTATCAATTATCGTCGAAGTTTTTACATGCTATCATTATAATGTAAAATCATTTGTAAATAAAATGAAAAATTATGCTTACATTTTAATGTTTATAATATAATATAATAATTGTTTATTCATAAACACCATTATACAACTGCAGGATTTCTATAAAATAAGATTTGCATGAATATTATGAAATTACATGTACAAACCAACTCTTTTTTTTTAATTTTGGGAATCTATTAATTAAATATTTGAACTAAAGAATGAATGATCTGACAATGACTGACACAAAATCTACCAGAAATGTCAACCTGCTTTTATATGGTAAGGAAATCTGATATATACATAGTCATGTATTTAAATATCAGACAAGATTTTACAAGTGACAATAGTTTGGCTTTGACGGGTTTGTTTCTAGATGTTGTTCTTTCAGAAAAATGAAATGTTTTTTTGCTTCGAATATTGTCAAGATTTGTGATTGATTATGATGTTAAAATGTTCATGAATGTAACGTTTTTGATGTCATGAAGAAACTGGTAGTTTTAACATATCTTGTGATCATAAAACAAATGCAATTTATTCCTTGAATAAAAATTGAATGTACAGCTACTATATGTATGATAACGTGTTCTATCTAAACTACTTATGGACTGTTTTGTTGAATATAAAAGTTTGTTTGATTATTAAGTGTCATTTAATGCCATCGAAGGCTAACAGATGATCAGTTACCCTAAACAATCCTGGAAGGTATGAGGAAGAAAATGATGTAATGATCACTATTAACTACTGAAGGCAAGTTTCAAAAATTTTCAAAGTGTTTATAAAAACATAGATTTCAAACAGTAGTACACATATAATTCTGTGAAGATTCAAACAATGTACCTACCTAACCTTGTCATACATTGTGAAGACCTACAATTATGATGTGTCACAATATCTTTGACAGCTGATTGAAAACTTTGTGACAAAATGAAAGTACATGTACATGTATTACAAATGTAATCGGATTGTAATAAATAATGAATACAAGTTGTCCTAAATAACAAATATATGTTGGTATTTTAAAATGAGACACATAACACTACTTATTTCTGATGATTTAAATTATCTGCGTGATGCAAATATGAATTTGAAATATCACAGAAAGCAGATCCTTAATTTCGGAATTATTTCAGAAAGGGACATATCTCATGAATGTTGAAATGTTTCTTATGTTTAATTGATATAATAGAAACTAGACCTACCACTGAAGGTGATAAATACCCCAACCTTAATTAAGGCAGCTTTATGAATTCAAACTCATATCCTTAGATTGACAGCCAGACCTGACGTATTAGTTGTTTCAGAAAGCAATCATAATACATTCACAGGCAGAAAAAATTGATTTGATGGGTGATGATTGACCAGTAATTGCTGTGTGTTCCTTTAAAAATGACCAAAAAGCCAATGTTACAACATTACATCACAAATCATTTAAAAACATTTCACCAACAATGGAAAATCTCATATAAAATGGCTGAGCTTTGCAAGTCATTAGTTCTGGTTTTGGCTTTTGATATAAACTGTAATATTTCAACTTTTCGTGTAAAGTTTTTAAACTCTTAACACCACTGTTAGTCAGAATATCACTTGTTAAACTTTTTAGTAATTCTAAAACATCGGTATGTTTTTTACTAACAGTTTTAGACTGTTCTCCATTAGTATCAAATGTTGTAAGCTTTAAAGTAGGTTCTTCTCTTTTATTTTCATCATTATCATCATTTGCATTATATTCTTCAAAAGGATCTTCCTCTTCCTCTTCATTTCTATTGTTGTTTTTTTTATCATTCTCTTCATTATCCGTCATTTCATCTATATCATCTCTATGATTGATCACTTTTTCCATATCTTCATTTGGGTTATTTTGATCGCTCTTTTCATTCACTGAAGCTGAATATTTCTTTTTATTTTGTTTTAATTCAGAACTATCACAGTTGCCACCTTCACTGCAACTTTTTTCATCTGGGTCTGAATCGGTATCACTTGGTGTTGGATCTTTTATTTCAAAGCTTTTCTTTGGAGTATCTTTCTTCACAACTTGAATACCATCTCCGGCTATTGTTATTTTTAAGTTTTTATAATTACTACCCAAGGTAAACTTTTGTCCCTTAGTGGACAATATTTTCTGATGCTCGCCTTTAATATCTGTTCTCCATGCTTGCTTATTTCCCTTTACTAAACTCTCCATTATTCCATCTCCTTCTCCAACAGTGCCATTCTGTTTCCTGTCTTTGGTCCATCTGACACCCTGAATTTCATCACGTTTATCTGTGATATCGAGTAGGGCAAGAAGATCAAGGTTGTCATGGAATTCCTCTACGGCATAATCATCTTCTTTTTTCTGTGCACTACAGCAATATAATGCAGCTGTGTCTATTGGATGGGCCTCAGTATTAAATACATAACTTCCTGCAATGTAAACACAAACAGAATAATATTATATGACAAAGAGTCACAGTTGAAATTTTTATGAGTATAAGGATGAGATTAGAATATTTAAACCCTCTGGTTCACTGGGTATTTTTTATCAGAACCAAAACTGTTGAGGTTCCTATCAAAGCAGTGATACTGAGAGTTTGAACCTCAGTAACTGTATCTTTTTTTTTTCTTGCACAACCGTACTATATCTTTATGAAATCCAATAGAGATGAAGCCAGTAAACATTATAGAATTCATATAAAATATTGTAGCTAAAGGTATATTTATGTCAGAAAACAATTATAGCTTGACAGTTAACAGGCCCCTTGCCAGGCGCTTTTAGCGCCGTGGTACTACAGCGCCTTGATTTCCGAAGTCAATATCCCGCAGCGTCTAGATTTCAGCGAGTCTTATCTTTATCACCGCAGCAATAGCAGGTCCTTTAAATTTATCTTCATTTGACCTACATGTCTGCCACTGACACGCGTGTTGTTCTGATTGTAATACACAACCTCCAGACATCAGGGGTCGTATTCACCAACTGTTCTTGAGAATATTCTTAGACTTAAGCTTGAAAATCCAAATTTCAACCTTAGCTATCTAGTTTCCTATGACAGATATAATAAGTGTGAAAGTTTATTTGACTGTTTATTAGGTGTCTCTACATGCTTGCAAAATATGGTCTAATACAAATGTCTCTAATTGTGTTTTTCAAAATTCATTCTCGAGTTCAAGTCTAAGAATATCCTTAAGAATGTTTGGTTAATACCACCCCAGGACCAAGTGTGACATTACACATGACTGCATAGTTGGACACTTGATACACTGGTGTTGTTTATGTTAGTGATTATCTTCAATTAACTTCTTCATCCCAAATTTATTGATCTTTTTTGTTAAGACCACCATAATATAATTACATCACCCGACAACAACATACGATTTAATTGGTTTGTTTAAAACAAAGTATAATTATCTACCCGCGGACTTCCCAAAAGGTGATGAAAACCATTTTCTTGGTCATAAATAAATTATTTACACGGAAAAGTATGAACTAATCAGAAGTCAGAATACACTCGTAGCAGGCCGTAACCCCGCCTACTTTATTATATATATATGCCGAGATGCCGTGTAACAATGTTATCTCAAGTAAATTTCACAAATTATATATATCAATATGTGCAATATCGGATACGTTTATAAATACTCTGCAACAGATTTGAAAAAAAAAATCTGCATATTAAATTCTGCAAATACATTCATTTGGTTCAAATTTACAGCGGCATTACTATAATTGCATGCATATTCCCACTGTTTGTCAGATGGTGTCAAACGCTAATTTACTCAGAACAAAAAGAAACACCAAGTAATGCAAAGTCTATTGTGACAAAAAAACTAAATTGGGACATTGTGTTAGCAGTGAAAATAACTTTGAAACAAACATCTACATTTGCAGATTTGTTAGAATTGTGGCTACACTTTGATGTAACATACACCTTGGGCCCTGGAATATATGCACATCCAGATGTAATTAGACTGTTTTTGTTTCTGTTTTTCTTAATTTAAATTAAAGTGAAATTCATAATGAATATTTTTAAATCAAAAGACCGTTTTATTAAGCTTTTCAAAATTTCCCATGGCTGATTGCTTAATTACTGTATCTTAAAGAAAGTTGTTTATGCATAGAATACGGCACTTTATCATTCAATGTCCAACACCAGCAGACTTCAACTTTCAGAAAGCAGGGGAATACTGGCATGCTGAGAAACCAAGGAGGGTGCTGTTTATGTTCCTTGGTGAGAAAAAAAAATAAATGAAAAAATTGTGCTATTTAAACTTAAAAATGACAATTAAAATCAAATCATTTTATTTGTTTAGCAGCAATATTTAGTCCATAAACACTTTTAAATGGCACCATGTAAAGTTGAAAAATGACAAGAAAAAGTCCATTTTAATGCATTTTTTTTTTATTTTAGTCCAATATTTAGTCCCATGTACACCTAAAAAAACTCCATTCTAAGTTCAAAAATGAAAAAAATCAAAGCCGAAAGGGGGTACACCCATCCACTATGACGCATATTTAGCCCAGCATCCAAAAAAAAAAACCTTGGGAAGGGCCTGGTTAACTGTAATTATCAATTAAAAAAGCAACCTGTAAATGATTCTCAATGGAGGGGTCAGATTTAATGTATACTAGAAATCTCTCAGTTGGAAAATATATGATCATTTTGGAAGAGGTTTTTTATACATTTTTATCTTCAGCTTTGCAGAAAGCTCCGATACAGAAATTGCCGTGTTAGATAGATTTTTCTGCCACCAATCCCTTTTATGTTTGTCCAAAATTAAACTTGAATATTGTAAACACTGCCAACATACTGTCTATGGTTCGGAAGTTTTTCAAGCCAGCCCTACCATGCACAAAACAAACTGGGAAGGCATTTTTCTCTCTTTTTTAAAAGATACTAAATTACCAAATATTGATAGTTTTACCTGTATCTATGATGCACTGCCCATTAGGTGTGTGTGTAATGGTGCCATGGTCACCAGTATTATGGATGAAGTTGTCCGGGTCGAACAACAGGTACAAGTATTTGGTTGTCTCAGCCAGGAAGAAACTCTCCATCCTGTTTTCCAGCGTATGTGTGTTCACATCCTTCACCTGGTCGTATAGCATTTTTTGCACATTGTATTTATTACTGAATATTTACATTTCTGCTGCAACAGGTCTAAAAGAATTATATAGATTATCTGCATTTTATTTCCTATGAAAAAAATTGCAGCTCGGTTGTCAGACCTAAAAAGGACCAGTATATATTCTCTAAATTCATTGGTGGCACGATCTTGTTTGTTTTCGTTTTAATTTTTTTATTATTTCATAATATATACATTTTGCAAATATACACAGTTATTTTTTTTTTATGAATGTCTTCTATGAAATAATGTTATATTAAGAAAAGACGAGGAAAGTAAATGAAATGGAAAAAAGACTTGGATAGAAGAAGGAAAGAAACATGAGTAGGGTGCTTTACACTGTCAATTTGAATTAAAGTTCAGTTGTGAATTTTTATTTATAGAAAAATATGCAATCTGTTCCATTTATTTTCATGTTGCATCACCTTATCATTGTAGCTCGCTATTATTTTTTTTCTAAGTTTTCATGATATTTTAAATACCGGAAATTCATAAAAATGCTGAACTTTGGAATTGTCTGTTCATACTTGTTTTTGAAGTAAATTTTTTTTCCATAAATCAATATGCAGTTGAATTAACTTGAGTAACCACTCTGGTCAAGATTCCCAAGAGAAATCGTTGAATAATCCAAGTTTTTAATTCAGATATACTTCAAGTTCTGTCCAAAAACCTCCCAAAATAAATGTTTTGTTTGTTTTGACATGCATATTGTAAATATCACAAAAAATTATTATAAATATTACATTCATACAGAAATTTATTATAAATGTTAAATTAATACAAAAATTTATTATAAATATTACATTTATACAGAAATTTATTATAAATTTTTACATTTATACAGAAATTTATTATAATTAATACATTATACAGAAATTTATTTAATCCTTAATTACCGATTTATTATCTTTAACGAATACAGATTTTTCTCTTTATAACATTTCCATTTTATGTACTATAGATACATGAGTAAATTTTAATCTATATTCATTTGAAGTTACAAAACAAATTACTTCTTTTTTTTTTTTTTTGGCAAATTTTATTTGATGATACGTACATTTGTGTATACAATACCTTTGCATGTACATGTACATGCCTTTGAGTGTACATGCCTAATTCTTTATTTTATCCAAAACTGTCACTGTTGACCTCTCATAAACACAAATATTATGCAAAGTTCCAGGAATACTTGGCTCAAGTAAGTTCCTGACCAACAGCCATACTTAAGAAATGATCTATGGAACAAAAGGGTATCAACATTAACCCTTTATGCGTTTTCCCACACCAATCACAGAAGGCCTTTGAAAACAGTGCAGGAAGAGTTCAGATTACTTGGTCTGTTTTCCACTCTGTCAGTTAAAATAAACATAATTCACCCATAATCCAAAAGCCTTCTATATTAGAGGTGTCCAAAGGCGTCTATATTAGGTGTCCAAAGGCGTCTACATGTATATGAAGTAAAGGGTTAAGCAATCAGAAACCATATGTTAAGTCTATTTAAAACTTACAGTTGCATAACCACAGCTGGTGCGAGTGTTGTGTTCTATGGAGTGTAGCATGTCTGCACCAATCTCGAGCAGGTAGGGATCTTTGGTGGCCTGATACAAGTACATGGCTGCCTCTATCAGCTCTGAAAATCATTGACAAAATAAATCATATGGTTACTGACTGATCCATTCACCAACCACGTAACTGAATGATGCATTCACAAACCATGTAACTGAATGATGCATTCACCAACCATGTAACTGAATGATGCATTCACCAACTGAATTATTAAATCATGCATTCATCAAGTTATTGAATGAAGCATTCGCAAACCATGTAACTGAATAATGAATTCACCAATGAATTACTGAATGAATTTTCTGACACAATAACTGAATGAGGAATTCATCACCAACCTTTGGCTGGTAATAATTGGTGGTTTTGATAAAATAACATTCCATAACGATATGATGGTTGTACCATCATATGTCCAGTACTTTACCTAACATACTGATAACAACATCACTTAAATAGGAATGTGACAATTTATACCAGAATTTATAACAGAAATTAAGATTAATTTCATGAGAAATAATTATCTTTCTTTTATATCTTAAAAATTCTATTCTGCATCTATTAGCAGAAAATACGATCTTAAGATTCATCTTTCTTGATGAGATCATAATTTTTTTTTTTTTTAATAATTTTAATGTCATTTCCAGTACATTCAAGTAGAGCAATTCAGGCCCTAGTGGGCCTCTTGTTTATCTCTATATGAGATTTACTGGTTGTATATGGCAATGGCATGTCAAGTGTTACTGTTGGAAGAAGACCGCGAATGAATCTGAGTAGAACCACAGTCATTTCCGAGTAACTAATAAACCTTCTCACATAAAGTTTTTGATCCGACCTGGACTCTAACCTACAACCTTAACGTTGAGAGGTAAAGTGATGGGGTCTTAGACTATTTAGCCATGAATGACCATATGCATTGAAAAATCAAGCATAAAATGATCTTTTCTAATATACTCTAATATACTAAAATCTACATCATGATTTTTTTTTTCAAATGTAAGATGGATAAAATATGAATGTACATGTAAAATTAAGTTAAAAATGTGCCTGTTGACATGATTGCCATCACTGTGCCTGTAGCCTTGTCGAAATGCCATTTGAGCTTCATTACATGAAGTTATGCACAAGTGAATATCATACTGATATTTGCTAACAAGTTCGACAATAATCAATTGAGAAGTTGAGAAGAAGTGCTGACATTGACAAGATGAACTACAATTCAAAATATCTAAAGAACTCCGCAATACATGTATGTCAATGGAGCAGATGCATTGTAACCATTTAAAATTAGTGCTAACAAGTATTTGTACATAAATGTATGCTGGTATACATTTGTAGCTTCTATTAAAAAAAAAACAATGCAGAGCTTGTGATCTAGTGGTAGACAATTGGACCTAGGATTGGAGGGTTGGGAGTTTGTTCCCGTGCCACAGCTATGTGTGGTGCCCATCCTCTTCTACTTAGTACTGGTTCTACTCAGACAGACTTCAAGACTTATTTGCCTAAGCTGTAAGAACTTGTTTCGCAATTGCTGTAAAATAAATAAGTTTAAATCCTACGCATATAAAAATAAAGTACCTCTTTAATTTATGAAATAATAGACTACCTGGCCTCAGTGGGTAACCCTCTCTGCCGAGGTGGGCCTCGTTCTTCACTATGTTATAGAACTCTGGAAGGAAACCAAACTGTTTCCACACTTGATGAAAGTTGTGTATTGTTTTCATGCCTTTATCAATGTCTCCCAGCATTGCCTGAAACAATGAGTGATGTCTGTTGGTGTTATTTTATACATAGTATGAGTATACTGTTATAACAAGAGCTGTCGGAGGGAAAGCGCGCTTGACTATTTCGATGCTGTTCTACAACAACAGCTTTTTCAGGAAATAAGTACCAAATGGAAAACAATTAATATAAAACTCAGGGTTGTAAAATTAAGCTATAATTATAATATAATGCTTGTCTGTTAAATTTAAATTAGCAAAATAATTCAACAACAATATTTATTATCAACAGTTTTGCATTTTTGAAAACAACAAAGTGAATGGATGGCTCATACTGCCTTAACATTATTTAATTAAGCAATTAGTTACATTTGTCATTCAAACTTTAAAACTGCTTTATAAATTTTTTAACCATTGCTGAAAAAAAAAACAATAGGCGTGACAATACCTAACTTAAGGCACACCATGTACATGTACATATAATTACCCTAAGTACTACAGTTGCATGACTAAAATAATATAAGTTGGTCAATCATATCAAGAAATACTAATTAAAACATTACCTGAAATAATTCCAGCAAGAATTTAAAATATAGTGTAAGCTGCTATAGTTGAGATGATCTTCTGTTTCAAGAGTAGTTTATCAATGTTTTTACATATCCGATACATGCACTACCTTCGAATCATATGGTAATATACCAGTTGCATATACAATATATGCACTAACTTCACATCATGGGGCAATATATCAGTACCAGTTCATGAAAATGGATCTATAGTTAAAATAATCTTGTACAAGCATGCATAGTTTATCACAGCTGGATACCCTTTCATGAAAATGAGAAAAAAAAAACTTTCATGAAAATTTAAATATATAAAAAACAAAACGTTTTTTTAAAGAAGTAAATAATTATACTGAGCTCCAGGCTTTCAAGTTTGGTAGAAAAATATTTTTTAAGTTTTCCCTATATAACACTATGTAACAGTTTGACCCCTGAAGGTGGGCCAATTTTGCTCCCAGGTTCATGGTTCTGAATAAATTTGAGAGAGGCCTACAACCCTATTTGTAAAACATCTAGCTCAAGGCCTTGTACTACAAACTTTAACCTTCTAAAAAGTTTTAACAAAATTTCTAAATCTAAAAGGGCAATAATTCTGCCAAAATACAATCAAGAGTTATTGTTCTTGTCTCTATTAGTTTCCTAGAGGATGCTGAACACATATGTGAAGTTGCATTCATGTCCAATGATAGGTTGAAAAATTAAGTGCAAAAAGGGCCATAACTGTGCCAAACTGCAACCCACAGATATGGCTCTTGTTTCTGTGTGTTCCATTGATGATGCTGAACACACATATGAAGTTTCATTCATATCCAATGAGTGGTTGCATAGATATCTTACCTGATATAAAACTTTAACTTGAAAAACCAACGCCGACAAAGGGGTGAGTACAACAATAGCCCCCCTATTCTACAAATAGTCTAGCTAAAAAGGTATTAGCAGAAACAAGGGTCTTGAATCTCTTTGATAGAAATGAAGACACTTGTATTGTTTCATTGATGCATGCATTGGGTAGTGATTCCTGAGATAGGAGCATACTTAAAAAAATTAACAAAATTTTCTATTAGTATAAAAGCAGCCATAAATCTCCGTAAGATCAAAATGGAGTTATTTCACTTGCAGGGTTGTCAAAATGTTTCAAAGTAGAAAAATTAAATTAAGAAGTAACATTATCCAACTTGTGAGTGCCACTTGCACGAAACGAGCTGAAGGCATGAGTGGGTGGAGAGTATGAGAGTTTGGAAAATTTTGAAATTTAGATTGCAGGAGATGGCTTTTCAGCCATTCTGAGCTTTATTCCATGATGAATGAGTTTTCACTGTTTTTTTACCTGAAAAAGTCAGCAAGGTCTGAAATATAACTTCTGAAATTGGGCGTACACAAAACAAGACGTATTGGCGATTTTTTATTCCCCCCCCCCACACCACCCAGTCCCCCCCTAAAAAAAATAGAGGTCGCCAAATTCAAAGTAGACGTCACCAGTGACAGCTCACTTTGACAACGCTGCACTTGGCCCCTTGAGTCCCCTTAATGAAAGTGAACACATTCATAAATTTTCATTAATGTATGCATGCTGGTCACTGACATAAAAGAATGCCTAAAAACTTCAACAAAAAAGCAGCGCAAAATAAGAGGAATAAGCAAAACGTATTCAAGATAATTCTATTTTATCAATGTAAGATACAAGGGAGATAACTCACCTGTATTCCAGGCAGGTAACAGTCCAGAGAGGTGAAGACAGGCAAACTGATAGAACCTTTGGTCATGTGGGCCCACATATACCAGTCATCTCTCTTCAAGTACTTCTCCACGGAGACAAAGTATTCTGTTATAATAAATAATCTCATAAAATATAAAACTTCTGCACGAAGACAAAGTATTCTGATATATTAAATATTCTCATAAAATCAAAAATACCGTAGTCTAATTATTACCTCACATCAATCTTATCGAACTATTTCACACTACAGATATTACTAGCCTTGTTGCAAGTTTCTCTACAACTTAGACTAGTCAAGCTCGAAGTCTTCCTGGGTAGAGCCAGTACTATGCATATGCCGATAAAGTTTCTTGCTCAAGGACACTACACTATTAAATCTATTCTCACATGCTATTTGCCAAATAAGATTAACTGAAATAATTTGAATGTGCATGTTACAAACACCTTGGTCAATAAAAAATGCTCCAAATGACAGACTGACAGCAAGAACTTTGATGTTTTGTTCTATTTCCCTCGATTTATCGTAACCAATCATGGGGTGAGGCAGGGCTTTGAGGCATGTATTTTATCAGAACAAAGTACAAAATTAACTCTTTAAGATTTTTTACATATAAATTGTTTAAGAAATGTTGCAAAAATTCAACACTCTAACTCAATATGCATGGCATAGATAGTAATACTATGCTACAGTATTCATATATGTATTTCACAGGTAACCAATATAAAATCAAACATATCAAACAAAAATAGCACAATTATGCTAACTTTCAGAGCTTTGTTAAAAAAGAATGACTGAAGCTGTTATCCTGTACATGTATCTTAACCTCAGGTCAAAATGAAGATATTTTGTTTGTTTACTTTCATTCTACCAACCCTAAAAAATGCCTACTCACAATCTTGTTTTCAAATTTTGAAAAAATATATTTTTTTAATTTCATCTCGACAATTGCATGTATGTTTATTACAGTTATTGTCTTTTTTAATGACAATATTTTTGTATAACAATGTCTACATTTAACTTTAGTTTTCAAGTTTTCCGCTTATGCCTTCATAAGGATAATAGCAACAATTATTTTCATAAACAAAATCACATCCATTTTGTAAAGACCATCCATTTGTAAATAACTGACAGGAAATTACACAACGTATATAAAATTATATTCTTTCCTACGTAGGGTTCAAAGTTAAAAAGTTACTTTTTTTTATTTTGAAAAAAAGTTTCCCTAACCTACCTACCCAATTATGAAACTTGGATCAGTGAGACAGCAAACAAATTATATTGTAATGCTGGCCTCAACTATTTTATATTTTTAGAACGTATAGCTGTGTTCATTACCGTTATACATTTCCAGTAGCTGAGGATTGTGGAACATAATTGAACCTTTCACAAGGTATTCAAAGTAAGAATCAATACCACCACCAATACCCGCATCCAAAGCTGTCCATTTTCCTGTTGCTACATCTATATGATTGCCCACCTGCAACAAATTAATTGACAAAATTCAATGTTTTCATGCCTTATATATTGAATCAATTTGATTTTTATTTCATGACAACTGCATGTTTCTGAACAACGTTAAGATGTATTGTTGTTTAAACTTTTACTCCACAGATACGCATTGATAGATACACGTTTTACCGCACCAATCATGGAAGGCCTTTGAAAACAGTGCAGGAAGAATTCAGATTGCTCATAACAAGCAATCTGAACACTTCCTGCACTGTTTTCCACACTGTCAGTTAATATAAACATAATTCACCCAATAACTCAAAAGCCTTCTTTATTAGAGGTGTCCAAATGTGTCTATATTAGAGGTGTCCAAAGGCGTCTATATGAAGTAAATGGTTAACAGCAACTTTTCACTAAATAACGATACTTCTGACAATTATAATACATTGGACCTCCTGTATTTTCCTACCAAGACAACCATATCATATTGAGCCATATACAAATTTCATGGTTCACAAATACACAGAACTATACCCAGAAAAACAAAGTGTTTAAGCCACTATTTTAATAATAGCTACCTCTTTAACTAATTTAGACACACAAAAAAAACAATGTAGTAAAATTCTTAAATTTTTTTCCCCCCAAAACTTATTTTGTTAAACGGATCGAGACACGGTAGTATCAATTAAATATTTACTAGGGTTACACATCAAATCGGCCTTTGTAGACATGAGAGTTAAATTTCCACGAGACGTTAGAAACCATTTATTATCACCTGTAACGTCAAACTGTATTTATTTTATTCTTCATCAAATGTAATAAAACTAACAAGCTCATGCTGGTGATAAAATCTGCTGTGCCCCTTTAAGATAAAAATATGGGTAATGTCACCATTTACATAGTTTAACTATACATATATTTGTACAGTCAGTTGAGGTATGGCCCTCAACCCTCACAAACCCACATGTATTACGGGCTGAATAAATGAAATACCTTTCAAAAAAAAAATTCATGGTTCTGAGAGCTGCCATGTTCCATGCAAAAACAACTGTATCATACATTTAAAAGGTGTGATAAATAAAAATGGCCTTTCTGTAATAATTTTGTAACAAGCGTGATAAAAACAATTATATATTTGTTCTTGTCTTTACTGACTTTAAGTGTGTTTTTTATGCAACAGAATGCTCAGTACATTTATTTTTGCCTCCAGATTTTTATATCCAGTGGATGGGTGGTATATTTTTAATTATAAACAAGAAAACATTTCAAACTCATGATTACTGTTTTCAATGCTTTTATGTAAAATAAACGATTAAATTTTATGCTTAGTAACACTTTTCTTACCAGACCTATTTCTGATCTTGCCATCCACAAACTATTCATAGCTCTCATAGCCACCTTCTCGAATATCGGATCTCCCGTCAGCTTACTCAGGGCCCCAAACTCTACCAGAAATGTTCCGACTCCAGCTGTACAAGTGACAGTTGTCTCCCCTTTTGGTACCCCGTACATCAAGTTGACAGTACCGTATGGCATACCAGTGGCTGTATCAAACGCTTGAGAAAACAAATATTATAATACAAGTAAAACTGTTACAGTTGTAAATATGTTGAACGATAAAAATTGTTAATGTTTTTGATGGGATTTAATGTGATTATCAAAATATCTCAGGCTATATAGTGCATATTCTCTCTCATTGATGAAGAAACACCTCAAGATGAATCTGAGTTGAATCATGGTCCTGCAACAAGTAACTGGTATAAAGCTTTTAGACTGAGCAAGAGCCGAACTAGGTGGTACAAGCTTTTACTTATTGTCATTGTTGCATGGTGTTTAGCATTGTTTTCAACAATTTTTCAGTTATGTTCAGACGTTGTCTTGAGACAGTATTCTAAGTGCTGCCACACTGGAGTGTTATGTAGCAGACACATGGTATTATATCTCACCCAGTCACCTTATATGGATACCAGGTTGACCAGGCCTAGAACTATCCTCTAAATGCGAAGCAGCAAGCGAGGAAGCTTCTAGTACCATTTTTCAAGTATTTGATGCGATTTAGCCAGGATCAAACCCACAACCTTATAAATGTGAGGCAGACGCTCTACCCCTAGCCCACCGCTGCAGTATTTACTTATTTGTCAGAAAGTTAATTTTTGTCTTACAAACATTCTTTTATAAATAACATTATATAAAGATGCTGTAGAATTATAAAGCACTACATGCCCCCTACCAATGCAGTAAGTGTCACCACTGAATATATGTACATGTACCACCACATATTGAGTTATTAAAGGGGTGCATGACAATTTTGAAAACAATTTTAATCAACTCCATTTTTGAAAATTACAAATTTACATAATGCAAATAGGAAATAAATATACTGTGTATTCAGACCCTCAATTTTGTTTCTATTTTGGAAACAAGCAAAACTCTTGTAATTGAATGAAAGGTTTTCATGATATTTCACATATTCACAACAGAAAGTGTAACAAATAATTACGTTTTATTAGCTTCTGTTTTTAATGGTTTGATAAAAAGACTCCAAAGAAATATATATGTATTTTAAGATTTTCTATTAATATTTTCAAAACTAAAAAAAAGAGTTTAAATGGAGTTTTGGATCATAGTAATAGATTAATATTTTCATATGGTAAAGTTTTCATATGGTAAAGTTTTCATGTGTGTAAAGATTGATTTGATGTCTGGAAATGATTAAATTTGGTTTAAACATTGTCATGTGTCCATTTAAATCACAGCTGCTAACCAACATGACATAATGCCACAGAGCAGTGCAAAATGACTGAAAAGATTATGGTATGGAAAAGTGCAATTTACAAAAATATGCCATTGCAGTTTTTGCAAAAAATATGAGTTTCGCATAACCATTTAATAGCACTGATGGTCTCTGTGTGTTCTATTACTGTGATGACGTTCATCTTTGTTTTGTGAATTTTTTATGAAATATTTAAAAAGTTATCTGCAAAAATCTTGCCTAAAGTAGATACTTTTCTTCCGATTTTTTTGCACCACTCCATAGCATTATATCACGTGGATTCGCCACCGTGTAAATGATAAATTGACAATTTCGTAAAAATCTGTATATTTTGCTACTTAATGTACCTGGTAATAATCTTCTGGCCACATCTTCAGCCATACGTAGCAAAGGCCCAGAACATGGCCACCCTGGTTCCAGGTCCAAACCACCTCTCTTGGACATCAGGTGAGCAGATATCAGGCCTCCAACAACTGGCAAACAGTCAAGACAACAGTTAATATCAGATTATTCTTGTCTAAAATTCAACTGAAATACTTTCCCTTTAAGGTAAATGTACATCTCATCTTGTTTGTTTGAATATTAAGTGTCATTTCTACGCCATCGAGGGCTAACACACAATCAGTTAATCCATTAATTAAATTGTTTTGTTTAAATGTTATGCAAATAAATACCAGTTATTTGCACATCTGATGTCACATTTTCATTATTTTTTGGCTTCCCTCCATAAATTATTTTAAGAATTATTCTTAAAATAATTTTTAAACACGAGTAATAGTTTCACTAAAAAAATTACAAATTTTTGGCAATTTACGTCACATCATCATGATTCTGTAGTTAGTAAACATCATTCAGTAACACCCACCTCTGATGTTGGTCTCAAATACAGACACATTTATATCCACATCAAAGTTCATCTTGTCCATGACAAGTTGTGCAACTCTCTGGAATTCTGTGTTATTGCCAATAATCACCAGCATATCCAGGGCATCTATCAGAGTCAGAGAATAGCTAAAAACAGAGTAAACATTTATAATATATATATTTCAGGGGCACAGCTTGGCTGAAAATGATGTGTAGGCACAGTTGTAGGAGGTCCAGGAGCATGCTCCTCTGAAAAAAAATTCAGCTAAACTGTCGTAGGTGTGTTTTGACATATATGTCTTATTTTTTAGCGACCTGGTTATCCTTAATATCAACCTTGAATTCACTGTTTTATAATGAAATAAATATTATATTTTAAGGTTTGTTCACTTCAATAAAGGGAAAAATGAAGATGCATATAGTATTTGATTTCTCAGAACAAGAGTTGTCAGAAGACCAACAAAGCTCGCCTCTGGGTGTCTACGTTCAAAAAGGGCCATTACTGTGCCAAAATGCAATCCAGAGTTATGGTTCTTATCTCTGTGTGTTCTGTTGATGATGGTAAACACACATGCAAAGTTTCATTCATATCCAATGAGTGGTTGCATAGATATCTGAAACTTGTACGCAAAAGTTTAACCCGGGTGTCTACAGACAACGACGCTGCCGACGCCAATGGCGCCGGGGTCATGACAATAGCTCTCCTTGGACTTCGTCCCGGCGAGCTAAAAAAGTGTAGGCATGTACCTGCAATGCCTATAGGAAGCTATGCCCCTCTATGTTCAGGTATCTACAACATATATGTAAGACAAAGGGGCCATGATTGCCTAATTTATATACCTGGGACAGGAAAACATTATGACTGATTTCAGATTAGAGTACATTGTATACTTCTCAACATGTTTTTCATACCATATTTAACCATATGAACTAACAAAAAAAAGTGACAATGAATTTATGAAGTATCTGAAAAAAGCTAAAGGATTGTTAAATTACCAAATAAAAAAAGAAAGAATAAAGACACACATCAAATGGAAATTCAATGTGATGTCAAGGCCATACTTTACAAACTGACAATTAAAAAGACTATAGAGGACACATTCATGGTTAATATACTAGCAATGCTCCAGATAAGCTTTTCTTCAAATGAGTATTTTTACCCCTAAAATTAGTATACAATGTTATTTTCAAAATAGTAAGGGTACAATGTAACAAGAGGCTCAAGAGGGCCTGAGGATGCTCTACTGACTCATAGTGGCCATAGCACTTTTTGAAATTCCACAACATTTACCCTCTTTGGGGGGCTGGCTTAACAACCTATGGATAAATACCCCAACCACACCCATACACTGAACAAAAACTTAATTGCTTTGAAAAGGAAATACTTCAAATTCCCATACCATTCATCTGTAAAAAAAATATAGACCCTGTACAGAACCCTTATAAATACAACCCAGCCCCTTAATTTTTCAGAACTTCAATCACCCACTCTTAGTGATTTGTTATGAGCAGAAATGATTCAAATTTTAAAAAGAAGTTTTTTTGAACACATGGATGCAAAATGAAAAAAAATCAGTTTTCCCTATAATATTTCTAGGTAAAAGTCACATTACAGGGCCCCAATATATCCCAGCCCCTTGAAATGCAGAATCTTCAATCCTTGCTGATGTAAGGATAATTTATATCAAATATGAGCTAGTTTGACTGAAAGGTTATTGAGAGGAAATTTGTGAAAATTCCCAATTTTAACCTCATTGCCCCATCCGCCCCCAGGCCGCTTAAGGAAATTCAATCCTCTTTATTGAACAAAATCAAATTTATTGTTACTAGACAATGCTTTAGATCTCAAATTAAACAACATATTTACTGAAATGGACAAAAAAAAGAGAATTTTCCATTTTCCCATAGTATTCCTATGTAAAACTCAAAGACCCTTACAGGGCCCTATACATCTGAGTGTCCTTTGACTTGTATAAACTTAGATTTCTTAATCATAGGGATTATTTATATCAAATATGAACAAATTTGACTGACCAGTTGTTGAAAATAAGATTTATGACAATGTTTAATTTTAATCATTTTGTGACCCCACCTGGCTCCTTTTAGAAAGTCAATCCTTTGTATCAAACAAAATCATATTTGTAATGACTAGAAGTTGCTTCAAAACTCAAACTGAATAAAAAAAAGTCATAAATGAATGATAAAAAAAAAAAGAATTTTCCATTTTCCAATAGTATATAATATAAAACTCAAAGTCCCCTTACAGGGCCCTATAAATACAAAACCCTTGATTTGTACAAACTTTAAACCCATACTCGTTGGGATAGTCCATATCAAATATGAACAAATTTGACTGACCGGTTGTTGAGAAGAAGATTTTTGAACATTTTTTATTTTAACCCTTTTTTACCCACCCTGGCCCCTTTAATATGGAAAGTCAATTCTCCTTATTGAGCCAAATCTTATTTGCTATGACTAGATGATACTTCAAAACTCAAATTGAATAATAATTTTGCCTAAATAGATGAAAAAAAAGAGAATTTTGTGTTTTCCCATAGTATTCCTATGTAAAATTCTAAGTCACCTTACAGGTCCTCTATAAATTTTATATCCTAAATTCTTATCTGCAATCAAACCCCTACCTATAGGGATAATTTATGCCAAATATGAACAAATCTGTCATACCGGTTTTAGGGCCCCTCCTGACCCCTTAAGAAAGTGGAACCTAGTCATTTTTACAAATCTGAACCTCCTTCACCAAACTATGCTTCTGTGAAGATATAGGCAAAATCATTTCCATTTTAAAAAAAACACAACATTTTTTTATTATAATGACACGTGTCCCCTAATTGAACCCTCCAGGTGGGGTCATTTTTAAAAATTTTGAACACCATTTGAACAAATCTAACAAAACTATAGTTGGTTATCATTAATACTACATAAACATTTTGAAAATCTGTTGGGCCGTTCAAGAGAAGAAGATTTTTTAAGTTTTGGACTATTTTTAGTAACTGCGGCCATCTTGAATTTCAGATCGAAAAAAAAAAATCTTCTGTATAGTCTCCTATGCAATAGAAACATCCGAGTGAAGTTTCAGTTTAATTGGCCTAGTGGTTTCAGAGAAAGTGCTGCTAACAGGCTACAGAGACGACAGACGACGGACAGTGCACCATCGCATAAGCACTTCTAACCTTTGAACATTCTTATCAAATTGCCATATAAAACAAACTAATCAACACTGAAACTGAGAATAGTCAATTCTTATTTTACCCCTTAATTTAAATTTTAATGCTTTATTCAGAAATTTCAATGTTCAAATAGTGCTTATCTGGAGTATTGTACTAGCATACATGTATGACTTTTTTGCATTTATAAATCAAATATAAACATTAAAAAATGCAGTTGTCATTGAGCATGCAAGGTACAAATGACCAAAGATCCATAGGACTGTCACTCCTTTTTATGGAAATGAGGTCAGGACCCTTCCAAAGTTGGGGGGTAGTGGAGAGGGTATGAATTGGAAATAAAAAAAAAAGATTTTAAAAAGGGAAAAAATGTCTTATTTGTTAAAACAGCCTACATAATAATTTAATTATTAAGTTCGTTCTTAATCATTAAGAAGTTTGTCATCACTGTGCATGCGTGAATGACATTGCAGACTCCACCCCTGATTCAATTCTAAATGAGTCATGTACAAACTACAAAACCATGCGAGCTATGCTAAGAAACAGCCTTAGCAAACATCAACTTTAAAACGTCATTCATCGCAGCTTTCACCACAGCTCCGCCCGGAGTCAGTCAAATGACGTGAAACTGTTAGTCATATATGACGTTTAACACCAAGCCAGTTAGTGTTCGTTTCTAAATTCTTAAATTTTTACTAAATGAACACTAACTATTACTTATTGCTATAATTTATGTACAGTATCAACGTTTCTTTAAATTGAAAGATCTAGAAATAGAACTTAACTTTTACACAGACGTTAATTATAATGAAAAGTGGTAAAAGCATAATTTTAGGGATAGGAAAATAATGAAAATTTATAGTCCTGGTCCAACAGAATGACAACTGGTGAATTCCCAATAATAACACATATTGAAAATTATGTTCATGATACATGATACAACTTTTAATTAAAAATATTTCGTGACCCAGGATCAAGAGGTCATGGGTTTGATTCTCCACAATAGCTAAATATAAAGTACTTGAGGGTAAAGTACTTGAGGAAGACATTTTATTTTAGTACTGGTTTTACCCAAGAAGACTTCAAGCATGATTTAACTAAGATGTAAGAATTTGTTTCACAATCAATGTAAGTAAATAGGTTTTAACTGATTTCTTGTAGATAAAATGTAAGTTGTACGTAATTTTAGATGTTTTAAAATGTTTTCGATCATGCAAAATGATCTTGAATTAAAGATATTGAGGATTTGAAGTAAAATTTCTCAGTACCGTGTATACAAATTTTGTAATAAGAAGTACTCAACAATTTTAAACATAAATTGCTGGGAATGGTATCATTTTGATGAGAATTTCATTCTGCAATCATTGAATGTCAGAATTTTGATTTGTGTTCCTGAGATGAATGGAAGTTAAGATAATGGAAGACGAGATATTGCAAGTTTTTGCTTGAATAACATCTCAATCTGTTGCTTTTCCTTCTCTATATAATTCCTTGATATCACCTGTATGCAAAAAAAACCAGTCAAATTGATAGTTCTTGTATTTAGGCCAATACGACAATACTGGTAATAATCACAACAATCTCACCTTCCCCATGTGTCGTGTCCATCGCATGTTAAAGGTCGTAGTTCATCAAGTGGATAGGCATATTTTATATAACCATCATAGGCATGATGAAACATGTCCACCACCTTTTGGCTGAAATTTGAAATGTTAATTTGGTGATCACAATAAATCAAGTTATGTCACACATCAATATATATGTAAGATTCATAGCAGGATTTTCAGTATTTTGCTTTACTAACTACATAGTAATGTGTTTTTTTTAAACTAACATGCATATAATAATGTTGACACAGAATCAATTTTACAGACAAGTGCACAGAATTAGCCAATCAATGAGTGCCGATCTAAAAAACATATGGTTGATGTCTAAATTAATTAATTACTGAATCTAAATGATTAAAAATAATTGGATTGAAAACAACACAAAAAGAGTAATAATCATTATTCATTTGGTATGATATGTAGCTTGTTCACCACAATACTGTTTTAATCAGTTACTCTGGTCTTGAATTCTTCTATAAAATTCAACTAAATCTTTCATTCCATTCAACCTGAAATGACTGTGTTATGTGTAGATGTCAATTTCTGTCAGTGTCTTGCGACATCTCTAATTATACCGCAATTGTCATTTAAATGATCTAGTGTTTGATAAACATTGTTGATATCAAATCAATGATTAGTCACTGTTCAGTTGAATGAGTATTGATACTGGTATTCTGTATTCATAGAATTGAAATACTCATCTTCTACATTACTCTTCCTATCATCCAATTTACTCAACTTCCTTTAATTGAGGTTAAAGTATAAGATGGTTGACATTTTGACATTTCATATAAGAATTTGTTATTTTGTATATGGTTGACAGTAAAGTTTTGTATAAAATTAATAAATGTCCAAAGTACAATATCTTCTGTCTCTAATGTGCCTATCTAGTGAAGTTTTAAAACCAAGCACAGTCTTAGAATTTACAATAGAATCTGTTAAATCCTTCCAACTATCAATTATTATAACACAGAGTGAATTTAATCAAAATGACATTACTTTAGTATGTCCTTTGGTCTGAGCAATCCTGACATTGGGATATCTTTAATGTTTTCAACTATCTAAAAGACCTGAATGAGATCCATTCGATATCTTCTTTGTAGCAGTGTACTTAGTTTGAGTTCTCTTAGCCATTTCTCATAATACATATATTTGACATGCAATATTTTAGTATTTCAATAGCTCTTCATGTCATCTTTAAAGTTTGGAGTTACTTCAATTTGTGGCCAAACCACTAGCTTTATGTTAAGATATAGTTACTCAAATATAAATGTATCTCCTTCCCAACTGAAGCTTTCAACAGATATACTAATTTTACAGATACCCCACCCACTAATTTTAACATTACGGTTTGGTAAATCGATTCAAATAAATGTTTTGCATATACAATTATCGCTACGAATTACATAAAATAATAAAGAAAATGTTGTGTTTTTTTACCGATACACTGGCACATCTTCCACTCGAATTCTACGTGCTTCATACAAAGATAATACAACTAGTAACCAAATAGTTACACGTATAATGGGCGCAGACATGTTTCACTTCTCGGAGTAAACGGGATTTGAATATGTACTTCCTTTTCCGGTTGTGGTGAAAATATTCCACAAGTGAGTTTGTCTTGTCTCAAAAAAATCCACAAATATCGATCTATTGTATTCATCAGAAGCTTATTTTATGCGACTTCTAAGTTGCCAATATATTTTGCATTTAATTTATGGTAGCCGTTTTCGGAAAAAGGAAAGGGAAATGAAAAAAAATACATCAAATGTTTGTTGTATGTGCTTGATTTTTCTATCGAACGGAGCAAGAAGAGAATATATTCATAAATTTTTACATGTTTATCCTTTTTAAATCCCTATAAATGTGTGTAATTATCCACTATACTAACAACTGATTGGTAATTTGCCATTTAGATGCGAAATAGTGGTATAAAAACTAATGTATTTGTATGAGATGGTCGTGCTTTTCATGTATGTCCATGTATAACAAATTCATGACATCGTTTAACATGGTATGGCGAAATCTGGCTAAAACTTGCTTGACCACTGACAGATGTGTATTGATTTTACTTGTCTGTATATGAAATGTAGACAGTTTCGGGTAAAACGAAACAAATGACAACAAAAAGTTTACGTTGTAGCTTATCAAGCCTTTCGATGGCACCACTTTTAACAATAGTTCAGTCATATTGCAACAATGTCTGCTGAGACAGTATTCTGAGTGCTGCCACATTGGAGTATCATGCCGCAGACAAATGGTTGCATTATATAGATATGGGGCTCTTTGCCAGTTTTATTCAAAGCCAAATATAATAAATGATATTTGCACTTGTAGTAAACTAAGAGGTATATAGACAGGATTTGACTTGCTTGTTAAGCAAGGTAATTGAAGTCAAAACAATGAATTCATTTTAACAAAGATTTTGCAAAGAAAAGTGTACATAATTTAAAATTTACTTGGTATTAACAAAGAATTTGCTCAGGTTAGTGCAAGTAACCCTGATACCATATGTATTTAATGGTCATCACTTTCAACAATTAATAACATTTTAAGCACTGCCACATTGGTATTGTGCCTCTTTAAAATTTGTCGTATTGAACATATACTAATATTGGGTTGACCAGTGCTAGAATTGTTCTCTAAATGGATGAAACTTTCATTAAGTAATACTCTACCTCTAGCCCACTGCTACATAGTTATTTTCCAGTGGTTAGCCTCTACGCTATCACTGATTTCCATGTGCATGATACAACCTTCATGAATGACATTTTGTAACTGGGGAATATTTCTTTGAATCCTGAAGACTAAGAAATAATCACCCATTTTTGTAGAACAAATGCTTTTTGTATGAGATAGTCATTGGAAAAGTAATTTACAAAATGAAATGTTTGTATTTAGTCTCTTAGTCTTGGTTTATACATAGGTTTTGTTTAACCATCTGTTAATAGCCATTTTGTTAAGATAAACAGATTGGTCGCAAAATGATGGGAGAGTAATTAACAGAAATAGACAAAAAAAGGCAGTTTCTCATAATAACTGTCATTTCTTATCTGTTGACAACGAAATTCAGAGATAATGTGGAATATATCCTATATCAAATTCAGCTTCTTTGCTCTGAAATGCTTAAAAAACGAATATTGCCCATCATAGGTGGCAAGTTATTTACAAAAAATAGAAGTAGTCTTTACAATTTTAAAATATTTTTTTTTAATGGTAGTTACTCCTGCTGATGTTATTTATTACAAGTATGTTGTTTATTTTCAGGATGTTGATGCCCAAGAAGAATCGAGTGTCTATTTATGAATACCTTTTCAAGGAGGGTGTTCTGGTAGCCAAGAAAGATTTCTCGGCTCCTAAACATCCAGAAATTGATGTACCAAATCTTCATGTTATCAAGGCCTTGACTGTAAGTTTTATGTTTCATGTGATAAACTTTATCTTCCAGCACCGTTAAACAGCAAACATATTTAATGCCTGGTTCCCTTAAAATATTGTGTACTGATATGAGGTTGAGTCAGTGTCCCGGAAAATATGTTGGCAAACATTCAATTGGACTGAAAGCATTCCTAGTCTCACCAATAATCTGGTACTATTTGAAAAAGAAAAAGTAGACTAAGTTGGTGTTAATACCCATTAATTTTTCTTAAATTGAGGAAGGTGGTGGAGAGGATATAAAAAGGTTAAAAAAAAACAAAAAACTATAAATATACAAATTTCAAAAACCCTTTGAAATAAGGAATACGATTTAATTTATTTGTTTAACTTAAATTATCTGTAGTGAACAACCAAATTGATAATCTATCTCCTTTGATGTTGTAATTTAACATAAAAATAGGTTTGGAAAAAAAGTCAAGATTGTTTATTTTTTACTGCCTGAAAATTTTAAGCTCCGAGGGGTGTGGATATTAAATAAGAAATTGGAAATGGTTGATGATTTGAAATTTGCTTTTTGTAAAAGTTTATAATTGTAAATGAAATACTTGTTACAGTCTCTGAAGTCAAAAGGCTACGTAACAGAGCAGTTTGCATGGAGACACTTCTACTGGTATTTGACAAATGAAGGCATCCAGTACTTGAGAGACTTCCTCCACCTGCCTGCTGAAATTGTGCCAGCCACACTGAAACGCCAGACCAGGCCAGAGACTACTCGACCAAGGCCAAAGGAAGGATATGGTAAAAGCTTTAAAACTTTTATTATATTTGTAACCTACACCATGTTTCTGTTGTAATGTATTAAAGTAGTTGATGACTGAAAAATACACAGGAATTGAACATTTTACATAAATCTTAGTTTTTTCAATTGAAAGGAGCTCTAATAAATAACTTGAGGTTGGAGGGGTGATTGCATGGCTAACAAAAAAGTTGCATTTCAGTGGGTTTTTTTCGGCCATTTTTATAGCAGTTATTGGGTCATATTCCCAATGGCAAATAGTATCTTTTTTCCCCAATTGAATGGTAAAAATTCCCAATTGAAAGCTTCAAAAATGTAAATTGAAACTTGCCATACTTCCTTGATAAAATAAAGAAAGTTTTCCCCATTCTGAATTTAGTATGACATTGATTATTTAATTAAATGACCTGATAAGCAAGTGTACACTTATATAAATATATTTAATGCAAAAAAAATTCCCAATGTTAATGAAAATGCCGCTAAAATTCCCAATTCTAAGGGTATGGGTCATATTCCCAAAATGGTGAAAAAAAACACTGCATTTATTCGTTTTAAAGAACAACTAACTTGCTTCAAGGAATCAACATTGATGTTTTGGTCATTTAGATTTAATCTTCAATAAAATGAATTATAAATTAGTCTTGTCACATTCCCCTGTTAAACTTGATTCATAGACATGTCATGGAAATAGTAGAAAAATCTATGCCTGTCCCATAATTCGATAGCATTTATCATATTGTCGCTTTGTTTTGTTGAGTTTATAGATCAGTTAAGAGTGCTCATATTCATCGATTCCAGTATAATAAATGAATGCAATAAATCCTCTTGAATAATTGTTTGTATGACTTGCAGGTGAAGGTCAAAGGTCAGAAAGAGGCGGACAGGACAGACAAGAATACAGAAGGGCTGGTGGTCCACGTAAGTGAAAGTCGTGTTTTAATTGTGTTTGTTATAAAAAAAAAAGGATGACACATCTGAGTATCTTTAATATTGATAATTATAATAGTAAAAACATGATTTGTTTTCATGGAAAATTGACTAGAATATTTATACACAACTTGAAAATCTTACATACTGGATCGTTTCAATGGAACATGCTAGTTTGAAAATCACGTTGACCAGTCCAGTAATTGTATGCTGGCATACCAGATGTGTGACACTGGATAGTGTTTTGCTATTCAAGACATGTTTTCATACACGGACAGGTCGTAGATAAAGTCAAGGTCATAGTGCTGGTTGAGACTTGTGTCTCCCTCAGTCTCCACTCATTGATACATACATGTATGTTGGTGTAACCATGCATTTGTAATTCGGGCCATTCGGGCCATTTTTTAAAATAAACAAAAAATTGTATGCTGTGCTCCTATCTACTTGCTCAAAATTATAGCTACCCTAACTTTTTTTATTAACTTTGAAAGCGTTGAAAATTATTTCTGTAAATTTTTGTTTAAAATGACTAAAATCAAAATCTGGCGAAAACCAAAAAATAAGCTACCTACCTACCCACATGAAAATACTGGGTTGGAGCACAGCAAACAAACATTTAAGGATGGCTTTGAGATTTGTACCAAACTGTTATGGTAGAATTTAATTTGAGCTTCACCATTACCTAATTTGTTTGCTCTGATACTGAGTAAATCATATCTTGTTATCTGTAGAAGGTATGCAATTATGTCGACCAGTCCAATTCTTGTATGCTGGTACACCAGAGATGTGACACTGGATAGTGTTTTGCTATTCAAGACATGTTTTCATACATGGACAGGTCATAGATAAAGTCAAGGTCATAGTGCTGGTTGAGACTTGTGTCTCCCTCAGTCTCCACTCATTGATACATACATGTATGTTGGTGTAACCAGGCATTTGTAATTCTTGCCATTTGAAATTGTACCAAAATAATTTACCTGGTAAAGATTTAACTTTAGCCTCCACCATTGCCTTATAGGTTTGTTTGCTGCGATGCTAAGAAAAGCAATTCTTATTTAGTGTTTTCTCTCACACTTTGAAATTGTAAGACAATTGTCCCCTATATAATGAAACTATATCCATATTGGAGATTTTAAGGTACCCTGTGCCCTGTAGAAGATATGCAATTATATTGACCTGTCTAATTATTGTATGCTGGCATACCAGATGCGTGACACTGGATAGTGTTTTGCTATTCAAGACATGTTTTCATACACGGACAGGTCGTAGATAAAGTCAAGGTCATAGTGCTGGTTGAGACTTGTGTCTCCCTCAGTCTCCACTCATTGATACATACATGTATGTTGATGTAACAGTGCATTTGTAATTCTTGCCATTTGAAATTGTACCAAAATAATTTACCTGGTAAAGATTTAACTTTAGCCTCCACCATTGCCTTATAGGTTTGTTTGCTGCGATGCTAAGAAAAGCAATTCTCATTTAGTGTTTTCTCTCACACTTTGAAATTGTAGGACAATTGTCCCCTATATAATGAAACTATATCCATATTGGAGATTTTAAGGTACCCTGTGCCATGTAGAAGATATGCAATTATATTGACCTGTCTAATTATTGTATGCTGGCATACCAGACGCGTGACACTGGATAGTGTTTTGCTATTCAAGACATGTTTTCATACACGGACAGGTCGTAGATAAAGTCAAGGTCATAGTGCTGGTTGAGACTTGTGTCTCCCTCAGTCTCCACTCATTGATACATACATGTATGTTGATGTAACAGTGCATTTGTAATTCTTGCCATTTGAAATTGTTCCAAAATAATTTACCTGGTAAAGATTTAACTTTAGCCTCCACCATTGCCTTATAGGTTTGTTTGCTGCGATGCTAAGAAAAGCAATTCTCATTTAGTGTTTTCTCTCGCACTTTGAAATTGTAAGACAATTGTCCCCTATATAATGATACTATATCCATATTGGAGATTTTAAGGTACCCTGTAGAAGATATGCAATTATATTGACCCATCTAATTATTGTATGCTGGCATACCAGATGCGTGACACTGGATAGTGTTTTGCTATTCAAGACATGTTTTCATACACGGACAGGTCGTAGATAAAGTCAAGGTCATAGTGCTGGTTGAGACTTGTGTCTCCCTCAGTCTCCACTCATTGATACATACATGTATGTTGATGTAACAGTGCATTTGTAATTCTTGCCATTTGAAATTGTACCAAAATAATTTACCTGGTAAAGATTTAACTTTAGCCTCCACCATTGCCTTATAGGTTTGTTTGCTGCGATGCTAAGAAAAGCAATTCTCATTTGGTGTTTTCTCTCACACTTTGAAATTGTAAGACAATTGTCCCCTATATAATGATACTAAATCCATTTTGGAGATTTTAAGGTACCCTGTAGAAGATATGCAATTATATTGACCCATCTAATTATTGTATGCTGGCATACCAGATGCGTGACACTGGATAGTGTTTTGCTATTCAAGACATATTTTCATACACGGACAGGTCGTAGATAAAGTCAAGGTCATAGTGCTGGTTGAGACTTGTGTCTCCCTCAGTCTCCACTCATTGATACATACATGTATGTTGATGTAACCATGCATTTGTAATTCTTGCCATTTGAAATTGTACCAAAATAATTTACCTGGTAAAGATTTAACTTTAGCCTCCACCATTGCCTTATAGGTTTGTTTGCTGCGATGCTAAGAAAAGCAATTCTCATTTAGTGTTTTCTCTCACACTTTGAAATTGTAAGACAATTGTCCCCTATATAATGATACTATATCCATATTGGAGATTTTAAGGTACCCTGTAGAAGATATGCAATTATATTGACCCATCTAATTATTGTATGCTGGCATACCAGATGCGTGACACTGGATAGTGTTTTGCTATTCAAGACATGTTTTCATACACGGACAGGTCGTAGATAAAGTCAAGGTCATAGTGCTGGTTGAGACTTGTGTCTCCCTCAGTCTCCACTCATTGATACAATCATTTATTTATAAGTTATTCATGAATGGGAATGATAGTTTTAATATTATAAATTTAGCTATAGAGGAACCCTATATATTTATTAAAACCATCTTGACAAGAATGATAGGTTTCATCAAATTCGAACTGTAGAATATTCCATTTATGGTGAAACTGTCTCTACACTACATCATTTTGTGGAATATTTTAGTTGAGAACTACATTGACCAGTCCTTTTATTGTATGCTGGCACACCAGACGCGTGACACTGGATAGTGTTTTGCTATTCAAGACATGTTTTCATACACGGACAGGTCATAGATAAAGTCAAGGTCATAGTGCTGGTTGAGACTTGTGTCTCCCTCAGTCTCCACTCATTGATACAAGTATAAAATCATTTATCTTTGTTAAAATAGCAGAATAAGTGTTTATTTAATTTTTTATTGAATTGATAGGATCATTTTCATCAGTTATGTCAGATTCAAAGTTTTTGTTTCCCCTTATGTAAGAAGAAAAAGTCCCCTCAAATTTTTTTAATGTGAATTAACTCCAGTTTAAAACGAAGAAAAATAGGGATATTGATCTGTAAACTGTTTTAAACATACATATCTAGTGATTTCTATTGTTTTTATGTTTTCCCCTATTGACGAACCTGCTGCCATTCTCCCAAAACCAAAAAAAACCAGAAAAACACTGTTAAAATAACATCATTGTAAAATAGTAAAGTTGAGATTTTCTCCATAACATGTAAAAAGTTTAGATCAAAACTTCGATAAGAGACTTTAACACAAGTACTTTTCCTCTGTGGTCAAGAAAATAATTGAAACATTGAACACTGTCTTATGGTGCCAGACAAAATATGTGTTATTTGTATGTTACAGCTGGAGCAGACAAAAAGGCAGATGCTGGTGCTGGTGCAGGAGCTGACTTCCAATTTGTAAGTACATTTTCTTTTCTATTCACTGATCAGTTTTCTTCTAGGTGAGAATCAGGGCTTTCATTAAGTTTTGAAGTATGAGTGAAAAGAAAAAAGCAGAAGGGGGGCTCTGCAAAAAAAACTGGAAGAAACTCAGTTGAAAATAGCCAGGTGTTCAAGTAAGAATAGCTGAGGGGGGGAAAACCCCGGCACCCGGCTTCTAATTACAGCCCTGAAGAATATGTGTATAAACTTACATGTAAAAGCTCTGCCTTAAGAACATTTTAAAAGCAAGAAAAAATGAATTGGGATGCCTGTCAAAGGATAATGTATTCATTTTCTGAATTGGGGGTGGGGTTAAAATATTGACTCAATCGGGTCACAGGAAGCAAAACTAGTTTAGTTTAGGTAGTAATGCCAGTAGCTGTAATGTGTAAGAAAAGCAGTCAGAATTGAGGATATGCAGTCAGAAGGTGAAAGTCAAATAGCTGAAGTACATGTATGCAAGAAATGTCACTCAGAATCGAATATATGTTGAAAGTCTTGTAGATGTAAGAATGTCAAAACTTGGAATCTATATGTTGAAAGTCCAATATCTGTAGCACTCATATTTTTTTTGTACTTTTAATGTTTTACTTGCAATGTTGTGTTGTTCCTCTTGTTTTCCTGTCTACATATGATGTATTTTCACGATGGTCTTCTGATAAACATGAAGACATTTGCCAGGTGGCGCTAGCTTAAGTAGACTAGGGTCTTCTACATGTTTTACACATGTCTGACAGTTTGGTTGTGTTGTAAACAATTTAAGATGAATTTCTACATGTGCTATTGCTGATGTGTTACTCAGTTTCTATCATATTACTTGTAATATTACATATTACAATACTGAATGATACACGGTTTTAAATATTTGATGAGCTTTTTCATTGTTATCTGGCAACAGGGTTTTAGGGAGTGTTGGGAAGTGTTTAATTGTTGCATAAATGGTATATATTGTGAAGATCATTGTCAAGCTGGAGAGGTAAATGGTTAGACTGTTTTGCAGAATTATTTCCCTGTCGCAGCTGTGCTTGTGGATTTGATCTTTCTCTCCAAAGATTTTAAGTGAAAAAGCCAGTTACTTGGGAAGACTCATCCAGGTGTCCACATATGATGTTTTTCACGATGGTCTTCTGAAAAACATGAAGACATCTGCCAGGTGGCACTAGCTGATCGTGGACACTATGCTTTAGTCTTGCTTTTGTTATTTGATGTGTTTTTTTTAAATATACCTTAATAATCTTCGAAACAGGAGCTACTATTTTAGGAATGATGTGATGAATAATCTGACAAACATTTTATTAAAGAAATTTCAGATTTTCTTCAAAGTGATGTAAGTCTTGCTTAACAATTCTTCATAGCTGAGTGGTTTAAGGCCGTTTATGTCTCTCTGCTTAGGTCCTCCCCAGCTTAAACCAAAAATATTATTAGGGTCCTGCGTGGCTGAGTGCTCTAAGGTGCTGTCACAGGTCTCTTACCTTTCACTGCTGAAGTTGTAGGTTGGAGTCTCGCTCACTCCAAAAATTTTGTTAGAAAGTTTGCCAGTTACAAGGACAGTGGTTCTTCTTGGACTCATTTTGAGGTCTTCCTCCACTAATAAAACTTGATATGCCATATTTAGCCTGAAATGTGTTGAAAGTAGTATTAACACCATTAAAAAAAATTGAAAGAAAGTTTACCAGTTACGCCATCCTTAAAAAAAAATGTTTGCTGTGCCCCGACCCAGTATTTTTCATTTGCCAAATTTTGATTTAGCATAGTCATTGTAAAGGGAAATGGAGGTAAATCATGAAAAAAAAAGTTAAACGCTTTGAAAGTTGATAAAAAAGTTTGGGTAGCTGCAATTTTGAGTGAGTAGGTAGGAGCAAATGGTATATATTGTGAAGATCATTGTCAAGCTGGAGAGGTAAATGGTTAGACTGTTTTGCAGAAATATTTCCCTGTCACAGCTGTGCTTGTGGATTTGATCTTTCTCTCCAAAGATTTTAAGTGAAAAAGTCAGTTACTTGGGAAAAGACTCATCCAGGTGTCCACATATGATGTTTTTCACGATGGTCTTCTGAAAAACATGAAGACATCTGCCAGGTGGCACTAGCTGATCGTGGACACTATGCTTTAGTCTTGCTTTTGTTATTTGATGTGTTTTTTTTAAATATACCTTAATAATCTTCGAAACAGGAGCTACTATTTTAGGAATGATGTGATGAATAATCTGACAAACATTTTATTAAAGAAATTTCAGATTTTCTTCAAAGTGATGTAAGTCTTGCTTAACAATTCTTCATAGCTGAGTGGTTTAAGGCCGTTTATGTCTCTCTGCTTAGGTCCTCCCCAGCTTAAACCAAAAATATTATTAGGGTCCTGCGTGGCTGAGTGCTCTAAGGTGCTGTCACAGGTCTCTTACCTTTCACTGCTGAAGTTGTAGGTTGGAGTCTCGCTCACTCCAAAAATTTTGTTAGAAAGTTTGCCAGTTACAAGGACAGTGGTTCTTCTTGGACTCATTTTGAGGTCTTCCTCCACTAATAAAACTTGATATGCCATATTTAGCCTGAAATGTGTTGAAAGTAGTATTAACACCATTAAAAAAAAATTGAAAGAAAGTTTACCAGTTACGCCATCCTTAAAAAAAAATGTTTGCTGTGCCCCGACCCAGTATTTTTCATTTGCCAAATTTTGATTTAGCATAGTCATTGTAAAGGGAAATGGAGGTAAATCATGAAAAAAAAAGTTAAACGCTTTGAAAGTTGATAAAAAAGTTTGGGTAGCTGCAATTTTGAGTGAGTAGGTAGGAGCAAATGGTATATATTGTGAAGATCATTGTCAAGCTGGAGAGGTAAATGGTTAGACTGTTTTGCAGAAATATTTCCCTGTCACAGCTGTGCTTGTGGATTTGATCTTTCTCTCCAAAGATTTTAAGTGAAAAAGTCAGTTACTTGGGAAAAGACTCATCCAGGTGTCCACATATGATGTTTTTCACGATGGTCTTCTGAAAAACATGAAGACATCTGCCAGGTGGCGCTAGCTGATCGTGGACACTGCTTTAGTCTTGCTTTTGTTATTTGATGTGTTTCTTTTAATATACCTTAATAATCTTCGAAACCGGAGCTACTAATTTAGGAATGATGTGATGAATAATCTGACAAACATTTTATTAAAGAAATTTCAGATTTTCTTCAAAGTGATGTAAGTCTTGCTTAACAATTCTTCATAGCTGAGTGGTTTAAGGCCGTATATGTCTCTCTGCTGAGGTCCTCCCCAGCTTAAACCAACTGCCCCGACCCAGTATTTTTCATTTGCCAAATTTTGATTTAGCATAGTCATTTTAAAGGGAAATGGATATAAATCATGAAAAAAAAATTAAACACTTTGAAAGTCGATAAAAGTTTGGGTAGCTGCAATTTTGAGTGAGTAGGTAGGAGCATGGCAAACTTAAACATATATTATCTTGTTCATATCTACATGACATGTTACGTTTGCAACTGGTTATTTTGTTCAAGGTCATAAAAATGTTGTGTTTCCTGTACGACCAACAGTAAAATGCCCAACCGTAATGGTGGGGAAAAAAATTATAAAATGCTGCCGACCCCAGATTATCCCGCGATATTTTTGTCTTGTTATCGATAGCCAGAGGCTTTGGTCAAAGTACTTGTTTCAAACACTTTATATTGTCTCTAAATAAAAAATTAAATTTTCCTCGTTAATTCTACGCTGACTGATGATGATTGATTGATGTTTATTCAGGTTAAAACACACATATATACAGGTTACATCAAATATACATACTCAATTACAAATAAAAAATAGATAAATTAGTAAAAGGTAATTTTATAACTGTCACCCATATTATATAAAATTAATTAAGAATTGCAACTTACTAAATATAAAGTATCACAGAATGCAATTTTAATGCTACTGTTTTGTCAAAATCCAGTGTAAAAAAAGTTAACGATCTATCGCAATGAAATAATCTATAGAAAAATATGGTTACTTGAATGAAATGAAAGGCAAATCTCAAAAAAGTATTCAATTTATGCAACATTTGACATATATAATAGTGTGTAAAAAAAACCTTGGATTGCCCATAAAGCCAGGAGGCTTATTTCAAATGAGATTGTTGGTCATTAACTATTATTTCTGCCATGATGCTTTATAAATTTGATCTAGAAATGATTTGTGTCTACACCTGATGTATTTTCACGATGGTCTTCTGAATATATATGAAGACATCTGCCAGGTGGCATTGACTGATGTAGACAATTGGTCATTTATAAACATTTTACTCCCATTGTCTTATTTGTAGAAATGATGAAAATTGCTAAAGGACATATATAGAATTGTTGATAGGAGTACTTATTGCAAAATTAGAAGATAACAATGCATCTAAATTGACGCAGTTACATGCTCTCTCTCTCTCTCTAATGGATCTTAGCCAAACTTACACAGAGTAGATGGAGTCATTTATTATGTGTAACCTTAAGAGGGTGGTAAAAGGCTTTTACTAGCAATAATAATTCTAATTTGAGGGGGTGGGGAACTGCCACTTGCCGTCACTTTCCGATGGATCTTGAGAGCTGCGTTTTCATCAGGGTCTAGTATTGAGTAACACTACAGCTGCTTCCC
This sequence comes from Panopea generosa, assembly GCA_029582155.1. Taxonomy (NCBI): domain Eukaryota; kingdom Metazoa; phylum Mollusca; class Bivalvia; order Adapedonta; family Hiatellidae; genus Panopea; species Panopea generosa. Next base: position 52,893,354 of record CM055902.1, read on the forward strand.
TTTAAAAATTTCATGGCAACTTCATGCATCTTGGTGATTCTAATAACTGAATATGTTGCACAATGTGAAATTTAAAATAAGCCATTGATGTGTGGATATAGTTAAACTAGTTTTCTTGGAGAATGGTAAATAAGTCCTGCTGTTGTAATTGACAGAGCTCTAGAACTTTAGTTTTCAAAAAATAAGATATTTTGTGCCTAGATATTACCATCTTATATTGCTAAGTAGTAGTAGTCCAAATGTAGCATTTTCAAAATATGTTTTTTTTTTGTTTTTTTTTGGTTCATATGTAAACATACGATGGGAATGTTATTTACAATATCAAATTATGTATTAACAACATTACATTATGTAGGTATTGAGTAACATAATGATAACTGAGTTCTACTAGTATAGCTCCCAGCATTTGTTTCGAATTCTTATATTGCACATTTAAAGCTATGAAAATATATATCAGTTATTTGGTCTTCATTTAACCGCACCATCTATTAATAGCCATCCTGTGATATTTATAGCAGAGTGGTCGCATACAGATGGAACATTAATTAACAAAGTTTGCATATTTATTTGCTAGTCTTATAGACTACCAGCTCTGCTTCTTTGTTTACATCTCGTAACATTTCGGTTAACCAAAATTGGGAAAATATGCCTGTGCACATCTTGTAAAGTATACCCACCCTGGTACTGGTTAAACAAACGTGGGGAAGATTTGTAAATATTTCCCCTGGTATTGGTTGACCAGATGTATACATGTACACATTTTACATGTATAAGATTTCCTCTGATAATGTACATGTAAATTAATAACTTAAAATGTGGAAGTTTTTCCAGCCAACATATGTACGGGTAACATTTCCCCCTTTGCACTGGTTGCAATATAAAAGTTGAGGGAGATTGACCTGTTTTTATCTTTTATGCATTCTCAGATCACTGCATTACTAAACAGTCCCAACAAATGTTGAATAAATTTTGTTAGCGATCCATATATTGGGCAGTTTTGTTGTGTAATGATCTTTATGTTAAAGTGTATACTTTACATATTGTATTTCTATTTTCAGAGAGGTGGTGCCGGTGGAGCTCCCCCAGCTTCTCGTGGTGGATTTGGCCGTGGACGAGGATTCGGTGCTCCTCCTGCTGGTTCCGCACCACCATCAATGTCAAATTAGATGTACAAATGAAAAAAATAAAGAAAAAAAATCTCAAAATATTACTGGTTGTGTTTTTATCTTAATTTTATTATTAGCCCACGTGATCAAAGCTCATGGTGAACTATTCTGATTGCCCTGTGTCTGTCATCCGTAAACCTTTTGCTGTATGCAGTCTAGCGCTGACATTTTAATTGGATATTCACCAAACTTTGGTAGTAGTTATATAGTGGCGATATCTCCTGCAAGTATAATTGGATGATTAGTATCAGAGTTGTGGCCCTTGAATCATCAAAAATTGCGTTATTTGATGTGTGCACTCTAGTTCTCGCAGTTTTACAGCTCTACTGGCCAAAGGCTAGCTGGGCTTGTGTGATGGTGAATTGTCTGTCATCTGTCTGTTAACATTTTTCTTGTAGACACGATAGAACCTTTATTTTTTATTGAATCTTAACTAAACTTGCACAACAGATATATAACCACAAGATCTCGGACAAGTTCTTGATTTGACCACAAATACTCTCGCCACAGGGCTTAAAAGCAGGTTTTAAGTAACTTTAAAAACATTTTCTGTTAACATTTTAAGGCCTACACCTTAGATATTTTTATACCAAGAGCGGAGCCTGGGGATGTTCACTAAGACAAGACGATGTGTCGTGCAAATGACTTGGGTCTGTTCGTCAAAGGTCAATTGTTTGAAAATCAAATGTATTCTGCGTCGTCGTGTCCGGACCATATCTTCTTTAGTTGTGATTGCATTTTTAAATAACTTCGCACAAATGTTCAATATGACAAGACGATGTGTCGTGCGATTGGCTTTGGTCTGTTCGTCAAGGTCACAGCTCCGTCCGTCAGCTGCTGTCCAGTCATTATATCCTTACGTTCTTATTGGATTTTTTAATAGCTTGGCACAAAGTTCACAAGGACAAGACGATGTGTCATGCGACTGACTTGGGTCTGTTCGTCAAAGATGGGTCATAGCTCCGTCCGTCCGCTGCTGTTCGGACCGTATCTTCTTTATTTTAGATTGGATTTTTAAATAAATTGACACAAATGCTAACTAGCCCAAGACGATGTGTCATGCGAATGAGTTGGGTCTGTTCGTCAAAGATTGGGGTTATAACTTGCATATTTATGGTTCGATTTAGAATATCACACCTGTGCTCACTGGGACAAGACAATGTGTCGTAACAATCGGTTATGTATTTCAGTTTGCTGCATTTTCTGTGCTCGGCGACGTTTTCATTTTGCATAATTTAAATCCACTTCTCAGGAAATGCCTCTAAGGGTTAATGAGGTGGCGGGGGATATGACCACGTTAGTGGCAACCTCTTGCATGTGTAGCATTGCAAGGAAGTCCCCTAAAAGATTTGTTGAAGTCGGGGTCAAATTTTGAGCCGCCACAGGGGTCACTGTTTTACATAGAGTTATGTAGGAAAAATGCTGTAGACGCGATAGCACTTTTTCACAGTAAACTTTAAGTCTTATTATTATTATCATTATTATTATAATTATTATTATTTTTATTATTATAGGTAGCACTGGAAAACAAATTGTAAGCATAATTAATGAGGCATATGAGTCCGTCATAAAATTGTGAATTTCATGCCCCTGGGTATCACGGTTTGACCCATGGGGTGGATTCTACTTTATTAAATCTATATAAGAGAAAATGATGTGATTTGTTGATGCAGATGTGACATTCAATGCCCATGTTTGGAATTTTGCCGCTTCCAGAAGGACAAAAGTTGGAAAATAGATTCATGTAGCTTTATGTCATCAAGGATAATCAGGTGACCGTTAAGGCATCTTGTTTCTGGAACCAGTCCAAAATCATGGCCACCGCCAGAAGAACTAGTTCTTCATCTATCCATGCATGCGTCAGTTATTGTCTTGTTCGTACACTCATTATTTTAAGTCGTATTTCTTTCATTAAGAATAGTATTGTGTATCGTCTGCCTGTAATTTAAAATCAAATTTGATGGTCAATTCATCTTTCAGGCCGAATCGAAAACCAAGAACGATATATAATTATGAGGGGTGTTCAATAAGTAATGTTATTCTTTTCCTAAATTATGAACCGTGAACAGAGACATATATTAATATTCAAGTCATGGCCGCGAACATATTGGAATTTCACAGTTAAATGGATTGATTTCCTTGTGCATCCGATGATACGAGCAATCGAATCAAGCGATTTCAAGAAGACTTTATCTTAGTTTTGATCACATACAATTGTATGCACTGCACAGTCAAATTTAGTTGGAACAAGAGCTGCCAAATGTGCTCAGATAGAATGCTAACAGTACGTCCACCACATATTTACATATATACGACATATAAAGTAATAGGGAACACTGGTTCATTATTTTGAGCCCGGCAGCAAAATATGACCCTCAAAGACACCTAAACCTTTTTGCATCGCCAACAGAAGTGTAAAATCTATTGGGTATTTTCATTTTCTTTACCAAGGTCCTGTGATTCGGGTTGCAGTCCATAAACGTTCGTAAACGTTGATCAGCAACCAGAATGTGTCACTTCGGTCAGTTACATATCACCGCCGATGCCATGGGTTCGATTCAAGCTAGGTCAAAAAATATGTGAGAAAGTTTGCCAGTTATTTGCAAAAGGACGATGGTTTTATTTAACTGGATTAATTCTGAGGTCTTTCTCCTTTAGTAATACAATAAATCAAGATAACTGGTAACCAAAAGTTTATTTTACATTTCTGTATATAAAAAAAATGAGAACTCTATTTGAAAGAAGGTTTACATTCCGGTTTTAAATTAACACAGTCTACTACTGTTTGGCGAAAAGGTGAGAAGAGTCTATTAAAGAGGCCTCACCAATATCGCCGATATATTTTTCGATCTTAGCAGTAAAACTCCACATTCATATTAACTATCATATATAATGGATATTCTGTTCAATAACTTATATAGTATTCCTTCATTGTAGTGTTAAATTCTTTAATTTTGTTGACCCGGCAAATACTAAGTCGCGGCCCGCGATAAAGTCACTCATTGGCCAGTATCGGGTTACGCTAAAGCATTGACGAATAAAACAGAAAACGTCGACCTGTGTATTAACATATTTCTCATAAATAAAATAAACTACAATGACAGAATCAACAATTATTTTCGAACAGGACCTTCCTCTTTGCGATTCAATAAACTTTTCATCGTTTACTGAACTGAAAGTTACAGGTGGTGCATCTTTAATTGGTATCAATTGTTGGATCATTCCAATCATACATACAACCATGGTTATTCAAAGTGCATTTTGCAGTTAAAGACTTTTTTTCCTATTCCAAAGTCTTCATATGTACTCATATAGACAAACTAAAACATATGTCACGGGGATAGGTCGTATTTGAGCCAGTATTTGATTATCCTAATACATCTAAGTATGAGGCGTAGAACGGCCAAGTTGTGCATAAATGCATGCATCGCTCGCTGTTACCTTAACAGCTTAATTAAAGTAACAAACCTTAAAGGGAATATATCAGGATTTCAAATTAGCTAAAACTATTCACCCGCCCACCCGACCCACCCAATATATTATGCCTATTATATATGCTCACTGACCCCGTATTGCCAAACGGATATCTATTTAAAGATGCCAAAATATTGTATTTTGTGACGTATTAAATGAATAAAGTAATATCATTTTTATTTCACTTTGATCCGTTACCATTACACAGGTTTACATGACGATGCGATGGTCGTCAACAAATCTAAATAAAGATTTTTGTTGTTGTTGTTGTTGTTGTATGGTGTTTAGCGTCACTTTCAAAAAAGATTTCAGTCATATCACGACGGTGTCTGCTTGAGACAGTATTCTAAGCGCTGTCACACTGGAGTATCACGCCGCAGACACATGGTATGATACTCCACCCAGTCACATAATACTGACCAGACCTAGAACTCTCCTCTAAATGCTGAGCGCCAAGCGAGAAAGCTTCTAGTACCATTTTTAAAGTCTTTGGTATAACCCGGCCGGGGATTGAACCCACGACCTTCCGCATGCGAGGCGGACTCTAAATAAAGAAGAAAACGGTCATATTTTCTTAGAAGTACAAAAGTTTGTTAAAAAATCAAAACGTTCCAATCATAATTAGCTTTAAATAATCATTAACGTTACATTTCCTGTACTGAGGTGTTGATATGAGACTTGGGCGGAATTATTGGGGTGTGGGGCCCTTTTTGGGCTTGCAGACAATAATAACTCCTATTTTTTATATTGTCATTTTTTATTCTTACTTTCTATAGTTTATTTATATGTCTACATTGATTGTCTTTTAATCATTATTATTATCACTAACATTCAAGCAGAATATTTACTCTTATTACTTTGCATACGTGTATGTGCATGTGCGTGATCGCGCGTGTGCGTGCGTCTTTGTATGCGTGGTGAAGAGAGTGACATGCTTGTTTGAAAGTGTTTTTGTTAGTTTAGATTGCAAAACTGTTGTCACTTTCATTTGTATGTGCATTTTGAAGCATTGGGGAGGGCCCTAACTAACGTTGATAAAAAATGTAGCCCGACCCTTATGCATTTTATTCGTTATTTATGCTACAAATTGATGTTTCGAACATGTGAAATATGCAATAAAAAATTGTTAAATTAGTTAGCATTAAAGTATCTATTTTTAGAATGGGAATTTCGCTGCAAGTTTACCACTCCAATTTAAATATCAATTTTGTCTCGTTTTAGTTGATTTGACTTACCAAATCATACGGATTATATTTATTAATGATAATGAGATGCTTTTTATTCATTTTGATAATTATTTTATTTTTAAGAAATATAGCGTTTTTTTATCTCCTGATATACTCCCTTTATGTATTATTTCTATATCCTTATAATTGGTGAATCGCCATATCTCACTCCCGTAATTCAGAAAAGAACAAATAATTACACACGCACTAAATTGGCTATTTCAAACAAATGACCATATTGGTAACATTCGGCATTGATAACATGTTATTTGTTAAACTGTAGGGGGAGGGCCCAACCCCGTTTCCGTATATATAAATAGAAATAAAATATGTTTAAACGAATAAAATAATCAAACAAAAATATGTCCATTGTAATTATGTTTTATGATCATCAGAGAGCTTGTCTTTGAGGTTGGCGTTGTTTGTCTCAGGAAGCCATAGTGTCCCGAGAATTGACAGCAGAGTTGACAAACCCACCACGAAATACATAAGTCCTGGAACGAATTCACTCTGCAAAAACAAATACATTTATACTGAGTCCATGCTTTATGGGTGTACAATAATGCTTATCTATCTCGTGTTACTTTTAGTTATGTATTGATTTTTAAAAGATCTTTTTCATGATACCTAAACTTCAAATTGATAAAAGAAATATTTCGTCCAATTTAATGTTTAAAATCGCATTCAAAATCGATCGATATTGACAAAATGTGCGGTTTTATCCTCAATATGTTCTTTTTTTAAACCTTAATTCTCGAAGAAACATGAAAACCTGGCAAAACTCATTTGATATAATACATTTTCAATCGGTCATATTGTCAAAGCCATCAGTATAAGTTTTATTAGAAAAGAAATCATCCAAAATTTACACATTTCCGAGCAATGTTTATTTTTCGGCGTCAAATGGTTCATTTCAAAACCTTAATTCACGAAAGATATAAAAATACCAATATGAATTCCTCACAATAACCATTTGGTATACTATATTTTCAATCGCCGATACTTTCAAAGTTAGTTTGATAAATGTTCCTCCAAAACGTATCCATTTCCGAAAATCAACATTTCGCCGCCATTGCTTCTACGCGTGCACCGTTCAGAAAGATCTGGACATTAATAAACAATGTTAATATTACACGGATATTTTACGGAAATGAAAGGTTAACAGTGATCAGTGTAAATATTGCACCATAAAATAATCACTGTTACTTAATATCTCTTCTTGATAAATTATTTCAAATCAGAACATATGCACAGCATATAGAAGAAGTCTCCTCTTGCAGTTTTATGTGTATTTTGCCAATACTCGTATAATCCCTTTACCAAAATTATAACAAATGAAAAAAAAAGCATTTTAATTCTAGCTATTTTTAAGAAAGGGAAATTGAAATACTAGTTATACATGAACATTGTTGTTAAAAAGAAATTTTCATAAAATACAAATTGTACATGTTTTTAAATAAACTCTCAAAAATAGTTAAAATGCGTTTTACCAGATAAACAAGCTGTGGTCCTAAGATTGCACCAATTCGTGCTAGAGTTTGCAGAAATCCGAATCCTATGTTTCTGTAAAAGACAAAGACACAATAATGTAGAACAAATAGGAGTCACGTGGACTAAGCGTTTTTTCGTAAAGTGCCTCGTTTGCCCAATGACAATTGACTTGTGCTATAGCAAGACCGATTGGTAACCAGTTTCATCAATTGTCTAGTGACATCCTCGTTGCCCAATGACAAATGACTTGTGCTATAGCAAGACCGATTGGTAACTAGTTTCATCAATTGTCTAGTGACATCCTCGTTTGCCCAATGACAAATGACTTGTGCTATAGCAAGACCGATTGGCAACCAGTTTCATCAATTGTCTAGTGACATCTGCATTTAACCATATTCATAGCAACAAACAAAGAATGGGTATGGTGTTAAAACGGCACACTCAGTATAAAAGAAGAAATACATTGTTTGTGCGTGACAATCATTTTTGTAGATTCTCATGACCTTCGATGCATTTATTACAGCCGATGCCTCTCTTAAACGCGGATATGTCATGTTTTGTATCTAAATTTACTGATCAGTCATTCTTATATGCATATTAGCTGCTTCGCTGTCGGAACTTACCGTAAAATTTCAGTCGTATATAGACAGGCCGTTAGATATGTGCAAAGATATGAATGCATATATGAACAAATACTTGTTTTTCATTTTGTTGGAACCTTAGTTTTTTATAATTAGGAGCCGTTTATGGAGCATTATATAAAAAAAAACTGGTGTTGCTAGAGAAATTAACAAAAATTATACAATTCCTGTTTCGGATTCTAACTCGGATCGACTAGACGACAATTCGCAGATATAAACACTGTGCTATGTAGGAAAATATCAAGATTGGCGGTATAAATCTAAGTTGAAACTTAACCGCTCATCCGTATTTAATCGATGAAGCCCGCAAATTTCCGGACGTTCACAGATATAACTATTAATTCCGTCCACGGGTCAAGTCTAATTCACACATCGGCGATGCTAACAAATTTCAATACAAGTGTTTTGACGATAAACAACGGAATTTTACACCAGACATAATCAAGATAGTCACAATTTATACTATATAAATAACATATATATTTAAATATTACAGTTATACCAGTTTTGTATTGATTGGAAGGACATAAATACTGGTTATACCGCTTTAAAGGAAGACTATCAAGATTTTTTCAATAATCCATGCTTTTAAATTACCGCTGAGCTTTAACCCTTTGCTTCATATAGACACCTTTGGACACCTCTAATATAGACGCCTTTGGACACCTCTAGTAGAGAAGGCTTTTGAATTATAGGGTGATTTATGTTTATAGTAACTGACAGTGGAAAACAGTGCAGGAAGTGTTCAGATTGCGAGCAATCTGAACTCTTCCTGCACTGTTTTCAAAGGCCTTCTGTGATTGATGCGGGAAAACGTGTATCTATGGAGTAAAGGGTTAAGAAAATAAGCATACTGAATTTTGATTTAAAGCTCTTCGCAACATTGATAATCCATTGTTTGGCTTATGTACCTTCAACAAGTCCTCGGAAGAAGCAGGACGATACTGCAGTGGGGACAGTGTCCGCCGCTAACGCCATAGGTCACGGATTCGAAATGTTTCAATCTCTGACCTCTAAAAGTCGCGGAAACGGAATCGTGAGCAGCCCGTATAAGTGTTAAGCATTCTTTGTAATGGAGCTAAGAAAAATTTGTGTAACCTACCAAGTCATCATACCATATCTTATATTTGGTATGTACATTGTATTATGAATTAACAATTAAATTATGAGCAATCACTCCAAGTTCCAAACGTATTTAGAAGATTGTATTTTCACAATATGTTATTGCACAACAAATCGGTTTATACTTGTGTCACTTGCATATATGTGAATGGGGAGGGTCCTTCTCCATGGCTGAGTGATCTAAGGAGTTGTTTCAATATCACTAATTTCTCATCGCTAAGGTCAGGGTTTGAGCCCAGCTTGACCTAAACCTTTTATTCGAGAAAGCCTGAGAATTACATGCGGAAGGAAAATGCCCCCGACTCAGAGTAATGTACATGTATATGCAACCGGGCTCTTTCTTCAGCAAAACCACTAGGTGCCAAGTATAACGTGTAAAATTTTAATATGCCGCTAAACCCCAATCAAAAGAAAAAAACAACAAACCCTTAATTGGGTAGACAAATGAATAAATTAATGATGAAACAGCTATATGCTCTTCTGTAATATATATTTCACTTGACATTCAAATGGCCCTTTAACTTTTTCATGCGGTCCACTAACCTTACTACGGTTGGGTACAATTCTACAGTAAGTGTCTGTACCGGTCCCCATATGGCGTGGACACCGGCATTGGCAACAAGAGCGAAATAATTGGTTAGACTAGCTCTGTGGGGGGTGTCTGAAAAATAAAGATAAACATTTATCAACATTATCATGCAACCTAACTTAAATTCATTCTAAATTGAAATTGTAATGCACAACAATAAAACAGTGTACATTTATGTACATATGTACGCCCTGTGATTTAAAAAGCATATTGATATAGTTAGTTATTCAATTTACTTCGAATGTAAAACAAATTCTTACGACTATGCTCGAAATTTTCCTGGGTAGAACCAGTACTAAGCATATGCGGGGTAATAGCCTTGCTCAAAGACAACAACTAGACGTCCTGGATGTTACATCCATTATTGTCTTCGGAATAATATTCTTGTTGTTCTATTGTTTTTACAACTGGAAGGTCACCTGCGTCGAACACAATTTGCAAAATGCACAGATCCTAAATCAGAAGTAAACTATGAAAAAATACCTAAATTATTTATAGCACAATATGTTTGATAATTATAATCACGATATATTACATGACTGTTGTTTATATATCATGACAATGACAATAAGTCGGTGACCTCTTTTAAGCAGCCACTGTCTTACGCAGTCACATGCTATTTCCCATTTCTATGCTGGAAGAGTAAAATAACCTGTATTTGCAATAGCCTGTCTTAAAAGGCCACGTTTGCTATTTTCCAGTGACTGACTGCTTAAGGCAGGTTTCACAGTATATACAATACATTCATATAGAAGAAATGACAACAGGAACCAACGTCTCAGAACGGTCATAAACATGATATAGTCGTCACCAAGGAGCTTAAACCTACTCTTCGCATGCACACAACCTCGCTCTACCCACAACATCATAAAACGTAACGGTGTAAATAAGAGTTACACCGCCAAGATTATTCTCTTACAAATACAACCGTGGTCTAGGGTTACAGCGGAGGAAGGACTTGGAAAGAAAAGGTACTAGAAGCTCTCTCGCTGGCGCTCAGAATTTAGAGAATAGTTCTAGGTCGGTTCGGCTCGGTGTCAGTATAATGTGACTGTGTGAAAATCATGCCATGTGTCTCCGGCATGATACTTCAGTGTGGCATCGCTTAGACTATTATCTCAGATGGGCGCCGTCGCGATTTAGCTGAAAATATTTTGACAGCGACGCTCAGCACCAAAGAAACAAACCAAATGCGTGTCAATGTTGCAGGTTGTACTTGGATTACATTACCGACGATTTGGACGATTCCAACTGTTAACGCCCCCAGGCCACACACGCCCATGCATAACATTGCGGCCATTTTACGTCCAAATCTAAAATAAATATATTTTTTAAATATTCATTTCAATTACATTTCTATTGAAACATGCGTACAAATATAGTTTGCCTGGTCTTAAAAGTGCCACATAAAACACAAACATGTATATTTAATAGTATTGTCATGTAACAATACCGTCTCAAAACGGATTCTACCATTACAGACATGATTCGGTTTTATCTTAATCATAGATTCGATTAAGACTATTTGTATTTAATCGTTTCTAACATTCTTTATTTAAACAATATAACTGTTGATTAGAATATAATACTTCGTTTGAAACAATAGTAACTCAGTTTTACAAATGAACAAATCTGTGAAACACGAACGAAAAACATATTTTTGAATTAATAAACTAATATGAACGAAAACCATAGAAGCAACCGCGCGATTTCATTTAATTGGGTTAAAAGGAAGAAGACATATTAACAGAATAAATACATCTATTGCACAGATGAATAAATGAAAACATGGAGATATATACTGAAAAGAAGTTATAACTTTTAAACATATCGATATGTGATATCATATATTATCGGTAATTAGAAATACTTCAATTCTGCCATACATATAAACAAATAAACAAAGAATGACAGACCCGTCTTCAGAACTCTAATACACAGCATTATCCACATCCCAGCCTAAAACACGCACGCACATATATAAACATATATTTAGCGTAGTATAACGGAGAGTAAATATATTATAAACAGTACGAAAGTTTTAATTTTAATTAGTATGTTACTTCTCTAATATACCCAACACTTTAGGTAATAACAATACGTATAATACAGCAATTCATATATGTACCTGTTTTGTATATATACGATGATTAACTTCGATGGTACTGCTGATATATTGAACAAAAACAGGTTCAGGTATATGCTGCCAGACAGTTTTTGTATTCCAAATGTTATACCGTACGCAGCCATTCCCATAGTCAGCCTAAACAATCATATATATCTACTGGTATAGTGAAACCAGTCTTACTGTGTTGTTGAAACTCTTTTATATATAAAGAACCCTTTATTGTTTTTCATGTATTAGTAAATTTCAAGTTTCAGGAATTAAATACTGAACATCTTTGTCAGAATATAATTTTCTGCATGGTCACATATATATATATATCGGTCAACATTTCGCACCTGTATATATATAGGTGCGAAATGTCGACCAACGTGCAATTTTTATATTTTTCACTAATTTTACAACAAATAAATGCTAAACGTAAATCCAACTTAAATTTTACACCAAAAACACCAAAGGGTGAAAAAATCGAAGACATTATCTTATTTAAAATACATTATTCAATACTGTGTAAAATTTGCACTTTTCAATCATTCAAAAACAATCTTCAAAAATATAGTGATTTTTCATGTAATTTCACAAAATGTGCAAATATGCATAATTATATATGATTTATTTGAGGCATAAACATGTCTAATAATCGTTGGAAATCTGCGCTTCATTCAAAGGTCTGCTTTTCTTGTAATTTTTGTTCCACAATAAAAAAAGCTGATCTTTTCTAGAGATGTTAACAATTTTGTAAGCTTACCATACAAACATCAGCACAGCTGTGATCTTTCGTAATTCACGTCTACGAAATATATCGATAAGACTATATTTCTTTTTATTCTGATCTTTCTTCTCTTGATTTTTAGCTATAGATACCAAGCTGAGCATGCGTTCAATGTCGGGGACTGGTTTACCATTCCACCTTGCTACATTTTTAACTAGCATAGCTGCCTCTGCATGGCGCTCATGGGCAAGCAGCCATCGAAAACTCTCCGGAACAAAACTGGAGGGAGAAAAAAAAAACGCTCGAAATAACTTGCACATCTTTATGTAAATAACCTATATACTGTTGAACTATAGGTAAAGATCAGTTTATTAATTGATGAAAGAAAAAAGTCAAGTTTTATAGTAGAGAACAAATGGGGCGAAAGGTAATTGCTAAAAAGCTCGGTCAAATTTTCACTGAAAAGAAAACAACGTTGACATGTTTTTTGTTGGTTAAACAATACTATATAAGTACAAAACAGACGCACGAAATAAGTTGCACATCTGATCTATTACACTGTTTAAGTATAGGTACATGTACTTAATCGTTCCATTAATAACGAAAGGAAAAAAAAGAGTATGGTTTAAATTCAGTAGAAGAGAGAAAAAGGTGGGAAAATATTGATGAAAAACTCTATTGCTTATTGAAATAAATGAACAACGTTGTCATGGTTATGTGTTTGTCAAATATTAATATCTGATAAAAGGAACACATGACGCAATAATGTAAAGAAACGAACAAACTTGTATATTTGAGTCTGTTAAAAATACTGGAATATATAACAACCCTCGCGCTTGCTAGCACCTTTTCAAGCAACATTGAACTAACAAATTACAGAACTAAGTCTATGTACGGGTTATGTTTCACGACCGAATCAAAATACTTACGACCGCTTATGTGATAGTAAAATATATGATAAAAGAATCTTCTATAAATACAAAGAAACCTTAACAATAACTTGGCCGATTCGATTTTAAATCCACTTCGTTTATCAAATAGGGACATACATACTGGCAATTTGATAACATATGTCTTCCACATACCCCCCCCCCCCCCCCCCCCCCTCACACACACATATATATATATATACATATATATATATATATACTTTAAGTAAAATGACTAAAAACATTGATACTATTCTAATACTATGTTTATGACTAAGTTACTCACAACCAAGCTGAAAGGAATGACAGGGCTAATAAAGACGTTATCAATGTCAGGTATTGCCAGTCCGGGATTAACCATGCAATAAGGGCGTAAACACATGATTCGAGCGGCCAAGACGGGAACCCCACAATGATCGCCCTCCATTTTGACAAGGAGTACTCAGACTGTATATTATGTTGTATTGTCATGAAAACTCCTGATCCAAAACCTGAAATTTGATTGTAAACACAGTGACGTGAATGTTGCATGTGAATGTAGCTTCAATATATAATGGATGAAATTGAGTTCTAGCGCTCGAGATGCAACTTATATTTACACACACACACACACACACACACACACACACACACACACACACATACATACATACATACTTACATACATATATATATGGAGATAATTATTTGTGAATAACCAAGACATAAATGTACAGACCAGACTACGGCGAGTGCGCCTAGCTACAATGCAAACCATAGATACAATATCATGGCCTCTGCCAAGCCAATAAATTTGGTGTCGATGAACATGAACTGATAGCTTTATATGAGTAGGATCCAGTTAAGGATTCATGACTACTCACATGCTATATAAAGGACAGATTTATAAACCCGTTGGATCATATAGATACAGTGAATTCATATATATTCAATTCATAAAGGGAGATAATTAAATTCACAACAACGGAATTAACGATTTTTGGGATCTTTTCAGATGCTCATTCACAATGCTTGATATATATATGGAGATAATTATTTGTGAATAACCAAGACATAAATGTACAGACCAGACTACGGTGAGTGCGCCTAGCTACAATGCAAACCATAGATACAATGTCAAGGCCTCTGCCAAGCCAATACATTTGGTGTCGACCATGACTTATATACTATGGAATTACATGCAACACATCTGGACAGGGTGGACAAATTTACATACATGAACTGCTTATACATATTAGGCATCAGAATCGTCCTTCAGTTTTTTCTACTGCATATTTCTGTGTTAATGAAGTAGACGCAGCTTATAATTCTTACACTTTCAATATCCATGTTTTAAACACCCATACTGGTCGTGCAGTCTCAACACTGAGTGGCTGATTACGACCAATTGTGTGCTGTAAATCCGACGGTGCACAAACACTCCCTCTATCGGAGACTTATACAGGGGAATATAATTTTCTTTTAATTCATATTTTACAACGAGAGAATGTATGTTTTATACCAACTAAACTACAGTACATCCTTACTCACCTACAATAAACCGTGAAGCGACATATACCTCCCAACTGGGAGAAAAATACGCCATTAAATGAGCCAAAAATAGAATCACCATGGCGGAGAATAAAGGTCTCTTTCTACCAATCGTGTCTGCAAATTGTCCAGCCAAAAGATTTGCCACACACATTCCTACCATCTGTATCGATATCGCAGTAGACATGACCCAGGAAAGGTCGCAGATGAGACCAAACTACAGATAAAAGTCAATATATTTTGAATATGATATCTAATAAAAAGACCAATTGGAAGCACACAAAACGACCACAGAAGAAACAATAAAAAACCCAGACTTGGTCGTATTGGGTTTACTCTGAAGAGTACTGTTAGTTTACACATAAAACATGATGTATCCTGAATCAGCTCTATTAATAAACACCCAATGCAAAATGCAGGGAATTCTATGTCTCATAGTAATTGGACGCGTAATAATATGTGACGTCATTCATACTTTTATCTGAAGCAACTTACAAATCAACGTGCTCAAATGTTGCTTTTCCAACATTGCTATTTAATGGACCCAATCGTTAGAGCTACAGACTAGAGTAATATTTAAGTCAATACACTTCATGGACCCTAATGACGTCTTCAGCAATACTCAATTTGGTTAGTCACTTTGAAGAAGTTCCAAATAATCTTCAAGGACTGTTAATGATGAAGGTAGTGGTCAACTATCAACAGCCGTCACACGTCACAAAAACAGCTGCAGTGTATTCATATCAAAACAACTCGGGGCATAACAAACATAGAACGTATTGTAGGAAAAACAATAACTTGCCCATGTTACACATAATTGTCTCTATTTCTGTTTTTTCTGATCGACAACTCTAGATCCCAACAGGTGGGATGATTTTGATTCATATGCAGTCTGTGGTATTATATAATGAACGTTCGTATGAAGAAGGATACTCTGTGACAGACGGCATGCATATTTAGTACGACCGTCTCTATCCGTGCGGGGAAATAAAACATTATTATACATTGCATGAAAGATATACGATATACCCTAATTATATTGACCCCATGGCAACAATGCAGAATTAAAATCATCTCATTGTTCGTGTTGCCGGCTAAATGTATTCAAGAGTGCTCTGTCATACGTGAAATGTCGCACATAACCGTAAGATGCACAAATAAAATGGAGCACGTGGTCCAGCGGCAGAGCATCGGCCACGTGGTTTCGATCCTCCTCCGCCGCTAAGTCTTTGAGCATGACACTTTTTTCGCATATACTTAATAGATCTACTGGTTCTACCCAGGAAGACTTCGAGTGTGATCCGTATAAGTTGTTATTACTTTTAATGCCGTAGAACAGTGAGACCCACCCAGGGGTTTTGGAGATATTAAGAACATGACCAATTATTTTTTAGGGATTTGGAGAACATTGGCCATTACTTTAAGAGATCCAGAGAACTGTGAACCCAACCCCCTAGGAGGGCCTCAACAAGAGATCCATTGACCAAAGGCCTAATTTTAGAGATGTGAGTGAAATATTTTTTTTGGATCTGAAGAACAATGGCTATTACTTTAAGAGATCCAGAGAACTGTGAACCAAACCCCCTAGGAGGGCCTCAACAATCAGTACCAAAACCGCCACTAGGGCGCTTTAATCTAATTAAAGGCTTCATACGATCACGCTCTTCCCCACGTGACAATACAACCTTCTTATTAATGTTGCGACACACACATTTGTCGATCAATATTTTATCTATTTTAAAAAGACACACGACAATGTTGAAATCATGTTTAATACGTGTTCACACATTAAATGCATTCTATATGCATGTACGTATAACCTTATGTAGATATGGATATACAAGCTGAGGCGTGGCCGAAAAATGAAAAAATAAAAACGCAAAAAATGCAATAATAAGCAATTGGGGATATGCTTAAGGGGTAAAATGTAGTGAAAGTTGTTATCATTCTGTTTGATAATGCTATGAAGTAAGTTTCTGTGTATTTTTGCATGTGGACGTACATTTTGTCCAATCATCTTATGACCCATGAGTATAAAAGCTGTAAATATGTCTTGAAATTCACCAGAAACCACCATTTCATTTGCATTTTAAACAATGTATGAGTAAGCAAGCCTCCAGACCTTGCCCCTACACTGCTCGTGCCTATCTTAAGCCAGGTACGCCCCTGCCAAGTATAATTATCCGAAACTTCATATTTGAGACATAATTATTATATTTTTAGACACTTATGGTGTCACGCTCGTTTTAAAAATCCAAGTAAAATTCTTTCAAACCGCAAGGTGGCATTTCGTAGTTGTTTTTTTTTCAAATCACACTGATGAAATAAGTATGGATTTTAAACTCTTTGACATGTATGAACACACGTGTGTAATATACACGAGTTCCCGTTTCTTATATAGAAACGAAATTAAAGGTCTGAATACAAACTGGGATATATCTACTTTGATTTCTTAATTAGATCTACGAAATATAAAATAATCGGAAATAATGTTATCATAAATTTATCAAGTTTGCCGTGTGTCTATTTAATGTTCAATACCTGCGTCGCGACAGTGTTTACGTCTGTTTCAAATTCATACACAGGGCACTTAACGCCGGACGGTGTCTTGCATTGTTTGTTCCAAACGGCATTTTCGTATTCCGAAAAGTTAGTTTCTGCAGTTGATACATTTTCCAGCGAGTAGCCAATTGTTGAATTATTTGTTACAGCCTCATACGAATGACTAATATTCTTGTTGGCACTGTCTGCACACCGCCATTTTGGAACGAAGGCGAAGAACGTGCTGCTGATCATCCCAAAGCAGATGACGGACTTCATCAATTGAACTGTAACAGACAATATAATCTGAAACCGTCCACATCCTCCAATTTGCTTTATGACGTCATCTGGAGATAGTGTTTCGTCACTTATGACGTCATCTGAAATAGAGATGTTATCACAAATTTAAAATTGCTGAAAATATTCTTTCGAAAACAGTTTCATAGAAACTGCTTAAGGGTGTAAACATTTTCATTTCATCTCGATTCAGTACTTTAAACAGATGTATGTGTTTTACCTGTAATAATTGTGCATCTGGACGAAGACAGATTTATTTGTACCTCGTCAAAATGTTATCAAATATTCATCTATTTGAACTACTATAAATTATTTCATTACGTCATGTTTTTTGCTGATTTAGGCCAAGAGGACGTTCCCTATCCAGGGGACGATTCCGTTGCTTTTTAATTTTCAAATTAAAATAACCGCTGACTTATTGAGTATCCTTCCTGAAATCGCCTTTCGATATATGCCAACAATTATACCAGCGCAAGCTTGTCTAGGTTTAGAAGTCGTGTTTCAAAGGATCGTGAGATTAGATGCTCTATAAATAGTAACAAATTTCACAAACCGAAGGACGTTCATCAAATTCTACCGCTGAAAAAATAGTTCAACAGATGAGTGCCGTATCGCCGATTATCATAATTCAGTTCGGAGACTTTCTAGTTTTATATAAGTCTATCCCTAAACCTGATATCTCCCGAATCAGGTCTATTAACCACCAATGGAAAAAAACAGGGAATTCTATGTCTGTCCCACAATCCATAGCAATTGAACGCATACTAAATTATGACGTCATTTAAACTTTCCCTAAAGTAACTGACCAATCAGCGTGCTCGTAACAATTGCTATTGAACGGACCCAAACAGGGGAGCTGGGTTCGTTATACAGACTAGTTTTATATTGTTTCTTTGATTACTTTCTTATTCTTTGCATTTGTCTACTAAGAATAGACTCTTATAAAAACTGATTCGTCTATATAATATCATGCTTTTTATATCTTTGCACACATCTAGCATCCCTTCTTTGTTATCTTTAATAAGTCTGCATAATTCAACTAGGAGACTGGACGTTTTTTTAAAACAATGTATACTTGTATAATATATTAACTCCGAGCTATAAATGTGCAGAGCGTCAAAACTGAACTGTCTTTGAAATACATAATTCAGTTGGAATTTGAACTTTTTTAAATATATGTCATCTTGGAGTTTGAACTTTCTTTCAATTGGAGATAGAACTTTTTTTAAATATATGGCATTTTGGAGAATAAACTTATTTTGAAATTCATAATTCAACTTGAAGATATTTTTTAAAGATATATAAAGAAAATTTAACCCAAACAAGGTTATATAGAAGTACATATAATTACGGAAGAATAATCGAACACTGTACATTCAATATCATGGTGGAAGGGTTGTAAAACACAAATGTATACATGCTTGATTTTTGATATTTAATAAATGTGTACCTTTTTATTAAATTTATCAACTCTAGAGTATTCAGCCAAGATGGAGTTTTCTGAAGCTAGGCTACTTGCGACCAAAAAGTGTATGTTGATGTGTGTGTGCATGCCTGTGTATCTGTTATATGTAGTAAATAAAAGGACATAATTTAATTATTAAATAACCACATCGACTTCCCTAACCGTAAAGAACTACCACAACAATATTGATTTCGTTCATGTTAAATCGAGCGAAATATCTTTAAATTCATATTACAAACTGAATACTCATTTAAAATAGCTGTATTTATAAATGATTTTCCAAACACGCTTTCTGCTGACAAGGCTTGCATGTTCTTTTGCCGGTGTCTGTGATTTGAACTGTAACCTTATAAAAATTATGCTGATAGCCATTTGAACATGAGCCCCGAAATTATAAGCGAAAAGAGTTTAGGTAACTAACGAAAAACATATATTTCATTGAATTCGAATCGCAAACAATAAATAAAAAACGAATAACACCATAACCATAACTTAAGGTTGCCGACATCAGTATACTTTATAAACATCCAATGGTCAACATTAAGCCGGCGCTACATACTGGCCATAACTGTCAGCTTCACAAATTAAAGTTCCAGCATAATAATTTCTGAAAATTCGTCCATTGAAGTCCTTGACTGGCCTTGTAAGTTATTCTATCACTGTCATGTGTAGGCGATCTGTCATGCGTATACTGCCTGCCATGCGTATACTTCTGTGATCCGTAGGCTGTGTGTAATGCATAGGCTGTCTGTCATGCATATGCTGTCTGTAATGCGTAGGTTGTCTGTCATGCGTATACTACCTGTCATGCATATACTGCATGTCATGTATATACGGTCTGTCATGCGTATATACATGACATGCGTAGGCGATCTGTCATGCGTAGACTGGTGGTCATGCGTAGACTGCCTGTCATGCGTAGGCGGTCTGACATGCGTAGACTGCCTGTCATGCGTAGGCGTTCTGTCTTGCTTAGTCTTTGTGAATGTAATATTTCAATGCAACTTTTAGTCGAATATTTCTTCAATTTTATAATTCGCCTTGGGTTTATGCTCATAAGTTGTAATTCCAGATGGAAATATTACCTTCCGGATATTAATGTTTAAAAAATCATGTTTTAGAAATTATTTAACTTTTTGAAAAAAAATATGAGTATATACCAATTGAGATTTCATTTCTTTCATACCGATGAAAAGAAGAAATCAACATATCTGTTTCACATTTTCTTACAGAAGGCTGCAAATATGCAATAAATGGTGGATTCCATCCATTTACAAGAAGAATTAACCAGTTTACATCCATCTTAGATTCAATGCGGAATGGAATACGCTCAGTCTATTTGTGAACATATGTGTTGCTTAGAAATATAAAATAAACTAAAACATTTAAAGGAGAAAAAAATACACAAAGCTTTTTATTATTGAAACCTAGTTACATACTAAAACTTTAATATAGGAATATATTTTACCTTTGTCACCTGTCGCTTCCATTATTCCTTGTTTTCAAACAAATTTCAAATTCATGTAAGTATATAAGTCACGTGGTATGCTAGCAATTGCTAGTTAAAGAGGCCTCACCCATATCGCCGATATGTTTTTATCTTAGCACATTTATATAGAACATCACATATTATGGATATTCTGTTCAATAATTTATATTGTATTTTGTCTCTGTAGTGTAAAATTCTTTAATTTTGTTGACAAAATACTAAATCGCTTCCTCCCGTAAAGTCACCCATTGAGGCCTGTATCGGGTTATGCTAAAACATTGACGAATATAACGGAAAATGCCGACCTGTGTATTAACGAATGTTTCAAAAATAAGATACTACAAGGGCGGAATCAACCATTATCTCCGAAAGGTGCCTTCCTCTTTGTCATCCAATAATCTTTCCATTATTTACTGAACAGAACGTTGAAGCGATGCATCTTTAAGTGAACTAGAGATACATTTTTAAATTGCATTCCGAAAAGGTACACGATCGTGCTGTCTGGAAAGTTTTACTTCTCATGACGATGCATATTAATACTTATAATAATAAAAAACTGTTATTATTCACATACGTGAGCATACAAGTATATATTCAAATTCAGCTGCACTGCATTGACGGCATTATTTAAGTAAGATTAAAATGTAAATAAACACTACATTATACATTTTGTTTTAACAAAACGGTACTATACTGTAACTCTGCTACAGAATAATCACTTAGAAGTACAGTATTATACTGATAAGCTGTTACAAAATGGTAAGGCAGTAGTACAGTATTATACTGATAAGCTGCTACAGAATGGTAAGGCAGTAGTACAGTATTATACAGCTACTCTGCTACAGAATGATGACTTAGAAGTACAGTATTATACTGATAAGTTGCTACAGAATGGTAAGTTAGTAGTACATTATTATACTGATAAGCTGCTACAGAATGGTAAGTCAGTAGTACAGTATTATACTGATAAGTTGCTACAGAATGGTAAGTTAGTAGTACATTATTATACTGATAAGCTGCTACAGAATGGTAAGTCAGTAGTACAGTATTATACTGATAAGCTGCTACAGAAGGGTAAGTTACTAGTACAGTATTATACTGTTACTCTGCTACAGGAGGGCTAGTGAGTAGTACAATATCATACTGCTAGTTTGTTACAGAATGGTAAGTTAGTATTACAGTATTATACTGCTACTCTGCTACAGAATGGTTCGTTATTAGTACAGTATCATACTGCTAGTTTGCTACAGATGGGTTAGTTAGTATTACAGTATTATACTGCTACTCTGCTACAGAAGGGTTAGTTATTAGTACAGTATCATACTGCTAGATTGCTACAGATGGGTTAGTTAGCATTACAGTTTTATACTGCTACTCTACTACAGAATGGTAAGTTAGTAGTACAGTGTCATACTGCTACTCTGCTAAAGAAAGGTTAGTTAGTAGTACAGTATTATACTGATACTCTGCTACAGAATGGTTAGTTAGTAGTACAGTATTATACTGCTACTCTGCTACAGAAGGGTTAGTTAGTAGTACAGTATCATACTGCTAGTTTGCTACAGAATGGTAAGTTGGTATTACAGTATTATACTGCTACTCTGCTACAGAAGGGTAAGTTAGTAGTACAGTATCATACTGCTAGTTTGCTACAGAATGGTAAGTTAGTAGTACAGTATTATACTGCTACTCTGCTACAGAAGGGTTAGTTAGTAGTACAGTATCATACTGCTAGTTTGCTACAGAATGGTAAGTTAGTATTACAGTATTATACTGCTACTCTGCTACAGAAGGGTTAGTTAGTAATACAGTATTATACTGATAAGCTGCTAAAGAATGGAAAGATAGTAGAACAGTATTATACTGCTACTCTGCTACAGAAGGATTAGTTAGTAGTACAGTATCATACTGCTAGTTTGCTAGAGAATGGTAAATTAGTAGTACAGTATTAAACTGCTACTCTGCTAGAGAAGGGTTAGTAGTAGTACAGTATCATACTGCTAGTTTGCTACAGAATGGTAAGTTAGTATTACAGTATTATACTGCTACTCTGCTACAGAAGGGTTAGTTTATAGTACAGTATTATACTGATAAGCTGCTATAGAATGGAACGTTAGTAGAACAGTTACATACTGCTACTCTGCTACAGAAGGGTTAGTTAGTAGTACAGTATCATACTGCTAGTTTGCTAAAGAAGGGTTAGATAGTATTACAGTATCATACTGCTACTATGCTACAGAAAGGTTAGTTAGTAGTACAGTATTATAATGCTACTCTGCTACAGAAGGGTTAGTTAGTAGTACAGTATTATTCTGATACTCTGCTACAGAATGATAAGTTAGTAGTACAGTATCATACTGCTACCCTGCTACAGAATGATAAGTTAGTAGTACAGTATCATACATTTACTCTGCTACAGAAGGGTTAGTTAGTAGTAGAGTATTATACTGTTACTCTGCTATAGAATAGTAAGTTAGTAGTACAATATTATACTGTTACTCTGCTACAGAATGGTAAGTTAGTAGAACAGTATCATACAGCTTCTCTGCTAGAGAAGGGTTAATTAGTAGTACGGTATTATATTGCTATTCTGCAACAAAAAGGTTAGTTAGTAGTACAGTATTATACTGTAAATTTGCTACAGAATAGTAAGTTTGTAGTACTGTATCATACTTCTGCTCTGCTACAAAAGGGTAAATTAGTAGTACAATATCATACAGCTACTCTGCTAGAAAAGGGTTAGTTAGTAGTACAGTATTATACTGCTACTCTGCTACAGAATGGTAAGTTAGTATTACAGTATCATACAGATACTCTGCTACAGAAGGGTTAGTAGTACAGTATTACACTGCTACTCTGCTAGAGAAAGGTTAGATAGTAGTACAGTATTATACTGAAACTCTGCTACAGAATAGTAAGTTAGTAGTAGAGTATCATACAGCTGTTCGGGTACAGAAAGGTTAGTTATTAGTACAGTATTATACTGTAAATTTACTACAGAATTGTAAGTTTATAGTACAGTATCATACTGCTGCTCTGCTACAGAAGGGTAAGTTAGTAGTACAATATCATACAGTTACTATGCTAGAGAAGGGTTAGTTAGTATTACAGTATTATACTGCAACTCTACTACAGAATGGTAAGTAAGTAGTAAAGCATCATACAGCTACTCTGCTACAGAGTGTTAAGTTGGTAGAACAGTATCATACAGCTACTCTGCTACAGAAGGGATAGTTAGTAGTACTTTATTATACTGTTACTCTGCTACAGAGTGTTAAGTTGGTAGAACAGTATCATAAAGCTACTCTGCTACAGAAGGGATAGTTAACAGTACTATATTTTACTGTTACTCTGCTACAGAGTGTTAAGTTGGAAGAACAGTATCATAAAGCTACTCTGCTACAGAAGGGATAGTAAGTAGTACAGTATTATACTGCTACTCTGCTACACAGTGATCAGTTAGTAGTACAGTATCATACAGCTACTCTGCTACAGAAGGAATAGTTAGTAGTACAGTATTATATTGCTACTCTGCTACACAGTGATCAGTTAGTAGTACAGTATTATACTGCTACTCTGCTACAGAAAGGTTAGTTAGTAGTACAGTATCATACAGCTACTCTGCTACAGAAGGGTTACTAAGTATTACAGTATTATACTGCTACTCTGTTACAGAGTGATAGGTTAGTAGTACAGTATCATACAGCTACTTTGCTACAGAAAGGTTAGTTAGTAGTACAGTATTATACAGCTAATCTGCTACAGAAGCGTTAGTTAGTAGTACAGTATTAAACTGAAACTCTGCTACAGAAAGGAAAGTTAGTAGTACAATATCATACAGCTACTCTGCTACAGAATACATGTAGTAAGTTAACAGTAAACTGATAATCGGCTCCAAAGTGGTAAGTTAGTAGAACAGTTTTACACTCCTACTCTGCTACAGAATGGTAAATCAGTAGTACAGTATTATACTGCTTCTCTGCTACAGAATGGTAAATCAGTAGTACAGTATTATACTCCTACTCTGCAACAGAATGGTAAATCAGTAGTTCAGTATTATACTGCTACTCTGCTACATAATGGTAAATCAGAAGTACAGTATTATACTGCTACTCTGCTACATAATGGTAAATCAGTAGTACAGTATTATACTGCTACTCTGCTACAGAATGGTAAATCAGTAGTACAGTATTATAATGCTACTCTGCTACAGAATGGTAAATCAGTAGTACAGTATTATACTGCTACTCTGCTACATAATGGTAAGTCAGTAGTACAGTATTATACTGCTACTCTGCTACAGAATGATAAATCAGTAGTACAGTATTATACTGCTACTCTGCTACAGAATGGTAAATCAGTAGTACAGTATTATACTGCTACTCTGCTACAGAATGGAAAATCAGTAGTACAGTATTATACTGCTACTCTGCTACAGAATGGTAAATCAGTAGTACAGTATTATTCTGCTACTCTGCTACAGAATGGTAAATCAGTAGTACAGTATTATACTGCTACTCTGCTACAGAATGGTAAATCAGTAGTACAGTATTATACTGCTACTCTGCTACAGAATGGTAAATCAGTAGTACAGTATTATACTGCTACTCTGCTACAGAATGGTTAATCAGTAGTACAGTATTATACAGCTATTCTGCTACAGAATGGTAAATCAGTAGTACAGTATTATACAGCTACTCTGCTACAGAATGGTAAATCAGTAGTACAGTATTATACAGCTACTCTGCTACAGAATGGTAAATCAGTAGTACAGTATTATACTTCTACTCTGCTACAGAATGGTAAATCAGTAGTACAGTATTGTACTGCTACTCTGCTACAGAATGGTAAATCAGTAGTACAGTATTGTACAGCTACTCTGCTACAGAATGGTAAATCAGTAGTACAGTATTGTACTGCTACTCTGCTACAGAATGGTAAATCAGTAGTACAGTATTATACTGCTACTCTGCTACAGAATGGTAAATCAGTAGTACAGTATTGTACTGCTACTCTGCTACAGAATGGTAAATCAGTAGTACAGTATTATACAGCTAATCTGCTACAGAAGGGTAAGTTAATAGTACAGTATTATACTGCTATTTTACTACAGATGTGTAAATTAGTAATACAGTATTGTACTGCTATTCTACTACAGATTAGTAAGTCAGTAGTACAGTATCATACAGCTACTCTGCAAAGAAGGGTAAGTTAGTAATAAAGTATTACACTCCTAATGTGCTACAGAATGGTAAATCAGTAATACAGTATTATACTGCTACTCTTCTACACAATGGTAAGTTAGTAGTACAGTATTATCCTCTTACTTTACTACAGATGGGTAAGTTAGTAGTACAGTATTATACTGCTACTTTACTACAGATGGGTAAGTTAGTAATACAGTATTATACTGCAACTCTGCTAGAGAAGGATGAGTTAGTAGTACAGTATTATACTGCTACTTTACTATAAATGGGTAAGTTAGTAATACAGTATTAGACTGCTATTCTGCTACAGAATGGTAAGTTAGTAGTACAGTATTATCTTCTTACTCTACTACAGATGGGTAAGTTAGTTATACAGTTTTATAGTGCTACTCCGCTAGAGAAGGGCAATTAGTAATACAGTATTATACTGTTACTTAACTACAGTTGGGTAAGATAGTAATGCAGTATTATTCTGCTTCTCTGTAACAGAATGGTAAATTAATAGTACAGTATTATTCTGATACTCCGTTACAGATGGGTAAGATAGTAGTACAGTATAATACTGCTTCTCTGCTAGACAGGGGCAAGTTAGTAGTACAGTATTATTCTGCTACTCTGCTAGAGAAGAGCAAGCTAGTAGTACAGTTTTATTCACTTACTCTTTTACAGATGGGTAAGTTAGTAATAAAGAATTATACTGCTACTCTTCTTCAGAAAGGCAAGTTAGTAATACAGTACTATACTGCTACTTTACTACTGATGGGTAAGTTAGTAATACAGTATTTTACTGCTACTCTGCTACAAAAGGGTAAGTTAGTAATACAGTATTATACTGCTACTCTGCTACAGAAGGGTAAGTTAGTAATTCAGTATTATACTGCTACTCTGTTACAGAAGGGTAAGTTAGTAATACAGTATTATACTGCTACTCTGCTACATAAGGGTAAGTTAGTAATACAGTATTATACTGCTGCTCTGCTACAGAAGGGAAAGTTAGTAGTACAGTATTACACTGCTACTCTGCTACTGAAGGGAAAGTTAGTAGTACAATATTATACTGCTACTCTCCTACCGGAGGAAAAGTTAGTAGTACGGTATTATACTGCTACTCCCCTACCGAAGGGCAAGCAAGTAATACAGTATTATACTGCTGCTCCGCTACAGAAGGGTAAGTTAGTAATACAGTATTATACTGCTACTCTGTTACAGAAAGGTAAGTTAGTAATACAGTATTATACTGCTACTCTGCTTTATAAGGGTAAGTTAGTAATACAGTATTATACTGCTACTCTACTTCTGAAGGGAAAGTTAGTAGTACAGTATTATACTGCTACTCCTCTACCGAAGGGAAAGTTTATACTGCTACTCTGCTACTGAAGGGAAAATTAGTAGTACAGTATTATACTGCTACTCCCATACCGAAGGGAAAGTAAGTAGTACAGTATTATACTGCTACTCCCCTACCGAAGGGAAAGTTAGTAGTACAGTATTATACTGCTACTTTGCTACTGAAGGTAAGTTAGTAATACAGTATTATACTGCTACTCTGCTACAGAAGGGTAAGTAAGTAATACAGTATTATACTGCTACTCTGTTATAGAAGGGTAAGTTAGTAATACAGTTTTATACTGCTACTCTGTTACAGAAGGGTAAGTTAGTAATACAGTATTATACTGCTACTCTGCTACAGAAGGGTAAGTTAGTAATACAGTATTATACTGCTACTCTGCTATAGAACGGCAAGTTATTAATACAATATTATACTGCTACTCCACTACCGAAAGTCAAGTAAGTAGTACTGTATTATACTGCTACTCCCCTACCGAAGGGCAAGTAAGTAGTACAGTATTATACTGCTACTCCCCTACCGAAGGGTAAATAAGTAGTACAGTTTTATACTGTTACTCCCCCACCGAAGGGCATGTAATATACTGCTACTTTCATACCAAAGGGCAAGGTAGTAATACAGTTTTATACTGCTACTCCCCTACCGAACGGCAAGGTAGTAGTACAGTATTATACTGCTACTCCCCTACCGAAAGGCAAGTAAGTAATACAGTATTATACTGAATCTCCCCTACCGAAAGGCAAGTAAGTAGAACAGTATTATACTGTTACTCCCCTACCAAAAGGCAAGTAAGTAGTATAGTATTATACTGATACTCCCCTACCGAAGGGCAAGTGAGTAGAACAGTATTATACTGCTACTCCCCTACCGAAGGGCAAGGTAGTAGTACAGTATTATATTTCTACTCCCCTACTGAAGGGCAAGTAAGTAGTACAGTATTATACTGCTACTCCCCTACTGAAAGGCAAGTAAGTAGTACAGTATTATACTGATACTCCCCTACCGAAGGGCAAGTAAGTAGTACAGTATTATACTGCTACTCCCCTACCGAAGGGCAAGTAAGTAGTACAGTATTATACTGATACTCCCATACCGAAGGGCAAGTAAGTAGAACAGTATTATACTGCTACTCCCCTACCGAAGGAAAAGTTAGTAGTACAGTATTATACTGCTACTCCCCTACAGAAGGGCAAGTAAGTAATACAGTATTATACTGCTGCTCCGCTACAGAAGGGTAAGTTAGTAATACAGTATTATACTGCTACTCTGTTACAGAAAGGTAAGTTAGTAATACAGTATTATACTGCTTCTCTGCTACATAAGGGTAAGTTAGTAATACAGTATTATTCTGCTACTCTGCTACAGAAGGGAAAGTTAGTAGTACAGTATTATACTGCTACTCTCCTACCGAAGGAAAAGTTAGTAATACAGTATTATACTGCTACTCTGCTACATAAGGGTAAGTTAGTAATACAGTATTATACTGCTACTCTGCTACAGAAGGGAAAGTTAGTAATACAGTATTATACTGCTACTCCCCTACCGAAGGGCAAGTTAGTAGTACAGTATTATACTGCTACTCTCCTACCGAAGGAAATGTTAGTAATACAGTATTATACTGCTACGCTGCTACAGAAGGGAAAGTTAGTAATACAGTATTATACTGCTGCTCCGCTAGAGAAGGATAAGTTAGTAATACAGTATTATACTGCTACTCTGCTACAGAAGGGCAAGCTAGTAGTACAGTAATATAATGCTACTCTGCTAGAGAAGGGCAAGTTAGTAGTACAGTATTATCCTTTTACTCTACTACAGATGGGTACGTTAGTAATACAGTATTATACTGCTACTCTTCTACAGAATGGTAAGTTAGTAGTACAGTATTATCCTCTTACTCTACTACAGATGGGTAAGTTAGTAGTACAGTATTATACTGCTTCTTTACTACAGATGGGTAAGTTAGTAATACAGTATTATACTGCAACTCTGCTAGAGAAGGACGAGTTACTAGTACAGTATTATACTGCTACTTTACTATAAATGGGTAAGTTAGTAATATAGTATTAAACTGCTATTCTGCTACTGAATGGTAAGTTAATAGTACAGTATTATCTTCTTACTCTACTATAGATGGGTAAGTTAGTTATACAGTTTTATACTGCTGCTCCGCTAGAGAAGGGCAATTAGTATTACAGTATTATACTGTTACTTAACTACAGATGGGTAAGATAGTAATACAGTATTATTCTGCTACTCTGTTACAGAATGGTAAGTTAGTAGTACAGTATTATTATGATACTCTTGTTCAGAAGGGCAAGTTAGTAGTACAGTACTATACTGCTACTTTAATACAGATGGGTAAGTTAGTAATACAGTATTTTACTGCTACTCTGCTACAGAAGGGTAAGTTAGTAATACAGTATTATACTGCTACTCTGCTTCTGAAGGGTAAGTTAGTAATTCAGTATTATACTGCTACTCTGTTACAAAAGGGTAAGTTAGTAATACAGTATTATACTGCTACTCTGTAACAGAAGGGTAAGTTAGTTATACAGTATTATACTGCTACTCTGTTACAGATGGGTAAGTTAGTAATACAGTATTATACTGCTACTCTGCTGCAGAAGGGTAAGTTAGTAATTCAGTATTATACTGCTACTCTGTTACAGAAGGGTAAGTTAGTAATACAGTAGTATACTGCTGCTCTGTTACAGAAGGGTTAGTTAGTAATACAGTATTATACTGCTGCTCTGCTACAGAAGGGTAAGTTAGTAATACAGTATTATACTGCTACTCTGCTACAGAAGGGTAAGTTAGTAATACAGTATTATACTGCTGCTCTGCTACAGAAGGGAAAGTTAGTAGTACAGTATTACAGTGCTACTCTCCTACCGGAGGAAAAGTTAGGAGTACAGTATTATACTGCTACTTCCCTACCGAAAGGCAAGTTAGTAAAACAGTATTATACTGCTGCTCCGCTACAGAAGGGTTAGTTAGTAATACAGTATTATACTGCTACTCTGTTACAGAACGGCAAGTTACTTATACAATATTATACTGCTACTCCCCTACCGAAGGGCCAGTAAGTAGTACAGTAGTATACTGCTACTCCCCTACCGAAGGTCAAGTAAGTAATACAGTATTATACTGCTACTTCCCTACCGAAGGGCAAGTTAGTAGTACAGTTTTATATTTCTACTCCCCTACCGAAGGGCAAGTAAGTATTACAGTATTATACTGCTACTCCCCTACTGAAGGGCAAGTAAGAAGTATAGTATCATACTGCTACTCCCCTACCGAAGGGCAAGTAAGTAGTACAGTATTATGCTGCTACTTCCCTACCGAATGGCAAGTAAGTAGTACAGTATTATACTGCTACTATCTTACCGAAGGGCAAGTAAGTAGTACAGTATTATACTGCTACTCCCCTACCGAAGGGCAAGTAAGTAGTACAGTATTATACTGCTACTCCCCTACCGAAAGGCAAGTAAGTAGTACTGTATTATTCTGATACTCCCCTACCGAAGGGCAAGTAAGTAGTACAGTATTATACTGATACTCCCCTACCGAAAGGTAAGTAAGTAGTACAGCATTATACTGATACTCCCCTACCGAAGGGCAAGTAAGTAGTACAGTATTATACTGCTACTCCCCTACCGAAGGGCAAGTAAGAAGTACAGTATTATACTGATACTCCCCTACCGAATGGCAAGTAAGTAGTACAGTATTATACTGCTACTCCCCTACCAAAGGGCAAGTAAATGGTACAGTATTATACTGTTACTCCCCTACGGAATGGCAAGTAAGTAGTACAATATTATAATGCTACTCCCCTACGGAATGGCAAGTAAGTAGTACAATATTATAATACTACTCCCCTACCGAAGGGCAAATAAGTAGTACAGTATTATACTGCTACTCCCCTACCGAAAGGCAAGTAAGTAGTACAGTATATAACTGATACTCCCCTACCGAAGGGCAAGTAAGTAGTACAGTATTATACTGCTACTCCCCTACCGAAGGGCAAGTAAGAAGTACAGTATTATACTGATACTCCCCTACCGAAGGGCAAGTAAGAAGTACAGTATTATACTGCTACTCCCCTACCGAAGGGCAAGTAAGAAGTACAGTATTATACTGCTACTCCCCTACCGAAGGGCAAGTAAGAAGTACAGTATTATACTGATACTCCCCTACCGAATGGCAAGTTAGTAGTACAGTATTATACTGCTACTCTCCTACCAAAGGGCAAGTAAATGGTACAGTATTATTCTGCTACTCCCCTACGGAATGGCAAGTAAGTAGTACAATATTATAATGCTACTCCCCTACGGAATGGCAAGTAAGTAGTACAATATTATACTGCTACTCCCCTACGGAATGGCAAGTAAGTAGTACAATATTATAATACTACTCCCCTACCGAAGGGCAAGTAATTAGTACAGTATTATACTGCTACTCCCCTACCGAAGGGCAAGTAATTAGTACAGTACACTGATATTTAACGGACCCAATTGGGAGAGTTATACAGGCTACACTCATGACAACAATAGTTTTGCTTGTAATGTGGTCGATCGAAATTATCTTTCGCTATAAATCACGCTGCTCAATATGGAATGCATATATCTTTATTCGCCTCTAAAACAGCATTTTCCCTTCCATACAGGCAGGAAGAGATAAGAAAACGCAACACAGACAATGATACAAAAACGCAACACAGGAAGAGATACTAAAACGCGACACAGGCAGAGATTCGAACACGCACCACAGGAATAGATATGGCAATGCAACACAGGAAGAGATACGAAAACGCAACACATGCAGAGATTCGAACACGCAACACAGGAATAAATATGGAAAAGCAACACAGGAAGAGATACGAACACGCACCACAGGAATAGATATGGAAATGCAACACAGGAAGGGATACGAAAACGCAATACAGGAATAGATATGGACACGCAACACGGGAAGAGATACAAACACGCAACACAGGAAGAGATATGGAAATGCAACACAGGAAGAGATATGGAAATGCAACACAGGAAGATATACACAAACGCAACACAAGGTTAAGAGAGGACTTACTTTGAAATGAAAATAGTGATACCAAAACAGTTGGTACAAAATTATTCAGTAACATATCGAGTTAACAACCAATAACATCAATAGATAATGCTTATTGTATAGTATGTATATATGCACTCGTACTAAAGATGTTGCATTTTCATATAATTTCCTGTGTTGCGTTTTCACATCTCTTCCAGTGTTGCGTTATCATACATCTTGTGTGTATCTTATAAACAAACCGCTTGAACTATTTACAAGAAATCCAACTGTACTTATGAGAACAAAACTTAAATCAAAAGACAGTAAATTTGAATTGCTGTCAATTAGTGATGTAGCCACTAAAAGGAAATCAGCCGACAGAAAAAGTCGTTAAAGCAGTGGACAGCATTTCAGTTTGATGTTTTAAAGTAGTATGCATAGGCCACTATTAATATTATCTCATGAATATTAAGAGATTTTCCAGAACGAGGCTGGGTGAGCACACTGCTTGGTCATGGCTGCCTACAGAGCTAGAGATTTATCGTTAGTTTCAGATGTTTTCGTTCTCATTTGTTGAAAATTTTAATAAAAAAACAAACATGTCATCTGGAAACAAATAAATAGGAAGAGGAATAAAATATTTTAGTGAAAACTACGTTCATGACTTATCAGGTGAATTAAATTTCTACTAATTACTTACACAATATGCACTCTCTTATTTCTTAGTAAGAATATTGAAACACTGCGAATTGAAACAAAACAATACGTAACACATATTTCTTATAAACAACATCTGTTTTAATTTTCACTATTTTGTTCACAGAATATCAATTACAAATACGTGTGCATGTTATATGTATGTGCAATAAACCATAAATTCGATATTTCATCTGATATCATTACGCCGAGTAAGTGTTATACAACGGTGTTGCATTGACATTTTATTAGTAGCTGTTTTGTAATAGGTTATTACTAGTGTTACTAAAATACCTGAATACAAAAGATAAAATAAATGATAAAAAATAAAGTTATGTGGAAATATTCTAGAATTGCGTGATACTCTTGAAATACAAGGCAAATGAACATTCAAAATCACGGAGAGGTCTATAAAATATATGTTGCACTTTATTTCATATTTCTAAATTATTAAAATGTGTTGTTTTAATTGTGTTTATTGCAAAGTTTAACACATATCAGGTTATATATTGCATAGTTTGATGTATTGATAGCGCAACTTTAGGATTAATCCGAGTAAACCACCGTCCTTTTGCATGTAGCTGAAAAACTGTCTCAGAAAGTGATTGAACCATCCTGGGCTCGAACCCGCAACCATAAGACATTTGGTGTGTGTATGTGTGTACATGCATAAAGTTACTTCTTTAATGTCCAAATCTATATTTTATTCTTCAAACATAATATTATGACATAAAGTGTAATATATTGTAATGTACAATACTAGTAAATTAAGTGTATAAATGTATAAAAACGTAGTAGACGTACTGGGGATTGCAGAGTTTTTCTGTCTGTTCGGATGAGCGATTTGTTTGATAAGACACATATACATTTACCCAAACGAGTTTAGTTTAATACAATGTTACTGTAAAGTAAAAAGAAATCGATTACATATGTTATCGTGTCCAAAAATAAAAAAACTACATTTTATTCAACCGCCATTGATATCAGTAAATACGATACTATATGTAAAAAGGATCCTCCGTAACCGAGTGGTTTAAGGCACCGTCTCAAGATCACTTACCTCCCACCGCTAAGGTCGTAGGTTCGAGTTCCGCCCGCTCCAAAAACTTTATGTGAGGAAGTTTCATGTTACTTGCGGTAGGACGGTTCCAATCAGCCTGAATCAGTCTGAGGTCTTCCTCCACCACTAAAACTCGATATGCCATATTTACCTGAAATGTGTTGAAAATGGCATTAAACCCCATTAAAAAATATATATATATATGTAAAAAATGTTTGCTATATACGATCTTGGTTAAACAGATAAACAAAAAAGTAATATCTGATACGAGGACGCTTCATAATAGTAGAGCACAAGCAAGAAAAGAAAATAGCAGAGTTCCAGTATTTATTGTGCTTGGATTATTATATATAAACTACAACTGAAATCGATACTTTTCCTTGTGCTCAACTCCTTGAAAATGAGTTAAATTTAAGTTTTTAAAAGAAAAATGTTTTTCAATCCGATACTTTTGTTATACATAATCAGCATATTATAAGGGAAAGAAATAAAAATGTTATTAATTGTTCCATGTTACAAATAAGACATATCTTGTTATTTTCACATAAATAGCTTTAATAGAAACGTGAGAACAACCGGCCCTCGACCAGGAGTGATTATAACATTTACACATGGTGTTCTTTCTTTCTCTGTGCGGAAATGCCGATCTCCAGTTTATCAACAAGATTTGTGTCCATGGTTTCCGGTAAACAACAAAGTGACATCACAGAAAGCAATGACGTCAGACCGACAATAAAATACAATATCCCCGGTACTAGATCACTCTGTGAAAATAAAAAAGGACATGGGTTTAATAAAAACACATTGTTGATGAATTATAGATATAAGTCAGTGAATTATATTTCACAGTTTAAGTCATAAAATAAAAATGAGGGTTTGTTGATTTCTTCAGGACAATATCATTCCATTGCTCATTTAATGAAAGAAAAATAATAGTACAGTGTAACCTATGATAGGACAAAAGTTGATATATGGTATAACTCTTTTTTTCTTGTTCAAACTAAACATTTGTAGTGTTGAAATGTGCATAGGTGGTCTTAAATCTTATATTTATTGCATTCGTTTTACATTCATATTGTTAAACTAAGTACAAAAATATAAATATTAAAAACTTCCAACAAATATCAAAATAACGAGCATGGAAATGAAAACAACAAACATAATATACAACTTAACAATAAGAATGTAAAATAATGAACAAGAATATAAAATCATCAAAGACAATAGAAAGTTGAAAAAACACTAATAGAAAACGAAGAAAAAAAGTTTTATTGTTTAATTTAATAAGTGTTTGTTCGATTATTTATATGTTTATTGTAAGTCTTTATATTTATGTTCTTAGTTAATAAGAATGTGAAATGACGAACATAAATATAAAAAACTAACATCATATATACGTATGCACAAATGTTAGGTATTAAACAAGAAAATGAATTATACGTATAGCATCGTTTGGCCTGCCATGGAAACCAGTTATTATTATTCAACATATAACTATCTACCCCATCGAAGATTTTACCTCGCATTCTACATTCTTTCCTTTAGTGACAAAATATTTGTTTGACGGAGGAGAACAAGGGATCCAGAATAACGGTAAAGAGTTTCGCAGAAAATGAATACAGTACATCAAGTATTGATGTGGGACAAGCCGGTTCAGTTCAAATTATTTCCGCACGTACATGTACAAGTATTTTCATTCTAAAATATATATCAGCGGAGATTCATCTCCAACACCTTTACGTGAGCGCAGTTACGCAAACGAATACCCGACTACGAAGGTACATGTAACAGTTTAATTATAGCATGAAAAGTGTCATTTGAACGATGAACGCTATTGAGCCAACCTGCTTAAAATATTTATACTTTTTAATCTAAAAAAACTCGAAATCTTAAATGTTCAGAAATTTCCATAGGAAAAATAGTTCAATGTGCCTATAACGTGTTCAGTTGTTAATAGCACTGCTTTTAAGTGTTTGATGCAAGGAAATATACAATGAATCAGTATCTTGTTTAATGCGTTTTAAGATTTTCAATTTTAGTTCGAGATTAAATTGAAACGTTCGAATAACTCAGGTTCAAGGGTCCGTTTCACTAACAAGTGCAAAATTAAAAGTAATAATTAGGAAATTTATTAAATGTTTCGCTTTCATCATTTTATGAACTTTCGCATGCAAAAGTACTAAAACATTCAAGGTTGTCACAATATATTAATTAAGCTCATATGTTATATTATGTTCAATGTAGTTGTATATTAAATGTCAATGCAACATATGCAAACTAAGCTTACCAAGAAGACGAACTGCGGTCCAATTACTGCACCGAATCGTGCCAAAACGCTGAGAAGGCCAAAACTTGCATTCCTATTAAAATAACAAAACACTTAAAAGGACTAACTTATGATGATCGAATGACGATATTAAATAGCAAATTGAGGGTTTATAGATTGTAGATTAATTGAAAAAGACATTAATAAATGCGACATTACGGCTTATTCTCTGTATCCTGTAAAATATTGTAAATTAATGTTGTAAATTCCCTTTGTCCGTTGTGTGCTGCATACGTTAAGGTTTAGCAAACTAAAAACATAAACGGTTATAACCTTTACGTCTCACTGCACAGTTGCGCCCCTTTTTCCAATGGTAACATGATTATTGCACTTAAAGAAATGTAATTTGGTTTGAAATATATTCAAAATGGCTCATAGTGATGATCATTTGCAGACTGTTTTTTTTAACAAAATCTTAAAGTGTCACTGCCTGTCTTAAAAAAAGCTGGTCAACCTTCCAGTTATTGCGTAATTTTATGTTGGGATACATTCTTGCTATAAAAAAAAAATACTTAAAAAAATTCTATGTGAAGTATTTGTTTTACCGTGGAAATCGTAGACCTTATTTTACAAAGAGCAAAGAACAAAGTGAGACCATTACACTGTAATATGTATGGAGATAGACACGTCGACATACTTTTTATTTACCAAACCATGTACAACGAAAAGAAATAGTCAAACAAATCTTAATTCCATATGCGTCTATAATCCAGACTAAAGCCATTAAGGATGCGTTGAAATATGCTTAAAAATATAATAAACCAATAAGTGATAAAAGTGTGAGGTTCATTACATTTCTTTATTTCTACTCCTCAAATCTGATCACATTTGGCACAATTTATGTTATTACATATAAAGTAAATGTAACATAAAAGACTCGGATGCGACCTTATTAATCGTTGCCAACAAAGTTCATTGCGAAGGTTTGCACATTCTCCATTTTTTAAGATCAACCTCACTTTTCACCACTTTTTGAGTTTATGTAGTTTTGTTAACAAATATTGCAGAATTTTCAACGTCCAACCTGACAACTGTGGGGTACAGCTCTAGGGTAATGGTCTGCATGGGCCCCCAAGCACCGTCCACACCGACACTGGCAGCCAAGGCAAAGTAATTGGTAAGGGCGTCACGATATGGCGTGTCTATTTGTAAAATAGTACAAACAATAACGTGTCAATTCTATAAATAGTAACAACTTTCACAAACCTAAGAACATTTATAAAATTCTACCGCTAAGAAAATAGTTCAACAGCCCATTATCCTAACTAACTTTAAACGTTTTAAATACGTTTTAGGTGCTTTGATTTTAAATATAATTTATCTCCCCCAAACAAGTCTATATAGAATATAATAGCGTAAAATAAATGACACTCAACATCTCTAAGCCGGTTAGAACTCACATGGAATTTCCTACTGATGTAGAAAATCCATAAAGCTTCTTACATCTACTTAATGTAAAAAATAAATCAATAGATAGATGTTACGTCATAAGATTGACACCAATAAATATTTGTATCCCAGTGAGACTGTAACTTTTATAGGTTTGAATTTTGTAGTAGTATAAAAGGACCGCTCTGCCAGTATACATACCCTTTGCCTACTTGCCTGCTATGTCTTATATTTGGCCTACATGATTGCGATATCCTGATCCGATGGGAAGATCGAACCCACAACCCTCCGATCATGGGTTCGGTGCTTTACCACTGGACTGAAACGTGCATTATGGGCTTTAACGTGTTTAAAGCGATCGTTATAAAATGAAGATCAACCAAATTCAAACATGTATTCAATGTGGACCAAATTGTCCATCCGAACAGTAGTATACATTAATAAAATATTATGAGAAGTCACAGAATACGTGTCACTGTGAAATATTACACGAAATGAGAAAAAAATGCTTTCCCGAGGGACGGACATTTTAATCAAAACCAAATAACACAAACTAAACATACCAACTGATCTGACGGGTGGTCAATAGAGAAGTAATCATTAGAGCCTTTTTATATTAAAATATACGCAAAGCCTTACGGCATAGTAATAGAGTGTTTAATAGGAACGTGGAAGGGTTGCAGAATAAAATTTTCATACCCGGTAGATATTCCATGTCTGGTATGAAATAAAAGATTATCTCTTGACCACGTGACCAGGATACTTCTGACCTATTTGGCGAAAAGGGTATTTAAAATACTTACCAATGTACTGAATAACCCCAACAACCACGCCTCCAATAAAACAGATGGCAAACGCAAACATTCCTGCCTTCTTTCTTCCTATCCTTTAAATGAATGGTAAAACAGTAAAGAATGCAATTAGACAATAGTATATATTTAAGGTATATGGTACTATACGTACATATCAATGAATATATTTACAGTTAGTGGTTATTTTTTGTCAGTAAACTATATCGATAATATGAAAAACTAGTGTCGCGTGAAAACAACACGTTGTTTTCTTTTCCGTATTTATATAAATACAGGTATCTATTGCGTATTGAATACCTTCACCTAAGAAATATAACATTTCAAATAACATAACATTTCAAATATAAAATGATACTTTTTCTGAATCCGTTTTGTACATTGTTAAAAATTTGTTTTTTAAATAATAGTTTAATCTTATATTTAAGTTTACAGACATCTACCACATGCATGTACCACAGTCCATGCCACCAAAGGGTTATATTCATTCTACAACACGATTTACGCCCATATCATGCTGCTGATAATTTTGTATCACTGAAGTATGTTGCATCGTGGGATTTATTAAGTTATCATGTAATCGCTATATCATATAACAAACACTGAAAAGGTTGTATTTATGTAGAGGGTGCCATGTATAAGTCCTGGATCGTTATATCATATAACAACCACAGAGACAAGTTGTATCGCCGTTTGTAGAGGGTGCCATGTTTAAGTCCTGGATCGCTATATCATATAACAACCACTGAGATAGGTTGTATTGCCTTATGTAGAGGGTGCCATGTATACGTCCTGGATCGCAATATCATATAACAACCACTGAGGCAGGTCGTATCGCCTTATGTAGAGGGTGCCATGTATACGTCCTGGATCGCAATATCATATAACAACCACTGAGGCAGGTCGTAACGCCTTATGTAGAGGGTGCCATGTATACGTCCTGGATCGTTATATCATATAACAACCACTGAGGCAGGTCGTATCGCCTTATGTAGAGGGTGCCATGTATACGTCCTGGATCATTATATCATATAACAACCACTGAGACAGGTTGTATCGCCTTATGAAGAGGGTGTCGTGTATAGGTCCTGGATCGTTACATCATATAACAACCACTGAGACAGGTTGTATCGCCTTATGAAGAGGGTGACATGTATAGGTCCTGGATCGTTATATCATATAACAACCACTGAGACAGGTTGTATCGCCTTATGTAGAGGGTGCCGTGTATAGGTCCTGGATCGTTGTATCATATAACAACCACTGAGACAGGTCGTATCGCCTTATGAAGAGGGTGACATGTATAGGTCCTGGATCGTTATATCATATAACAACCACTGAGACAGGTCGTATCGCCTTATGAAGAGGGTGACATGTATAGGTCCTGGATCGTTATATCATATAACAACCACTGAGGCAGGTCGTATCGCCTTATGAAGAGGGTGACATGTATAGGTCCTGGATCGTTATATCATATAACAACCACTGAGACAGGTCGTATAGCCTTATGAAGAGGGTGACATGTATAGGTCCTGGATCGTTATATCATATAACAACCACTGAGGCAGGTCGTATCGCCTTATGTAGAGGGTGCCGTGTATAGGTCCTGGATCGTTATATCATATAACAACCACTGAGGCAGGTCGTATCGCCTTATGAAGAGGGTGACATGTATAGGTCCTGGATCGTTATATCATATAACAACCACTGAGGCAGGTCGTATCGCCTTATGAAGAGGGTGACATGTATAGGTCCTGGATCGTTATATCATATAACAACCACTGAGACAGGTCGTATCGCCTTATGAAGAGGGTGACATGTATAGGTCGTGGATCGTTATATCATATAACAACCACTGAGGCAGGTCGTATCGCCTTATGAAGAGGGTGCCGTGTATAGGTCCTGGATCGTCACATCATATAACAACCACTAAGGCAGGTCGTATCGCATTATGTAGAGAGTGCCATGTATACGCCCTGGATCGTTATATCGTATAACAACCACTGAAACAGGTTGTATCGCATTATGTAGAGGGTGCCGTGTATAAGTCCTGGATCGTTATATCATATAACAACCACTGAGATAGGTTGTACCGCCTGATGTACAGGGTGCCATGTTTAAGTACTGGATCGTTGTATCAAATAACAACCACTGAGACAAGTTGTATCGCCATTTGTAGAGGGTGCCATGTTTAAGTCCTGGATCATTGTATCATATAACAACCACTGAGATAGGTTGTACCGCCTGATGTAGAGGGTGCCATGCATAAGTCCTCGATCGTTGTATCAAATAACAACCACTGAGACAGGTTATATCGCCATTTGTAGAGGGTGCCATGTTTAAGTCCTCGATCGTTGTATCATATAACAACCACTGAGGCAGGTTGTACCGCCTTATGTAGAGGGTGCCATGTATAAGTCCTGGATCCTTGTATCAAATAACAACCACTGAGACAGGTTATATCGCCATTTGTAGAGGGTGCCATGTTTAAGTCCTGGATCGTTGTATCATATAACAACCACTGAGATAGGTTGTACCGCCTGATGTACAGAGTGCCATGTATAAGTCCTGGACACTTGAATCAAATAACAACCAATGTGACAAGCTGTATCGCCATTTGCAGAGGGTGCCATGTTTAAATCCTGGATCGTTGTATCATATAACAACCACTCAGATAGGTTGTACCGCCTTATGTAGAGGGTGACATGTATAAGTCCTTGACCTTTGCATCAAATAACAACCACTGAGACAAGTTGTATCGCCATTTGTAGAGGGTGCGATGTTTAAGTCCTGGAACGTTGTATGATATAACAACCACTGAGATAGGTTGTACCGCCTGATGTACAGGGTGCCATGTATAAGTCCTGGATCCTTGTATCAAATAACAACCACTGAGACAGGTTATATCGCCATTTGTAGAGGGTGCCATGTTTAAGTCCTGGATCGTTGTATCATATAACAACCACTCAGATAGGTTGTACCGCCTTATGTAGAGGGTGACATGTATAAGTCCTTGACCTTTGCATCAAATAACAACCACTGAGACAAGTTGTATCGCCATTTGTAGAGGGTGCGATGTTTAAGTCCTGGAACGTTGTATGATATAACAACCACTGAGATAGGTAGTACCGCCTGATGTAGAGGGTGCCATGTATAAGTCCTTGACCCTTGTATCAAATAACAACCAC
Source organism: Panopea generosa (assembly GCA_029582155.1). Lineage (NCBI taxonomy): Eukaryota > Metazoa > Mollusca > Bivalvia > Adapedonta > Hiatellidae > Panopea > Panopea generosa. The sequence goes on from CM055902.1 coordinate 52,935,223, forward strand.
TGAGACAAATTGTATCGCCATTTGTAGAGGGTGCGATGTTTAAGTCCTGGATCGTTGTATCATATAACAACCACTGAGATAGGTTGTATCGCCTTATGTAGAGGGTGACATGTATAAGTCCTTGACCCTTGTATCAAATAACAACCACTGAGACAAATTGTATCGCCATTTGTAGAGGGTGCCATGTTTAAGTCCTGGATCGTTGTATCATATAACAACCACTGAGATAGGTTGTACCGCCTTGTGTAGAGGGTGTCATGTATAAGTCCTGGATCGTTGTATCAAATAACAACCACTGAGACAAATTGTATCGCCATATGAAGAGGGTGCCATTTATAAGTCCTGGATCGTTGTATCATATAACAACCACTGAGACAGGTTGTATCGCCTTATGTGGAGGTTGCCATGTATAAGTCCTGGACCCTTGTATCAAATATTAACCGCTGAGACAGGTTGTATCGCCATATGTAGATGGTGCCATGTTTAAGTCCTGGATTGGTTTATCAAATAACAACCACTGAGACAGGTTGTACCGCCTGATGTAGAGGGTGCCATGTATAAGTCCTGGACTGTTGTATCAAATAACAACCACTGATACATGTTTTCTCGCCATATGTAGATGTTGCCATGTATAAGCTTAGATCATTAAATCATATAACAACCACTGAGACAGGTCGTATCGCCTTTCGTAGAGGATACCATGTATAAGTCCTGGATCGTTGTATCAAATAACAACCACCTAGACAGGTCGTATCGCCATATGTAGAGGTTGCCATGTATAAGTCCTAGATTGTTATATCATATAACAACCACTGAGGCAGGTCGTATCGCCTTATGTAGATGATACTATGTATACGTCCTGGATCGTTGTATCATATCACAACCACTGAGGCAGGTTTTATCGCCTTATGTAGAGGGTGCCATGTATACGTCATGAATCGTTGTATCATAAAACAACCACTGAAACAGGTCGTATCGCCATATGTAGAGGGTGCCATGTATAAGTCTTGGATCCTTGTATCATATAACAACCACTGAAACAGGTCGTATCGCCATATGAAGAGTGTGCCATGTATAAGTCCTGGATCGGTGTATCATATAACAACCACTGAGACAGGTTGTATCGCCTTATGTGGAGGGTACCATGTATAGGTCCTGGATCGTTGTATCATATATCAACCACTGAGATAGGTTGTATCGCCTTATGTAGAGAGTGCCATGTATAAGTCCTTGACCCTTGTATCAAATAACAACCACTGAGACAAGTTGTATCGCCATTTGTAGAGGGTACCATGTTTAAGTCCTGGATCGTTGTATCATATAACAACCACTGAGATAGGTTGTACCGCCTGATGTAGAGGGTGCCATGTATAAGTCATTGACCATTGTATCAAATAACAACCACTGAGACAAGTTGTATCGCCATTTGTAGAGGGTGTCATGTTAAAGTCCTGGATCGTTGTATCATAACAACCACTGAGATATGTTGTATCGCCTGATGAAGAGGGTGCCATGTATAAGTCCTGTACCTTTGTATCAAATAACAGCCGCTGAGACAGGTTATATCGCCATTTGTAGAGGGTGCCATATATAAGTCCCTGACCCTTGTTTAAAATAACAACCACTGAGACAAGTTGTATCGCCATTTGTAGAGGGTGCCATGTTAAATTCCTGGATCGTTGTATCATATAACAACCACTGAGATAGGTTGTACCGCCTGATGTAGAGGGTGCCATGTATAAGTCCTGGACCCTTGTATCAAATATTAACCCCTGAGACAGGTTGTATTGCCATATGTAGATGGGGTCATGTTTAAGTCCTGGATTGGTGTATCATATAACAACCACTGAGACAGGTTGTACCGCCTTACGTAGAGGGTGCCATGTTTAAGTCCTGGACCGTTGTATCAAATAACAACCACTTAGACATGTTTTCTCGCCATATGTAGAGGTTGCCATGTATAAGTCCTTGATCATTATATCATATAACAACCACTGAGACAGGTCGTATCGCCTTTCGTAGAGGTTACCATGTATAAGTCCTGGATCGTTGTATCAAATAACAACCACTGAGACAGGTCGTATCGCCATATGTAGAGGGTGCCATGTATACGTCCTGGATCGCTATATCATATAACAACCACTGAGACAGGTCGTATCGCCTTATGTAGAGGATACTATGTATACGTCCTGGATCGTTGTATCATATCACAACCACTGAGGCAGGTCGTATCGCCTTATGTAGAGGGTGCCATGTATACGTCATGGATCGTTGTATCATATAACAACCACTGAAACAGGTCGTATCGCCTTATGTGGAGGGTACCATGTATACGTCCTGGATCGTTGTATCATATAACAACCACTGAGATAGGTTGTACCGCCATATGTAGAGGGTGCCATGTATAAGTCATGGACCCTTGTATCAAATAACAACCGCTGAGACAGGTTGTATCGCCATATGTAGATGGGGTCATGTTTAAGTCCTGGATCGGTGTATCATATAACAACCACTGAAACAGATTGTATAGCCTTATGTGGAGGGTACCATGTATACGTCCTGGATCGTTGTATCAAATAACAACCACTGAGACAGATCGTATCGCCATTTGTAGAGGGTGACATGTATAGGTCCTGGATCGTTGTATCATATCACAACCACTGAGGCAGGTCGTATCGCCTTATGTAGAGGGTGCCATGTATACGTCATGGATCGTTGTATCATATAACAACCACTGAGATAGGTTTAAGCGCCTTATGTAGATGGTGCAATGTATAAGTGCTAGATCGTTACATCATATAACAACCACTGAGACAAGTTGTATCGCCTTATGTAGAGGGTGCCATATAAAAGTCCTGGATCGTTATATCATATAACATGTACTAAGGTATGTAAAGTCATATATTGTGTGGTGTTATGTATAAACACTGGATATTATATAATATAATCCTATAACAGTTACTAAGATAGACGCTTCGTGTAGTGCCATGTATAAACAATTTCAGCATGCAACTTTTAACTTTACTAACATATTACAGCTGACTGCTACTTCTAATTGCCAGAACAACTGTTTTCCTCATATAGTTTTAAATATAGAGTAAATGCTGTATGTATTTGCATGGGTATTAAGTGGCTGCATGATTAGGTTTGACTATTTATTTCATGTAAGGAACCTTAACTATACATAGCAAAATCAAAACCGCTATAATAAATGGTTCGATTATCGAATAATTTCTTTGCTATCTATAGGTGATACGCCAGCACGAGATGTTGTGCTTAAAATTCATACGCTAAGTGCTCCATTTTGTGCAATGACAAAATATAAATTTATTTTCACCCTTAAAACGAATAATTATGATAACAAATATTGTTTCATGATAAATAAATTACTTTGTTAGTAGCTTAGAATGTCACCTGTATTTTGGCTCGTGACGAACAGATTATAATAAAGGCTTGCATGCATGTTTTACTTTTCTTACACTCGCGAAAATGCAGCTGACATTCTAAGCTAATAACAATGTACTTCTCATTAATCTTACTTGTTCTGTAAATAAATCGAAAAGAGTTTGGAAGGGAATGACGCTATGCTGAATACAAACAGGTTCATGTATATACTTCCGGCTAACTTCTTGATACCAAAATTGATGCCGTATGCTACCAGACCCATTGTCAACCTATGAACAAAAATGTGTTTTTACATACGGCACCTTTTGTATACATAAATAAATAATAATGAATAACATTCAGTTTAATGTGCATATTTTGATTAGTACTATTTTGTTCGATTTATGTTTGGACAATAACATAAATATATAAAATTACAGTAAATATATATTATTATTTATATATATAAAGGGAGATAATTAAATTCACATCAACGGAATTTACGATTTTTGGGATCTTTTCAGATGCTCATTCACAATGCATGATATATAAACAATATAGCAAAGGTCGCCATTCCGGTGGTGTTTGTGTATTTATTAAGTCTCATCTAGTAGAGAATGGTTTGATTACGAGGGTATTTGATAAATTTGAGAACTGTATTTTCTTAAGGATGAATGGTAAATTGCTTAATTTAGATAAAAGTGTGTTACTGTGTTTTCTATATGTATCACCAGAAGGTTCATCTATATATAGTTATGATAACAGTAATAATGGTATATAAATACTTGAAGAACATTTTTAGAAGTATTTTCCCAATATACTGATGACAATATTATGTTAGCTGGAGACTTTAATGCTAGATGTGGCTCTTTACAAGATATAATTGAAGACGATGAAATTGATTTTGTTTTTAATGACGAAAACGTAATTTATGACAATGACATATTTAATATGTATAGAAACAGCAAAGATAAAACATGTAACTCTTTCGGCTATACACTTGTTGACCTGTGTAAATCATTTTGTATTCATATACTTAATGGAAGACTTTTCAAAGATCAACAGGGACGTTATACATCTACTGCAAATGATGGTTTAAGTTTAGTTGATTATTTTATTGCTCCGTCGGACATGTACCCTTTTATTTCACATTTCGAAATCGGTGACAGATCTGAATTTGATCATTTTCCAATTGTTTGTTCATTTTCATTTAAATATTTTCAAGCTGATCATGTAGTTAATGAAGGTGAATATTTAGAAAACACGAACCGAGTTTCTTATAAACGTTATAAATGGGACAAGAACAAAAGAGGGGAATTCATTTATAATTTGAAGCAGTCAATTTCATTAATGAAAGATACCTTTTTAAGTGACGTTCTGGTTGATATTAATCTGGCAGTTGATAAAATTGTTACTATGTTTCATAAAGCAGCCACACCGATGAAAACCAAAACGTGGAAAACAAATAATAACAAACCAGTACAGCCTGAGTGGTGGGATACACAATGTGAATTTTTAAAAAAAGATAAGCTTAGAAAATTAAGGACTTTAAGACTTATCAGTACAAATGATAATCTACAAATGTACATTACTAGCAAAAATAGTTTTAAACAGTATTGTAAGCAAAAACATCATGTAGTTCAATACAATTATCGACAAGAGCTAATAGAATCACGAAAAAATACAACCTTATTTTGGAAAACCGTTAAAAGACTTAGATTGAAACGGACCGAGTATTCCTCTGAAAATATTTAAAAAAAAGAATGGTACAATCATTTTAAAAATCTATTGTTTAATGAAAATATAGCCAATAACTTAGATTTAAACACACTTTGGCCAGAAAACCAAAATATAGATGTTGTTTTTAATGATCCTTTTACAATGCTTGAATTAAAAAAAAGTATTAATGACCTTAAGCTTGGTAAATCAACAGGCCCCAGTGGAATACTGGCAGAAATGGTAAAAAGTAATATTGCAGATATCTCAGATATTTTGCTTCCATTATATAATAGAATATTCGATACAGGAGTGTTTTCGAAAGTATGGGGACAAAGTATTCTATGTCCCTTTCATAAATCTAGCTCTTTTAATGATGCTAATAATTATCGCGGCATTTCCCTTATAGACACACTGAGTAAAATTTTGACAGGTTTGATGTACAACAGATTAGTAATATGGGCAGAAAATAATAATAAGATTGACCAGGTTCAATCTGGCTTCAAAAGGGTGTCTCAACCATTGATAATTTGTTTACACTTAAGGCCATTGTTCAAAAATATAAAAGTAAGAGAGGTGGACGATTTTACTGCCTGTTTGTAGATTTTTCAAAGACTTTCGATACAATAAATCACACGGCACTATTTAATAGTCTTATAAGAAAAGGAGTTGGTGGAAAATATTTGGCCATACTTATTGCTATGTATGATAATTTGTCTTCTTGCGTACGCACTGGTCGTGATGATTATACTAATATCTTCAAATGCAATATTGGTTGCCGACAAGGCTGTAAATTGAGCACGATTTTATTCAATCTTTTTAGAAATGATCTTGTTGATGAGTTAAAACAAACATGTACAAATGGTATACATATTTCAGAAGAAGTGGATGATATAATTGCAATACTATACGCCGATGACCTAGCAAATTGCAGTGACACTGTTAGACAATTGCAATCACAAATCAATGTTATTTCTAACTTTTGCAATATAAACCGGTATGCGAATAAATCTTAAGAAACAAAAATTATAGTGTTTAGAAATGGAGGATTTCTTAGAGGTAATGGACATTGGGTATTTGAAGGCAAAAGGATTAAAACAGTGTCACTGTATAAATATATGGGATTATTTGTTACTCCGAAATTAGTATGGACTAAAGCCAAAAAAATTGCTTGCAATTCAAAGTAAAAAATCTATGATATCAATATATAAACTTCAAAGAAATGTTGTTTTTTTTTACCATTTTGAATTTTTTAAATTGTTTGATGCTATGGTTGTGCCGATATTAACATATGGATCTGAACTTTGGGGATATGAATATGCATCTCAAATTGAAATTATTCAAAACCAGTTTTGTACCAGATATTTAAAATTGTATAAGACTTGTTTCCATGCCCTTTCGCTCGGTGAATGTGGTAGATTTCCTTTATATATTACATATTATTGTAAATGCGTAAAATATTGGTTGCGTCTTATCCATATGGATAATCGCAAATATCCCAAACAATGCTATATCATGCTTCGTAATTTGGATGATGTAGGACGGGTTTCATGGGCAACACATGTTAAATCATTACTTTTCAGATACGGATTTGGATATGTCTGGATATCGGAAAATGTAGGCAATGAAAAAGCTTTTATATTCAGTTTCAAACAGCGTTTATTGGACTGTTCCTTACAAAACTGGCATACTGATTTATATCAATCGAGAAAAGCTAGACATTATAAGTATTTTAAAACTAACTGAGATGTAGAAAGGTATCTCACTTTGAAAATTCCAATTAAATTGAAAATAGCACTCTTTAAACTACGATGTTCAGCTCATTCACTTTTAGTTGAAACCGGAAGACACACCAATATACCATACGAACAAAGAATATGCTTTTTATGTAACTCTGGAGAAATAGAGGACCAATTTCATGTAATAATGAAATGTGCGTATTATGATGATTTGAGAAATCAGTATATTTCAGAATGTTTGAATGGTAACCATAACGGATTAAATTTATTCTATAAATTAATGAGTACACAAAACGATAATTTGTTGATAAAACTCTCCAAATGTGTACTAGAAATGTTCAATAAACGGAAATACTTTTTTCAAGTTCAAACTGAAACAAACTAATATATGATTACACCGTTGTAAGATTCAACTAACACTTGTAAAGACGATATAACATTTTAGACACTCTATGTTTGATTATTCATATGTGTTTTCTTTTTTTATTCCTGATATTGCCTTTATCCTTTTGGCACATTGTTGTATTATTATAATATTTGTGTGTATTTGTATTTAGGCTGGTGGCCTAAATTACTTGAATAAACTATTGTCATTGTCATATGTATATGAAGATAATAATTATTTGTGAATAACCAAGACATAATGTACAGACCTGACTACGGCGAGCGCGCCTAGCTACAATGCAAACCATAGACACAATATCAAGGCCTCTGCCAAACCAATAATTTTGGTGTCGACCATGACTTATATACTATGGAATTACATGCAACATATCTGGACTGGAGGACAATTTACATACATAAACTAATAGCTTTATATGAGTAGGATCCAGTTAAGGATTCATGACTACTCACATGCCTTATAAAGGACATATTTATAAACCCGTTGGATCATAGTGATACAGTGAATTCATATATATTTAATTTCATAAAGGGAGGTACATGTAATTAAATTCACAACAACGAAATTTACGAATTTTGGGATCTTTTCAGATGGTCATCCGCAAGGCATGATATATATATTATAGTGATAACTATTTGTGAATATATTATATAAAGCATTCACATACAGTTATATCTTTTCTATTAGCATACCATAGTAAATTAAATCATAGTATACAAAACATATGCAAACATTTTATTTGCAGTGACCTCCTGAGACCAGTCAACAATTGTACATTCCAAATTAAAATATAAAATATTAGTGTACGGATGCATGTCAATTGCTAAATTTGATAATGATTAACTATTGGTTGTATTGGTATTATACTGATTTGTCATGGGTATAAGATAAGAATAAACGATTTTATTTCGTTTCATAGTATGCCATCATAAACATACATTAGGAAGATAGTACTGCTGTATGGGATTACAGGACAAGACTGTGTAAGCTGATATTGACCCCGAAGCAATGTCAACACTTACACATTCGACTAGTTCGACATTTATTCAATGTAAGCCTTACATGGCACTCTTTGAAATGGAACAATATAATAAGTGTATTTCATGCTAATATAATCAACTGTAATATTTCTGATATCTTTACCATACTTGAATTATTTTTGTTGTAAATGACCAAAGGCAAATAGCTTTCTGATTTATATAACAAACTTGAAAGTTGTTAAAGTTGAGACATGTATCGTTGTACAACACATACTACGACTGAACCATTGGTTCCACTCAAGATTCATATCAATTTAATTATCAACGTGAAAGATAGAAAAGAGCTTTTGAACAGGTTGTAATTTGACTGTCGAAATTGTTGATATGTGGTTTCTGTCCTTTTCTCGGTGAAAAGAACCAGAATATAGTCCAATCTGTAATGGAAAAATGCATATACAAGCTTACAATTTCACGTGGTATAGATGTATATATGAAAAAAGAATGATTCTTGATTTGAATAAATGATGTGGATAAATAGACATGTATATTATAATACAATTTGTTTAAGGTGTTACATAATGTACCAATCCTCATCCGGACAGCCTTTGATTTTGATACATACTATATGATATTACTATTTCAACGATTGAACAATTAAAAGTTAAAATATATGTCGCCATGGTTAAATCGGTAGGTTCAGTTTGATTTGAACATATATAAGCTTACATTATATAACATGAAGTCATTACAGAGGCTAGTCCTGGTACAGTAAAACAGTTTTATCATCAAACAATAACAAGGTATACGGCTGAACAAAGGAAAATATCAAGTTTTTCTTTGTGTCTGACATACTATATACACTATGTGTACCAGAGAGCCATTAATATATGATGTTCAATATGTTATTCTTAACACTTTTAATGGTTATCATATATTTTGTACACGTTAACTTGTGATATGTTCATGGTATATATATGTATACGTATACGTTTATTATGCTTACCAGGTAACGGATAAGGGCAAGGTCAGTTTTAATAGGTCTCGTCTCCGGAAAACTTCTAAAAGTGTATGCTTTTTGGTTGACGCGTTTTTAGCGATTTCTGCGTTTACTATTCTGCGCATGTGCTGCATGTCCGGAACCGGATGTCGGTTCCATTTTGAAGCTATTTTAATGACATCTTCGGCTTCTGTTTGGCGGTCATTTGCGTAATACCAACGGAAGCTCTCGGGAACCCAACTATTAAGAAATATTGAAATGTTTGATGAAATAAATTTGTAGAATGAACAACGAAATATATAATTGAACTGTCAAGATTATTTACCTCTGACCGCCAAGGGCGTAGGTTCGAGTTCCGATTGGTTCAAAAACTTTATGTGAGAAAGTTTGCCAGATACTTGCGAAAGAATGGTGGTTCTATTCGGATTCAGCCTGAGTCTTCCTCTGACAATAAAACTGGATATGCCATATACATGTACAACCTGAAATGTGTTGAAAATGATGTTAAACTCCGTGCAAAATATAAAAATAATAACTGAACATATGCAATTTCGAGGTTCGGGGTAAAACCGCAGTCCTTCTGCAAATTGTTTTACTCAGTCTACTTTAAGTTTATTTCTTTTATACTTTAAAGTATATAATTTAGCTTGATGTCGTAGTTAACTCAGAGCTTGGTTTAAACATATTATATTTGAAATATTTTAAAATATTACATATTAACAAGTAATTTGTTAAAAATATTGGAATGAAAAGCAAGCGATTTCCTCTCTTTTATACAATATAATTACACAAATGTGGATTTTGACTACAGTATACTCGATAACAACATTTATAGAATGGATCAAATGTATAGATAGATTAGAACAAAAACGGAACTTGAGAAAAATATGAATATACATTGTAATATAATGCAATATGTTAATTCATATTAGGAGTATTGTGGACGACATTGTGATAATAAATGAAAGAAAATCACAAAATGGGTGTTCTTACAACCAAGACGCCAGATAAGACATCGCCATTAGAGCCATCACTAAGGACAGGTATCGCCAGTCTGGCAACAGCCAGGCTACAAAGGCAAATACAGACGACTCCAGAGCCCAGGACGGGAACCCGATAGCCATCGAACGCCATTTTGAAAGCAGAAACTCCGACTGAAGGATGCAATATATGGTCAAGAAGATGCTGGAGCCGACACCTGTAAGATGATATAAAATACCAAATACAAATACTGTGATATTTGTAAAAACTATATTGAACTGCACTTTGAACTTTCCACTTTTATTTATAAATAAAACAATGTACAGTCAAACCTGTATAAGTGGTCACCTCTATTAACAGTCACCTGTCTTAAGCAGTCACATTTTTTATTTCCCATTGGTATGCTTTCAGAGGGCTATATTATATATCAGTGCCTTTGCACATTTAAGTCTCATTAAAACCAGATCAACTTTTAAGCTTCCATACTCTGTGCGCGGAGTATGGAAGCCAAAAGTTGATTTGATTTTTGTGTTTCTAGGTTGGTCTTCCGATTATCATAAAACAAAACCATATTTAGATGTTGTCCTACATTCTCGGCCAATGAAATTGCTCAGATTTTTCAAAATAGAACATTCAATTTTACACAGGATGCCAGGACCGTCAGTAGATGTTGACCTCCTTTCTCAGTCAATGGCGTAGAAAATACCATATAACTTCTAACCTGTAGATGTTTTAAGGGTGTCTACGAATTGGTCAATCACTTAATACAGCCAAATCGTACAGGTGTAATATATTTACTCTTGCTGGTCCAGACAAGACACGACACAGTTTTCACATGGTAACTGTTTTAAACACTTACATCGCACAAACGATATAAAATTATGTGAAATTGTACCACACTTAGAATAGTATTTTTCTCGTGATACGTATTATATAAACGTGGTTATGTGTCATCGATTAGAGTAGTCAAGATAAGATGCTTAACGTCTAACACAACAATCAATTTTGCACTGTTCTTCATATAGAGAAATGCACTTCTGGGACCCTGAACACTTAACTAAAAGTGCCTTGTTTCTATAGATAGTCGTCTGCCGGTCCAAATATGCAGGGAAAAATAAGAGATTGTCTAGGTTTCTTTTTCACAATTTTGTTGGTTTGAAGACATCCTTTCGTTTTGACAATTCTGCCCATTTATTGCAGTGTATCTTTAAATTGATATAGCTTCATCAAACATTTCCTTATGTCGTCCAAGTTTGGCACAACTCATGAAAATGTTCCAATGTTCTCATAATGTACGACGATATATGGCATTATTATGCATTTTCAACAAAAATAATGCCTACCCGATTTAAACAGTTCTAATTTCTTGGTCGCAAGAATCTTGCTGACGTCATGAAAGGGAGATAATTCTTAAGTGAAACCTTAATACATAACGTGTTTATAATACTTATTGACTAGTAGTTAGCATGTCTGATTGCTTTTAATTGATGGAGTTCGATCAACGTATTTTATTACGAAAATGAGTGTAGTTTTGATTTCTATGTAAAGTATTTTTTTTCAAAAACCCGTCACAGAAAGTATGAAGTTTTGGTATTAGTTCAGTACGTTTAATGCTTTTAAGTTATAACATTGTATAAGCACGACTCGTTCGAATTCAAACGTATTTTCTTTAAATTCAATAATTCAATGTATTATTAAGTTTTACGCTCGCACGGACAGCAAAGATCGCTTTAATTATATTACGGAAGAATCAATCATAAATAACCTACGAGTATTACATTTCAAAATTGTAGTAAACAACTCATGTACTACATTATTACTACTACTACTTCTATTATTTCTACTACTGCTACTACTGTCATTACTACTTCTACAACTACTACATCAACTTCAGCTACTACTTCTACTACTACTCCTTCTACTACTACTACTACTATCACCACTATTACTTATATAACAACTACTTTCATTATTACAACAACTACTACTATCATTATTATCATTACTACTACTACTAATATTATTATTATTACTACTTTCATTACTACTACTTTCATAACTACTACTACTATTTCTACCACTATTACTACTACTACTTCTACCACTACTACTACTACTATTACTACTATTTTTATTACTACAACTACTTCTATTACTACTGACTTTTACCACTACTACCACTAATTCTTCTACAACTTGTACTACTATTACTACCTACTACTACTATGACTTCTACCACTACTACTACTACTAATATTGATATTTCTTTCATTACTACAACTATCACTGCTACTGCTACTACTACTACAACTATAATTGTTACAGCTACTGCTACCACTAACACCATTACAGCTATTACTGTAATTGCTATTTCGCCTGTTTTAATTACTGTAATAACTAATTTTGCTGTAAAGTTCTTTAATTTACTACAATTGCTCTTGTTCTTTAGCAATCATTACAATTACCATTACTATTTATTTTGTTACTAGTGCTACTGCTTCAGCTACTGACACTGACACTGCCACTACCACTACCACTTCCAATAGATCTACTAATTCTACTAATACTGCTACTACCACAGTTACTGATACTGCCACTGCTATTGCTACTGCTAATTATAGTACTACTGTTAAATCTACTGCTTCTTCAAGTACTACTGTTTCTGCACCTACATGTGCACATATAGTTTATATTAGACTGTATACAATAACTCACCGATGAAAAACCTTGCTATGGCGAACATAATCCAATTTGATGAAAAGAAGCATACGAAATGGAACACGGACAAAAGAGCCATTGAAAACATAATCGGATTCTTCCTGCCGAAAAGATCCGCAATCTGACCGCCAAAAACACTACCGACGCACATTCCTGCCATCTGTATTGACGTGATGCTCGCTGTCACCCAGGACAAGTCGCAAACAAGATTAAACTGTAAAAAAGGTCAACAGGTCAATCATTATATTTTATTATAAAATCACGATGATTGATAAACGTTTATTTGAACACTAGTAAGTATTTCATCCATAATTAAAAGAGTTCTCATCTATGAATGTCTGCATACCAAACTCTTTGTTGTTTTAAAGAATATGATGTATTTTGAAGAAATGACTGCGTTTTGGTTGTAGCACAGGTGTTACTTTTTAGAGACATTTGTTGACTAAGGTCTTCAATAAACAAATGCATCTGTGGTTGTTTTTAGTGAAACCAATTCTAAACGCATTTCGCTTATGACGGTCGCAAATTCCATGGTGTGTTACCATGTTTTTTTCTGCGTATTCAATTAAAACTTCAGAACGGGGAGCGATAAAGCAAACAATAAACATTCTGACTAAAAAGTTACAGAAGAAAAAGTCATAAAAGTAGTTTTATATGTCGGATTGCATCATACTAATATACTGAAGATATGTGAAACGCAACACAGGAAGAGATATGAAAACGCAACACATTTAGCACGAGTGTATATATCCATAACCTGCAGTAAATATTGCCTGTTGATTTATTGGTTGATTACTTGAGATGATATTTAATAATTTGGTACCTCCTGCATAAGCGTCACTTTTTTCAATTTCTAGTAAGCCTCATCTATACAATATTCATAAACACGTGTTGCTTTTCCATAATTTTTCTTTGTTGCGTTTTCATATATATAAGATGTATACCATTACTATTTAAATAATAGATTATGCATCTTTTATATACTAAGCTTTATCACAAATAGTTCCAATATTGCCACCATTTGTGAAAAACAATTTTTTTTAACATGTAAGGAAATATTACCTCGTTCACAAGAGTACTCATTCCACCTTCAAATTGAAAGTTTTTGCATTTATGACCTGAGAGCGTTTCACACCTCATGTTCCAATAAGTCTCGTTGGTTGATGAGTTGCCATTCAATGAAACATTTGTAAACTGAAGACCGGATACCGTGATGTTGGGGTACATTGTAGTTGTGTTGGACGAGGCTTCGTCGCCAGTCATGTTGTCCTTACAACGCCAGTTGGGAACGAACGCGAAGAATGAGTTGCCGATCATTCCCCAGCAGACGACAGACTTTAGGATCTGAATTGTGACTGTAATTAGAAGTTGGAACCGCCCACATCCGCCCAACTGCTGTAAAATGTCGTCTGGTGTGACATCGTCTGCCAACTCGGTCTTATCTGTAATGTTTTTTATTTTTAAACTTTATCATAGAATTGCACACATTGCAAAAGTCATTATTTCAAATTAAATGATATTCTCCTATTAATGGGATAGCAAATGGAGCAAGCAGGTTAAGTTCTTTCAATTCAAAAGGAAAGATAAAAAAGCCAGCACAACTAACTTAAAATTGTTTCGTTGTATATGATGAAAATATCACTTTCTGTCCAATACGAATGTCACCACCTACATCACCATGAACTGGTTGCTTTAAAATCAATTTTAATTTTATCAACATTTGACAAAATACATTTTCTAAAAATAATAGTGTGTTATTAAGAAAAAAAGACTGAAAAATACGTTTTCACAGCTAATTCGTGTATATTAACGCAGTCATTGTGTTTATTAAACAAATAGAAACAATGTTTATAGTTGGAATACGTAATTTTTACTCAAAATGTGGTTTCCAAATATATACAGAATAGATATCTGAACATGCGCAATGACTGAAATCGACTGATTTCCAATAATTTAATCCACAAAACCTGATTTAAAACAGAACGCAGTGTAACTGTTCATGCACCCTAGTAAACCAAAATAAATATATCTGAGGGCACAATAAACTTATTTTCTTGACTGTGCACACATACTGGTGCAACATATGATTCCCGTCTAAGATACGCGTTTACATATGATATGCTTTCTGAATAGGAATGACAAATTGAATATCCTGAAATCTTAAACAATATATTCAAAACATACCATAAGAAATGTATATGATAACAGTATATAATTTTCATATCATATGTTTTATATGAGAATGATAATAGCTGATAACTGATATAAGCCAATGATATATGTTTTAAAAATCTCTTTTGATATTTAATATAAAATCATTACACCCATAGGAATTTTATTTAATATTGAGTGCGCCATCTAGTGGTGGAGTTCTGGACCCAGTATCGGAGGCCATGTTTTGTGAATTTGAGAATATACCAAGCACTGTTTCTACCCAGGGAAACGCCAAGCAAGAGTTTTTATCACAGTCGAAGAAAATAAGTTTCAGCCATGATTTGCATATATAATAATTTCTTATGAAACGCATAAAGTTGCCTATATGTCTATATAAAGCGAGAAGATAGAGTAGTTTCATAAACAGAATGACGTTAAATTCGTGAATGTATTTATTGTTCACATGATAGAGTAATTATCGGTAGCGATTCTAAATAGGCAATATTTTCTAAACGAAATATCTTCTATAAGACGAGTATTAAAAGTACACAAATAAAAAAATCAACATAACGCTATTTCCGCAAATTAGATTTCCACATGAAATTAAAATACCGCAGTATATAAGCAGACCCTTAATTTCCGTTCTAATTTAAAAAAGGACATTACTCTGGTAACTGCCCGAAAGCATCATATTTCCCACATTTGCGGTTATAAATACGATATATGACAAAACGTGTAACATATCTTTTAATGCCATCAGTTTGTTTCGGTATGATAGAGAAAATAGTATAAGGTTATTTTACAGTGTTTTGTACAATATGGGAATATATTGCACGAGATGCCGTAGGCGCCGAGTCCAGTATGATTTTCACCACAGTACGTATGTGTACAATATATCCCCATATTGTACAAAACACTGTAAAATGATCTTTTTATTATATACCCATTCCCATGACATTTCCATGGTAATGGATAATGACCAGTGTACATCCTTTAGTACGTCCGATTGCTAATGGTATATCGATTGCCAATTGATCTAGTTGCTTTGTTTTCGTTTACACAATAGTAATGTTCAATTCAGTCGTGTACTAATTCATATATTAACATTTCAGCATACGTGGCAAAGTCGAAGTCCCTTTGCATGAAAAACATAGAGAACACAAAAATAAAATAACTTTAATGATAGCAAAAACAAGAATTATCAAAAATGAAATCATATTAAAAGAGCAGTTGAGTGAGTGAATAAATTGAAGAGCCGTAAACAAAACAAGAGGCATGCTCGTAGATTTATGTTAAATACAAGAAATACAAAAACGATCATTGTGTCCCACTAATGGATGATGACGAACCCTCAGTAAACCTTAACACGAACCTGGCTGCAGCTGTGGCAATGCATCAAGCAGCACATACGACACTTACAGTGAAAATACTAATTTTGATAGTTACTGTAAAGAAATGGGGTCCACAAAAAAAAGTTTCTCGAACATTGAAAAGACTACACAATTAAAATGAAGCAGCAGAATACAGAAACGAAGAATTGCAAAGAAAACATAAAAGTGCGCAGATATGAATTGCATATGAAAGAAGTGACAAAATATGTTAGTGAGGCAAGCAACATGCAATTGTGAGGGTTGTTTTTGCTGAACATGGATTTAAAAACGAATATATTTGTAAATAGGACATAATTGTATTTATATATGTTAGATCCAACAGTAATGGAGTTCCTATGGAAACTCAACAGGCTTGACAACCGGTGGTTAATAAGAACCTGGCAATATTACAAATACTGAAAATGACTATATGGTTGCGTCGTATGTCAATCTTTGTTATAAATGTTATGTCCAGCAAAGCGACAATCAAGAC
Source organism: Panopea generosa (assembly GCA_029582155.1). Classification (NCBI taxonomy): domain Eukaryota; kingdom Metazoa; phylum Mollusca; class Bivalvia; order Adapedonta; family Hiatellidae; genus Panopea; species Panopea generosa. The sequence goes on from CM055902.1 coordinate 52,952,158, forward strand.
AAAACGATCAACATTACACTGATGGCCTGCTAACGAAGATAAAGTTCGGATAGAGAGAGAAAGGTACTTCCTAGAAGCTACCATATTGTTGCAACGCAAAAGAATGGCCAGTAGCTCCTGTTCATGACGAGGTACTTTGTTTCATCAATGATGGAAACAATCAATACCGTGTGTTATTTACGGGACAACATGTTAAAGCAGATACTGTTAAATTTTAAGTACATGCAGAAAAAGTCGGAGGAGCACCTATTTACTTCAAACATTGGTTTCAAAAAGGAATACATTAAATAAATGATATGGCAGATATCGAGGTGAACTATTATTTATTATCGTTTAAATGTTTTTAATGGTTGTAATGCCATTTTCAACACAGTTCAGGCTATATATGGCATATCTAGTTTTACCGGTGGAGAAAAACCTCAGACTGAATGAGACCGAGTAAAGTTCTTCCGCAAGTAACTGGCAAACTTTCTCACATAAAGATTTTGGAGCGAGCGGGACTCGAACCTACGACCTTAGCGGTGAGAGGTAATTGACTTTTAAATGTTTTAAAGAATCATATGTATACCGTCAAATTTTATAGAATATGAAGGTGTAAAAGCATCAATTAAAATATTATTTTCAAGTTTGTAATTGAAACTGTGTGAATCAATTGTTAATATATGTATATCATTTGCAAAAACGTAGCGTATACTAGTATATGTATCGATGTTGAAATATGAACTTACGCTATTTTTCTTATTTTGTTTTTGTTAAATAGAATAAAGCAATCGTATATCAGTGATCGTATATCAAGTATTACGCTAAAGAAGTCATAAAAAGACATACCAGTGATATACAATATAATTACAGAAATTGGCAGACTAATATCAATACAGCACCCATTGCTGATAATTAGACTGGCAATTAATATTTCTTTGTAATAAACCTTTTTCTGAATTTAATAACTTTTGTACCAAAATGTTGACTGTTTCCAAATATCAATTATTAATATTTTTGTTTTGAATTAACATGTAACATGGTCAACATGTTTGTGCCCTCTTTCTAGCAAAACTAGAATCAGTACAAAAAATCTTAAGTGTACAAACTCACTGTTTATGTTGATATGAATCTGTAATAATATGTTTTATACATGAATTGCTTACTATTATTTGGAATTTTAGTCCAGTTCCAGAGTTTTTTCTGATGAAACCATTTCTATCCATATAATTGGCCAGTTCGCGGTAATATGTATACATGTAACAGTCTCTGACCGTATTCCCAGTTTCGTCCTTACGTTTACATTGGAAATAAAGGAAGTAACACACGAAAAGTAGGAGAATATGTAATATTTATTTCTTTTTTAGTGGAATAATTAAATGTATTTCAATGAGTATATTGTGTTACTATTTCAAAATTAGAAAGAGAAAGATCAGAAAAAGAGAGATATAGATACTCAGCTCGGTGACAAGTAAGGTGTAAGTTACCTTTAGCGTCTGTGAAACTAATTGCAAAATACACATTTATTCTGGCATATATAGCCAACCAAGACAAAATATCACAGAAAAAGCATTTAACATTAAATTTACTTGAGAAAGTATGGTTAAACCAATTCATTGTAGCTGTTTGACATCTATATTGTACTTTTTAAGAAACACACGATTACAGATAATAATTATTAATATTATACACTTAAACATATTAATTATGAAACAGGAAGAGAACATTGAAATCTGTATATTAAAAGAATAATACTTAATTGGTTATTGTAATTTCTTTATTTGACCTATTAATGTCCAAGATGTCAAGTGGACATTTTATGCTAGCACAACAATAGAAGGTATATCTATAAAAAGTATTTACGGTAATGAAACACCTTAAGGTAGCAAAATATATCAAAGTGTATAAATACTGGAAAACCTGCATAATTATTAATAGTTCAATTTAGATTGATAAAGGTTGCAAAACTCTATTTTTATAATTAACTAAAAAGTCACTCATTCCTGCTACATACTTACTAGGAAAAAATCAAAATGGCTGAGTCGCTGCATACAATTAATAACCCTTGTTTTGTCATGAGTTTATTATTCTCAAAGGTATATTTACCAGAAATAACTTGTAGAAGGATTATTCAGGACAATAAATTAACTTTTTTACTGATTATCACTTATGTCATCATTTACATGGTTGATAACAATTTAGACTCTTAGTTTATCTAGTTTATAAATGCTAATTCCATTTTAGCTTGATTGGGATGAAAGCTCAGAGCTTACATGAAAGCTCTTGAGTCTGCTTCCTGGGAAGAACCAGTATTGAGTGTTGTTTTATGAGAGACATCGGTTAGAGCTGGGGACCGAACCTGCAACCTCTGCTGTGAGCGGCCAACACTCTATCCATCAGACTACCACCCTGCTTAAGACACTTGGTAATAGTTTTAACCAGTATAATACATTATTCACAAGTTTATTTCATCTAATTGCTCAAATCAGTTTAGATATACATGCTATTAATATGTGTTTTCACAAGTTTATTCTATCAAATTGCATAAATCAGTTTTATTTTTATGTGAACTTAGCACATTATAAAAGAGCGTGCAGACCTGATAATAATTATATACACTTTATATTTTACATATGGTACTTTTCATCCTGACGTGGTATGCCAAAGCAGTGGTATGCTTCGTCCTGAATCCATTTTTAAGAGATACTCTTTAAGCTTACGATAAACCTAACATAAATGTTTTTTTATTTGCATTCTATTAATTATAAAGATGCTTAATTGCCCCTTTATAATGGTTTCTTTTCTTTATCATTTTTAAACCATATTCTTTTACAGTTGGAGAACCATATCAGGGATAGAATATATACCAGAACCTGACAATGAGACTGTCGGTACATGAATGGTAATGTAGGTTGGTATTTAACTGGTATCATTGAAACTTATTCTTTAAATAAGAAGATAAAAACGTCTTTAAATAATTCATATGAAACAGGTCTATTGTGTAATAACAACATTTAACGACGAATCTGGAAATATTTTAAGATATATGCTTTGTGTTTTTTGTACATATATGGCCAAAAATGTGCACCTCTGCACAAGTATGTCCATTTGTAACCCACTATATGGCTTTGGTAACTGTGGTTAACTGTGGTTACTTGCTATATATCTTTGGTAACTCTTTGGTAACTAACTGTTAATCAATTTCTCTTACAGGCATTTTGTCCATTTGTAACCCACTATATGCCATTTGGTAATTAGGGTTACTTATTATATTTTATTGGTAACTACATGATTATTTGGTATCCTGTCCTTAATAAGCACAGGAAGTTATTACATAATTTTTTGTTATATTGCCCTTCATTAGCGCAAGAGTGAGATATATGGCTCTCTGCAGCTGCAATGCCCTGGGGCAAATGTTTGTGATTTATGACTGTTTAGACTGCCAATCAAAATTAAGCTTTTGATTGCAGGGTAAATGCTAGGCTGTAGGCTAAATGTTATAAAAATCAAGTATAGTTTTCTGAGGATTTTATATGTTCACAGATACATGTAGGCTTAATGCTTTTAAAATCAAACATAGTAGTTCCTTTCTTTCATTGTGGAAAAAACTGGTTGGCCCATATCTACTTCTTGTGTTACTTAATTCTTATTTAAAGGAGAGTATTATATGTGTTAAAAAAGATGGATTGAGTTATCTACATGTTGACAGGTAATAAATAATAATATTTTTAAAGATATTTTTGTTATTGTGATCTCCATATAATTCTGTTGTGCTGTACAGCTTAACAGAAGCACCAACACTGTACAGGTAGACAAGAGAAAATAGATAATACAATTGATTTGTTCATTTATCATCTTATATATTTTAATAGATGGATGCTTTTAAATAATTGAATAATTTCACACTAACATCACACACAATATCATCAACAGCAGCAGTATCATAACCATTCACACTAGCATCACACACATCACCATCATCATCATCATCATCAGCAGCAGCAGCAGCAGCAACATCACCTTTCACACTTACATCACACATTTCATCATCATCAGCAGCAGCAGCAACATAACCATTCACACTAACGTCACACACTACATCATCATTAGCAGCAACATAACCATTCACAATAACATCACACACTACATCATCATTAACAACACTTGAACACCACCATTCGCACTATTATCATTCATTATCATCCTCAGCAGCAGCAAAACCACTTTCCACAATAACACTACCTACAACAGCATCACCATTTACACTTATGTCACACATCATTATCAGTAGCAGCAGCAATATCACTATTCACACTAACATCATACATATCATTATCAGCAGCGGAAACATAACCATTCATACTTACGTCACACACATCATCATCAGCGGCAGCAATATCACTATTCACACTAACATCATACATATCATTTTCAGCAGCGGAAACATAACCATTCATACTAACGTCACACACATCATCATCAGCGGCAGCAATACCACTATTCATACTAACGTCACACATATCATTATTATCAGCAGCCGAAACATAACCATTCACACTAACGTCACACTCATCATCATCAGCAGCAGCAGCAATATCACTATTCATACTAACGTCGCACATATCATAATTATCAGCAGAAGCAACATAACCATTCACACTAACGTCACACTCATCATCATCATCATCAGCAATATCACTATTCATACTAACATCACACATATCATATTTATCAGCAGCAGCAACATAACCATTCACACTAACGTCACACACATCATTATCATCATCATCATCAGCAGCAGCAATATCACTATTCACACTAACATCACACATATCATCATTATCAGCAGCAGCAACATAACCATTCACACTAACGGCACACACACATCATCATCAGCAATATCACTATTTATACTAACATCACACATATCATCATTATCAGCAGCAGTAAACACCACCACTCACACTAATATCACACTCATCATCATCATCATCAGCAGAAGCAGAGCAAAATCACTTTCCACAATTACAACATCTACAACAGCATTCCCATTCACACTAACGTCACACACATCATCAGCAGCAGCACTATCACTATTTACACTTACAGCTCACACATTAGCATCATCATCAGCAGAAGCAAGGACTTGTATAGAAGGAAAGGAAACTTGCACCTCCTGACTAAAAATTGATGAAATAGCACTATGTCCAGTCAGTCTGTTAATATACCTAAAATTATTGCAAAAGAAATGGTTTTGCATAAATAGTGTTGAACTTGATCCTGTGATCAACATATAAAAAGTCTAGAAAAATATAGATAGGGGAAATACGGTTTATTTCGATTTAAAAATCTCTTTTTTCTGTCAAATTCTACTGGCGCTTACAAGCCATCGTAGCATAACGCTGTAAGATGAGGACTCACACCACTATTATCTCCCTCGATTACTCCGGATGAAGGAGGTAGAAATAAAACTTTAGTTCTCTTTTTCTTTTTTTTTCAGGGCTTTGTACTGCAATGTTTTGTTTTTTGCTAGCACGAGTTAAATGGTCAGTATTTTAGAAATCACCACTGAAAATTTGATGCTGATACCAGCTTTATGGACACTTCTGTGTCATTTCAGAATTGTTGGTTCGAACCGCATCTAGGGCGAATAGTTGACATATTATTACTCTGGAAACTGATAGGTCTCACAAAAGCATTGAATTTAAAAAAAAACAACCTGGTCAAGGCATACCTTTTTTTTCTTTATAATTGCATATCTTGAACCAGTGAAGAAATTGAGCCCAGACACATGCTGCAGAATTTGATTTTTCACTCTGTTTTGGATATAAATGTTACAAAGAAGCCCTATGGGAAATGTAATAGTGGTGTAAGACGGTGAGCACATGCATAGCGTGACGTTTTGTGACGTAATCGACTGTTCTTCTCCAGCTACTGTATCAAAATGAAAATGTCAACAAACATAAGAGAAGTCGGATAATCGGATTAGATAGGTAAGATGTGATTATTTAAATGTTTTTCATATTGAAATATTTTAATATATTATTGTAGATTTAAATGCCAGGCTTTTATATGATAAAAAAATAAAAACAAATCATTATATAGACGACGTGTTGTTATGTTGGTTTTCGTGGGAAGATTTAAACGTAGAACTATATGTAAGAAATGAGTATTTGTTTTACATGAAATAACTTTTAGGCATTTAAGGATATACATTTATGTAGAAATTACTAGTACTCCAGATTTTTTTTTTTTTTTAAATGACGTCAAAGGTTCAACAGTTTTTTGAAAATACGGAAGGCCATTCGTGCCATTTATTTTTTTAAATTGTAGATAATAAGATAAATAAGAAAGAAAATGTGTTGTTTGCTGTGAAATTATGTATTTTTTTTTAATATAAATATTTTTTTCCAGAATGGCGGAATCATGTGCACTGTGTTGTGAAGACTTACATAACGGACATGCCATTGTTACATTAAGACTAAAAGGATGTAACGGCATTAATAATGCAAGCAAAGAGCGAGGTGACACTATATGTACTATTCCTGGACAATAAGTACATACCCATTGTCGGAAAAACTATTGTAATCCTAATATGATTGAAAGAGATAGGAAAACTCTGGTAGAACCGATCACAAGTCCACGAACTCTAAGATAAAAAACTGAACAATTCAGCTTTAGCGAACGGTGCATGTTTTGTGACCAATTTGCAAAACTATCTGACAAAAAGCGTGGAATTGACGTGTTCCCTGTAAGGACTTTAGACTTTCAATCTTGCATTTTCAAACTATGCAGATATCGAAGTGATGAATTTCCTTTAAATGGTTAGAAATATAAAATTTTAACAAATTTCCCCTATTTAGATTTTTCTAGACTTTTATTCCCAACTTTTAAATACGTTTGGCTTATCAAAAATCCAGGAAATAATTCTTTTGCAATTAGTTTGACATTGAGCCAAAATATCTCATAGGCTGACTGGGTTAACAAGAAGGATTCAAAGTTTGTCAATTAATCATTCCTAATTCACAGGCAAGCTGATTTCTTGTACACAAACAACTGATTTCTTGTACATAAAGTGTAAGTTGTATGTAATCTAAGATGTTCAAACATGATTCGATCACGTAAAATGATCTTGAATTAAAGGTATTGAGCGGCCGGTATTGGAACCTGGAAATCCGACCCCATTCCAAAGCGGCCATGGAGAATCCGGCCCCAAGATTATCCGGCCCCTGGATAATCCGGCCCCATATATCATGGTCCATCAGGCCCCACTTTTTTAAAAATCTTTTAGCAATTTTAGGGTAATTTATCATAAACAAAACATACATAATATGCATATGCTTACATTAAAATATTTATGAAATACATATAAACACGGTAAACTTGATAATTTGTGTCGCACATCAACAAATCAACAGTTTTTTCATACATCACAATTATTGAAACTGTGGAAATGTAACATTGGAAATCAATTTGCTTTTGATTTTTTAGATATTATAAATATGCACCATATTCAACATACTATAGATGATGGCAGACAAATACTTTTTTTAATTATGCATGTGTAAATAGACCGTAAATAAAGAAAAGTTGTATTAATCAACACTTATAATGAATGCCTTTGAGAAAAACACGCATCATTCTTACATAAATCTACATGTTCAACAAGAGATATTGCACACAAATTTAAATACAAAGTATAGATACAATCTCTAAATGTTACACCTTTTAAATACTCGTATCAAATAAAATCTATTCTGTTCATTGTATCTATGGTACTCACAATTTATCAAATAGCTTGTTATTTAATATTACAATTTTGAATTAATTCAACGTACAACACTTATTCATTAAGTCACGTGACTGTCTGCTGAAATTTGAACTGACTGTATTGAATTTTGAACAGAGAGCTATTATGTAACTACACGATATGGGTAACATGGAAAAGTATCCGAAACTATATATATAATTGTTAACGCTAGTGATAATGTGGTATTTTAAAAAGATAACTTAAAGTATTACAATGACAGAAAGACAAAATTAAAATATGACTGACAATTTTGCCTCAGATTACCACAAATATTCAAAATAAAACGCATTTCAACCATTTACAAAATATCTTTCAAAAATAAAAACTCATTTAAATGTTTGCATAAATACATGCCATTTTACAAACCAATCCCTCAAGATAACACACTCAATAGGTACTAACAGGATATAGTGGGGGCATATATATATACAATTACAATACAATTGTATTGAATGAATGCAAAATATCTTTTATATCAGTTAAGATGGTGACGTTGCTATTCACTAAAATTAACTGCATACTATCGTGTTACAGTTTCCTAAAGAATATATAGATATATAACTTATTTATTTTACTTCGATTGTGAAACAAGTTCTTACAACTTAGAAAAATACGCTCAAAGTCTTCCTGGGTAGAACCAGTACAAAGCATTTGCTTTGACATGTTTTTTCCTTTCAATATTTCTTATATAACGATTCTGTAGATATGCTGCAGTAATCTGTAGTGACCTTCAGTTACCAGAGACAAAGAAGGGTAATCAAGTAATCAGAAATAGAGACATGTTTTTCCTCAATAGTTCTTATATAATGATTTTGTAGATTTGCTGCAGTAACCTGGAGTAACTTTCAGTTATCAAAGACAGAGAAGGGTAACAAGTAACCAGAAAAAGAGACATGTTTTTTCAAAATTTCTTAAATATGATTTTATAGATTTGCTGCAGTAACCTGGAGTAACCCTGAGTTACCAAATACAAAGAAGGGTAGCCAAGTAACCAAAAAAGGGACATGTTTATTTTTTCTCACTATTTCTTAAAGATGATTTCGTAGATTTGCTGTAGTAACCTATAGTAAGCTTTACTTACCAAAGACAAAGAAGGATACCAAAGTAACCAGAGATAGAGACATGTTTAAATCTAATTTTAACTACAATATGTGTAGCATAAATATTTTTTCTATGTTACCAAAGACATATAACAAGTAACCTCAGTTACCAAAGACATATGGTGGGTTACAAGTGGACTGAATTGTGCAATACTCGATCACACCCCCCTCTCTGCAAGTAACTGATAACTTTTCCATTTGAATAAGCGGTGAGGGACATATGATGAGACTCAATATCGTGTATCAAAATCACAGAAATTGTGGCCAGGCGATGATTCAAACCTACTGCCCCTGGATTGATGGTCAGATTAATTCTTATATATATGATAGCAATATATTATGCTGTATCATATTTTTTGTTTTATAAACTATTGTTTAACTGTACTTATGATGTGACCTTGATAACTATATTAAATCCAAATCTGGTAAATTATTATTAAAGATATTTAACATTCGAGGCTTTCAGAAAATTCTAGTAAGTTAGTTTCAAACTCACCACAAACGCTCACCAAACAAGAAACAGATGCAAGGTGTCAGTGACCTACCTTTAGAGTAAGTTTTGACAATACAAAAAGTGCTGAGAAATGTTAAAAAAATAAATATTGCACTTTTAATTCCTGTTATTATTAAATCCTTTTTACAATATGCAACCTTTTCAATACTTTGTATTTACATACTTGTTTATATATTTTCTTTTTAAATGAGGTTTGACGTCATTTTCAACACATTTCAGATTTTATATTGCATATCCAGTTTTACTGGTGGAGGAAGACCTGAGACTGAGAAGAACCACCGTCCTTCTGCAAGTAACTGGAAACTTGTTTGTATAAATACGAAGATGCCACAGAATGGGAAAACAATAAATACAGGTATTTGTGGAATGCAGTTATTATATATAACCTAATGTTCAAAAGTAAAAGTACTCTTAAATACCAAAGGACAAAATGCAAAAAAATGTTTTTTTTTATGATTTGCATTCTGACTTGAGATGTGACAGATTAATCAGCAGATGAGGACATTTATGATGATGAGTATGCCTCCGACTACGAGCCAAGTATTGCAGTGACTGCTATATAATAAAAAAAGTATATTGTAAATTGCTTTTAAAGATCTATATATTGTTAACGGAAAAAGTTGATATGACATTAGGTCATCCTTAAAGCTGTAAGTTTACTATACTTCGACCTACTGTTTTTCATGTGGGTAGGTAGGTAGCTAATTTTTTTTTTGGCTAGATTTTGATTTTGCGTAGTCATTTAAAAAACTGACGAAACTGAATGCTTTGGAATACAATAAAACATTTGGGAAGCTGAAATTTTAAGTGAGTAGATAGGAGCATGGCATTTTTTTTAAATACAGCTATTTTACTAAATATTAAGATAGCCACCGTTGTTGTTTCCAAACAACAAACGCCTAGTGTCAGTATAATCTGGCTAGTTTTGGCCAAACCGGGAATGACAAGTCTAGTGTCAGTATAATCTGACTAGTTTGGGTCAAACTGGGAATGACAAGTCTAGTGTCAGTATAATCTGACTAATGAAAATGACAAGTCTAGTGTCAGTATAATCTGACTAGTAGAAATGATGAGTCTAGTGTCAGTATAATCTGACTAGTTTGGGTCAAACTGGGAATGACAAGTCTAGTGTCAGTATAATCAGAATAGTTTGGGTCAAACTGGGAATGAACAGTCTAGTGTCAGTATAAACAGACTAGTTCAGGTCAAACTGGAAAATGACAACCCAAGTGCCAGTATAATCTGACTAGTTTGGGACAACCTGGGAATGGCGAGTCTAGATTCAGTATAATTGACTAGTTTGGGTCAAACTGGGAATGATGAGTCAAGTGTCAGTATAAACAGACTAGTTTGGGTCCAACTGGGAATGACAAGTGTCAGCATAAACAGACTTGTTTGCGTCAAACTGGGAATGATAAGCCTAGTGCCAGTATAAACAGACTAGTTTGGGTCGAATTGGGATTGAACAGTCAAGTGTCAGTATAAACAGACTAGTTTGGGTCAAACTGGGAATGACAAGCCTAGTGTCCGTATAAACAGACTAGTTTGGGTCAAACTGGGAAAGACAAGCCATATGTCGGTATAATCTGACTAGTTTGGGTCAAACTGGGATTGTTCAGTCTAGTTTCAGTATAAACGGACTAGTTTGGGTCAAACTGGGAATGACAAGCCTAGTGTCCGTATAAACAGACTAGTTTGGATCAAACAGGGAATGACGTATCTAGTGTCTGTATAATTTGACTAGTTTGGGTCAAACTCAGAATGAACAGTCTAGTGTCAGTATGAACAGACTTGTTCAGGTCAAACTGGGAATGACGTGTCTTGTGTCAGTATAATGTGATTAGTTTGGGTCTAACTAGGAATGAGCGGTCTGCTGTCAGTATTATCTGACTAGTTTGGGTAAAATTGGGAATGAGTGTTCAACTGTCAGTATAATGTGACTAGTTTGGGTTTAACTTGGAATGAGTGGTCTACTGTCAGTATAATGTGACTTTATTTGTTCAATCTAGAAGTGATCACACTAGTACTAGTGTCAGGATATTGTGTCTAGTTTGTGATATTTTAACAAGGAATGTCAGTACAATTTGACTTGCTGGAGAGGGGATGGGGTCTGTTAGCCAAGCAACTATAAAACTGAAATGATACAATAATGTAGACAAATACAGATACTTTTTATATTCATGTCTTACCAAATTCCATATTTCACAATGAATTTACATATTTTAGGTAGGATATTGTTAACCTAAACTAAAAAATTGAGGAACTGTATTACAACACTGTTTTGTATATTACGATTCAGCTTGCAGCACATTGTATTACAACACAGTTTTGCCTATTGCAGTGCGGCTTGCAACAGATTGTATTATAACACAGTTGTGTCTATTGCAATACAGGTTGCAACAGGTTGTTACTTGTATTACAACACAGATTTGTCTATTGCAATACAGCATGCAACAGGTTGCATTACTACACAGTTTTGTATATTGCGCTACAGCATGCAACAGGTTGCATTACAACAGTTTTTTCTATTGTTAAACCGATTGCAACACATTGCATTACATCACAGTTTTGTCTATTGCAATATAGATTGCAACACATTGCATTGCTTTACAGTTTTGTCTATTGCAATACAGCTTGCAAATAATTGTATTACAACATATTTCTCTATTGCAATACAGCGTGAAATAGTTTGGATTACAACACAATTTTGTATATTGCAATACAGCATGCAACATGCATTACAACACAGTTTTGTCTATTGGAATACAGCTAACAACATAAAACATTACATCACAGTTTTGTCTGTTGCACTACAGCTTGCAGCATATTGTATTACATCACAATTTTGTCTTTTGTAATACAGCTTGCAGCATATTGTATTACATCACAGTTTTGTCTATTGCAAAACAGCTTGCAACATATTGTATTACATTGCAGTTTTGTTTATTGCAATACAGCTTGCAACATATTTTATTACAACACAGTTTTGTCCATTGTAATACAGCATGCAACATGCATTACATCACAGTTGTGTCTATTGCAATGCAGCTTGCAACAGTTTGCATTACATCACAAATGGCAATAAAGCTTGCAACATATTGTATTACAACACAGTTTTGTTTATTGCAACACAGCTTGCTACAGATTGTATTTTAATTTCCAACCTAAATTTTAGAATTTGCCAAAACATTTCTTTTCCAAATTGTCCAGCTTGCATAACATTATTGAACTCTTATTGCCTTATAAACATATGGTGATGTCTGGTTATTGATTGTGGTGTGGGATTATTGATTTATCCTGATGTAGGATTATTGAATGTGACATATAATTATTTATCATTGACTGTGATGTTATATTAGTGATCCTGATGTAGGATTGTTAATCTTTGGCTGTTTTGTGGGACTATTGATGATTGATGTGATGTAGAATTATTGATCATTGACCATGATGTAGAATTATTGATCCTGATATGGGATTATTTACCACTGACCGCGATGTGGGATTATTGTTCCTGATGGAGGATTATTGACCATTGAGTAATATGTGATTATTGATCATTAACTGTGATGTCCGATTATTGATCTTGATGTAGAATTGGTATTTGACCATGATGTATGGTCATTGATTGCAATATAGGATGCATCTGAAGATCATTCCAGAGGTTGTGAGTACAAATCCCTATGTGGCTAAAGTCTTATTTTGTAACAAAGGATTGCAAGACAATCTTGGCTACATATATATCACACAAATTTATTGAAATGGAAAACCTGGTTTTCATGGACGTTCTATTTTAAAACCACCACTGCAATTGAAAAGATATCTATTGTTTTGTTTCCACAGATTAAAACGTCCATACACTTCAGATATTAACGATAATGAATTTTTTTATTTTATTTTAAAGATGCTTCAGTTTTTGCATATTTATAGTCCTATATGATGATCAGTAAGACAAATAATTCATCGATTTCAATCTGTATTACAGGAGGCATTCCATGAAAACACAAACTTGTAATTTTAACAATTCATTATATTTATAAAACTTGAATGACTCCACTATTTTCAATCAAAAAAGTAATAATTTCTCAAATATACAGTTACAGATTCTAATACCAGAAAATTAATTTTGTTATATAGGTATAGGTGACAAGATTCTTATAATGCATGAACAAAAGATGGAACCTACCGTATTAGGGATGACAGCACATTCATCTTTTACATACATTATACTATACAATAGATTCAATATTAATGTATTACCTGTACTGGCAGTTATAAATAGAATGACAAACTAGCGTATTCGGTTTATAGAAAGAACAACACATCATAGAAATAATAATACTATGTTAAAATATGAAAAAATAAGTTATCCATGAGTGGCAAAAATTTCATATCGATATTTTAAGTTTTCCTTATTTCTTTCTTTAAAAATGGGATTCTATGCTTGTCCCAAAACTCATAGCAGTTGAACGCTGACTAAATTGTGATGTCATCAAACCTTTAGTTGAGAACAACTGACCAATCAACGTTCTCTAAACTGGATTTCCCAACAATGCTATTTAGGCCATAATTAATTATTTGTTAGATTATCATCCCAGCCCGCCACCTAATTTTCATGCCGCCCCGATCCTTTTTTGTTTTTAAAATAAAATCCTCCCGCCCTCCCCGTTTTTAAGAAAAATTTGGATGATAATCTAGCAATTAATTTATAATTGTCTTAACGGACCAAATCGGGAGATATGGTTCCGTACTTCAGACTTCGTATATTTGTTTTTGTGTTACTGAACGCAGTCCAGCTGAACATATTGGTTTACAGAATTTAATTCTCTGTTAATATTCATAACATGTACCTGACAGTGTGGTTTTGCCGTCAGATTCAGATGGTTTATCCTTACTCTCTCCAAGTAAACTTGCACTATCTTTCTCGTCTGTAAATCCATTTTGTTCACGTGAAGAGTTAATAATAATCGCCATTTCAAAACCACTTTCACCGTTATTTTCTAATTCCACAATTCGACCGTTTGATAACATTTTGCTAATTTCGAGAAGGCTAAAGAACACCTTGAATGCAGTTCTATTTTTTTTTATTAATGATGCAACTTCAATGTTACCCTGTAAATGAAACGCGTAACACTAACCAGCCAACTGTGTTTCATTACCTTCGCGTATCAGCTTTCAAGAGCGCATCAAAGCACATTACATTTTTTATACACATACCATGGGTGGATCGTGGAGTGCCTTGTTATCTTGGGACAATATGAGTGGTGCCAGTTAATCGTTGTTGTTTTGTTATATATTGATATCGGTTTAATTTGATATTCATATTTCCTCCAATTTTCAGGAAGCATATAAATAATACAATGAAACAAATGAAGAAGTTAGCATATCTATGTAATGGACAATATATAAACCTTTTAAAAAAAAATCACAAATAACAGAGGCGTAGCTGTAATTAGGCAGTGTAGATCCGGGCTTACACCACCCTCCGAAAAATTAAAAAAATAAAAAAGCAACAAGCTCCTGATTTCGACGGTATCGACGGACACACTAGATCAGGATAAGAAGCTGGATGCATATCCATATATTAAGCGGTTGTCGCAAACCCTGTTGACTGTTCCAGCGACATCTGCCTGGGGAGGTCTTTCCCAGAGATGAGAAGGATAAAAACGCGGTATTATCTTTGTAACACCATAACTAACGATAGAGTTTCCTTGTTAGGAATATTGCGAATTTCATCGGGATTTGAATATTGGCGTCGACTTGACGATCAATGTGCTTGCCTCGTTGAAGGCGAGAAATTATTGGGTTTTTTTAATCCTAACTGACATTGGTGGAATAACAATATATGACAGTTCTTACTGTAATAACTCGTAATGTTTTGCTTTTAATATGACAGCTTTAAGCCTACTGCTTAGAGATGGGAAATGTGCATTATACTAAATAATATAAATAGAGCCTTACGATTGTGTTACATTCAATATGTTTGTTATGAATATAACCATGATTATAGTTACACATTCATCATAATATAGACCATTGACGTCAACAGATTGCGAGATTTGTGTTTGATAATGGTAGCTCAGTTGGTAGAGCACGATACTTCGGGCTCAGGTTTGAGAGTTTGGTACCTGAAGCTGGCTAACTTACAGTGCTAACAGTCATTCAGATGGGACTTCAAACTGAGGACATTTATGATGGTGCTATACACCGAGCAAAAGAACCAGGTGAAACATATGATTGGGTTTCTATGATATTTATTTCCTGCACTTTCACCCACAAACCAAAAAAGACTAAACAGTTCACTCTTCTGGGTGCATCATCCATGTGGGAAACTGGTGGCGATGTAAATTCAGCTTGCATACAAACAAACATTGTCATTTATTTCTTTATCTCATATAAACTTTCTTTAATTTTCAGTGATGAAGTCAGTCAAGTAGTACACCAGGACCAGGCCAATTGATTACAATATGTGTTGCCAGAAGCATGGATTGTGACAGTAAATTAGATATTGGGACCATGTTAAGAAAAAGTATTCGAAAAACATATGATGTTTTTTTCAAAAGACTTTAGGAAATGCACATATTATGACAAATTATAAAATAATCACTAACAGTTCACCAGTGTTCTAAAATTTGAATGACAATTCAAATATTAATGTTGGAAGTAGCCCAAGACAGGAATAAGAATGTCCAAGTAAATGAAATTATAATGGATGATGGTGTGACTACTATAGCCAAGATAAATACCAGAAAAAATTACTTGAATGGACTCGTAGATAAAACTCGTAGATAAAACTCTGAAGATATTATGTTGAGTAGCAGGTCACTGGTGATCCAACCTTGATTGAAGTACATGGTTTTACCACTATGCCTCTAACATTTCAAACTATTACTCGCAAATATTGATGTTCATCAATTACCAGGTATATATGAAATGTATAAAAGCAACATAACAGTTATTACATTATAAATTACAAACATTATAATTGCTATGTAGTGCATCATTTACAAATATGAAAGTTACCTCTGCAATGGAACTTCATTGATAAACAATAACAACAGATAATGTTCACCATTTTAACAATTTAAGGCCATTTTATGAAAAGGGGAGGTAACATTTAGCACTGTAGCTTAGTTACAAGCAAGGTGACATGTATTTTTTATTCTATTTTATGATATTGTTTGTTGTTCTTCTTCTTTGTAGAAAGAATGAAACAATTCTCAGCGTTAGAACATTTTTTATTATTGAATCAGTGTGAAAATGCATCAATTGCGGCCATTTTATGAAAAGGGGAGGTAACAATTAGCACTGTAAATTTGTAACAAACATGGTGACCTGTATTTTTTATTTTATTTTCTGATTTGGTTTGTTATAATGCCTCTTTGTAGAAAGAATGAAACCATTTTCCGCGTTGGAACTTTTTTATTATTGAATTAGTGTGAAAATGCATCGTTTGCGAACATTCTATGCAATGAGGAGGTAACATTTAGCACTGTAAATTTGTAACAAGTATGGTGAACTGTATTTTTTATTTTATTTACAATTTGGTTTGTTATAGTGCCTCTTTGTAGAAAAAATGAAACAATTCTCCATGTTAGAACTGTTTTTATTATTGAATTATAGTGAAAATGCATCGATTGCGACCATTTTATGAAAAAGGGAGGTAATAATTAACTCTGTAACTTAGTAACAAGCATGGTGACATCTATTTTTTATTTTATTTTTCTAATATGGTTTGTTATAGTGCGTCATTTTAGAAAGAATGAAACAATTCTCCGCGTTAGAACTATTTTTTATTTTTGAATTAGTGTAAAATTACAATATTTGCGGCCAAATTTATAATCGTAGCAATTTATGAAAATCATTGTATGAAAGGTGAAACCCCAAATAGCATCATGATTTTTTCTGTTTTAGATACTTTATCTTTTGTTACATGGATTACAATAATATTTTGTTGAAATATATCACTCTTTTAGTAAATAAAACATGATTTATAACTTGCACCCCTTTGCTGTCTTTTCTTTAAAAAATGTAAAACAGTGTAGTTAAAATTAGTCGTAACAAAAAAACAAGCATAGTGACCTATATTTTTTTCTAGTGTTTTACACTTGTCTTACTTCAAAGTACTTGTGTGCAAAATTTAAAAAAAATCTACGCGCTAAAAGTAACCCGAAGAAACGTCTTTAAATGTATTAGATATCCACTCTACCACTACATGAAGTCCATACCTGTCTCTTTTGTAAACTGATAACGTTGATTAAGTGGGACGGGTAAACGTATAAACAGTATCTTCACTTATGTTTAATTAAATAAAAAAACCACAACTATTGTTCAATCATATTAAATCTTACATTTTGAAATAATCTTTCTAACAAACCTCATTACATCCACATTATTATCAATTTTGAAACATGTAGGAATAAAAACAGTACTTTATGTGTATCTCTTTATTTTCTTTTTTCAATGGCTTATATGACATTAAAGGGTCAACGTTTATCCTAGTTTCACCGTTTTAATACAGGTGAACGAAGGTATTTATAAGTGTGTAAAAAAAAGTACAATTTCAACTAATGTCTATGCGAGTTAATAAAAAATAGCGTGACACTGAATATCCCGTGTCAACTTTTATGAAGAATTAACATAATTGGTGAACCACAAGTTTATGGTAACCAAGCAACTTCTCAGATTTAATCTCGTTTAATACATTTTTTTTTTATGTTAGTAATTCTACATGTAGGCAGTCGACCTGAGCAACGAAATAAAAAAACGTGTATACAGTTTGATATGAATAACTGCTAAGTTTACAAAGTGTTTAAAATAATAATGCGTTGCATTAAAAGTATAACAAAATAATTATAAAATATGCAGTTGTTTCATAACCCTATTTTAACTGTATGGAGTAGGTTTCTTCACATAGGTTAAAGTGATTTATTTTGGTAATGGCGCGAATTCTGTATAAGCGCGTGGATTTAACAGGCGTTTTTAAGATCAAACCCTGGCTTAAGTTTGTCTTTGGCGTTTTCAATGTTCAAGCTATATACACGTGTTAATTACATATTAGAGGAAAAATTACTTTAACATTATAAACCTGGATTTAATTGAAACAGTTATATATGATATGCGGCACACAGTGTCCACGGATACGGATAACCCCTCTACGTTAAATGACATTCTTAAGTTCGAAGAAGTTCTACAAGTGCAAATAACCGTCATTGCAGCCTTGTTAGGATACAAGTTCATTAGAGTTCCTGGCAACGAACATCCAGAATGGCCTCTTTTCTATTTGTATTTGGTAGACCACGACGGTGTCAGTCACTTTCACGCCATTACCAACACTAAGGACTTCTTCAGCAGCAGATATTTTTGAGAGCGATGTTTGAAACAGTACAATACAACTAGAAGACACGAGTGTTAGACCACATACATAGTGTGCAAAAGTTCTGAATGCCCCATAACGGAGTCTAGTATGTGTTGTCGGACTGTCGATCCATGGACTGTTTCGAACGTCATCAAAGAGAGAGGGATTACACCATATTATAGCATTGAAGAGTATCCACCAAAACCATCACCACCACTAACATCAACAACAGCAACAATAACTACTAGCAAAGCATATCCACCACCACCACCACCATCACTTACAACAACAGGAACAATAATTACCAGTAAAGCATATCCACCACTAACAACAACAATCTGTGGAGCGTATCCACCACCACCACCACTAACACCACCAACAAAAACCAGAAAAACGTATCTACCAAACCAACAGCAACAATAATTACTAGTAAAGCATATCCACCACTAACAACAACAACAACAATCAGTGGAGCGTATCCACCACTAACACCACCAACAACTACCAGAAAAGCGTATCCATCACCACCAACAGCAACAATAATTACTAGTAAAGCGTATCCACCACTAAAAACAACAACAAACAGTAAAACGTATGCACCACCACCACCAACAGCAACAACAACAACTAATAAAAAAAAGCATATACACCGCCAACAACAACAACCAGAAAATCCTATCCACCTTAACCAGTGAGATGTATCCATCACCGCCATCATCTAGCAGTGAGTTGTGTTCACAACCATTGCCACCACCACCGAAAATGTTAAATGAGGAAATTTTAACTTTTTATTTCAAATTAACTTTATCATCCACATTAGATTATTGGTTTTTAACATTTCCTTCATCAGGAGAGCGTTCATCATTTCCACAACCTTCCTGATTTGATTGATGTTTTTCTTCAACTTGCTATAGTAAATGTTCATATTTTGATTTAGGAACAAGCGCTAATTCCTGTGCCATTTTTCTTTTGTTAATAAAGTTCACTCTGAATAACTCGTAATAAATCTAAAATAAGTTTAAAATATTTCACTAAATGCTGCTTTCTTTTCACACGGGATAATTTCTTGCTAATAAACCGTCGAATGGTTAATTTATGCTTTTTTTCAGTCTCTTTTTTATGTTGCTCGGATATGTCTCGACTACCAACTATGACATCTAAATCTAAAAGATAACCATATTTTTCTGCAGTTGCTTTTCTATAAGCATCCATGAAATATTTAAGTTTTCCTGGGAACATTTGTCGACCTAAAGTTTGAATTTGTAACTCATCACGTTGACTTTTTAACAAATTGAAATAATGCGCATTTAAACTAATAGTACGGAATTGTTTTCCATTAGAAAATAAATTCTGAACAATGAAAAACACTGAGAAGTTTAAATGATGAGAATATTGACAAAACAAATCTACCAAATCATTGTTTTGCGATGCCTTTTGCATTAAATCGTCTAATATTATTTACTTGTGGGCAGACTCTTCAATAGACCACATATCAAGCATATCTCTGGTTGGTGGCCCATCTGTAAAATGTATGTTTTGCACCTCATGTTTCATTTCTTCAAATAATGGTTGATTAACACCATGACAGTAATTAATGACTTTCGGTGAATGTGTAAATATTCCATTTACTTGCTTTAATATCTCAAAGACAAGTCGTGTCTTCCAACTTGAGGTACAACCGGCTAATATACATGTTGATGGGGATTCAAACTTTAATAAACTTTCCATTATGTGTACGCATAAATCCGTCACAGCTTCAAATGATGTTATAAAAAGCTGTATATATTTTATATATACTTCATTTAAAAAGAAACTTTAAATAAATGGTTAAATAAATGCCAAAAACAACACAATTTATAGACTATACATAAATTTATTCTTATAAGTTGAATACAAATACAAATACAGAAAAAAATGTTAATACACTATTATATTAGTAAGATTTTCTTTTGAAATATATACAATTCCATTTTCATATGTCAAGATTGTTAAGTGTTATTAATTTAATTCGAATTAAACACATGGTGGAAATCGTGTTTCCAACTTTAAAATTTGAATTGTCATTTTCATGATACGTTTTTTCCAGGATTCTGTTTTCATATCTGTTGCTCGCCAATCTTTACAATTGACTTTAAGTTTATCTAACGCTACAATTTCTTGAGGCTTTTCATGTATACACTTCACAACTGCATTCCATTTGATAAGAATATCCTCTTCGTCAACGTTATTTACAATTTCATTAAAATATAACTGTAATTGTTCCAGTTCTATTAACATAAAACATGTATGTTCTGTTTGAGATAAATAGCCATTCTGGCAACCGATACATTGTTGTTTAAACACTGTATTCATGGTATAAATTATTTTCTTAGCATGCAGAAAATCAAAATATGATTGCAATAACGAAACATATTTACATTCCATATTTAGTGGGGTTTTTTCACTTTATACTGTTACTATCAACGTGATTTCAAACAGTTCATGTATCGTAAGGAAAGTTAAATCCTAATGTTGTCTGCTTGTCGGCTATTTCCAAATAAAAATTCACCTCATCTAATTGTGCTCGTGTTATTTGTTTTATGTTGTTGTTTTTTTTTGTTTTGTTTTGTTTTGTTTTTTTGTTTTTTTTTTGTTTGATGACTTAATTCATGAAAACACTCTGAAGCTTAATAAAGAGAAATTATTAAAAAAAAATGACACAATGTGATAAAAATTACACAAGCACAGTTAGATGCGGTGAATTTTTATTTGGAAAGTAAAGACATTCAAAGTATGCATTGTGAATTAGGTGAGAATTAATTTACTTGTACCTTTAATAAAACGAATTCATTCGTTATAAAACGAATTATTAATATCACACATATACATATTTTCATTAATAATGGTAAAAAGTCTATAAAATTATCGCAAGAACGTTTTGCTTCTATTTGCGATTCAAAGGTTAGTGTTAAATTCCTATCTTCATTTTTAAAGTAAAAACAAATATGGAAAAGGTGAAAAGGACAAACTTTAAAGATATATACTGTTCTGCTTGTAATAAATGGTTAATTAAATTCTATTGGAGTCGACATATTAATAGTAAGCTACACCTTAAGAAACAAGACAACATAAAATCACGTTTTACATTAACGAACAATCAGAAACAACACCTTCAAAAAGTCTAAAGGAATATGAACATTTTAAAATAAAAGGTATTACTTTAAAAAAAAATGTCCTCATGTGCATACATCTATTGTTGAAGGATGTAGTTATGTAAAAGACTCTTCTTCAGATAAAGATATGTTTGATAATGTCAAACAGAGGTTGTTTGAGAAAGAAACGGAACAACTAAATCAACAATTTGATATTACCATTCCACAAACATTTAACGAATATGTTTGGGAGTATATTAATTAAAAAAGCGAGATTAATAAAGTGAGGGAAAGAACAATGAAGAACAAATCAGGAAAATAAAGTGTGCCATCGTTAAAAAGCATTTGTACTAAAACTATTGTGAATACTTCATTTATTAATTCTCAAACGGATGAGGTTAAATTTAGAGATTTATTTGCCCGCATTCCCTCTAAATTAATTCGTGAAATACAATTGGCATTACTCGATTATGAACATAAAGACATATTTGAGAAAATAGGTATAGTCTGGATAGGAGACGAATTAATTAGACTAAGAACATGTGAAAGGAGCGACACAAATTCGTTATTATCTATTTGTATGAAAGAAATAACATGCACATGCGGATATTTAAATAACTAAGATGTGGTGCAGTATTTGCTATCTTTATCATCCGAATTGTTAAGAAAACTGAGATCATATTATCCGCAAAATAACTGGTGGGATATGATAACAACGATACTTGTGATAAACGAAAACTAAAAATAGGATACATTAGTATTTCTGCTTCAGTTTTCTTTTTTATCGCCGTCGGAATAGCATTAAAAATGTCTTCAACTATGGATACAACTGACTGTGTTATACTTGTATGTAAATTCAAATTTTCTAATTTTACATTTTAAGAAAACCGTCTCGGAACTTTTCTTACATGGCCGAAACAAATCTCACCAGATAATTTTCATTAGCAGAGGCTGGACTATATTATACTACTGAAATGTTTTGCGTGTGTATTAAAATTGTGTCAATGGACAACAGAAGATACAGCTTTCGCTGAACATAAAAATTGGTCGCCTGGTTGTATTTTCTTAAAAATGATTGGTTATGGAGAGTTTTAATCTGAATTTCAACCATATTATACATTGAATGAGAAAAATTCATACACTGGTGGAATAGGCGACAAGCAGACAACATTAGGATTTTACTTTCCTTACGATACATGAACTGTTTGAAATCACGTTGATAGTAATAGTATAAAGTGAAAAAAACACTTAATATGGAATGTAAATAGGTTTCGTTTGTAGCAAAATGGCCAAGGGCCGACAACTCACAAGGGTAGAATACAATCGTACACAAAGTAAATTTTTAAGTTTACATGAATAAAATTATGAATATACAAGTATACAATATATAAAAATTAAAGATAATTACTCAACAAAAAATACAGCTGGTTTAAAAAAATTCTTTTGGTGGTATTAACACCTTTATTTTTACAAAGTCCTAACTCCTACACGTACGTAACCTACATTGCGATCCAAACTGTTTCTATCATCCAAAAGTTTATAAAATGAACTTTATACTTTCCGCGTCCGGATATCATAGATTTAGCATCACTCTACCCTTGCGGCGGTGGCTATATAACTGGGTTGTCTCCCATTGAACTCTATACTGAGTATATGGCTTCACGTCGCCCGTACCGACTAGCGATCGTATTCCGACGTCAGGAACGTCAAGTCGTCCATATGACGAATACGTGGGTTGCTGTCCTATGACTGTACTGCCACAAACTGACTTTCTGTCACATTTCTCGCTTGCGTCTGAAAACGGCTACAATATATATATAAACTCAGATTTACTAGTTTAATAATTTAATATGTAATGACATGGCGTCTATTACTTACCATTTATCAATTTCATGGTATTTTTATCAATATATGATAACAGTGTATTCATTTCTAACCATCTTATAGTTTCATGGTAGATTTATCGACATATCATTATTACAGTTCATTCAATAATTACCATCTAACAGTTTCATGGAAGATTTATCAATATATGATAACATTTCATTCATCTCTTACTATCTGTAGTTTCATGGCAGTTTAAACAACATCTCATATACGACCCTCCGTCAATCTCAACATAGCAAATTATATCTCTACATAACTCCTCATTATAATATTAACAATTACGGACCAATTCTGTATCTATTCACTTTGTGAATATCAGAATAAACATCAAAAAAATTTAATTACACATATCAATCAATTCTTACATGGTGAATCTCAATACTTCATCGTAAACACAATATCAACAGCTCAAAATACGTTCTCAGATTCCTCGGCCTATATTCTAACAAAACGCTTCTCAATACCGTATATGTGTATTAAATTACATACATTACCATTGGCCTGGATATGAACAATTTATACAACTTTACCTAGATCTGATTATGTCAAAAATATATATATCAGGCATTTAAATATAACATAATATAAAATTCACATACGCATATGCCGTTATGTACTAAAACAGTAACATGCTCAATCTTTCTCGTCACAACTACGCTTAAAGATGATTCTGCTAACTGGACACTGCATTCCTAACAGAGTCAACATTTATAGCAAAATCGTCGACATACCTTAGTGAACTTCGTGTAAATCATGAAACACAAACCCTAAAATATCTAACGGATTTTACACTATTATGCCAATGTAAACCTAAATTAGTTTTATGACAAATAACCCCGTTTAATTATTCCAACTTTCTTAATACTGAATGCAATTTGATGAACTAAACTTCAAAAATGATTTATTCTTTAATAATAGAATAGAAATGTAAAAATATCTAAAAACGTTGCTCCTGTTGATCTATCAATACGGTTTAACAATTTCACGCTACCTGACCTAAACATAACCTATATACCTACAATGGACACGTATTAGCTGACACTACTAAATTAGGCCACAACAACCTAACTATTTGTTACATCATTATTGCAATCATATTTTGATTTTCTGTATGCTAAGAAAATAATTTATGCTATGAATACAGTGTTTAACCAACAATGTATCGGTTGCCAGAATGGCTATTTATCTCAAACAGAACATACATGTTTTATGTTAATAGAACAGGAACAATTACAGTTATATTTTAATGAAATTGTAAATAACGTTGACGAAGAGGATATTCTAATCAAATGGAATGCAGCTGTGAAGTGTATAAATGAAATACCAAGAAATTGTAGCGTTATATAAACTTAAAATCAATTGTAAAGATTGGCGAGCAACAGATATGAAAACAGAATCCTGGAAAAAACGTATCATGAAAATGACAATTCAAATTTTAAAGTTGGAAACACGATTGCCACCATGTGTTTAATTCGAATTAAATTAATAACACTTAAGACAATCTGGACATATGAAAATGGAATTTTATATATTTCAAAAGAAAATCTTACTAATATAATAGTGTATTAACATTTTTTTTTCTGTATTTGTATTCAACTTATAAGAATAAATTTATGTAAATTGTGTTGATTTTGTCATTTATTTAACCATTTATTTAAAGTTTCTTTTTAAATGAAGTATATATAAAATATAAACAGCTTTTTATAACACCATTTGAAGCTGTGACAGATTTGTGCGTACACATAATGGAAAGTTTATTAAAGTTTGAATCCCCATCAACATGTATATTAGCCGGTTGTACCTCAAGTGGGAAGACACGACTTGTCTTTGAGATATTAAAGCAAGTAAATGGAATGTTTACATATCCACTCTCCTGATGAAGGAAATGTTAAAAACCAATACTCTAATGTGGATGATAAAGTTAATTTGAAATCAAAAGTTATACTGTCCTCATTTAACATTTTCGGTGGTGGTGGTGGTGGTGGTGTCAATGGTTGTGAACACAACTCACTGCTAGATGATGGCGGTGATGGATACATCTCACTCGTTGGTGGCGGATACGCTTTTCTGGTTGTTGTTGGTATTGGTGTATATGTTTTTTATAAGTTGTTGTTGCTGTTGTTGTTGATGGTGGTGGTGGTGGTGGATATGTTTTACTGTTTGTTGTTGTTGTTAGTGGTGGATACGATTTACTAGTTATTATTGTTGGTGTTGGTGTTTGTGGTGGTGGATACGCTTTTCTGGTAGTTGTTGTTGTTGTTGTTGTTGTTGTTGTTGTTGTTGTTGTTGTTGTTGTTGTTGTTGGTGGTGGTGGTGGTGGTGGTGGTGGTGGTGGTGGATACACTCCACTGATTGTTGTTGTTGTTAGTGGTGGATATGATTTACTAGTAATTATTGTTGCTGCTGGTGTTGGTGGATATGTTTTTCTGTTTGTTGTTGTTGTTGGTGGTGGATACGCTCCACAGATTGTTGTTGTTATTTTCGGATGTGCTTTACTAGTAATTATTGTTGCTGTTGCTGCTGGTGTTGGTGGATACGTTTTTCTGGTTGTTGTTGTTGTTGGTGGTGGTGGATACGTTCCACAGATTGTTGTTGTTATTTTCGGATGTGCTTTACTAGTAATTATTGTTGCTGTTGGTGTTGGTGGTGGTGGTGGATATGCTTTGTTGGTTGTTGTAGGTGGTGTAAGTGGTGGTGGTGGTGGTGGTGGTGGATACGCTCCACAGATTGTTGTTGTTAGTGGTGTATATGCTTTATTAGTAATTATTTTTGCTGTTGTTGTAAGTGATGGTGGTGGTGGTGGTGGTGGTGGTGGATATGCGTTGCTAGTAATTGGTGTTGGTGTTGGTGGATACGCTTTTCTGGTTGTTAATGGTGGTGTTAGTGGTGGTGGTGGTGATGATGGATACGCTCCACTTATTGTTGTTGTTAGTGGTGGATATGCTTTACTAGTAATTATTGTTGCTGTTGTTGTAAGTGATGATGGTGGTGGTGGTGGATATGCTTTACTAGTAATTATTGTTACTGTTGTTGTAAGTGATGGTGGTGGTGGTGGTGGATATGCTTTACTAGTAATTATTGTTGCTGTTGTTGTAAGTGATGATGGTGGTGGTGGTGGATACGCTCCACTGATTGTTGTTGTTAGTGGTGGACATGCTTTACTAGTAATTATTGTTGCTGTTGTTGTAAGTGATGGTGGTGGTGGTGGTGGTGGTGGATATGCTTTACTAGTAATTATTGTTGCTGTTGTTGTAAGTGATGGTGGTGGTGGTGGTGGTGGTGGTGGACATGCTTTACTAGTAATTATTGTTGCTGTTGTTGTAAGTGATGATGGTGGTGGTGGTGGATACGCTCCACTGATTGTTGTTGTTGGTGGTGGACATGCTTTACTAGTAATTATTGTTGCTGTTGTTGTAAGTGATGGTGGTAATGGTGGTGGATACGCTCCACTGATTGTTGTTGTTAGTGGTGGACATGCTTTACTAGTAATTATTGTTGCTGTTGTTGTAAGTGATGATGGTGGTGGTGGTGGTGGATATGCTTTACTAGTAATTATTGTTGCTGTTGTTGTAAGTGATTGTGGTGGCGGTGATGGATATGCTTTGCTAGTAAGTATTGTTGCTGTTGTTGGTGTTAGTAGTAGTGATGGTTGTGGTAGATACTCTTCAATGCTTTAAGATGGTGTAATCCCTCTCTCTTTGATGACGTTTGAAACAGTCCTTGGATCGACAGTCCATGTGACAGGAACGACAACACATACTAGATTCCGTTATGGGATATTCAGAACTTTTTCACACTATGCATGTGGTCTAACACAGGTGTCTTCCTGGTGTATTGTACTGTTTCGAACATCGCTAGCAAAAATATCTGCTGCTGAAGAAGCCCGTAATGTTGGTAATGGCGTGAAAGTGACTGACACCGTCGTGGTCTACCAACTACAAATAGAGAAGAGGCCATTCTGGATGTTCGTTGCCAGGAACTCGAATGAAAGTGTTCCCTTACGAGGGTGCAATGACGGCTATTCGCACTTGTAGAACTTCTTCGAACTTAAGAATATTATTTAAAGTAGAGTTGCTATCCATGGACACTTTGTACCGTATTTCACATATAACTGTTTCAATTAAATCCAGGTTTATAAAGTTAAAGTTATTTTTCATCTAAAATATAATTAACACGTGTATATAACTTGAACATTAAAAGCGCCAATGACAATAACATACATTGAAGAAAAAATATTACAATGGGTGTCAAGGACGTTTGTTACGACATATGACAATAAAATCAAAACACTTTTAAAAAGTACTTAAACCTGAACAAAAATAATTAAGTAGAAATGAAATCATAACGTTTGTGTCAGTGATTTAGAAGAAGTTACTATTTGCAAACTGTTGTTTGTTTTATGGGTACAAGAAAATAAAATAAGAGATTTCCAGGTAATCGACCGTCATTTCAAAACATTATTATTTTTCAGCGTGTTAACACTTAATTTCCATTTTTTACAATTATCTGATAAATTATTTAAGCTTCTTTGTAACTCATCACTGTTGTTAGCAAATATCATTAAACCATCCGCATATAACTCTTAAACAATTTAAACATGTGCACGCATATACCATCAAGTCAACCTTTTACAAAAAACATTGGAAATAGAAAGGGAGTTAAACGTTTACCCTGTAGAAGTCCCAACTTGCATTCAAATGTATTACTTAGTTGGTAACAATGTTTGACTCTTGATTTAACTGACGAATAAATTGGTCGAATTGGATTTGCCTCGTATATCAAGTTTTATTAATTATGTTCATAAATGTCCACTAACTACATATTTAAACGGTTAACTTAAGTCAATAAAAGCACAATATAGTTGCTACTTAATATATACATCTGTGGTGAGCCCGTGTAATACAAAAACGTTATCTGTTGTCACCATATGTTTGGTTCTAACATCTGCTTTGGCCTCAATATACGAGGTATGTCCTAAATGTAATAGGACTTTAAACGCTCCAATAAAAAACGACACGTTAATAACAATAAAAAAAGTTAAGTGCAGTAATACTCGGATATACATGTAGAAACTCAGTTATATGTTACAATAAATGTATATATGACATTACCGAATGTAACACTATAGTTATATGATGATCTTCTTATTCATTGTTAAAGTTCTTGATTAACATATCGGTGCGGTTACTGTGAAGCAACTCACCTGCTTCCTTGGTGTTTCGTCTCTACCTTCTATTCGCTTTGTGAGGCCCTGAGAAATAAATAGTGAAACGCTTATATGATGTTCATGCCGTCTTTTTTTATTAATCATGAATATATACATGAATGAAATATAAATTAACAGGTGTATCTCATTTTAATACAATCAGAATTTGTAATAAACATTATTTCTTTATTAAACTGTTTCAATCTAAATATTATTTTATTAAGTTTGGTTTAACAAACATCTTATTATCAAATACATTATTACAATGCTAGAAAATAACAAATATTTTACCTGAGAAATAAATAGTGAAAGCGTATATGATGTTCATGCCGTCATTTGGCAAGCGCGATATATCAAACGTTTATATATAAAATGGGCGGTGTCATGACTTGCAAAGATTACAGTATCTTTATTTGCATGATTAGAACTGTGCTGCGTTCAGCTCGCTGTACATAACGTTTAATATGTTTGCAAACGTTTGATAACAGAAGTGAACTGAACGACATGTTCGCTTTAAACGTTTGCTAACAGATTTAACAACTCCGCGAGCTGTTTGCTTGTGTTTAATCACGTGACTTAATGGGACTTAACAAATTAAACGTTTAATCGAACTGAACGCAGCCCTGTCCAAACATGACACACATGGCAATTTATGATAAAAAAAATGTTGATGTTACATATAACACATCTGCAGACATAAGGGACAGTTTTCAAAGCAGCGACTAGACAGCTTCTCTATGTAAAATCATACAGATAAAAAGAACCACAGCCATTAGCAACACATAATCATTGTAGGTTATATATGGGGTTCGATTTATCTAGGTTTTACTGAGTTTTACTGTATTACGGTTAAACAGACCTTCACTTATTTTTAAGAACTAAATTGATATCTATGAACACTTGTTTAAAACTTTCAAATGTTGCAGTGCAAAAAGCTGTGTACTACTATGTAACACGGACTATGTATAACGGACAATGTGCCCTAATATTTTTCGGACATAGAAACAAAAGATCTACATATATTACTAGTATCGGGTTATGCTAAAACATCGACGAATAAATCAGAAAACGCCAACATGTGTATGAACGAATTTCTCATAAAAAAGATAAACTACAAGGGCGGAATCAACCATTATCTTGGAATGGGGCCTTCCTCTGTGTGATTCATTGATCTTTTCATCATTTTCTGAATAGAAGTTATAGTCGATGTACCAAAATGGTGTTCTCCGAACTAACAGTTTTAATGTTTGTCTTCGAGTGCTGACTTTGGTCTGCATTAAATGTTGATCTCTGACCTGAACATTTTTAATGTTGATCTAAAAATTTTGATCTGTGTCTACATTTCGTGTTGATCTCAGACCTTGATTTGTTAATGGCGGTCTACAATTGCTGACCCAAGTCTGCAGTTGAATGTTGATCTCCGACCTGAATTTTTTTATAGGGTGATCTACGGTTGATGGGTCTACGTACATTGCATTGTCCATCTTCGATGGTCGATCTTTGAACCAACTTAATGCAACTGTTTCTTGAATTGAATTCTCAGTCAGTCACTCTTGTCTTTGTCAACGTTACTGGATACGCATCCATTTACTAATGGTATACAGTGAAGAAGAGACCTTAAAAGGACAAGTCAGTTCTGATTCGAATAATAGTTGGCTAAAACAGTAGCGATATTTTCAGGAAAACACAGTGCATAATATCGAAGAAACGTGTCCTAACAAGAGCGTGCTTTGTTAAGTTGCTCATGGTGGATTTACATGTTTATATGTCTCAGATTTATCATTTCCTTTAGAGATTGTAACGTTTAACAAACATGTTAGTCTATAAAGTATTTTGCTTTCTGGATATTGTAGAAATCAACAAATTAAAGAATCAGCGTTCATAAATGTCGACATAAATGATTAAAGACAATGTTACATAGAAAGGAAATAGATCTACATTAAATTGGATGTCGAAGTCAATCAAAATTTGAGCAAAATGGTTTAAAATAGTAAAAATTGTATATACTCAATACCAAATTTAAGGTATTCTTCAAATGTTTTGCTACATTTCCTTGTTTATTATGCAAACAAACGGTAGGCTCTAATACATAATGATTGAGATTAGTTAAATTAAACAATTAAACACCAAAATCTCTATACGAAGCTAAATAAATAAGTTTAAACTAAACTATTCTCTGTAGCCGGATTATGGCCGAGTCAACCGGCACCTTGCCGGATTTTAGTATCACCCAATTATATAGCTCTTCAATTTGAAGGAGTCACACTACAAAATATTCTAAAAATATTGCACAACTATTCCATTTGCAGAACTTTTTTTTCTGTTTTCAAGTAAAATTAGAGAATACGTATTTGTAAGGAATGCTGAAGCAGTAGGCGTGATTTAATTTTAATTAGGTAAACAGATGACATAAACTGCCATACCACCTTAATCCATGAAAAACACGAAGTGGTTGTAACATATTCAAACAATAGTTTTAGGCCAAAATTAGAATGTTTGTCCTTAACCTGCCCATCATTTTCATCTGAGGTAGGTAGTTTAGCTTGATTAAATAAGGCCTGAATGGACAGCTTTTTTTAATTAATTTGATATCTGATCTGCGGGAGCCGCAATATATACATCTTTAAAAGGCTCCATAGACGGAGACGTGCAATATGTCGCACTAGAAGGTAGGGGATGTCAGCTCTTTCACTCCCAAGTCTTTTCACTCCCAAGACTTTTCCCTCCCAAGTCTTTTCCTCCCCTGACTGTCCACTCCCATTTTCATTAAAGAGGTGACTTTTCACTACCAATTTATTTAGGTCTGTAGAAATCAAATTTGAATTAATGGGATGTTAATTAATGTTTTTGAAATGGTTTTTATGTATCTTTTTTATTCTACAGATTGACTTATATAATCTATTGAGAAATTTTAGAGGCTTAATTTTTACTGAAAATGACATTATTAATACAAAAATTAATATGGATTTTTTGTATATGATTGACTAATCATATATAGGTATTAATACTCTGAAAATGCAAATTTAGTTGTTTTGAGTTTGTTTTTTTTAAGAGAGAGGACATTTATTAAAGAGAGGATTTAAAAAAAAAAGATTATATTAAAAAAAAAGTTTTTCTTATTTATTATAACTTTACTGCAACACAATATTAATTACAGAATTTATATGTTGTGTAAGGTAATAATTAATACTTATAAGTTCATTGGCTGGATTATATTGAAAACAACAAAACGTAAGAATTTATTAATTTATTACATATATATACATGTATATATTCTATTTTCATCATATTTTCTTTTTTAAATCTTGTAGTTTTGTTTTTATGATATGAAAAATGAAAAAAAAATGGGAGTGAAAAGTCACCCTATAAGGTGACTATTCACTCCCATATTGGGAGTGAATAGTCAGGGGAGGAAAAGACTTGGGAGTGAAAAGTCCAGAATCCGAAGGTAGGTATGTAAATTATTATATCATATTTTACATTTTGTGTTTCATCGGAAATAATGTCTTAATTATGATTTTTTTCTTGCACATTATCTTTTAGAGTCTATAAAACTTCATAACCAGTAACCAGAGACTTTATTGTTTATATGTCTCTGCAGTATGATGGTGTTACCAGTTTTTGATCACTTAAGAGTCCCCGCTAAATATTTCAATGCAAAACAGATGTTGACACTAAATGCTTGTATATAACATTAAATAACTATAAAATAATTATTTTCTTCCAAAAAGATAATAAATACATGCCCATTGTCTTTACCAATCACATTTAGATCTCAGTGACCCAATAAACGCCCAACAAAATAGCGGCATCTGATGTCAGTCACATGACAGGATGATGCAATGTGTCAAACTAAAATGACACAAGGCTGCAAAAGTTCAAATCAATGAAAGCAGGTAAAATTGGGCTTACCTTTCACATGAATTAATATTTCTGAATGGCTTTATTCCATAACAATATCAATTCACTGAACAGCATAAAGTTTTTTAATTTTTCTAATTTTATTTTTTAAAAATATAGTAACCAAATAAAAACACTGATTTTATTTAAAAAAAATATTTTTTTTATTGTATACTTTATTAATGCATAGATCTTTATATATCCACCTCTTTTTATCCACTTCTTACTATATAACAAACCTTGTCAACTGTTTACTTATCTTTATTCTACGTTTAACATGTGGTCCTGTGCTAATTTCAAACTCATTTTTTTAAAAAAAAATCTGTAAGAAGGTCACTCATCCAGAACCTCTATCATTTCTGACATGCACAAGCAAAATCTTTTTATAACTTTTGAACTTGACCTGTATTGCATTAGTTTTCAACAGGCGTGTTTGAAATAGATATTCGTAAACAAACTTAGCGTTTGTCGAGGTTTTATGTAAACTGGGAAATGGACATAGTGAGAAACACATTTTTTCAGGTCTGTATCATAAAATGCATGACTTTCTTGTATTGGAAGCATTATTTTTTAGGTTTTTCATTGCATTCAGTGACCATGTGGATACTTTTTGTAAATATTACCAATTGTACGTGATATTCATAATTCTCAGAAGTGATCGAATTCAGGTAATGATCGAAAACAGGTTATGGCACCATAACTAAAGATGTTTATTTTATAAAGAAGTGATCAACATATTTATGAATGACAAACATTTTCGTGAATTTTCATTGCCTTCTGTGGGTTTTTACAGCTGTAATACCTCTCTTACACATCAATAAATCTTATTTTAAATTTATACTAATCAGTAATTCTAATATATATATGCAAAATATTTCTGATTATATCGTAAGTTCACTATTAAAATGGTTGCAAGATATGTGCAAAGATAAAATGAATTTATTTTTTTTAACCTAATTTTATGGATATGAGAAACTGTTTATGGAACACTGTCAGAAAAAAAATAGTGCTGTCAGGAAAATGAACAAAATAGTATAATTCTTGCCACAGGATTCAAGCTCCGATCGACCAAGTTGCCAAGTGACAAAAACATTTTGGTGCTCATTCAAAATATTGTTGGTCATAATGTGTCCCTAAAAAGATTCTCTGATTGTTGGTAACAAAACAAAATTATACCTTTCCACTCTTAAATAGTATGAGTCGCAAGTGGCAATCAAACAATTATTTAAGGGTGACCTCAGTTTGAGAGACATATAAATCTAAAAATGCAAACCTTGAATTGTTTGTTTTATAATATTAAAAAGCAGTAAGTTTTATAGCAGAAATACGTGTCTTTTATTAATAATTCTATATTTCACTTCTTTTTCAGGAAATAAACATGGACCCATCATCTTCTAAGACTCAATATTTTATTACCAAAGTTGGCAGTATTCAGTCATTGCGAACGTGCATCCAGACAGGGAGATGGGCGTGTAAAGATAAAAGCACACCACCTCAACCGAGACATTTGCTGACAGAGGCTTGCAGTAAGGGGAGAGTTGTTATTATATTTAGTGTAAATAATTGTCATGGATGGCACGGCTATGCTGATATGATTTCAACTCCGTGTGATACTAATAAATTGAATGAAGCTAAACAAGACATTGGACAAGTTACCAATGATGGCAAGAAATTTGCTGAAGAAAATGCTGATGTGACCTCAAGTCCAGGCAATTTAAATGAGTTCTATGAAGGTAAGGACAATGTACAAGTTACCATTGATGACAAAATGTCGGCTGGAAACGGAGCACAAGCAGCAGTAGTAGTTATAAAGGTGGGGGACAATTTAAATAATATGAGTTTATGTGGAGACAGCAGCGAAGAAGGGAATGATATTGTCAATATGGATACAAAAGATAAAGGTGACTTAAGTTCTCCTAGAGAATACATTTCTCAGTTTGAACAAGACTGTTTAAGTCCTAACCGAGGAACTGATGTTACAGACAGTATTCATCAACAAGGTGTACTAGGTATAACTAACACTATGAACCCCTTTTCTGAAAAGTGGCATTACTTTCAGATACAATGGAAACTTAGCTACCTCAGTGAGTTTGGGGAACAATGTCTCTCTTTTAAACTGACAGATCATTTCAAGGTGGATGGCATCCTTTTAAACAAGTGTAGAAACTGGCAGACAGTTCCTGCAGATACTGGCGAAGCAATGTGTACATTGATGAAAACATTTTACGAAACTCTTTGTTTAAAAAGAGAAGAAAAAATACAAAAACAAGTTGACAGTCAGCCGCCTCCATTCTATAAAGATGATACGAATGCGTCCAGCGAGGATACCTGGAGAAAAATTGTAAAAAAAGTTGATGCAGACCTTGGAAAAGTTATACTTGCATGTCCTTTTGGCAGTCAGAGGTAATTAATTACACAAAACTTGATTGTTTGTTACAGTAGGCAATGAATAAATCATTACTCTTGGGTCCTCTGTGGCAGACTAGTTTGAGGCGCCAACTCATTTTACTTATCTCTCACCACTAAGGATGTGGGTTCAAGCTCAAGACTTTCAAAAAACTAATTTTATTTCTGAAAGTTTGCTATGATTATTTACTTAATATGAAAACTCATTGCTTCATACACAGATTTTTGTCTATGAAATGTTAAAATGTCAATTTGCATTGTAGAAATTTAAACTTATAAAATAATGGATATATATATGCTAAATATTTTGAAACTATTATACAAGATTTGTTTGTCTTTTGGTGTTCATAAATGTATGGTCAGTTATATTTTCTATTAAATGTCTTGATTTACTAATGTCATTTAAAAAACGACTGTTGCCATTATGGATAGATGATTTAAATTACTTAAATAGTTAATTGTAAAAAAGAAAAAGTTGAAACAATGAATATAATAAATCCAAAAAGTATTACATGTAGTAGTATTTTCACCAGCCTGATATTATTTACCAGTATACCGTAAAATCTCTGTTATAGTCCACCTCACCAAAGCTCGGCTCAGCCAGTATCAATCAAGAGAATATGAGTTTGAATCCCAGTCTAGCCACATTCTCTGTACATCATCATGTGTCATTGTCATTCGTCTCTCACCGTTGATTCAAGTGGGAAAGTTATCAGTTACTTGCTGAGATGGGTGTGCTCAAGTGCTGGTTAACCTTCCAAGATCCAAAGAAAAAGTGGTAAAATTAACTGATCATCTGTTAACCTTCTATGGCATAAAATTGACACTAAATATTCAATTCAACCAGAATGAAAAGTTACTAACATAGCCAGACTGTTTCGTTAACAGTGCCAATGAATTCATTCAATCCACATTCTTCACTAGATAGCATACGTTTTTGTTTCGTATGTTCAAAAACAGAAAAGAGAAAATCTTTATTATGGCCCTTTTAAGAATACTAAGGTTAAGCTGAACATTGTCAATATGTGTATCTATCCAACTGATTTATAATTTATTGAATAAATTTCTGATGTGTAACTATTGATGTTTTCTGTAGATACAACTTAAGTATCCCTACGAGTGACACAGATATGTTTATTGTGTACCAGGCACACACTCGCAGTGTTCTGGGATTCCACCCACCCAAACAGACAATAAAAGTAAGTGTAGCTCAAACCCAATAAGTATATATATATAACATTATATCATGTAGCTCTCCAAAAGTGAATATTCACAATAAGGTGATCTCCCTATGCTAACTGTCTAATAATTTTCATGCTCACAACATTTTGAGTGAGTGTGAGTTTTCATGCCATGCCTGTAATTTTGTCATGCATCAATGGATTTTATAAATACTTGCTACTAATGATCAACATAACATGACGATGTGTAACTCACAACACCCGGACTCCCACTTCAAAGGTTAAGGTCACAATTTAACTTTGTTTGATGACATTTTCAGTCTGAAATTTCATGTCCGGTATGTAACTTTGTCACCTATGGATAAATTTAAAAAACATTTGGCTCAATTCATCAGCATGACATGACAACGGGTCACACATAAGACCCACGCCCATATGTCAAAGGTCAAGATCACACCTTGTTTGACATCACTTTGAGTCTGTTTGAGATTCTGTGTCCGGTCTGTAACTTTGTCACCTATGGATAAATTTCATAAACACTTGGTTCAGTTGATCAACATGACATGATAAAGTGTTGTGTGTGAAACACAGAACCTTTCCTCAAAGGTCAAGATCACACATTCAATTTTTTGATATTTTGTGTCTGGTCTGTAACTTTGTCTTTAACTTGGCTCAGTTGATTATGATGACATGACATGTTGCACGTAAGACCCAGATCCCTACTGCAACACTTTGAGACTTCAAGACTGGTTGTAACTTAACCATAACGCTTGGCTCAATTTGTCATTTGATCAACATGACATGACGAGGTGTTGCATTAAGACGCAGAACATTACCTCAAAGGTCATGGTTACACTTTCAGTTTATTTGATATTTCATGTCTACTGTGTAATGTTTTTTACATGGTGGGATTCTGAAATAGCTTGACACAAGTGATCAACATTTCATGATGATGTGTCACCTGCATTTACCTGTAGAAATGCTTAGACCTTTACATCAGATATCAATGTCAAGGTTACACAAATGTCAAGGTCACGCTTTAATGTAAAAAAACATGAACTTGATTGTCTAAGTCTGAAATGCCAGTCCATGACACTTGATATCCATGGATACATTGTTACCTTATATAAAATATATCATTATTTTCACAGACCATTTGAGGGCACATGTGACACTTACCAATGACATTTCTTGGTTTTTATTATTATTATTATTATACCAAATTTATATAGCACTCTTTTCATGCATACACATTCAGGAGTGATTTACATACTAAAACATATATGCAATCTAATATAAATGATTAAAGATATAATAAAAATATTTACAGACCTGGGTTAAAATACTACTAATTTCATAAACTATCACAAGAAAAAAATGTACATGCAAAATATTACAAATGATTGCATATAAAGTATTGTAAGATTTGAAGTAAAGTACAGTGAATAAATCTGATTAAAATAAACACCAGTAATGATATACATTTAAAAGAAAAGTTATTTGGTCAGTTTAAATAGTTCAGTAATGAGAAATTTGTTTTTAACAATTTGTTACATGCAGTCAGTGTACTGGCATCCCTGATGGTTTTTAGTTTCATGTTTAAGACATAATTTCATCTAAATGTTATTGAAATAAATAGTTTGCCTTAAATGATTTGTCCTTCAATTTGTCTTCACTTTAACACAGCGTGTACGTACATGTCATTGATCACTATTTTATAATTGCTGACCAACTATTTAAGGGACACAACTCTTTTTAACTTTCAAAATGTTTATTCTTTTACAAAGACTCTACATCGTAACAAGTTTCAAAATGCCATTGTTAAATGTTAACTAATCCCACATGAACATAATTATAGCATAAATAAAACTAAAAAACAATATATATTTGTAGAACAGTGATCATGAAGTATGTGACTACACCATACATGAAGTGTTTCGTTACTCGGAGTTACTACTGAGTGGTGATGCACGGTGTGTGGAAACCCTGTTTCTCGATGACAGTACCATTGTGCAGAGTTCACCACAGTGGCAAGAACTACAAGCAGGGAGACGGTTGCTGCTAAATAAGTAAGTGTGTTAACTGCTAAAATGAGTAATTTCTTTTAAGAATTATGAGCAACTGAAAGTAGGCAATTTAAATCTAATTTCATGTTTGATTTTCGTCTATTGATTAATGCTCTGATTGATTAAACTTAAGCCGTTTGCAGATGTTAGCGGATGTTTACAGTTAATGTATTGTTAAATTGACTTTTGTTGACGTATATTGTTTGTGAGTTTTTGCGCCTTTTTTTTTAATGGTGTTTAAGTTATCTAACAGCAGGCAGAGCATCTAATCATTAATCCTGTGGCAGGCAGTTAACCAGTACTGGACGCACCTATTTTAACAAGTCACTGACTACTTTCCAACAAATTCAGAGGTGGGAGGCTCGAGCCATAGATCAAAGTTCATGGCCAGTCATCACAGAAACTGTGTCTGGGCTGGGATTGGAACTCACAACCCCTGGATTGACACTCAGACACCTTATCAGCTGAGCCAGCTGGGTTTGGCTGTTGGTGTA
The DNA here is from genome assembly GCA_029582155.1 of Panopea generosa. Lineage (NCBI taxonomy): Eukaryota > Metazoa > Mollusca > Bivalvia > Adapedonta > Hiatellidae > Panopea > Panopea generosa. The sequence continues at coordinate 52,991,187 of CM055902.1, forward strand.
TAACAATGGAAAACACTGTCATCATTTGCTGTTTCTGAATGGATCACAGGAGTTTGATAAATTTTAATCACAGCCATTGTTTTTTAGGGATTACTTATTTCTATATTGCCAGAAGCTTCAGAAATTATAAAATTTAAATTTTATTTACACTTCAAATCCAATTTAAAAAAACAATAAAACAAGGGCCTTTCTTCTTGTAACTTGTGGTCCATCTCAATAAAAACTTTGTGAGAAAATTTGCCAGTTACTTTAAAAATGATGATGGTCTTGCTCAGATTATCTCTGAGGTTTAAAAATCTGGAGGCTTTATAGATATACCCGACAATGTTTTGAACATGGTGCTAAACACATAGTTTTATACAGTCTTGTAGTTGATCGGAGTTAAATTATGAATATATATACATGTAATTTATCTTTACAGGGAATGTTTGAATAAATACCTAAGAGATGCCCAGGGTTCGAAAGGGACAAAGTATCTCAAGAAATGGTGTGATGATAATAAGAATATGATGATACTTCCACCAAAAATGTGTAAAATGCTGTACGTTATAGTCCGACTTCTACAAAATGCTAGGTATGTATCTTACTATCAAATACTTGCCAGTATACAAATATGGCCATGATATAGGAGCAGTCAAGTGGAATGGTTAAATTGAAATTATCTTTTACGTTTTAGGCATGTCGAGAATGGTGTTAACATGGACATGCATAATGTATGTGACAATGACAATTTTCTGTTTAAATTTGCATGATTTGTCTTAATGTTGGTTAAAAATTGAATCTGCCTTGTCTGTGTTAAAGCAAACATTGAGTAATTGGCTCAGATTATTTATAAAAATGAAAATATGTTTATTTTATCCCTTATTTATTATGCTGCCCCAAAGGGGGGAAGCGTATAGTCTCCGCTTTGTGCGTGCGCCCGTCCGTCTGTCTGTCCCCAAGCTCTTGTCTGGGCGATTTCCCTACAACCTCTTTCTTGTTTGAATTTTATGAAACTTGCTAGGATGCATCATTACCAAGTGCAGATGCACATATTGTCTTTGTATTCCAGTTTGATAATTTTTCATGGAATTATGGTCCTTTGATTCTGTCCAGGCTGTTTCTCTACAACCCCATGTTGGAATTTTATGAAACTTGCTAGGATGCATCACTACCAAGTGGAGATGCGCATATTGGCTTTGTGTTCCGGTTCGATGATTTTTTTACAGAAATACATGTATAGCCCTTTGATTCTGTCTGTGACCAAATTCTTTTCCATGCTATTTCTCTACAACCCCATGCTCGAATTTAATGAAACTTGCTAGGATGGATCATTACCAAGTGCAGATGGGCATATTGTCTTTGTGTTCTGGTTCGATGATTTTTCATGGAGTTATGGCCCTTTGATTTTGTTTGTGACCAAATTCTTATCCACACGATTTCTCTACATCCTCAGGTTTGAATTTTATGAAACTTGCTATGATACATCATTTCCGAGTGCAGATGCGCATATTGTCTTTGTTTCCGGTTCGAGGATTTTTCACGGAGTTATGGCCCTTTGATTCTGTTTGTGACCAAATTCTTGTCTGGGCTATTCCTCTACAACCTCAGGTTGGAATTTTATGAAACTTGCTAGGATGCATATGAGCATATTGCCTTTGTGTTCCAGTGTGATGATTTTTCACAGAGTTATGGCCCTTTCATCGAGTCTGTGACCAAATTATTGTCCGCGCTATTTCTCTACAACCCCATGATTGTAGGAATATTATGAAACTTGCTAGGATACATCATTACCAAGTGCAGATGCGCATATTGTCTATGTGTTCCGGTTCAATGATTTTTTATGGAGCTATGGCCCTTTCATTGAGTCTGTGACCAAATTATTGTCTGCTATTTCTCTAAAATCTCAGGTTGGAATTTTATGAAACTTGCTATGTTTGTGTTCCGGTTCAATGGTTTTTCAGGGAGTTATGGCTCTTTTATTCTGTCTGACCAAATTATTCTCTTGCTAGGATGCATCATTACCAAGTGCAGATGAGCAAATTGTCTATAGATGTGTTCTGGTTCGATGATTTTTCACGGAGTTATGGCCCTTTCATTCTGTCTGTGACTAAATTCTTCTCCGCTCTATTTCTCTACAACCTCTGGTTTGAATTTTATGAAATTTGCTAGGATGCGTCATTACCAAGTAGAGTTGTGCATATTGTCTTCATGACGCTATTTTGCTACAACTTCTGGTTTTAATTTGGTAAAACTAGCTAGGATCTGCGCATATTGTCATTTTGTTCCGGTTCAATGATTTGCGAATGAGTTCTGTAAAGTGCAGAGCCACATATTGTGCCTGCTATGCAGTTTGGTATTTTTCAACCAAGTAGCCGGTACAGAGTCAAACACTTACTTGGGGAGCATCCAACGGTTCCACCAATATTTTCTTGTTTTTTCTTATATTCTATGGATGTAATTTCATACAGAAAACTGAAAAGATTTGTTATTAATGCCAAAATTATTATAATGTATTGTTTGTTTGCTCTCTCCATACATAACCATTAAAAAGACACTTACTAATTTTTTTCCAGATTTTGAACACATATTTTTTTCATTCAGGCAATGAGATGTATATGTATAACATTGATCATGTTTTTTGTACAATAATATTTCTTGATATTGAAAAACTAAATATTTTTTCCTACTTGTTGACTCAATTTTGAAAACTAGGATCATTATTCTAATGTTAGCCTTACAGTTATCAGTGTGTCAGCATAAAATTAAAAAAAAACACACAAATTTTGTTGTTTGAAAAAAAAACCCAGTGTCTTTTAACCATTTACTTCATATAGACGCCTTTGGACACCTGTAATAAAGACGCATTTGGACACCTAATATAGAAGGCTTTTGAACTATTGGGTGAATTATGTTTATATTAACTGACAGAGTGGAAAACAGTGCAGGAAGTGTTCAGATTGCTCGTCACGAGCAGTCTGAACTCTTCCTGCACTGTTTTCAAAGGCCTTCTGTGATTGGTGCGGGAAAACGCGTATCTATGGAGTAAAGGGTTAAGCATGACCCAGATGAGGATCGAACCTATGACCTTCGACATGTGAGGTGGACACTCTTTAACAAGACCACTGCCAACAATGTCAGATAATATTTTCCCATGTACCTATTTTATATCCAGGATATTTTGTTTTACTTCATTATCACTGCTAATGTTTCCTTACAGGAATATAGCTGATCAAGAAGACTTGAAAGTTTATAGGAAAGATGGATCAGTCGAGAAGAAGCTGTTGATGTCTATCCGTGCTGGAAATGTTCCTGTTGCCAGGGCTTGGGAAATTATCAGGGAGTATGTATACTTCTGAAATATACATTAAATCTTTTATTTGATTAAGACAATTTATTTTAAGTCAATTCCGAAAAACAATCTCAGGTCATTTTTACCTTGGTAACAATACTGGGTGTTTCAATATTTAAGCAAGACCATGTCTTTTGCACCCAAGTTGCATATTTATCACAAATGATACAAGAACAATCAAAATGTGGGCCATTGAGACGCGCACTGAATTGTCGACTATCGAGCTTGTTCAACTCAACCGGCAAATCAAATGGATGTAAATATATATGATTGGCCATTGCTATAACTACCAGTATGTTTATTTAATTTATCAACTGTTCCTACATTTCTGATTATTGTCAAATGTCTTTTTAGTCTCAGATGAGAAAATCAGGTCTTAAAAAAGGCAACTCTGTCTCACTTGGTTAAGATTTTGGACTGTTTTTATCCTTTAAAAGGGTCATCCATGGCTGAGTGGTCTAAGGCACCGTTTCAAGATCACCTCTCACCACTAAGTCATAGGTTTTAGTCTCGCTCACTCCAAACACATTATGTCAGAATGTTTGCCAGTTACTTGTGGAAAAAAACGTTGTTCTACTCAGATTCATTCTGAGGTCTTCATCCTCCAGTAATACTAAATTTGCCATCTATATAACCAGAAATATGTTGAAAATAGCATAAAACCCCATTAAAAAAAATCTTATTTCCATTTCTATTCTCTAATGTCATTATACTTACTTTATTAGGTTGTTGGGAGCTATAGCAGAGAAAGAAGAATCGGTTCTAGAGAAGAACAAAGACTTGGAAACTTTCCTTGAGGGCTGGCTGCTGAAACTCAGACATGATGATGTTGTTGATAGTGATATAGCTAACAATGGTTTAGCACTATAAGAAAATTATTTTAATATTTCAGAACTCCAATAATTGACTTTTGTCTGTGATATTTTATTTGTAAATTGTTCTATACAAACAAGCAAAGGTGAAGCATTGGAAAAAAGTGTTTCTGTGACTTGGATTATAATTCTTGATGATTGTGATACTGACTTGTATAGATTTCATCAAAAGGCTGCGACAGCATTTTTCCCCCCTGCATTTTCAGAATGAATTGGGAGCATATGTTACACTCATTCATTTATTTGTGTATCCTTATTAGTATTCACTCAATAACCTAGGTTTCTTTAAAGATATATTGATAAAAATGTGTTTGTAGGTTCCTCGCATGGTAGGGAAGTTTGGATGTGGTTTAAAGGTGAATTAGGTCATGGTCAAGGTCACTTTTACTAATCAGAGTTCAGAAGCACAGAACTATAAACGCAATAGCAAGTTCACAATGCAAATCCATTGTTAATAATTGTTAATTGGTAAATTATTATTGTATTGTCTTCCCTCTTATCCAGTTCTCCGATCTCATTCATGATTTCAAAGGTCACTAACATACTTTACGTAAATGAGAAGCAAATTGTAATATTGTAATAAACCTAAAATAATGTTTCAGAAATGGCATTGTTCACGCTCATTTATTCCCAATAATAACCAGATTATGCATGCATTGTTGATACAGCATAAAAAAGAAGAATGCTTAAGGTCTCACTACACAGTTGAATTTTGTTCTTTGTTCTATATAAAATATGGCCTAGGATTTCCATGGTAAAAAAAGAATTCCACATAGAATTTTAATTTTTTTAATTTTTTTTTTCATAGCAGGAATGTACATCCACATAAAAATGCATAATAACTGGAAGGTTTACCAGGTTGTTTTTTTTTAAAAGAGGGTGCAGTGACACCCTGAGATTTTTTGAAAAAAGAAGTCCTCAAATGCTCATAAATACATGCATACATGTATGTTGAAATCCTATAAAAGTCACTTTTTTAACACCAGTGATGTCTTATTGCAGTATATACTATACCAACTTTTGCTGTACTCATCTGCAGCAAGAAATCGCAACTACTATGAACCATTTGAAAATATTTCAAAACCAAATTACATAAGCCTTGTTTTTAAGTGTAAGAATCATGTTACCGTTGGGAAAAAAAGGGCGTTACTGCGTAGTGAAACGTTAAGGCAGTATATACTGTTAATGCTGACACTTTGCGTTGTTTTTTTGTTGTTGATAATACAAAGTCATGGACTGTTTTCAAAGCCATTTAAAATATGTTAAGCAGGGATATGGATGCCTTGTGAACCCATTAATAGTTTCAAGTTTAATATCTTTATTGCCGCTTAAGAATGAATGAATAGGGTTTTACGGCATACCAACACATAGGTTATTCGACGTCAACAGAAAGGAAGATTCCAAGCTCACTCTACATGTACAAAAACAACAAATTAACATACAGATTAAAAAAATACATCAACAAATGAATATGCAGAATGAACCTAGAACCTTGATACCTGCAGAACTGCAGAGTTTCAGCAAATTCTATCGTATTACTCAATTTGTCGCTTCTTACGGCATGCATAAGCCACAGTGATCCTATTCTTGCCATCACTCATGGCTCTCTGGAACCACACAGGGGTTGATAATTGAACGACAATAGTGAACATGACAAAAAACAATAAAATGAACATGACACTCATTCAGAGGTTTCCTACCCCTCTGCAGAGATCAACAGTGATTCTATTCTTAGCTGGAGCCACACAGGCTTGCGGCTTAAGACAAACTCTACCACAAATTCTGTGTTGCTGTGTTATAGATAAGGGAAACTCATTCAAAGGTGAAACATACATCCATAGAACGCAACTCAGGAGTTGGAAGTTCTTATTTGCAATTTGCCAACTAATTATAAAACAATCTAAATTTTAACAGAGAATATTTCGCTGAAAGAACTTGTTTCACAATCAATATAAAATAAATATTTATAGTTACAAAAATCCTTTTGGAATCTTTTTTAAAGAAACAAAAATTGTTTACTAGCTGTTGGTGCATGTTTACCTCTTGGAATTGCATTTTCTCGGGGAAGTGAACAGATAAAGTAATGAACCTGCTGTATAGACATGTTTTATTCACACAGACTGCGACGCAATTATAGCATGCACATGTAACCATTTACACACATCTTAACCAGTCTATATATTTACAATATTCCAGTAGTAATTATCTATAAAACTGTGATGATATTCAGTGTTTGGTGTACAGAAAATAATCTATTTTAAGCTTTTTGGTGAATTATAGGTTTCAAAGTGAAATATTTTCAGTAATTTCACTGTTTAAAATAGTGCAATTGTAATGTCACTGTTGTCAATCATAAAATAAACAGTGAACAATGGAAGTGGCATGCTCACTTGTGGCTTTGCCCCACATGACCGTACCACTTCAGTGTTCACTTGTGGCTTTGCCCCACATGACCGTACCACTTCAGTGTTCACTTGTGGCTTTGCCACTAGTGACCGTACCAATTCAGTGCTCACTCGATGAAATAAAAATAGTATTTCACTGGAACCAACAATTATCCTCTTTGTCTACTAAGTGGCCACTGTAATGTGATTGTGTTATTTTAATATTTTTATATGACAATAAAAACAAACATAAATAAAAGGGTATAAATTTGTTGCTTTGAATGTTATATTTTTTGTTACTGCAAATAACTTTAAAATGTTTTGTATAAAATGCCAAACATCAGAAGTTCAGAACATGTTTTATCCAATTAAATGCTAATAGTAAATTCTGCAACCTGGTTTCAGCTTTTCTTCTGTTAGAGTGGATTGTGATAATACAAAATATAGGTCAAGGTGCAATCGTCTTCACAAATTCATTTAAAGTTTGTGGTAAAAAATAAAAGTTTTGTTTTTCCTTTGAAAATTTCATTAAAATTGGACTACTTGATCATGTCATACGACAATTAGTTAACACTCTTGTGTTATAATATATGAAAATTTCTATAAGCACTTGACCTCATGTTAATACAAAGATTAATACGATAAAATATTTTATATGAAAATACTGAATAACCTGGAATATTTTCTTCTACGTCTTTACCAGAGTACATTTATATTGAACTTACAGAGGGAAAAAAATGCAATTATGTACATATATCACAGACGTTCCTTATCTTCAAAAACATACATAAATACGCCAACACATAAACTTAACAAAGTAAAAAAGAAATGATGGTGAAAATGTCTTTCTAAAAAATCTTTGTATTTTCTGTAATATACAGTAGACAACTTAGAATTATAAGTGTTACACTAATGCTCAACAGCATATATATATGATTCATATTGAATGTGAAATCAATATCCTGTATTCCCCCAGATAAAACACCCCCGAGGGGAGATGCATTTTTTAAAAGGGGGTGTATATTTGGTTCAATTTTTTTTTAAGTATTACAAACAATCTTGTGTTTGTTCACTGTTTCAAATATACATTACACATAGGTTTCTGATAACTATTAAAAAAAAAATTGGACCCAAATAGTTGGGTAGGTGTTTATATGGGAGAATACAATATTCCAAAAAAAATATGTCAATTTAATATATTTTTTTTGAATATCTGCATTGTATATTATTAATCAAAGATGAATATTCTGATGGATTTTAAGGCAGTAAATTAATAAAATTACTGGTAACAAACATGTTTCATAATGTAAATAAATATTCAATGAAATGTATAATAGCAATTTCAAATAAAAATATAATCATATTTAATGAAAACATTAAGCGAACATATCACTCTAGTATATTACATGGATTTACAAAATAAAAAATCTGTTGGATGTAACCGTGCGCATGAGAATTCCAATAACTGTTTTAAAATACAAATATACAGATTTATCACTTTGATCATTTCAAGTTATTTATAATAAAAACACACACAAATACTGGTGACATGATTACAGTGTCCTATGCATCGTATCCAAAGCTTCAGCAATAATGTCTGTGGTCAGATTGCACTCTTATTTCACAGAAGCAGTCATATATTTCATACTGCTTAGGTAATCAATATACAACAACATTTAAAGTGAGTGATTGTTTTTTTAATTATTTCTTCAAACTTAAATTGTTCTATGGTTAATTCATATATATAACATACATATATTGTCTTCAATGTATATATTCACAGATAAAAGAAATATTTTGTGAATAGCTCACTGTTGAAATAGTTTATAATTATAAAAGTCCATAATAATTGAAGACTGTTTTATCAGACGCTGATTGGTTTCTCACTTCCTATATGTTGATACTCGGTGTTGTACATTTTTGGAGCTGTCATGATGGACTTAGTTCCTGAAGCTAAAAATGAAAAATATGTTGAATCAGGCTGTAGGTAAAAGATTTTTCAAATTTAGAGTAGCAATCATTGTATTCCTAGTCACTTTAAAAATATATCAAAGGCTTGTTCGCCCAAAAATGATTAAACTTAAATTAACTTAGCTATCGATTTCCCATGTATATTAAAAGAAACAAAAAGCTAAAATTTTATGAAGTTCTACTTCATCATTCAGGAAATTTATGGATAATTTTACATTGAAAAGTTTTAAAGTCAAAGCTTACATTTAACAGTGATAATTGACAGTGATGTTGAAATTGCTTAAACTTGATTATGCCTACTGAAAATGAATATGAGCTCGAGTGCAAACTCAAGTTGAAATGTTTTGTGAATAAGGGCCTGGACTACTAGTACATGTACATCAAAAGTTTGTTTGAGTTCAGCATTTCACAAGGTTAATAAAAAAATATATCCGCGCCTGTCCGAAGCAGTCACTCAAAGAAGAAAAAGTAGCCTCATAAAATGACAAATTGTTTGACATAGAAACAAAATCATTTGCACTACAAATATATAAAATTGGAACTAGAAATTGTACAATGTATGTGGCGTTTGCTTAATTAATACTGGATAGTTACTTAATAAAGATGATCGGTACGCGTATTTCCAAATAAGTTACAAGTTGTATGTATGGTTGGAATGTTTTGAAAGGTGATACTTAAGGTTATAAACTTTCTGTATGTTTAAAATAATATGAGACTTACGAGGTAAGGTAAAAGGTGTATCCAAAGGACAGAACATGGCCTCCTTCATCTTCACATCTGATGGCCGTGTGTATTTGTCCATCTTTTCAGATTTAAGTCCAGAATGTGGTACAGGGATCATGGCCTTCGGAGCCCTCGGCACTTTGGTTTTAGTTGTGAAGAAGGTCGTATCCCTCATTGGTAACTGCTCTCTTGGTACAGAGGTCTTGGGCAATGGACTGTAAAAAAAATGTCATTTATCATGATTGCTATTTAGATAGATATATTTTGAATTTATGTATTTTTTACATAAATGGACTCGTGTTTAATAAGCTTATAGCACCTTACAGCTTATTATTACATGTATGTGCAATTTTAAGTTTACATCTACTGAACAGCAAGTCCAGTATCCAAATAATAAAAGGCTGTCCATTCATAATATATTTCGATGGGTGAAGGACCACAATGGAAATAAGAGATTACTCTTTTTCTGTGTTATCCTTGGTGGTGGTGTGCATGCCATGGCTCACTATGCCTCATAATTTTATTTTAATGTACATGTTGTTTTAATTGTCCATGTATGCATTCATTACCGAAATAAATCTATCTATCTAAGGTAAATTACATAAAGGAGAAGGAGAAAATGTGACTGCTTAAAAGATAATATTGTTTGAAAATTAGGTGGAAATAAAGATTTTCTCACTGCATGAGTATCACTTTCATCAGGCAATCTTATTTTTTTTCTAGTCCCTATAATAATTTTAAAATGGTGCAATTGGTATCAAGAATTGGACTGATTATGTTTCTGCATACCTTGTTTACCACTTTGACATTTACATGCTTTTAGAAAAAACTGTTTACATTATTCTATCTCAATTTTTAAGATGCAAACCTTTGGAGTTTGTCAGTGAAATATATTTTATTTCATTCTTATCTGGGTCATATGCTTGTTAACTTTAAATTAATGAACTGAGTCGTAAAAAATTGTTTTCTTTCATTTAAAAACCTATACTCACTTTGCCTTAAGACCATGGCCCCATGCTTTTGGATAGTCTTCGCACTGCCAGTATGTTGCAGCATCCTTTTTGGGGTATTTTTTCAGTTCATCGGGTCTGAAAGCCCTGTGGTCTTGATGGGTGGTTGTGAGATAGGGATCAAGGTGGCGCAGAACTCCCTTGTCTCGGACATACCAGGGCTGACCTTGAAGTTTTGGATTTTGTGTGGTTGCCTCTCCATACTGCATATAGATGAAAGAAAACTTCATTTAAAGTTATACTAATGCCATGATTAGTCTAAAATTATTTTCATTTAAAAATAATTATTTTGAAGTGGTTTCTTTAGTAAACTTTATTTTCTATCTAGAAAAGACGGGTATAATTAATTGTGAACAATTCTACAAAATCTACAAACCAGACAATGGGGAGCATGCTTATCTACAATGCAAATGACAATTTACATTCTGTCTCTCCAGTCCAAACGTGTTATGTGTAATTGTGGAATAATAAGATATGGCCTTCTATTGAGGCAGTTGATTCTGTCGTCTTGTAACCTTTGTCGGGGTAGTGGCAATAGCACTCCTGGACATTCGTCCCAGCGAGCTAAAAAATGGTACTAGAAGCTTCTTTGATTGGTGCATGGCATTCAGTGGTTAGATCTCTACGGTCTTGTTAGCCTATTGGCATTATAACATGAGTCAGGATGGGGTATCATACCATGTGTCTACAGCATGATACTCCAGTGCGACAGCACTAAGAGTACTGTCTATTAGACAAGGATGTGATATGACTGAAAAGTTATTGGAATTGACGTTAAACACCATACTATATAATACAATCCTAATCTGTAATTGGATCATAAAACCTAACTGACAATAATAATGTTATCTTAATCACAAACAAGTATTTTATAATCTCGAAGTGATATCTGACAATTACCTTGGATGGTCCTTCTACATGATGGTCATGTAATGTATAGTTCTGCGGCAGACCAAGTCCTGCAGTGTCATCAAAATGATACTTTTGTCTAACACCTGGTGCACTGTTAAATCTATCTTGTGTCTCAGATTGCTGGTTGCCCATCGTTAGAGGGCGTCTCCATCCTCCCTTTGATAGCTGGAAACATCAAATTTAACAATTGAAATAATGTTTTTTCAATAATCAATATGATGGCTTTAAAAGAGATGCTGTTTGATCTGTGTATACATGGAAACATTTCAGTTAATTGCTTTATTTATATATTATAATTTATAACCAAGTAGCCATTCAAGGCAAAGAGCAAATTATACATTTTAAAAGGACACATGACAATGCTAAATGTGAGTTTAATTTTCTTCACACATGAAATCAATCACAATATTCATGAATATAACAGTAAACTATACTGAGATTCAAAATTTTAGTCAGTATTTTCATGCAGATTGAACTATAATACAAAAATAGAATTTATCTTTAAATATTTGTCGAAGTATGTAGAGTAGCTTCAAGAGATTTTTAGATTTACATGTATTCTATACTCTGGCTGAAAATTATTGCCCCTGTAAAACAGCATTTTGTTAAATAAAAGCACCATCTGTCTAGTTAAACAACTGAAACTGTGTAAATGATGAGAGATTACTCAACAGAATGTAAAAATTCATAACCAGTCATCACTGTACATACATTCCCTCTTGAAAGTTAAGAAGTCGGTAAATTACCTCCCTTCACATTCATTGAAATAAGAATGATTTAGGATAGTGGATATCAAAAAAAATGAAAGTTGGTGTATATTATTTAATCACTGATTGTGTTTGTTACACAAGCTCAATTTCAGACTGCATCTTCAAAATATCATTGCCTTATCCAGGCACACATTCTGCTTTAAATATACCCTATGGGATTTCCCATGTATTTTTACTGACTAAACTTTTGGTTTTCAGTATATATTAGAAGATATTTTATGGAATGTATACTTTGTTATGACTGACTTATTGCAAAATGATCATCTAGTCACTACAAATTATTTAAATATGTAGTTAAACCTGTCTTTGAAAACAGCCAGTCATGGGAAGGGGCAAAAATAATCTTTAAAGATTGGTGGTTGCTTAATTTGTTCTGAGAATATATATAGAAATTGGAAATAGCAAATGTGGCTGCTTAAGATAAGTGGTCATTCAATAGAGATGACTATATACACAGGTTTGACTATATGGCTGACTTCCAACATCAGACAGTGATTAATATACATGAACATATAATTTTATGAAATATCATAAAGATGCATTTTTTATGCTGTGTGATTACCTTCTCTGCTAAGTCTTTAACATAGTCGACTTTCCAATGACCAGGTGCCTTCTGGTGGACAGGGTTGGAGTATGTTGTTGCAGGATATTTGTGGTCATGGTACTTTCCGGTTGTTGTTTCAAAATGTCGATCCCGAGTGATGTGGTCTTGGTGAGCAAGTGGAGGTGGTACAGGATCACCTATTGTGGCCTTCAAAGATAAAAAGTTCTTGCAAAATCCAGATGAATAAATGAAATTAGATATAACCCACATTACCTGTGTCATGTAACCAGTGATGGGAGATATAATGTTGGTAATCTGGCTATATATTATAGCTCAGTTTGTAGAGCATTTACCCTATCAGTAGAATTATAGCCCCCAGTTGGAGTCGTGAACCTGTTGTAATAATGTTTGATTTAATAAAAATTTTATTTCATATGACAAGGCACCATTAAAAAATTGTCACTTATAGGAACAGCATCATACTTGAATGGACATCATGCATATTATTTTATTCAATATAAAAAATCAGGTATGGGCTGACAGCAAATTGCTGCAATGTCATCTTACTATTCAAGCTCCTTGAGAAGTCGGAGAGAGAGAGAAAAACAATTAACTGTTAAGTAAAAATGGACAACACAGATTGTTAGAAAAAGTCTGGTTCCAGAAGTTGTTTCATGGAGAGTGCTTGATTCTGAATGTCTTTCTGACATTCAACTTTTGGGGGGGGGGGGGGGGGGGGGGGGAAGTGGGGGGAAATAAGAAAATGGGAAACCAAAGCACAAAAAAAACAACAGAATTCAATGATTTCAGTATACCAAAGTATGGCAGATTTGACCAAGTATGTAAGAGTCATTTCTTACCAAATCCAGTTTGTGAAAGGATGCTAAGTAACTTTACAGGAATGTTTTAATATTCAATTCTTTTCATCCACGACTGCTTCTGCAAAATGTCATTATTTAGCAAATATGTGCTGGATCAGCTGGAACCTGGTCAGTTTATAGTACCTTCCAGTGCTCTCTCTATAAGTTTGACTTATTTCATATTATATAGGACATGTTCATTTATATGTATGGAAGCCGTATCAAAACTAAGAAATGACTATCTACAATATAGAAAACCCAAGTTAAATAAAGTAGAAAAACTTCAATTATGCGCTTTAATTTTAGTTGAGTTCATTGTGGAATGAAGATAGTTATTCACATAGAGTAGATCACACAGAGGAATAAACACACAGAGACACTAGTCAGCTGTATAGTGACACATAGGATAAACAACAACAAAATGAAGATGATAAATATCGACTTGAAATCACATAAAACTGACGAAATGCATCAATTTTTGCTTGATTTGTAAAAGAGATAACAGGTGTGTACACATTTAATGAATCTATGAATGCTTAAGCTCCAATGTTTTTCACACAAAACTGTCTAACTGAAATCGGATTAACATGATTTACGACAGCAAGTTGTTTTGGATCATCAAAATCATTAACATCACACGGATATTTATCATTAGGTTTTGACGGGGCCTCCTACCAATAAATGAAATGTTTAAGACAAGTTAAATAGCATATTTACATGGAAATGTGTACTTGGGAAGTGATATCCTGGTCTGAACTGATGTCCGACACCACTTGACGTCTGGTTCCAATCTTGACGAGGTTCATACTTCAATTCTTTAAAATCTGTCATTGTTTATTATTGTAATCCCGTGTTTATTTTATTTAACTGTGTTTTTACTTCGTTTTTATTTTTGTTGGCATTTAAAATATACAAGCAACACACTCATGAACTTGAAAATAAATCTACATGCTTGGAGAAACTGTGTACGTAACCATGTAAACATGCAGAGAACTCTGGGAAATTTCTCTTGTTGTTAGACGCTTGGGTTTCCCTCGCGTAACTCAGATGATATAATTTACAAACGAATACAACTAACGAGCAATATCACTTCCATCTGTCTGATCACTAGAGTTATTTGACTTTCGGTAAAGCATGGTGGGTCAGTTGTTCTTATGTTCCTTAATAATCTGCATTTACTTTATTTTACTATTACCATTCATATACTGTAAAGACTATGCCTACAACACATTAAGCCTATGCCTACAACACATTAAAATGAGCCTTATATGAAAGCTTTCTTTTGGGTCATATTCGTCATTATTAAAAACAACTACATTAAACACTTTAGTGACCAGAAAACATCCATCCCTGTAGATTTATCCACCAATCCATCAGTCCACCCGCCCGTTTACCACTCAACTTACAATCCACCAGAAAAAATATAATAATAAATGAGTGAAGCTAAAAATACCTTCTCACAAGAACCGTTTCACAAATTTTGAAAATACTTAATTAGAAATTATCACCAAACTAATATAGCTCTATCATAATTGTACAAATAATTTACTTAGGGAAAAATGATCGCGTTCCTTTTGGTTAAGGGGTTCGCAATAGAAATTAACAATGGGATTCATATTTTGTTAACAAAAAGGTAGTATATTCATTTTAAATAATATTTTAAACACAAATCACAGAAATAGAAAGTTTATGTAGATAGACGAAGTAGTAAGTTATCCATGATTGTCGAAAATTTAATATCGATATTTAAAGAAGTGAACATGTCTTATTTCTTACTTTAAAAATGGGCTTGAAATGAGAAAATGGTAACACACAAAGCAGTGTAAGTGTAAAATTTCTACCTTTCTTTAAATTAAAAAAAAGAGTATATCACCCAAAATTACAATCAAGCCCTTTCTTTTAATGCCTAAATCACAAATATATGTTGGTGGATTAGAAGAAGTTGTGTTTCCAATATTGGAAAAGACTCCCACCACTATTATCTCCTTATCCAGTCTTGAATGAGGAAGAAATAAAACTTTAGTTCTCTTTTTCTTTTTTTTTCAGGACTTTGCAGTAATTTATTTTTCCTATCATGTGTTAACGTGTCAGTATTTTAGAAATCACCATAGACATTTTGATGCTGATACCAGATATTTAGGCAATTCTGTGTCATTTTAGAATTGTTAATTCAAACCGTATCATGGGCGAAAGTTGACACTACTCTTGACATTTATAGGTATCACAAAACTATTGAATTGAAGAAAAAAGTAAATGTCAGCTTTGTTTTTACCCCTTTATAAATGAGGCCCTCCCAGGGGGGTGGGGGGGGGGGGATCCCTGTTCTCTAGATATCTTAAAGTAATGCCTACTGTTCCCCAGATCTCCAAAAGTATTTGCCAAAGTTCCCCGAAAGTATTTTGTCCATGTTTCCCAGATCTATTAAAGTATTTCCACTGTTCCCTAGATCTCCAAAAGTTTTAAACATAGTTCCCTGAACGTACCAAATAGTGTTTCCTTAAGTAAAACGTCTACTATAATCTTCTCTATTATTATTTACACATCATCATAATAAGCAAAATCCATGTACTGTCTTATTTTCCTTGTTTAAAATAGTTATGGTCTATGGCTTGAACTTTCAGAAAAGGGTGTTTTTTCGTTTCCTTAAAAATGTGCTTGTAAGCCCTGTGGCAAGGAGCATTTGTGGTTCAATCACGTTGGTTCAAGAACTTCAAGAGTTTCTGGTTATACAAATGCTGTGCAAGTTTGGATAAGACTCTTTGAAAAATGTTGGGAATATAGCTTCTACAAGAAAAAGGTTAACGGATGGACGACAGACAATTTACAACGACATAAACCCTGCTGGCCTTTGGCACGTAGAGCCAACGAAGATATCGATGGAAGGACAGAAGAGACAAAAAAAATTATACAGCTGAACGGTTAATTTACAAAGGGCAATAAATACACACAAATAATTGACTTTATTGTGTAAACACGATATAATAAAAAAAATAGGTGCCGGGTGACATTGAACACCAGTCCTTACGACCCGAAATCGACGATATTAACAACTGCACTATTCTGCCTTTAAGCATCAGTACTGCAAATATATCTTTGCTCGGAATTACCGTCCAAAATTTATTTCGGCTACATACGATTATGGGATGAAGTTGTGCAGGGGCCCAGACTAACACGTAAGAAACCTCCAAAGCTGTCAAAAGCTGTTTCAAGCAGTCGACATCTCATTTTAAAAGTAAATTATGATCAAGTATGAAAATTATACATAAAATCAGTGACTTAATTTCAGAGACTGACAGGCTAATAGCAATATAATGTCCACGGCACCTTAGTATTTCTATAATAACTCTTCGAATCTTTGTCTGAATTTAACAATTTTGGTGCCAAAGTAAAGCTGATAAAAATGATGACCAGTTCCAATTATCAATTATTTGATATTTTTCTTTTGAATTTAAATTATTACGGACCGAGATCAAAATATGTTGAAATTCCACGATTTTTTTTTAAAAAACGGTAGTTATGATTTAACAAATATCATTGACGTTTAAACAAAACACAATAAAAATAGAAATATTACGTAAAAAGATGAAGCAGTAAGTTTTTTATCGGTGGCGAAAGTTTCATATTGATATTTATTGAAGTCGTTTTTCTTATTTAAAAAATGGGCTAAAAAAGAGAAAATGAATACACACAAAAAAATTAAGCGTAAAATTCTTCATTTCCTTAAATTTAAAAAAGAAGAAATTAATCTCCCAAATCAAGCCCTTTCTTTTGATACCATAATCACAAAAATATGTTGTTTGATTCTGTAGGATGTGTGTTTCCATGATTTAGAAAACGCCACTTGGTCTAGTGGTAACGCATCGAACCCGTGATCTGAGGGTCGTGAGTATTTCAATCCTTCGCCACGACTATGTGTGGTGTCCTTAAGCAAGACACTTTTTCCACATATGCTTAGTACTGGTTATACACAGTAAGACTTCGAGCGTGATTTATCAAGTCGTAAGAACTTGTTTCACAATAGAAGTAAAATAAATAAGTTCAAACTAAACTATAAAGGAGAAGAAGGAGCTGGAATATTATATGTGCTATTTTGTATTCTCTCCTGGTAGAATCTGTGTTGTCCTCGGGTACGACTTTCACCATCACGCAGGTATCAGTAAGTTGGGATGTCTGCTAGGCCTTGTTGAATTTTGTACACCGTTGATTATCTGCTTGCTTTCCTCATGACTTCTAGCGGTTCCAGTTTAGGCCCTTTACCATTGTCTTGACACACCCTGGGGGTTTGCTGTGGTAGTCGTTGAAGACATAGCGTATAAATAGCACGCCTTTGGACTGCCTCCAGGGCCTTGACACTTTTTTTATATTGAAGGAATAAGGTGTTTGTTTTTATATAGATCTAGTGGATGCCATTATGGAAATTAAGGAATTGTTGTATAATATTCATTTATTTGTAATTATTTACTGCAATTATATGTATACTATATGTTTTCAAAATGTGGAAGCAATAAAGATTCTTTATAGGCCCTATCTACTCAAATTCATTCGTCTTCAAATTTGTTCAGACCTCTTGAAAAACAAAATGGCGCTGGCCAGAAGTAAGTATGCGAGTGTTAACTTTTAAATCAAGATATAAGCGTCACTGTATGTTAACTTTTGATTTGCATATGTTCAATAATAGGACAAAATAACTTAACACATAATTCATTGAAAACATGCACAAAATCAACTTTTATTTCGCAGTTTGACAAAGGTCAAGAATTATAACGACATTTATCTCGCAATGGTTCAAAGTTCAGCAAAGTATGATTTCAGCATTAAAAAACGGCACGATATCTATAAAAAGAAATAAATAAATGCAATATGTAAACACATTCTAGTTTATAAGCCTCCCCATTGCCAATTTTAATGAGGCCATCGGGCCAGACGAGATATCGCGCTTCCTAAAAAATATGGCATTCCCGATTACACCGGCTTTAACCTTGATCTTCAAGACATCACTTGAGCAGCCAGATGCCAAACAAGCGAAAAACATCAAGAGTCTTTTTTCTGGAAATTGGGAAGAGGTTAAAGCATTCAAAATTAGGAGAAAAAAACAGCATGTTTGAGGGGAAATTGTAATTTTTTAGGCTTTTGCAAGCTCGAAAATTAAGCAGAATGCTGTTAAAATCATGTTTTAATGAATAATTATCTGATATTACAATACTTCTTCATATCCAGTTTTTTTTATCCCCTTATGTAAGAAAAATAGAAAAAAAAAAAGAAGAAATTTTTTGGCAATTGGGGGAAAAAAACATGATTTTTTACTTGCAAAGCCACCAAATAGCGGCCTGTTTTTAATAGGGTAAAAAAGCCCTGACTGTTAACGTCACTTCTTTCCCCAAAAAGGGAGAAAACCATCAATATAGTGTCCATAACATTCATATGTTGCAAGGTCATGGAACACATCCTTCATTGCCACATCATGAAGTTCTCCATAGAGCATAACATTCTTTCAGATTTCAAGCATGGCTTTTGTTTGGAAGAAAGGTCATGTGACTGATCATATTAATCAGACAGTTTTATAATTTTTCAGTCCTAAACCTCATCAGTTTTGAAATTAAACATTAACTTTTAAGAATATTCTAAATTTTGTATGTGGGGCAGGCATCGTTTTACTTGAGTTTTTACTCGCATGTTTTTATGGTCAAAACGATCAATATTCAGCAAAAACTATATATCAAAGACAGTTTTCCACAGTTTTCAAGATCATATTTGTAAAGTTGATTCTGCTCAAATTTTCTTAAAATATGTATCAATTCATGGCTCTATATATAATGCATTTTTTTATCAACAGCGCACTTATGTGTATATACTGAAGGAAACTACTCCAAAGTTGATCTTTTGTCTGATTCAGTACATGTTATACCCCAGCCTGATTAAATAAGACGTGGATGGACAGTTTTTTTATTATTTGGATAACCGATCTGCTGCGATAACAGGGATACGCAATATAACAAATCTTTAAAAGGCTCCTTAAGGACTTGCAATACATCACACTAGTTATACCCATTACCAGCCATAATAGTAAAAGAATAAATGTGTCAGCTGTCCCTATCAAAAACATGATTTTTGGCACATTATGATTTAAAACAATATACTGATGGGCAGAATGACTTAACACATTCCAGCTGCATAATAGCATAAGCAAATAACCTCATAGTATAAAGTAAATAAAGACAGTTTTAAGTGTGTGTTTATTATAGTATCACTCCTATTGAAAGGGCCAGCCACAATCAGCTGCCTTATGAGACACCTTTATGTTATTCACTTCCCAAATGCCAGGTGTTTGGCTGTTAGACATTCAGTAACCATCAATTTAACTAGCTGGGTGAAACACTTTCTCCCCCCAACCCTCAAAGTGTTTCCACCTGGATTCAAACCTTCGAGCTGCTTCCAAGGCAGATGCCACAAAAGACAGTCATATGCAATTATTACCTTACAAATCATGTTCACCTAATTTTTGTAAATTTTACAGGTGTATCCAATGTTTTCATTGTATCTGCCAAACGAACGGCATTTGGTACATATGGCGGCAAGTTCAAGGATATGTCAGCAAATAAGCTGCAGGAGATTGCAGCCAAGGCAGCCTTAGATGCCAGCAAAGTCAACCCAGAACTGGTCGGCTCATTAGTGTTTGGCAATGTCATGCAGGTTTGTTTTGTTGATGTGTTTGAGTATTTAGCATCTTTTTTATGCTATGAGCCTAGGGCTAACAGATGATCAGTTTATCTAACCACTCTTTCCTAGGATCCTGGAAGTTTATCTAGTACTCGAGCACATCCATCTCAACAAGTAACTGAACATTTTGCCACTTGAATTAGTGGTGAGAGAAGAATGGCAATAAGACACAATGTTATATATCAATCGTCACAGAGACTGTGGCCCAGCATGGATTCGACAGACGATCACGACCCCTGGATTGATAATTAGATGACCTACTGACTGAGCTAACTGGGTCCATTCCTGAAACAGCTTGGTAAGGAATAGAACATTATTTTTGGTTTCTATGACGACAAACCTTGCTGTGATCAAGTTGTGGCTAATTCTTGGGAAACATTAACAACTATTAACAATTACATTGTACATGTACCTATATGAAATAATATTTAAAACAAAAGTATCATTACAATCATAATATATTTTATAAAAGAAATGATATGAAACCAGAGCATGGTGGACACAGTTAAAAAAATCCACTGTGTAACAAAATAATAAGCAAAATTGTTGTGTTGATGTTAACAATGTCATACATGTATAGTAAATGTTCTCATTTATTTTGATCAATTGTCATACATTAAGCCATGAATGTTTGCAGAGCTGCACCGATTCCATCTACATGGCTAGACATGTGGGTTTGCGTTGTGGTGTTCCAGTAGAAGTACCGGCTCTTGCTGTGAACAGATTGTGTGGCTCGGGTTTCCAGGCCATTATCAATGGTGCACAGGTCAGTGATAAAAAGTAACTTTCATTAAATTAAGAGTACCAAGTACATGAAGGATGTTTCTATATGTTGCAGAGCTGCACCGATGCTGCATACATGGCAAGGCATGTAGGTTTACGTTGTGGTTTACGTATTGAAGTACCGGCACTCACAGTTAACAGACTTTGTGGGTCTGGATTCCAAGCTGTAATAAATGGGGCACAGGTTAGTGGGTAATAAAGGCCAGACACTTCACCACCCTGCCCTCCTGTATTCACAAAGCTAGACTGTAGATACTTCGATGTTGTCATATTTTCTCGGCCAATGAAATTATTTATATTTTCATAATAGAACTTCCATTTTACATAGAGTGTCATGACCATCAGTAGATGTTGACCTAGTTCCTCAGCCAATGAAATCACTCCAGGAACGAGGAGGGTAGATCAACATCTAAACCTGTAAGAAGTTAAATGGAATTTTCTACTGGCACTTTTAACCTACACATGTTTATACTATGGTACAATCTATTTTATTATGACCCCAAAGTTATCTTAAGTCAATATGCCTAACCTAATTCAAAGAGTAATTAAGATTGATCATAGTGTGATCTGCTTGGAGTTAAACAAAACATATATAGCATGTACATGTATATAATAATACAGATGTATCTAACAGTACATATAGTACGGAAACCTCAGTCAGAATGAAGCCTGTAAGATAACAGAAAGATAATGAAATCTTTTAACATATGATACATGTGAGCTTATTAGTTGGTTACTGGTCTGACATGAATGAATACAAAACTCATCACCTAGCCTTATGGGAAAAGATACAATGAACATGAAGTTACAAGTATAGTTGCTAGAAAATTGTCGGTCAGATAATATAAATGTACATGCTAGTGTATTATGTATGACACTATCTTGCTTGATATATATTCAAATAAGTTTGAAGGACAATTACTAAGTTCATTATCTCTAAATACATGTAAGTGACTTTAGTCAGAACATACATGTATATGCTAAAGGGACACACAGCAGTTATCATAAATGTTTACTTAACTTTATTCCTAAAAATTATATATGCCTAGTTAATAGCTACATGATGTAAATACAAAATAAGGTTACCACAGTATACATGTGCAGATCCATAATTTTGTTTCTATTTTGGAAAGGGGCTCAACTCTTGTATATGTATAATTTTTAGGACAAAAAATACATTTTATTATTTTCTGCTTTTACCAGTATGATAAAAAAAATTCCATGTAATAACAATTTTATAATAAGTATTTAACTTGAGATTTTTTCTACATTAGGCCATCCTTAAAAAATATTTTGTTTGCCGTGCTCCTACTGACTCACTCAAAATTGCAGCTACCAAACTTTTTTATGAACATTCAAAGCATTTTTTTTTTCATGATTTCTGTCCGTTTTTCTTCAAAACTAAAAATTTGGCAAAAAAAAGAAATAGCTACCTACCTACCCACATGAAAAATACTGGGTTGGAGCACAGCAAATAAATATTTTTTTAAGAATGACCTTATTATTATTTTCAAAACATCATGACTTTAATTTCCTAAATATGGAGTTTGAGGTTATAATATTTGGAGGTTGATGTTGTTATACATTCATGGATGAAAATCTATTCCAACATTGCCGTGTGTTGTTTTGATATTATGTGGAAAAATCATCTTAATTATAGAGGGCTCAACACAGTAATGAAGTCATCATACATGTATCATTTCAGAAAAACAATACTGCATGTACTTCCTGTCATAATTCCATATATAGACCATTGTTCACAAAACATCTCAACTTGAGTATGCACAAAAGCTTAATTTTCTTTTCAATTAACAATATTATAACTGAACAATTTTAAAATCACTGTCACTTAATATGTTGGTGTACATAAACTTTGTCATTGGAACATTTTAAATGCACAAATTAGTGTTCAAATGAAGCAGTTTTATAATTTAAGTTTCAGTGTATACTCCACTAGAGATGTTTTCTATATTCACATGTATCATATTGTGATATTATTCACCAAAAATATGATGTTTGCATCATGTAGATACGGTAAATATTACATAATATTCAGAAATGGTATTTTCGGTATTAAAGTTAAGTTGATCAATATCGTATTGTCTCCCTTTAAAGCAGCCTAACCAGTTTTTATGTCCTTTCAAATCAATAAAACCGGGTATAATTATATTCAGTGTAAATTGTGGCTATCTGAATCATATCTGGTACAAAATACTGATGTTCTGAAGCTTGCTATTGCCGCCGAATTTTTAATTAGAAAAATGAAAATGATATAGTAGTTTATATCTGGAAATTTCGATTAAATTCGGGTAAGCGGTTTAGTTTCAAAATAGATTTATACCGCTGATCTTGATATTCCAATATAGAATAGTGGTTATTTCTGTGGATTGTTGCTCAGTTGATCAGAGTTTGAATCTCGTAACAAGAATTTTTTGGTGGGGTTCATTTTCCTAGCAACACTAGTTATTTTTCCTATAGTGCTCTATAAACAGCTTCTTATATCAAAAGAACTTGGGTTCAAACAAAATGGGGGAAAAAAATTGACTATGTGTTCATTTATATTTTAACACATATCTAGCGAATATTCTAATACTGAAGGATGATGGATTTGGCTGTGTATATAGGATCGTATCCAAAATTTTATGACACTTTTCACGAATGAAGCAGCTAATTTGCATATTTGAATTACTGATCACTAAATTCAGAATTAAACACGATTTATACACGTTTAAGAGTGGTATCGGCTGTTATAAATGTATCAAAGGCCATGAGAATTCATATAGTCATGTTTTTTTTTAAGGGCATGGAAATTCAATTTTGTATTTTAGATAAAAGTATAGAATTTGTTCATGATGCAGTCAATGGTTTAAATCTGAGAGTTAAATACCCCATCTTTTCCATTTTTGGTGGTTGATGGTAAATCACCCTCTTAATGAAAACTTGGGCACTGTTTAATGGTTTAATGTGTTTACTTTTACTGTTGTAGGAAATCATGCTGGGAGAGAGTCAAATTGCCTTGGTGGGAGGTACAGAAAACATGAGCCAGGCTCCCTACGCTGTACGCAATATCAGATTTGGCACAAGGCTTGGACAGGACCTTCAGGTAACAAATTCAGCGAGGTGGTGGTGGAATGGATTGGGTGTTGGCTGGTTATGATAGAAGTCACAGGTTCAATCCAAGGCTTGACCTGATGACCTCTCATAAACAATACCCAGTACTGATTCTACCCGGGAAACAACCTGAAAATGAATTGGTATATATCAAACAACGGTGGATTTGAATTTCTCTAGATGAGTGGGACTTTTCATTAATGGATAAAATGTTAGTTTAAAATCATTTTCAACTACAGTTGGGGTCATCTTATGGCATAGTATCTGCTTTACATGCCAGAAGGTTTCACTAACCATCGTAAGTTCTTGTGTAAAATTTGAAGTTACCAAAAACAATGTCAAAAGTTCATTTAGTGTTTCATTACCACCATCATAAGACCTTTCAAAAGTTTTCTTACTAATTTTCCGATTTAAATTTGCAATTACTTTTAATTCATGAAATGTCCATAGGTATAACATATTTTTCATCTGAAAATCTGGAACACGCTAAAGTTAGGGCCCTGATACTTAACAAGTCATACCAAAGACATTACTACTTGTCTCCATTGCCTAGTGATCTAGGGCACAATCATAAAATCTTTTAACTCTCATCACTGTGGTCAAAGGTTTGAGCCTAGATCAGTCCAAAAGTTTTATGTGAGAAGGTTGCCAGTAATTTGTGTAAAGGCACACTTGGATTGAATCTGAGGTCTTGCTCCACCAATAAAACTGGAGTGACGTGGTTTTCATAATTTGATTCAAACAGTTTAAGTTGTTTACACAATGGTGTTCATAATCTGTCTGTTTAAAATGTGAATATACCCATTCAGCTTGAAGATGTACTCTGGGCAAGTCTTACAGACTCCTATACCAAACTTCCGATGGCCATCACTGGTGAGAATCTGGCCGAACAGTATGGTATTACACGGGAAGATTGTGACAGGTATGCTCTACAGTCCCAACAGAGGTGGGGTAAAGGTATGTTTAATTTGTTATGTCTTATAATTACAGCATCATCATTACAATGACTTATTAATAAGAACTGAAAGGCTAAACAGAAAAACGAAGCTACTTAGAACTATGTTACTTTAAAATTAAAAAAAACTTAATGCTTTACAGATATTAAACCACAGAAATGGTCTATTGGTAAAGTGCCCAACTCACTTGTGGTAGGTGGTGAGTTCGATCCCGGCCGGGTTTTACCAAACGACTAGAAAATTGGTACTAGAAACTTAGCATTTAGAGGATACATTAGTTCTATGTCTCTCAGTCGGTTACACGTCCGACTATCAATCCAGGGGTTATGAGTTCGAATCCCCACATGACTACAGTCTCCGTGATAATTGATATATAACATTGTGTCTCATTATCATTCTTCTCTCACCGCTGATTCAAGTGGGAAAGTTATCAGTTACTTGCAGAGATGGGGTGTTGTCAAGTAGTTGTTAACCTTTCAGGATCCCAGGAGACAGTGGTTATGTTAACTGATCATCTGTTAGCCTTCGATGGCATAAAATGACGCTAAATATTCAATCAATCAATCAATAGTTCTATGTCTGATTGGCCTAATGTCAGTATAATGTGACTGGGTGGTGTATCAAACCACATGTCTGCAGCATGATACTCCAGTGCAGCAGCACTAAGAATACTGTCTCAAGTAAACACTGTTGCAATATAACTGAAAAATTGTTGATAGCGATGCTAAACATCATAGATATTGAACTAACGGTATCCAATGAAAGTTCAAAATTTTTAATTTCAATCCTCAGATAGTTTAAACTTATTTATTTTACTTTGATTGTGAAACAAGTTCTTACAACTTAGACAAATCACGCTCGAAGTCTTCCTGTTTAGAACCAGTACTAAGCATTTGCGGAGAAGTGTCTTGCTCAGGGACACCACACATAGCCGTAGCGGAGGATCGAACCCACGTCTCTCCGATCATGGGTTCGGTGCTCTACCACTGGACCATGCACAATCCTCGGAAAAAAATAAAATTTATATAAAGCATCTTTTATAATCCTCTATAAAATATTTCAACTGAAGCTATAAAGATACTTGCAGTGTTATATTATTTTCTTTGATGTTTTAAAAAAATTAACACTATCTGATGTTTTCTATATATGGTATATTTTTAACTTTCAGCCAATGCAGCAGGTGTTTTCAAGGCTGAGATTGTCCCAGTGGAAATGAAAGGAAGAAAAGGTATGACAAGGGTATTCGGTGTAGTCCAGGTCATGGAGTTACTGTGAATACATATATACACATTTAAAAAAAAATATTAACATATGAAGTGTCCTTGTAATACTACATCTCTCATACAGTCTTAGAATACTTTATATAATATTCTCCTTATTTCCTCCATCTTGGGAGATTATGAAAATATAGTATGTTAATGTAATATAATCAAACGTGTGTAAGTGGTCGCCTTCGGTAAGCAGCCACATTAACTATTTCCGATTTCAATGCTTTCATAGCAAACTAACCTGTATTAAGCAAAAACCTGTCTTAAAAGGCCACTTTTGCTCCATCCCTTGACTGGCTGTTTAAGACAGGTTTGACTGTAAATACAGCATTTAAGTATGTAAGTTAGAATCTGGAGCATTGTTTCGACATTACAGTTGAGACAGGGTCCTTCAAAGGGAATTTTATATCCACAAGGGGCCAGCAGGGCCTGAAAGAGGGATAAAATTGTGAATTAGAAATTCTTCTTCTGATGTACCGACCAGTCAAATTTGTTCATATTGGTTATAAATAATCCCTTTCAGTAAGGGTTTCAATTTCTGTCAACTAAAAAGGCTGGGGTCCATTGTAGGAATAAAACTGGAAAACAAGAAAAAAAATCTCATTCATTTTTGTATTATTCTAATCATAGTTATGTCTGAAGCATTGATTAGTAATAACAGATGAGACTGTATCATTTAAAGGGTAGATAATGCGGATCCATCAGTGATAAAATTGTGAAATTTCAAAAATCTTCTTAAGAACTGATGTGCCAAATTTATTTATATTTGGTTTCAATGATCCATTTGAGTAGGAATAAATAAAATAGCTAAGATATATTTGGGCCCAGTGAGGGGATTTTGATTTTTACATAAGAATAATATGGGAAAACAGTAAATTCTCTTTTTACCATTTATGTTAGGAATTGGCTTAATCATCTTGAAATCTTGAGTATTACATAGTGAAAACAGTTGAGACTGGGAACTTAGAGGGGGATTTAATATCTTTAAGGGGCCAACAGGGGTCCAAAAAGGGATAAATTTGTGAGTTTTCAAAAATCCTCTGGCAGGAACCTGCGAACCAAATTTGTTTATATTTGGTTTAAATGATCTCTATAATTAGGGTTTTCAAATTTGTTCAAGTAAAGGGACCAGTGTCCATTGGTGCCTAGTAAGAGTACTTTGACTATTACGAAGGAGTACTATGGGATAATAGGAAATTGTGGTTTTTCATCTATCTTGTGTATTATTTCAAACATATTGATGTCTAGGGTATCGTTCAGTCATTACAGTGGAGACTGGATCTTTAAATGAGGTTAAATTCGCAAATGGGTCAGTAGGGATAAAAATGTGAAATTCTATTAAAAAAAGATTCAAGAACAAATCAGCCATATTTGTTCAAATTTGATATAAATTTACCTATGAGAAGGGATTTCAAGTTTGATCAAATATTGGAGCGAGTGTTCATTTGGTCCCAGTAAGTGGACATTGGTTTTTACATAGAGATACTGTGAACACAGATCTCAAAATTTGAAAAGAAGTGAGAGGTGAAATAAGGTAAGTGACTAAGGCCCATTTGGACCTCTTGTAAATAATTGTAGTGCCTGTCATAATATTTTAGGTATAAGCTAAAACTGTATGTTTTTGTTTAAGGTCCTGAACTCTTTGAGGTAGATGAACACCCACGACCACAATCAACACCAGAGTCGATGGCTAAACTTCCGGCGGTGTTTAAAAAGAATGGTACAGTCACTGCTGGAAATGCATCAGTAAGAAAAAATCCGGTTTGAATTGTTGAATAGATTTGTTCCAATAATCCTGTTTGTAATTTAAGATTGTCCGTAACATTAAGCCCATAAGCAATTTTAATATTGCAAATGAAGTAATATTTGTATAAATTAGTATTGTCCTTGTTTACCATAATGCAACTTATTTCTAAAGCAGGGTGGTATTTTAGTGGATAGAGGGTTGACCACTCACACCAGAGGTTGCGGGTTTGACCCTCAGCTCAACCTGATGCCTATCAAAAAACACTTGGTACTGGTTCTACCCAGGAAGCGACTCGAAACAGTTCATATAAGCTTTGAGTTTTCTTCGTAATCAGGCCAAAATAAATTAGTATAAACTGAAAGAAGTAAGAAATAAATCTATTTAAATTGGTCAGTAGATCAACAGTTACGGCCTTAGTACAAGTTTT
This sequence comes from Panopea generosa, assembly GCA_029582155.1. Taxonomy (NCBI): domain Eukaryota; kingdom Metazoa; phylum Mollusca; class Bivalvia; order Adapedonta; family Hiatellidae; genus Panopea; species Panopea generosa. The sequence goes on from CM055902.1 coordinate 53,019,573, forward strand.
GTGTTTTTCAATGTAAAAGCATGGAAAACCTGTTCATTAGATATATTCCTTTGTCACCTTATGTATTGTCTTGTACAGGGAGTATGTGACGGAGCAGCGGCCCTGGTTCTAGCCAGTGAGGAAGCCGTCGCTAAACATAACCTCACACCTCTAGCCAGACTTGTGTCCTATGGAATTGCAGGTATTTAACTTCATGTACATTGTCTAGATATAAGTTTGTTAATGAAGAACTAGTCATACATGTATGTGCATGAAATGAAGAAGAAAAATGTGAATCGGTCTTTGGTTATGAGACTTGATCATCTGCCATTATTGTTTTTTTAACTCTTATAATATATTTTACAGCAACGTTTTATACATGTACTTATAATGCCCCTCTGGCTAATGAGTCTCATCTGACTGTTTGTAATCGCCTTTTGTTTCTCCGTCATTATCCGACCCTTTACAATTTACATTTTTGACTTTTCAAAAATTGTTAGCCCAATTGTAATGAAAATTTGTATTTAGCTTTAGGTACTTAAAGGTGAATAAAATTGTGAATTTCATGGTCCCCACCTCCATGAAGCATTCGGTTGCAAAATCAGAAATTTCAAAATTAAAACAAATAATCATGAAACCAGGTCCCAAGCATATTTCTCATGTTTTACAGATTGTTGCTCATTTCCAATGTCTTGCATGTTATGACTTGGTAAAAGTTGACACATTTTCTATGTTAAACAAGTTGTGACACACATAATTTGCTGGTTGTTATATATTCATATTTCATGTTTTCCAGTTGTTATATATTCATATTTCACGTTTGCCGGTTGTTATTTATTCATATTTCACATGTTTGCAGGTTGTTATATATTCATATTTCACATGTTTGCCGGTTGTGACTCATTTCCCATGTTTTGCAGGTTGCGACTAATTTCCCATGTTTTGCAGGTTGTGATCCAAAAATAATGGGCATTGGTCCTGTGCCAGCCAGCAATGCAGCTCTCAAAGCAGCTGGTAAACAGATATCAGATATGGATATTTGTGAAGTGAGTAATCATGCCTATGTTGTAGGGATTCTTTAGCCATGTAATAAAAGGCATGGTCTGTCAATCACTTAATTAAAATGATGTACTTGACTCAGCCTGTCCTAGGATTTTGAGTGAGAAAAATTGCATTTACAGTAAATACTCACCAACTTGAACTCTTATATTTCTGTAATCTCAAATTTTAAGTTCATTCCCGTTTTTGTCCCTTCTAATTTCTATAATAATAAACTTCTGGGTTGCATTTTTCATAAAAAAACTAATGATAAAAATCAGTCGTAAACGTAAAGTAACAAATAAGCATAATATTTTTCATAGTTGTCCACATGAAATTACGATTGCATTTTTCAATCAAGTTTGGTTTCATTTGGATTAATGTATAAAATATTATGAACAATACTTACTCTACATTTACAACCTATTTTTATTGTAAGTTCTTTTGTGAAACGGGTCCCAGATATATCAAATTCCAGTAACTCAAATTATTCACTATTTCGAATCTGTTCTTCTGTCCCTCCATCCTAAAATCTATTGAATTCTCACTTGTTATTTCGATTTTTATCACTGTGTAAAGATGAAAGGCAAACCGCCAAAGGTGATAATCGCTGATCCTATACCTGTAATTTATCCCTTCATGTGTCTGTACTAGCAGGTAAGTTAATCATGTCATCAAATAGTTATGATACAAACACAAGCGAGACGCACACTAATTAGACAAACGATGCCGCTTCTTGTTTGGATTAGTATTAGAAGATATGTGTGCTATTTTTTTATTTCTTATTTTTTATTTGTAAAGTTGTTTTAACCATTGTTTGTATATTACATGATTTATATTTGTGTTGCATATTCTATTTATTTGATATTCATGTAATCAAAAAGTATAAAAATTGAAAACACATTTTGTTTAACTATTATATCACACTTAAAAAATACAATGTTCATGCACCGGGCAAATAGACAATTACACATGAATAACAACACAACATACGTTAGTGTAGAAGAAAATGACACATGTATATAGCATGTTATATTGAGTCAAAACAGCAAATAGAGGTATTTACATGTACATGTTCACATATATTCTCAACAGTATATGAAGTGGGTAAGGTAATGGTAAAAAGTAAAAATAGACTCCTGATTAATTGAATTCCGGATATTTCTAATTATTTTTACGGTCCAACGGAATTCAAAACAATGAGTTTCGACTGTACTTGTGAAAAGGCATTTTCTGCTCAGATTCATGCAAAAGTTCAAGTGTATACAATGTTGGTAAATTTTCTCATCCATCAATACTTCTGACTGTCGTATAAAATATAAGGTAGTGCAACTTAAAAGTGGTGAACAAACAATTAAAATAAAAAAAGAAGTGTCTAAGTTAAGTTTTCATACAGTTGGGAGTGGCAATATTTTACACATGAGGAATACTCATTAGACCGTTCTAAAAATAAATTTAATTGCCTATTTAACTTCCTATTTACTCAAAATTGCAGCTACCCAAGCTTTTTGGTGCCAATTTATTTAAAAATCCAATCACAACTAAAGAAGATATGGTCCAGACAGCAGTGGACAGACGGACGGAGCTGTGACCTTGACATTTTAAGAAAAAAACAAAGTCATTTGCATGACACATCATCTTGTCCTAGTAAACATTTGTGCCGAGTTATTTAAAAATCCAATAATAACTTAAGAAGATATGGTCTGGACAGCAGCGGACGGATGGAGCTGTGACCTTGACCTTTGACAAACAGACCCAAGTCATTCGCATGACACATTGTTTTGTCCTAGTGAACGTTTGTGCCAAGTTATTTAAAATTCCAATCACAACTAAAGTTTATGTCAGGACAGCAGCGAACAGATGGGCTGAGCTGTGACCTTGACCTTTGACGAAGTAAAGAAGATATGGTCCAGACAGGACAAAGCACAGTGTTTTACATTGGATTTTCAAACACTTGACCTCGAGCTGTGATCTTGACCTTTGACGAACAGACCCAAGTCATTTGCACGACACATCCTCTTGTCCTAGTGAACATTTGTGTCAAGTTATTTAAAATTCCAATGACAATTGCATGCAGCCCATTTCTATATTCCCCACTCGCTCTTCGAGCAGTGGCGGGGGATAACAAGCATTTATCATCAGGATTTCTGCTCACATTAATATTTAAAGACCGACTGATTTCTGACTTAAAAATATATTTAAAATCATATACATATGTACTTTGTGACCTCAACTCCTCCTCCATCTGATTGAAATCAAACTTGCTATACATCATCACCATCACCTGAACAAGCACATAATGTCAGTGGGGGCATCAGTGTACTAATTGGACACATTCCTTGTATTGACTTTCAAAGCTTTGAACTTTATTTTTCATGCTAGTCTAAAATGACCATGCAAAATCCAAATCTGGCAAAATAAACCTACCTAGGCACATGAAAATACTAGGTCAGAGCACAGCAAACAAGCATTTTTTTAATTGTTTATTATTGTAAAGGGACATGCTTGGTTTGATTATGTTGTATACATTTGTAATCAGTAGGTTTGCTACCCAGTTGTTTCTTAAAGAACAATTGATTGTACCTAAAGTCAGGTCACTCAGAGTTGCTCCCCCTTCCTGAAAAAAAGTTGTTTTAATTATGGGATATGTAAACATTGATGTGTTTTAGGTAAATGAGGCATTTGCACCCCAATACCTGGCTGTGGAGAAAGGACTGGGATTAAATCCTGAGATAACAAACATGAATGGTGGTGCTATTGCTCTTGGACATCCACTGGCAGCATCAGGGGCCAGGATCACTGGACACCTGACGCACGAATTGAGGTAAATACATCAATAAAAGAAAAGCCAAGGAGAAATTTACCTTCATTTGATATAAAGGTCATTTTGTAATATAGTTAAAATAGTGGCTTGTATTACAACTTAAATACATGTATAACAATCTTTTAAGTACATTTTGTTGTCGTGACTTTTGAACAGAATACTGTTTACCCGGTTAAGAAAAGTTCTTGTGATGATGTTAATGAAACACACCCCCCCTTCCCCCCTACAAGTTTTTGGGCTGGCATATGTAATTGCATTGTCCATCCGTCCTTCTGTCCGGTATTCGGTTTCCGGCCTGTATCTTTGTCATGCATAGATGGATTTTGTTGATACTTGGTACAAATTATCAACATAACATGACGACGTGTCGCGAGTAAGAGCTACACCGGTGCCACAAAGGTCAAGGTCACAATTTGAGTTTGCTTGAATACACTTTGTGTCTGTGAGATTTCGTGTCCGGCCTGTAACTTTGTCATGCATAGATGGATTTTAATGATACTTGCTACAAATGATCAACATAGCATGATGACGTGTCACGAGTAAGACCCACACCCATAACTCAAAGGTCAAGGTCACTATTTGAGTTTGTGTGAGATTTCGTGTCCAGCCTGTAACTTTGTCATGCATAGATGGATTTTATAAATACTTGCTACAAATGATCAACATAACATGACGACGTGTCGCAAGTAAGACCCACAACTGTACCTCAAAGGTCAAGGTCACAATTTGAGTTTGTTTAACAACACCGAGTCTGTGAGATTTTGTGTCCAGCCTGTAACTGTGTCATGAATAGATGGATTTTAATGATACTTGCTATAATTGATCAACATAACCTAACTCCCACTTCAAAGGTCAAGGTCACAATTCCACTTTGTTCGACAACACTTTCAGTCATTTTGACAATTCTTGTCTTGTCTGTCATCTGGATAAATTTTAAAAACACTTGGCTCAGTTGATCAACATGACATAATTAAGTGTCGCATGTAAGACCCAGAACCTTTCCTCAAAGATCAAGGTCACACTTTCAATTTGTTTGATATTGTGTGCCTGGTATGTGACTTTGCCTTGAACTTGGCTCAATTTATCAAAATGACCTGATGATGTGTCATAAGTAAGACCTAGACCCATACCTCAACGGTCAAGGTCACACTTTTAGTATGTATGACACACTTTGAATCTGTTTGAGATTTCAAGTCCGTCCTTTAACTTTATCATACATGGATGGATTTCAAAAGCACTTGGCTCAATTTATCAACAATTGATCTGTAATTTTGCCTTATATTTAGGGATTTTAAAATAGCTTGACACAAGTGATCAGCATGTCATGATGTTTCAGCAGCATTTAACTGTTGAAATATCCAGACCATTACATCAGATGTCAAGGTCAAGGTTACACAAAGGTCAAAGTCGTGCTTTAATGTAAAAAACATGAATTTGCATGTGTAGACTGAAACATCAGTCCATTACTCTTTATATTCATGGATACATTGCTACCTATTATAACATAATTATATTGTTATTTTTCAACAACCATTTGGGGGTCATGCGACACTAGTGACATTTCTTGTTTCTTTTGCGAATTCAAATATTACATCATGAAGTTTGTAAGCTTATGAACATTAGGGAAAATGGTAGAGGTGAACATTGTTTAGAAATATCCTTTTATCGTCATACTTGCATTAACTGTCGCCTCTAGTATATACCAACCTGCATCAAATGGCATAAAAGAATCACTTTTAACAAAAACGACTGATGTAATTGCTTATTTTGGTACTGTGTACTGATTCTCATTTCTTACACACATATTTAAACATGGGACTGATAAGAAAAATGTTCTACATTTATATCTTCTGGTCAATCATTTCAGTCGTCAGAACAAGAAGCTTGCCCTTGGCTCAGCTTGTATTGGAGGAGGACAGGGGATAGCGGTCATCTTAGAAAAGTGCTAAGACAAGAGCCTGGTACTGAGGTGCGACCATGGGAACAATGCATTGCTGTGATTTGTGATTATGCCTTCTTACAAATGGAGTGGGATTGATTTTGTATCAGTTAACGAATTTGAAAGACATTTACGACTTTGATATGCAGACATGATCAAAGCATTTAAACCTATACAGCTCCAGATTGATTGGCAGTGCTAGATATTGCAGTTCATAATTTGTTTAAAATAACCCAACAGTGTCAACTTTACATTTCATGTTTAAATGCAATTTAACAAGATACTGCACCTTATTTTCATATCCATTTTAATTGAACATATTCTCATTATCACAGTGTACCATTAAATGACTTTTTAGTGGAAGTCTTTATTTTAAGACAATGAATGCGATTCTTTGTTAATGTTATAGATCCTAAACATGAGTATTATTTATACATGAAAATATACAAGATAAATATTAAATATTTATTTACCTCAAATTTGTTTCTAAATACTTATCATTATTGACCTAAACAAAGTGTTCTTTGTTCAGAAGTTTATCAGAGTTATTGTGGATAATTGGTCAATTTTTTTGTCCAGACATTCAAAGAGGAGAAGGAAGGGACAAGATTTAATATTACCAGTCCGAGTCTGTCCATTTGTCAAAAACATTCTTAATGTTGAGTGTCAAGTGAGGCGGTTTCAAGTAATCGGTTTAGTGATTAGTATGGTCGAATGGAGGTCCTGTATGCAAGATCAACGATCTATCACAACTTCTCTGTTGAGATTGCTACAATAACATACTGAAAAAAATTAACTAGGCAAATATTATAACATGATTATTTTTACAATTACAAAAACCAATTGAACTTTCAGAAAAATTGTGTTTTTTTTTTTTAGTTTTGCTTAAATTGTGCTTACAAGCCCTGTAGAGTGGCATTTGTGGTAAAATCATGCTGGTTCAAGAACTTGCCTGAGATCTTGTGGTTATAGAACTGCTGTGCAAGTCTGGTTAATATTCAATGAAAAACTGAAATGCTATTGCATCTACATTTTCCCTATATAACTCTGTAAAACAGTGACCCCTGTATGTAATGCTACATGTACAATATCTAAGGTCTAGGCCTTGAAGTTTGAGAGAAAGTGTTTTTTTGAGGTCGAATCACATTTATTTAAGAACTTGTGCGAGATCTTATAGTTATATAACTGCTGTGCAAGTTTGGTTAAGATTTAATGAAAAATGAAGGTGCTATCACGTCTACAAGAAAAAGGTTAACAGAAACACGACAGAAAATTTACCATCACATAAGCCCTGTTGGCCTTTGGCCAGTAGAGCTGAATATGAAATTAAGCATTTTCTGACCCTTTTCCGAGGATGCTACTGGGCACACACATTTCAACTATTTAATGGCCTCATACTTTAATTATTCATTCAGGTTTGATAAAAAAAAAGGACCTAAACTCTGACGATTAATTCGTCTGTTAGCCCTCATTTTTTATGAGATCCGTTAAAAAATTAATGTCATCATATACTGGTATATCTTTGCTGAACTAATAAATTTGACATGGTTTAAAAAATGTAAATCCTGAAAGTTTCTGCTGTTTGCTAAAATTTGCGTATTAAACATGAATGTATTGGTCCAATGAAAGGACGTCAAGAAATCCTATATTCCCCTGTGCTCTGGTTTCAACTGTAGGGGACTAATAAAGGAATGAATGAGTGGGGTTTTACAGTGAACCAACACATTGTAAGTCATTTGACGCCAACAGGAAGAAAGATTCTAGGTTAGAGTGTACACATGTACAAAAACAACAAATTAACATAAAAATTCCAGAGTTCGGCAAATCCTATCATATTACGAAATTGTCACTTATTACAACTTGCATGAGCCACAGTGATCTTATTCTTACCATCACTATGGCTCCCTGTAACCACACAGAGTTGTAATTAACCTCAATAACGAACAAGACAAAAAATGATAAAATGAACACGATACACTTTCGGAGGATTCCTGCCACTTTGCAGAGATTGACAGTGATTCTATTCTTACCCGAAACCACTTGGGGATACTAACACAGGTATATATTAAATCAAAGGCACACTCCCATCATGATTCATACTTTATTGGTCAGCTTTATATTACTGAGTCATTTATGGCAAAAAAAAACATGCAAATAAAAAAATACAAAATTGACAGGCAGAAACCAATATTATTAGGGTCTGTTATCGTCAAAGGTCAAGGTCATAGCTCAAGGTCAAGTGTTTGGAAATCCAATGTATACACTGTTTCCTCTTGTCCGGACTGTATCTTTATTAGTTGTGATTGGAATTTTAAAGGGAGTATATCAGAAAACAAAGCTATAAATGACTTGAAAAATTACATTATTTTTAAAATAGATAAAAGCATCTAATTATCATCAATAAATAAAAACCCGAATGGTTTTGTATATCAAATCCACCAAAAAGTGACAAAATCCATGTTTCAATTGGAGTAGTAAACTTGAAACAAAATCCCTATTCTAAAAATAGACCGCACTTAAATACTGTATTAGCATGTTTAAATAGATATCATTTTGGTATTGCGGGGTCAATGCATATAAAAAGGCATGATCTATTGAAAAAAAAAAAATATAGCCAATTTCCAAATTTTGAAAAATCCTGATAAATTCCCTTTAAATAACTTTTATAACACAAATTTTTACAAGGACAAGAAGATGTGTCATGCGACTGACTTTGGTATGTTCTTCAAAGATCAAGGTCACAGCTCCGTCCGTTGCTGTCCGGGCCTTATCTTCTTTAGTTGTGATTGGAATTTTAAATAACTTGGCACAAATGTTCATTAGGACAAGACAATGTGTCATGCCAATGACTTAGGTCTGTTTGTCAAAGGTCAAAGGTCAAAGCTCAAGGTCAAGTGTTTGAAAATCCAATGTAAACACTGTTTTGTACTGTCCGGACCGTATCTGCATTAGTTGTGATTGGAATTTTAAATAACTTGGCACAAATGTTCACTAGGACAAGACAATGTGTCATGCAAATGACTTGGGTCTGTTCTTCAAAGGTATAGGTCATAGCTCAAGGTCAATAGTTTGGAAATGCAATGTATACACTGTGTTTCCTCCTATCTAGACTGTATCTTGTTTAGTTGTGATAGGAATTTTAAATAGCTTGGCATAAATGTTCACTAGGAAAAGACGATGTGTCGTGCGACCGACTTTGGTCTGTTCGTCAAAGGTCAAGGTAACAGCTCCATCCGTCCGCTGCTGTCCGGACCTTATCTTCTTTAGTTGTGATTGGAATTTTATACAACTTGGCACAAATGTTCACTAGGACAAGATGATGTGTCATGTGAATGACTTGGGTGTTCGTCAAAGGTCATAACTCAAGGTCAAGTGTTTGGAAATCCAATGTATACCCTGTGTTTCGTCTTGTCCGGACCGTATCTTCTTTAGTTGTGATTGCATTTTTAAATAACTTGGCACAAATCTTCACTATGATGAGACGATGTGTCATGCGACTGATTTGAGTCTGTTCTTAAAAAGTCAAGGTCACAACTCCGTCCGTCGGTCCCACTGCTGTCCAGGACCGTATCTTCTTTAGTTGTGATTGGATTTTTAAATAAATTGGCACAAATGCTTACCAGATCAAGGCGATGTGTCGCGTGAATGAGTTAGGTCTGTTCGTTAAAGATAGTATTTGTTTTGGGGTTATAACTCTAAGGGTTTACAAGGTGACGGGGGATATGACATATTGAAAAATCAAATTTCATTTATTGATTTGCTTTTGTGAACACAATTTATGGAGGAAAGAAAAATGATTAATTTGATGAAGTTTTTGAGTGATCTTTTTTAATGCAGAATTTTTGTGTATTAAAATTTTATGATCATTTTATCAAAATGTGTTTTACAAATTTTATGTTTCAAAATATTAAAAAAACACAGAAAGTTTTATTACAATTATATACTTATCAGAAGTACAGTAAAACTCCATTATTTTAGGGACGGATTTTTTTCTCCTTTATTCAATGGTCATTAACTCCGATAATACGGCCACCCCGCTAAACCGGTATTGCGATTCACCAAATCTGTTTCCAATCACGGTCTTTGTTTTATTTTCACACCCGTTATTACGATCTCTTGTGTGATCAAAGACTCCTCGACGAAAAAAAATTACAACATAATCACAAGCCGATTTGTGTTGTCGCTAAATGTGTGACATTTTCCGGTAAACAGCCATTAGGACACCCGAGAGAGTTGTAAAAACAAACTTTGTAGTTGTTAAAATACAGTTGGCTATGGAGAATGAAAGCCAGTAAGTTGGCATCTTTTAATTGCTTATTTGTTATTTGAGTGATATCGATGGTCTTAATGATGTGGTGAATTGTATTTCTAAATTTTACTGTAAAAATAAACACGTATGTAAAAAATGGAAAGAATGAATGAATAGGGTTTTACGGCGTACCAACACATTATAGGTTATTCGACGCCAACAGGAAGGAAGATTCCAGGTTCACTCTACATGTACAAAAACAACAAATGAACATACAGATTTAAAAATATACACCAACAAATGAATATGCAGAATGAACCTAGAACCTTGATACCTGCAGAACTGCAGAGATTCAACAAATTCTATCGTATTACTCAAAAAGTGGCTTCTTACAACATGCATGAGCCACAGTGATCCTATTCTTGCCATCACTCAAATGGCTCCCTGAAACCACACAGGGGTTGATAATTTAACCGCGATAATGAACATGACAACCCATTCGGAGGATTCCTACCCCTCTGCAGAAATGGAGAAACAAAAATACAATGAACTTTGTCTTAAAGGAAATGATGCTCTTATTAATAATTATAGCAGTTTTAAATGGTGATAAAGAATGAAACTGTTGTTACAATTTTTATATTTTCATGACATCTTGCTGTTTTCTTTTTTGTTTTCAGGGTCCTGACAATGATGAAATGAAAGTAAAAATACGTTCTTTGATAAGGATAGAAGCCAGAAGTGAAAGGAAACGACCCTACTAAGGACCCAACTAGAAGAACTATATCAACTCATGCATAATGTTGAAATATATTTTGTATTGTCTTTACTTTTTATTATTTAATGTTTGTAAATAAAAGATAAACCATACAACATATTTATTTTAATTATACCCTTGTTATTACATGTGCACATATCTTAAATACATGTAATGATAATAATAAGTAAACACAGCAACAAATCCATAATTAGAAAAAAAAAAGGATTTATAGGATTAAATGCATTTTTTCAGTTTTTTTAATGCATACATGTGTAAAGAATGTCGAATCACGCACAAATCAAATATAGTCCAAAGGACTTTATGTCGGATTTGTGTGTGATTCGACATTCTGAACATATGCATAAAAAACAGAAAAAAATGAATTTAATCCTTATAATTCTAATCCTGATGATTATATTTATTTTGAGACTCCTCGAGTGAATAAAAAACAAACAAAAACAAAAATAACTATTCGCTGCAAAGTAAATTGGCATGGTAGTCCAACCAAAATGCCTGATGATGTGGAAATTCAATCCTCTTTATTGAACAAAATCAAATTTATTGTTACTAGACAATGCTTTAGATCTCAAATTAAACAACATATTTACCCAAATGGACAAAAAATGAGAATTTTCCATTTTCCCATAGTATTCCTATGAAAACTCGAAGACCCTTACAGGGCCTCTATGCATCCTACTGCTCCTTGATTTGTACAAACTTAGAATTTTAATCATACGATAATTTATATTAAATATCAAATATGAACAAATTTGACTGACTGGTTGTTGAAAATAATATTTATGACAAGGTTCAATATTAATCATTTTATGACCCCACCTGGACCCTTTTATAAGTCAATAATTCGTATCGAACAAAATCATATTGGTTATGACTAGAAGTTGCTTCAAACTGAATAAAAAAAGTCATAAATGAATGATAAAAAAGGGAATTTTCCATTTTCCAATAGTATTCCTATATAAAACTCAGTCTCCTTACAGGGCCCTATAAATACAAGACATTTGATTTGTACAAACTTTAAACCCATACTCATTGGGATAGTCCATATCAAATAAGAACAAATTTGACTGACCGGTTGTTGAGAAGAAGATTTTTGAAAATGTTCTATTTTAACCCTTTTTTGACCCACCCTGGCCCCTTATGGAAAGTCCATTCTCCTTATTGAGCCAAATCTTATTTCATATGACTAGATGATACTTCAGAACTTCAACTGAACAATAATTTTGCCTAAATAGATGAAAAAAAAAGATAATTTTCTGTTTTCCCATAGTATTCCTATGTAAAATTCTAAGTCCTCTCACAGGGCCCATATAAATTTTAGCCCCTAAATTCTTATCTGCAATCAAACCCCTACACATAGGGATAATTTATGCCAAATATGAACAAATCTGACATACCTGTTCTTAGGAAAAACGATTTTTGTAATTCCCAATTTTTACTCTTTTGGGGCCCCTCCTGACCCTGTAAGACAGTGGAACCCAGTAATTTTCACAAATCTGAAACTCTTTCACCAAACAATGCTTCTGTGAAGATAAAGGCAAAATCATTTCCATTTTAAAAAAAAATAGGGGGGCGGGAGCAGAACTTTTCTGTAATAATCCTTACTGTTGGAGAAAAATACTTGGTTATGCACAGAATGTTCTAACCACTATACAATGTCAAAGTTGTGTGTCAAAGTCCTATGGTATTAGGAAACAAAATATTATTGAAATAAATGAAATCAAAGAATAAGAAAATGAATCATTATTCCACCAAAAACCCTGCCTAATTATAATAGCTATCAACAGTGAAATGAAGCATAACCCTAAAAATGTAATTGAAAATTTCAAGGGACACATAAGAACATGTATTTTTGTTGAATTATCAGTTATTATCAACCTGTGACAAAAGAAAAAGTCATTGAAATACTTCATTTCGTAGCGTAAGAATTAAGCAAGTAATAAAAGCATTGGTCATCTTTAATAAGAAAATTAGATAGATACTGCATGCATACATCAATTAATTAAATGCTTAAAGTGGCATAACCAGTTCTATCCTTTTAATGTAATAAAAACTGGTACAATTATAAATACTTTTGACTATCTAGATCATACCTACCACAAAATACCATTGCATATTGTCAAAAACATGTATTTAAACTTGCTACTATTGCCGATATTGAAATTAACCATGACTCATGGAATAACTTCAATAGTCTATCCAATCTCAACTACATGTATATCTGTAAAATGTTTGCAAATTTCCAGGCATCATCAATTAAAAAATGCAATTTACTGTACCTACAGGCATATTTTACAATATATTTGACAGCAAAGCAGCTAACACGCATATTTGAAATACCAATCAGTAAATATATATTTACAAAATCGGTTAAGAGAGGTATTAGCTATAATAATTCTATGGAATGTGATAAAAATTCACTAATATGTTTGCCATTCATAAACAAGTTATTTCTTTATATGTAAAAAAAAAGTATCATCAGTTACTGGATATGCCACTTTGAAGGCCTTTTACATTTAGTATCACAAACTAAATTTGCCTAATTAGCAACTTGCTATCTCCAAGTTAAATCAAAGGAAATAAGGAACAGCCCATGCCACATGATCAAACTTATCAGATCATATACCCCATAAAACATGCACATGTCTCATCGTCACAAATTGGCACAATATTTAGTATTTAATGCTTGAATATACTTAATGGCTCAAAAAAGAAAAATAATGATATGTTGACAAGCACATTATCATCTCAGTTCATAAATGATTTTTAATAGAGTTCATTTAAATTTCTTTCAGTTCCTAGTATTTGTACTTGAATTGTTTAAAGTGAACTTTACTTGATCATGCTGATAGAATTAACATCCATCATTTATTTGTATAAATAAGTTCCAATTGACAAGTCCATTTTTATCCACAAATCTCTTCAAAGCTTGCGTGGTCTGGAGAACTCAACTCTGATTTTGTAAACTCTGCAATCACTTCTATATCACTAAATGTGGAGTCACTGGAGCTAATGTTACCTGTACCGTTAAATGCATCCGGACTACCAATGTCCCCACCACCATGTCTGTAGCTAGTGTAGTTCCCATCTGTATCTGTAAATCGTCCTAACGACCATCCATAAACACACTTTTGAGTCGCCATGTTTTGTGGCGAGATGATATACGACCCATACTCTTCCCAGTTGGGGGTCCAATTTGCAATTGGAGAAAAAGTTGATCCTCTTGGCACTTTATCCGTCATAGTTTGAGACTGTGGCTTTGAGTTTGTCACATAAGGGATTTTCGACTGAAGAATCCCAGAGTGTTCATTATGAGGGCTGTTTAAAGGTGTCCCCAAAAGCAGATCTGATCTGATTTCAGCTGGAATATCATCACTTAAGAATGTTGGGCTCTCCAAAGACAGAAATGGTGGACTGTTAACAGATGGGCTCATGGTTCCGTGTCCAGACTCTGTGCTAGAAAGGCATACATCTGAAACATATCCAAAACACAATTTAACTATTGGGAAATTTGCAAAACAATTTTATTTGTCAATCATTTAAAGCAATATCTAATTTAAGACTATTAACGAAATTAAGAGTCTGCATATACACTAGACTATTTTATTTTTGAGATAAACATCAAACATAAATAATTTTCAGAAATAGTGTTTAAAGGGAAAATTTATCAGAATTGATAATGTCACTTGTCCCTTGTTTCTACCTGTTAGCCTTTCAAAAACAATCCTCAGTACTGGTTCTACCCAGGAAGCGGACACGAGAGCGATACCTATAGCTCTGAGCTTGCCATGCAATCAAGCTTAAATAATTTAGGATAAACTAAAGCAAACAGATTGAGTAATGAAATATGGAACACTCCTCATGCCTTCTTACAACTCGAACAATATTCTATATTCGAGTAACACTGAATAATTTCCATGATTTTTGGGAACTTGGGAACTAATAACAAAACAAAAGTATGGGAAAACCTTGTACAGTCGCCAAACAACACAAATTTGAACGTTGGAAAGTTTCAGTATTATGATCTCACAATTATCACCTTCAGGTGCCCAATATGGTACACATGTGGCAAGTATAGGATCAGGTTCCCGAACAGGTGATGGCACATGAACATCGGTGTCAGTCTTGTCCAAATTCTCCACGTCAATGATTGCATTTGTTTCTTCTACATCATTGGGGTTACTTCTTATTGATATGCCATAATCTCTGGCAATGGAAACTACATCCTGAAATGTCCAACAAATTATTCTACCACACTGACATTTAACAAGTTGTGTGATGTTAAACAATACTGTATATTTTTTTATATTATAACACATTATTACTAATTTATAGGAAGATGGTAACTTTCATCAAATAAAAAATAGAATGTTAAATTTTCCTTTTCAATTCGAACCAATTTCTTAAATCAAAGCATGTATGCCGTATTTGTAGAACTTTACATACTGATTTCTCCATCACAAATTTGGTAACTCAATCTCTAGAATTGATATCCATTAAACAAACCATGTGACATACTAACTCTTATTCTTTTAAAAATTTGTATAAATTATATCAATATTCACTACAAGGATACGAAGTAGGCAAATAAAAATCCAACAAACTATTTTTTTTTGGTGTGTTCAGTTTGTATACATGTTTAAGACTCCAAAATTAAAAAAACAGAATTTGACAGCTTAACCTTAAAGCTATCAAAGGAGACTCACTTTGAAACTTAAGTCTGGAAATATAGAAATTAAGAACTGCAGCATACTAACATATACATAGTATGTGTGATTTAAACTGACATGGCAGGGTTGTCATTCCCTAGTCAGAGCATATATGGTCATGTAGCTAAAATATTGGCATATTGCCACTTTGATTTTTTTTATCGCCTTTGGCGACCGATAGTGTTAGCCTTGGAGCCATTTGAGAGGGAGGAAAGCATTACAGAGAAAAAGAATTTGGTTGTCATTCCCTTTTAGGGGAAATTGGTCAGAGCCATTTGTGAGGGAGAAAAGCATTGCAGAGAAAGATTTAAGAGAAAACTTTAAAGAAAACAAGAAATGTCATTCGTAAGTGTCGTATGCCCCCTAAATGGTCTGTGAAAATAATGCAGGGTTCGACATTAACTTTTTTTTCCACTAGACCATCGGGCTAGTAACTCAGTAAAACTACTAGACCTGACCAAACTTCAACAAGACCTGACCAATATTGTAACTATGACTCCGGACATAGTACTGAAAGTTGGTCACAATCAGAGTTTTCTCATAAGTTTTCTTTGTTTCAGTTCTGCCTTTTGTATTTTTGTCATTATCATCCTGATCTTTTCCCCCCGGTGAAGCCAAAATTGAATAGAGACATGTCGAAAGGTGTTGTTCGTTGCTAATATCAATAAATCATTAATTGGTCTTCTAATGTCGTAAAATATAGAATGGTAATAACTGAAGCCGATCGTACTCGGAAGAGTAACGCCGCTTAATATATTGCGTCATTAGAACAGGTTAGAGTTATGCCACTTAATTCGGGCCGCTTAGTAATTCTACGATGTGTGTTTTCTCATTCGCCATAATGCTACAAATTATCGATAGTCAATGATATTACATGCTCGTTGGCAGGTGCATTTTGATTCTATGATAAACATTATTAACTCATGTTTTGGTGCTTTTTAATTGATTTCTTAATTTTGATTTAACACGACCAGTCGGGCTACCTACACTCCAGTAGAACATGACCGGACCAAGTATATATTAAACTTTGTCGGTCAGACGTGGGTTAATATCGAACCCTGTAACGATATATTTTATAATAGGATGTATGCATGAATATCAAGAGTCAGGGACTGACATTTCAGACTAAACACACAATTTCATGTTTTTTTACATTAAAGTGTGACCTTGACCTTTGTGTAACCTTGACCATGACATATAATGTAAAGGTCTGGGTATTTCTACAAGTAAATGCAGGTGACACATCATCATGACATTTTGATCACTTGTATCAAGCTATTTAAAATCCCTTCATGTAAAACAAAGTTACAGACCAGAAATGAAATATCAAACTAAAAGTGTGACTTTGACCTCAGAGGTAAGGTTCTGGGTATTAACGCAACACTATGTCATATCATTTTGATCAATTGATAGATTGAGCCAAGTGTTTTTGAATTCCATCCATGTATGATAAAATTACAGACTGGACTTGAAATCTCAAACAGACTCAAAGTGTTGTTAAACAAACTCAAAGTGTGACCTTGGCCTTTGAGGTATGAGTCAGGGTCTTGCGTGCAACACATCATCATGTCATCTTGATCAACTGAGCCAAGTTAAAGACAAAGTTACAGACCAGACACAAAATATCAAACAAATTGAAAGTGTGACCTTGACCTTTAAGGAACGGTTCTGGGTCTTACACGCGATTCTTCATCATGCCATGTTGATCAACTGAGCCAAGTGTTTTTGAAATTTATCCATGTATGACAAAGTTACAGGCTGGATATGAAATCTCAAACAGACTGAAAGTGTTGTCAAACAAAGTGGAATTGTGACCTTGACCTTTGAAGTGGGGTTCTGGGTGTTACGCATGACATGTCGCTATGTTATGTTGATCATTTTTAACAAGTATTTATAAAATCCGTCTATGCATGACAGTTACACGCTGGACACGAAATCTCACAAAGACTCAAAGTGTTGTCAAAACAAATTCAAAGTGTGACCTTGACCTTTACAGGACTTGAAATTTCTGATAAAAGCTACTTGTCCTCCCTTTCCAACATTTTTAATTGAATGCTTAAAATCAAAGAAATATTAAGGTTTGTTTCTTAAATCTTGCTCGTCCTGACAAAATAGGTGACAAAGTAACAGACCTTTAGAACATGAAAGTTTAAATGTGACCTTGACCCTTGAAGTGGATGTATAGGTGTTATGCACGACACATCAGCATGTTATGCTGATCATTCATTTTGTAGCAAGTATTTATAAAAAATCATCTACGCATAACAAAGTTAAAGGCAGGACGAAATCTCGCACAGACTCAGTCAGTGCTCCAGATAGATTTTATTCAAAAAGAGTATTTTACCCCTTAAATAAGTATGCAATGCTTACTTTCAAAATGTTAAGAGTAAAAATTAACATTTTTATTAAATTGCCATTTAAAACATACACAGAAATCGAAAATAACCAATGCTTATTTTACCCTTTAATTTTAATGCTTAATTAAAAAATTGCAATGCTTAAATACCCCCAAATAGTGCTTATCTGGAGCACTGCTCAGTGTTGTCAAACAAACTCAAAGTGTAACCTTGACCTTTGAGGTACAGGTGGTTGGTCTTATGCGCGACATGTCGTCATGTCAAGTGTTTTTGAAATTTATCCATAAAGTATCCATAGGTGATAAAGTTACAGATCGGACACGAAATCTGAAGCAGACTGAAAGTTAAATTGTGACCTTGAACTTTGAAGTAGGAGTCTGGGTGTTACGCACAACTTCGTCATGTTATGTTTATAAAAATCCATCTAAGCATGACAAAGTTACAACGGGAGTCTGGGTGTTTCATACAACGTCGTGGTGTTATGTTTATAAAAATCATCTAAGCATGACAAAGTTACAGGCCGGACACGAAATCTCACATAGACTCAGTGTTGTCAAACAAACTCAAAGTGTGACCTTGACCTTTGGGGTACTGGTGTGGGTTTTACTCGCGACACTTCGTCATGTTATGTTGATCATTTGTAGCAAGTATTAACAAAATCCATCTATGCATGACAAAGTTACAGGCCGGACATGAAATACTGGACGGACAGACGGATGGACGCTGTGATTATTATATGCCACCCCAAAAATTTCGGGAGGTGGTGGTGGGGTAGGGGTTGCATAAAAATGCAAGAAAACAAAAGTTGTATTAGTTTCAGAAATATATATAATTATATTGTTTCAAAACATACAACGCATGAGAAACAGAACAAACTTTTGGTAACATTTTTATAACTTTTACCTCATGATTGAGGAGATTTTGATTAATATGAAAATGGAAAAAATTTTTTGTAGTGGGGAAATGACTCCTAATTTGGACAACTCAAAACCCTGCATGGTATTGAGATATGATGCCTTTACTGGTATTAATATATGTCATGCAGTTATAAATAGTTAAATACAAATAGACATACAGACAGATTTTCTGAATTGGTATTCAGCTGTTCTTCCTGCAGTAGAGCATACACTTTCTCATTCAGTTCGGGATCTATCTCCAGGTCAGTGTCCAGACAGTAGTCTTCTAGATATATACATAGCAAATGTTAGCTTCTTTTTTTTTTACTAAACAACTGTAGGACAAATTCTCTCTACTATTAAAATCACACAATCACACAATACATGGCCGACACTCTATTGCTAGATGATTTTAATCGATTAATGTAACAGTTGAAACAAAATTAAGACAAGAAAATATCGGTGGAACCAATGGATGCTCCCCAATAGAGTGTTTGCTTCTGTACGGGCTACTTGGTTGAAGAATACCAAACTGTATAGCAGGAACAATATGTGGCTCTGCACTTCACAGAACTAATTCACAAATCATTTAACCGGAACAAAATGACAATATGTGCAGATTCTAGCTAGTTTTACAAAATTAAAACCAGAGGTTGTAGGGAAATAGTGTCATGACGACAATATGCACATCTCCACTTGGTAATGATGCATCCTAGCAAGTTTCATAAAATTCCAACCACAGGTAGTAGGGAAATAGCGTGGAAATGAATTTGGTCACAGACTGAATCAAAGAGCAACAACTCCGTGAAAAATCATCGAACCAGTCACAAACATAGCAAGTTTCATAAAATTCCAAAGTGAGGTTGCAGAGAAAAAGCAAGGACAATAATTTAGTCACATGCTCAATGGAAGGCAATAACTCCATGAAAAATCATCGAACCAAAACACGGACAATATACGCATCTGCACTTGGTAATGATGCATCCAAGGAAGTTTCATAAAATTCCAACATGGGGTTGTAGAGAAATAGCAGACAAGAATTTGGTCACAGACTCAATCAAAGGGCCATTACTCTGTGAAAAATCACCAAACCGGAACACATAGACAATATGCGCATCTACACTTGGTAATGATGCATCCTAGCAAGTTTCATAAAATTCCAACATGGGATTGTAGAGAAATAGCACGGACAAGAATGTGGTCACAAATAGAATCAAAGGGACATAACTCCGTGAAAAAACATTGAACCGGAACAGAAAGACAGTATGAGCATCTGCACTTGATAATGATGCATCCTAGCAAGTTTCATAAAATTCCAACCTGACGTTGTAGAGAAATAGCCCAGACAAGAATTTGGTCACAAACAGAATCAAAGGGCCATAACTCCATGAAAAATCATCAAACCGGAACACAAAGAGAGTATGCGCATCTGCACTTGGTAATGATGCATCCTAGCAAGTTTCATAATATTCCAACCAGAGATTTAGAGAAATAGCACGGACAAGAATATGGTCACAAACAGAATCAAAGGGCCATAACTCCATGAAAAAACATTGAACCGGAACAGAATGACAGTATGAGCATCTGCACTTGATAATGATGCATCCTAGCAAGTTTCATAAAATTCCAACCTGAGGTTGTAGAGAAATAGCCCAGACAAGAATTTGGTCACAAATAGAATCAAAGGGCCATAACTCTGTGAAAAATCATCGAACCGGAACACAAAGACAGTATGCGCATCTGCACTTGGTAATGATGCAGCCTAGTAAGTTTCATAAAATTCCAACCAGAGATTTTAGAAAAATAGCCCGGACAAGAATTTGGTCACAAACAGAATCAAAGGGCCATAACTTCATGAAAAATTATTGAACCGGAACACAAAGACAGTATGCACATCTGCACTTGGTAATGATGCATCCTAGCAAGTTTCATAAAATTCCAACCTGAGGTTGTAGAGAAATAGCTCGGACAAGAATTTGGTCACAAACAGAATCGAAGGGCCATAACTCTGTGAAAAATCATTGAACCGGAACACAAAGACAGTATGCCCATCTGCACTTGGTAATGATGTATCCTAGCAAGTTTCATAAAAATTCCAACCAGAGGTTGTAGAGAAAAAGCCCGGACAAGAATTTGGTCACAAACAGAATCAAAGGGCCATAACTCCATGAAAAATTATCAAACTGGAACACAAAGACAGTATGCACATCTGCATTTGGTAATGATGCATCCTAGCAAGTTTCATAAAATTCCAACCAGATGTTGTAGAGAAATAGCCTGGACAAGAATTGGTGACACACGGACGCATGCATCACGGACAAAGCGGCGACTATATGCTTCCCCCTTTGGGGGAGCATAAAAAGCGGGTGTTAATACAATAAAATAAATTTTGAAATTTCTGAAGGCATATGACCACTTTTTTGTAGTATAAAAATGGCGTTCACTTTCACAAAGTTTCATGCAAACAATACATATAAATTTGTAATATATATATACTAGTATGCCCCACCCACCATAATAGGGTGTCAGATAACTGCGTCTTTTAGGAAGGATCATGGTCAAACCATACAATCGGAAACCAATTTTCTATAAATTGCCATTAATTAAGGGTCACCCCTTTACCAATATGAACTACACTATGAAGTTTACAGTTCTAAGGCCAAACCGTTCCGGAGTAGTCGAAAACCAATTTTCTGTTAATAGCTTGTTCGTTCTGCGAACACCAAAATAAATAGAGGTCATCTACTTATCAAACCAAATCATCTTGCAAAGATTGAGGTTCCTGGAGTAAATCTTCCCAAATTATACAATGTATATAGTTTCTAAAAATAGACATGTAACCTTGACTTTTGACTTATTAGCTACAAAATGAACGGCGATCATCTACTTCATTAACATAGACACTATGTAAAGTTTAAAGACCGTCCATTTGCGGTATTCCGTTATTGTATTGGAAAAATCATTATGATCTACTGACCGACCAACCAAGTTATATCATTTTTTATATAGATTTGTTATTGCTATTGCAGAATCCTCATTTTTTCAAACTGACCAAATATGGTTGATTAGTAACCATATTCTTAATTTACTTTAGTTTTTGATATAATTAGAAAACAGTTCAGTTGAAATTTACATTTATTTGATTATATAAAACAGCGTGAAATCAATTTCAATACTTTGTAATGTTAAGAAATTGTTTACCTGAGTCTAACCCAGTACTATTATCAGGCAATGTCCACTCCTTTGGATTACTTTTGGGGTTTATGGCCCAGTAACATCCCTTGCTGCTGATGTAACTCAGATCAAACCTAATCTTGCGGAACCATTTCTGGTACAGGGCATGTCTGATGGAGCTCTAAATTAAACAGCATAATATATGCTTATATGGAATATAGAATATTATATAGTAGAGTACATGTGTGCTTGTTTATAATTGAACTGGCAAAATATTGCATGAACATTACAGAAGAGCTAATAGCATCATATATTTTTGTTGAGTTTAATAAAATTAATAATAAAATCAGCATTCTTGAATGCAAGATTCTTTTTACCGCATAACTCGGGTAAATGTTTGTATTCAGGTCTTCTCTTTAAAAAAGAACAAGACACTGGAGTAAATCGGAACGCAAAAGTGATATCACAACTAAACCTTGCACTGATCCTTCCCAGCAAGTTTCACTGAAATCCAACAGATGGTTCAAGAGATGCTGGACAAGATTTTTAGTTCTGGAAATGCAGTCACGACTCAGTCAAAAATCATTGAAGCAGAACCCAAAACAAAAATGCAAGATTTATAATTCTAAAAATACAAACTTTACTGCTGTAACTCAGTCCAAAATCATTGAACTAGAACGCAAAAGGGATATGCACCACTAGACCTCACAATGACTCTTCCCAGCAAGTTTCTGTTAAATCTGACCAGATGTTGACTACCAGTTATCAAATGATACAGGTGCTACAGTGTTTAGCAAATCCTTCAAGAGAGATACTTTAGCAAATATGAAATCAAGGAAGGAACTGACCATTTGCTTTGTCATGGTAGATAAAAAAATCAAAGGGTCACAACTTCTAAAAATCAATGAAGGGAATATTGCGACGAGTATCTAGTAGACTTTAGAATGACACTTCCTACCAAGTTTCATCTTTATATGAATGATAGTTTGTGAGAAACACAGAGTAAGCAAATGGACGGAATGTACAAAACAAAAACTAAAGCTCCTATATGACTGCCTAATTATTAACAGTAATTACAAACTTTATTTGCAAAATAACATTCCCCTCATTCAAAGCTGAATTTCAATCATAATGTTTCAAAGACCAAGATATAAATAACTCACTTCTAATCGAGACTCCCATATTTGTAACAGAGTTTTTTGTGCATGTGTTTTTTATGATATTCTGTTTTAAATGACAATTTTTTCTTACTCTCCAGCTGTTGATGGCCATTCTCTCCATGTATCTGAAGAAAGGGTACTTGTTTCTGCAATATATCAAAAATAATTATTGAAACATATGATTTATATTGTTTATTAAAGTAAAAACCACTTTGCACCCATCTTCTTTTTTTTTTATACCAAGTATATATTGTAGTACTTGCAGGATTAAGCCTTAACATTGTCAACTCAAGTAATAGTGGTTGCTTAAATAGTACATTGGGAGTTCACTGGATCAAATTCTACAATCACATTTGGATAATTACACCACTACTGACTTGTTTGTAAACACAGCAAACAAAGTAAAACACACGTTATATCATTGACATGAACTTTATCTATGCGAAAATTGCTGAGCAAAACAAAACCATGACTTCTCCTTACTTACTGAAGATATGTGTATATCTGTTGAACCTGAAGTAGTCCATCTGGGCTTCCATCAATGGCTTGAGCAACTAGCTCCACAAGCTTGGTCGGAGGTTTTATCAATCTAGTCCCTGTAATAAATTTATGTTTAAATGTTTATAATCTATGAATATCAGTTCCTTACCTTTTTTTGCATGATGAATTAGGATCATGAACACAAAAAGTGGAATGTGAACATGCTTATCAATAAAATGTTAGTCCTAATGATGAGCAATTAGTTTCATTTCACAATCAATCATTGGCTGTCATTGGTTGGTATCAACCAAACAAATTGACAATCATTGATAATAATCTGTAATAGTCTGAAATATAGCTTGTAATAATTTAAAAAGTAACCACATAAATACCTGAACAACATTTAACATTTATAGACAAAGAAACACAATTTATAACTTAAAGGCTCATTTAATTTCCGAAACGGTCGTTTTTAGTTTTAATTTAAGTCAGTTTTACTCTTATGATAGAATACATGTGTATTTGATCACTGAGAGAATTTGAAAACGAAAAAATAAATATAAAGCACATTATAAGTACATAATTAAGAGCGGGTTTTGTTTAATTAATTAATGTTCATCTCTTTCCAATAAACACCTTTACAGCAGAAAACGGGGAGTTACAAAGCTTGTTCGGAAACGTGTTGGTCGGTAATATATGACCAATTTACTTTAGAGAGAAACATAGTATGGGGAACTGTAGGAAATGTGTTAAAAATTAAATAACCGCTTGCAGTTAGGTAGTTTTTAAAAACATACCCTTTATTCCACTCAGTGTATTAATGAACTGGAACCCACAAGCTAATTTATTTCACGTAACTGATGAATCGTTAAACTCTTATAATTAAATTAAAAATAAAATTACTTTTTTAATAACTGTACTAAACAAAACACCCTTGGTAGCCTCTCAGTATTTTCTGCGTTAAATGGATTTGTGACGTAATAGCGAGTGCGATAGTATCATACGTATATGCAAGGGAAAATCCTGAGTCACAGTTACTAATAATTATTCTGGATTGATAATCAACCAAGCTAAGTGAAAAAGGGTTGTATTTATATGTGTCTGTTTTATAAACTGGACACAATTTTGAAATAAGATTTTGAAGATATTCAGGAAGTATTTGCAGTGCTCATTAAGGAATAAAACAAATTAGGAATAGGAACAAATACCCAGTGGTAACTGTTTTGTGTTATCGTAAGAGTCATCCATGTTATGATAGACAACATAACAGTTGGTGTTGCCATAGTTGCGCCTTCTTTTTTTCCTGGTTGGTGGGTACGCGGAGTCAATATGCACTTCTTCTATCCTAACAGATGGTCGAGGTACATGATCTTCATCTGGAAGCACGTAAAACTGAGTATCTGGGTAAGTAGTGATTGCATATATGTCGGCCCTGGTGTGAATGTCTTGCTCTTCTTCCTGGTATAATTATAGATCTACATAAAGTCATTTTAGCTCCAATAACATGTCAAATTCTTTTTTTACAATTTTATTCATAGTATATCAATGCTCCATTATTTGGGGGTATTTACGCACTGAAATTTCTGGATAAAAGCATTCAAATTTAAAATAAGGGGTAAAATAAGCATATAAGGATAATGATAATTTCAGTGTAAATTGGTTTATTTTAAATAACATTTGATTGGAATGTTCATTTTTACCTTTAACATTTTGAAAATAAAGACTGGTTGATTGAATATTTAAAGTCGTTTTCATGCCATCCAGGGCTAAGACCATAATAAATTAATTGCTAAATAATCATCCCCACCCGCCTTGTTATGTTCATGCTGCCCCGACCCTTTTTGTTTTCATAAAAAAAAACAAAAAAAAACATCAAAATTTTAAAAATAAAAAATAAAACCCTGCTGCCCTCCTCGGTTTTAAGAAAAATTTGGATGAATAATCTAGCAATTAATTTATAATGGCCTAACAGACAAATATTTTTTTCTGGGATCCTGAAAAGAGCTCACCCCATCTCCACAAATAACTGATAACTTTCCCACTTGAATCAGCGTTGAGAGACCAATGATATTGAGACACAATTTTGTATATCAATCATCACGGAGACTTTGCCGAGCAGGGATTCGAACTCACGACACCTAGATTGATAGTCAGACGCGTAACCGTCTGAGCTAATCGGGCCCGGCCGATTTTGAAAATAAGCATTGCATACTAATTTAAGGAGTAGAGTGCTGGAGAATTAGTATATTGAAGGATATTGAATTGCTCTATGCCCACAATATTATATAAATACTTCACATACTGAAATTCAACTTCTATCTTGGGAAAACATTGATATGTTATTTGAATTTGGAACAACGAAGGAATTTGTAAAACAAAATACCAGCTATCATTGATGGAAATTGCTGAAACAATTGACCTGACGAGAGATCGACTATCACTCCAACCCAGGCCACGTGGCGTTGTTTGTCCATGTAAATACAATGTAGTGTTTACTTAGACATTGTTTCATGTCTGAAGAAAATGGCAGAGTAGAATGAAACCAATATGGATTGCTGATTTGATCATCAACTTGTCTGATTGACAGTCCGCATCATGTCAATTCACAGGGTAAGCGTATGGTTACAGATTTAGTGATTAACCGTTTACACATTTATTAACCAATAAAGAATTAGTCAACTTGCCGTTGGTACAAATGTCAATAATGAAATGAAAAAAACCTGGTTTGGAAACACTTCCCCAAGCAATGTAACACAGTGAAATATAACCGGTGTATCGAGTCTCAACATGCAAGAATGGACATGCGTTTCAGCCATTTAAAATACAAACATCCACCAGTCTGAAATCTGGGCTGATGCCTTTCAACCATTTGAAAAAGAAACATCCACTGGCCTTCAATCTTGGCAGATGCCTAGTGATCATAATTATTAGCACAGCGAAACATACTGACCAGAACAAATTTGTATAAACAATTGATCCATTTTTAGCTGTGTTACTTCTAGTGTTCAGTAGCGCATTTATTGTTTATATTGTCATTTAATACCAGTAGTTTACAGAAAGTTACAAGTATTACTTGTCTCTCAAAGTTAATGTCATGGATTGGAATCTTTAGTTGTCCAAAGACTATCAGAGGTTTGCCTGTTACTTACAGAAAGACTGTGGTTAAACTACTCATATTTATCCAAAAGGTCTCTCTCTCAATCAAAACAGATGATGAGTCATAAATGAATCATGTTATTATGATGAAAATAAAAATTGTTTGCCTTGTTCCTACCTACTCACTCAAATGTAGCTTACCGGTAACTCAAATGTTTTTTATTACCTTTCAAAGCGTATTACGGTATAATTTTTTTTATGATTTCTATAAATTTTTTGTTTAAATTTTTATGACTGCAAAATCAAAATCTGGCAAAACTAAATAAAATTAGCTACCTGTCTACCCACACAGCAAACATTTTATATTTTTTTCACACTAAAACTATTTATACAAAAGTGACTGCCAACATACCTGAGTCAGAAGATTTTCTTTTCTCACCAGTAACTTTGCTTTGATACTGTTTTTTCTTTTCTCTATCACATCTAGCGCCTCCACAACTGATGTTGATGGTAATGCTGCAGAGCCTGATAAAACAGTTATGCTGCATTTTTATTTAACCATTCGATTGCCATAGTTTCACAATATTCATTCAATCACTTGATATTATATACTGAAGTTTTAATAACCCGTTTCAAAAACAAGACACTACAACTGAAGGTGATTAATGACAGCTCAGTGACTTAATTAAAATCTATATCTCTCGTTTGCTGCACAATTTGCACATTTTTTTTTATATATAGCTTAATTTGACAGCTGATTAAGAAAGATAAAGTGTAAAAAATAGTACAAATATAATGCCTGATGAAATAAAGCAAAGTTCTGGTTCAAGTGTACATATCAATAGTAAGTACAAGCCAATGTAAGTGAAACTGTTTTGGATAGCCAATTTATTTCAGATATGACTGACACAGAGCTCTCCACTTGAGATACAGTCACAAGGTTGAAATTCAATTTTGTTAATAACAATTTTATCTGAATATTAGGTTGTAACAAAGATTGCATATTTTGTCATTCTAAAAATTACAGAGAAGAGTCCATTTATAATATAAATGATTAATATTCAATGATTAATCAGTTTGACATTTCGTGTTGGCCCCAGATAAATTGAATTTGTGGCAAAGGAATTAGGTAAATACCCCTTAGTAATAACATCTGAAAATAGGAGGTACTTTACTCCTTCAAAATATATCTAACAATTTCAAAGTTTTTATAGATCTACTAAAGTATTCTGAAAATATGATTTTGAACATGAAAAGAGCATAGACCTAAAAGAAATAAAAAATAATTTATCTTTAAAATTTGAATATAAACATGCAATTTGGTTTATCAAAGATTACTGAACTTAAGTGAAACAAATGCTTCCCAGTGCACTGATGTCAATGTAGCAAAGATGACTAGTTCCTTAAAAAAATTGGGGGGAATACCTTTTTAATATTAGTGGTGAATTTACTCTTGTCCAAAAATTACCTGGGGCTCTAATGAAATTAGTTTTAATTCTTTGATATTTTGTGATGGCCAATGATGTTAACAACTTTAAAAACAGATTTAAGTACAGATTGAAAAAATAGATTGTCAAGTTCAGATTTGAAGATGCACTTTCTATGGGGTGCCGCTTTACTATTTAACCTCAATAAGTGATATCACTCATTGAAATAAGTGAAATCACTCATTCGAATAAGTGATATTTCTCAATTGAAACAAATTGAGGTTAAATACCTATTCGAAACGAATGAGTGATATCACTTATTCAAATGAGTGATATCAATTTTGACAATGACTTCTCCAAATAATGTTAATATATTTGATAAAATATTGAAGTAGATGTATAACGAGAATAAAATGGAAATATCAAATTTATTGTGTAAAAAAATATTATGTTATAAAATAAATATTATTGTGAATGTAGAATATATATTGGCTTATTCTTTAATCAATTTATAAGACCATTTATTTGGGCGGTTGAGGGTCATATATTCACTGCTGAATCATTTAAGCAGGGATCAATCTGTTTTTTCTTGCTTGATAAATCGAATAAGTGATATCACTGATTCATTTCAAATAGCTGATATCACTCATTCAAATAAGTGATATCACCTATTCAAATGAGTGATATCACTTATTAAGGTTAAATAGTAAACGTCACCCCTTTCAACATGAAGAGGAATCAAATATAAATCACCGATCTTATCAAATGGTTTCTAAATACCAAAAAACGTGTTATATTCTCCCTCGAGTTCACTGTCAATCTCATCTTCAATCGAATTCCAAAGTTCCCTTCGCTTCAACTTCTTTCTTTTATTTATCGACTTGCTACCATGTGCTTTTCTGGGTCTTCCACCTTTTGTACCAATCGTCTGTTTTAACTCAATTGCCCGACTACTATAATTATTGTTCGCATTTAAAATATCTATATAATTAATAGTCCGTTTGCAGTGTGTGTCACTTTTCTTAATTGCAGTATTGTCCTCATAAAATGATCTGCTTTGATTTTCAATGAAAATGTCTCCAACACCAATTTGTTTCGATCTCATTTTTACCGACTGCTCATTTGAAAATTGAAGCGGTGATGCCGATTCTTCTCTTACCAGAATGTTTATGAATTGTTCTTGCATATTTGATTTATATGTTGTGGTTTGATTTTCCATTTTACTGTACTTAATATCGTTATAATGTGAGATTTAACACATAAAAACATTCAACAGAATATTCTATTTCTTTGTTCTAATCCATTCGTCTGCTGACATCAAATCGCGCGTGCTCAATTCTAAAACGAGGCTATTC
This sequence comes from Panopea generosa, assembly GCA_029582155.1. Classification (NCBI taxonomy): domain Eukaryota; kingdom Metazoa; phylum Mollusca; class Bivalvia; order Adapedonta; family Hiatellidae; genus Panopea; species Panopea generosa. Next base: position 53,049,031 of record CM055902.1, read on the forward strand.
TGGTACCCTGACCCACTTCAATTAAATTAGACTATTTGCTCTAAGGTCGGGTACCAGAATTAAAAATGTGGTTAAGTTTATAATGCGGGGACGTTTTTTAATTTGCTGCAATAAGAAGTGAGTTGAGTTTGTGCCACTTTAAGGGTATTTAGGTATGAGTTGGCTCTAGGTCCAAGGAGTTATGTAACATCTGTAGTTTATATCTAAATCTATGTTAACATATGTGTATAAAGTGTCATTCCATTCCCATGAACGGTACTTGAGAAAACGCTGTCAGCATACATTGTTTTTAATTCAACAAGGGACGTATGGAAATCAAGAGAGAGATATGGATCGCATGAAGGGCATATTGGGACAAATTAGTAAACATATATCTGAAGATTTATTCCATTCCCATCCCTAGAAATTGATTTAAATGAAAATTTTTGACGGACAGACGGACAGTCTAGAAGTTGAGTAATAAGTAAAATAGGCAACATTTCTAATACAGGGTGGTGAACCCACGTGTCTTTTTGCTATCGACCACAGCTATTTTTTTCTAAAGTTGGTCACGTTTCAGGAAGCCTTTTTAATATCAAACGAATTTTGATCAAACAAGATACTGGAGTATCGCAATCAGTACATAGGTCCCTTACCGGTCTACAGGTAGGATACTGTTAATTCTTTTACCAAGTATGTTGCCAAAGCAACAACACACTTTGTCTAACTGAAAAGAATAATTGAATAATGAACATTATGTCCTTATTGTCCTCTATTCAAATACTAAGTATCGCAACAATAGCGTGGATAAATGTTGTGTTACCACAGGATCTAGGTTGTAGCTGTTAAAATGAACGACTGAAAAAAACAACAATGTCCGGACTGTTGACACTTACAGTCCCTTCCGGTGAAACAAAGCCCAAACGAGTGCTATCGGTGGCCTATTCCCAAACACTTCAATCAAGCGTTAATTTGATAAGAAATCAAACGATTATGGTATTACCCACATCTATTCCAGATCCAGAGATTATTATATGTCGTAACGTTGATCTTAGAGTAAACAATTTGATAGATCTAGATGCCTGTCAATGTGGTGGATTCAACATTGACCTATTAGCATAGGAGAATATACACCCAAAACACATTAACATGTTATATATTTTAAGAAAAAAACAATGGTGTACGATACCAAAACGACAAGTGAATTCACCCCCTTGCAATATTGAAGACGGAATTTCTGATCAAAGTATACATTAAAAACTCGTGTACATTTTTAAATAAAAACATGTTAATTTAAAATCGAGTACATGGTTATGATTCGATGCCCTATTAGATTTTGATTTTTAACACTTGTGATATTTCATATTTTAATTACATTAAAGCTAATTGTGTCCTCACTGTGACTATTATGGGCATATGTGTGACATTGGGAATGACGATGGTAATTCTATTTATCGTCGCCACCGGTTTCCCATATGGGCGACGTATCCAGAAGAATATTAGTCGGTTTAGATTTTTGGAGGATAGTGCAGATGTACAGAAGACTCTTTTGATGGAAACATGCCTTTACATACGAAGTCAATGTCGTTCCAATAGTCGCTTATTTTTTTCTTTTCTTTTTGGGGCAGCTGTTTGACGTCACTATTGGATTTCAGTTTCTTTCCATAAATTACTGTGAAATACATCTGATTAAATGTCGTAGTTAATTTATACTTTTAGTGAGCGTATGGACATTGTCTTATAGACAGTACAGTTACACTACAAATTCAGAAAATTTGAATAACAATAATGTTTGCAGCACATGTTCAGTATATGGCAAATGACTACTTTAATGATTGGCATAAACAAAAAAAGCCTGGTCGGAGAATCGGCACAATGATTACAGCTTATGTTCGTCAGCCAGCAAATGGTAGCTTATAAAATGGATAATGGTTGTTCCAGTAAGATGCCTTTAATTTTTCAAAAATAGCACTGCTAACCTTCTATCTATATACAAACGATGATTAGAATATGTGAGTTTATTACGTTATCAAATTAGGTCATTGCTTATTTATCAGTTAAAATGTCTTTAAAAGCGATGAACAGATAAGATATTTTTGTTTTATTACAAAGAGTTAAAGTTCACAAAATCAGGAAAAGCCTGAGTAAATTGAAATGTCTATTGTAACGTCTGTTTTGTGAAATGAGTATATTTATCCATCTCTTCATGTACTTCACCATTATGCTACGGTTACGAAAAAAGGAATGGCTGGTTTAAAAATCTGTTTCCATGTAAGAAATAATTATTTAAAAAATAAGTAAGATAAAGGCATATAGACTCTTACCAAGTATGCTCATTCAAGTAACACACGGCAATTTGAAAATATTCAAGTTGAACATTTTATTTTGAAGCCGTTTCTCTACATGGTGAAAATTTGAAATAAAAGTACTCCCAGTTTTTCTTATATTTTTCAAAACTACTGTGACGACACTGGACTTCCTAAATAGTAGTCTTTGTTTGAAATAAAAACGTTCTTTAGAGGTCAATTTGGTTAAACGTAAATATGTTAAGACTGATTTAATGTGCGAACATGAGTAAAATTTATCAAAATTGCCGTGTGTCCCTATAATGACACATATAAGGATCCTGTGAAACCGTAACTCTGATTCGTTGCGTGAGAACCCGCCATTCACATTGGATAATCTCTAGCGGAATCATGCTCGAGACGAACACGTAGTCAAGTGGCAAAGAATCGGACCCAGAATCGAGGAGTCCTGAGTTTTATCCTAAGCATGGTCACGTGTGGTGCGAGGGACTTTATCCACTGTGACAGATGCAGGCTCTATCAATAAATACATCAAGCGAGATTTTGTATAACTGATCCGAGAGATTATGTTAAATGGCGTACCTTGAGCTTTCAGTATTTATAGTATAGCCATAGTACTAGGGCAGTATACGTGTCACGTGTTAGCACCAGTATACATACAGAGTATGTACAACTGTCTTTCGGAGACTTAACTGGGTGACGTGTTCAGGAGATAGTTTTCATTTTTTTTCAATTCTGTGTTTAAAGTAAGTTAGTAGGATATGATTTATGGTTAGAAATAGAAACTTGACGCCGTGAAATATAACTGTTAGAAATGACAGCTATCAACGCGATATTATAAAGAGCAGGATTTTTTTTTCATAATTGAAATTGGGTGTAAAAAAGTTAAACAATTCGATAGATACGAAGTGTATGTATGATATTATATAAGTATGATGCGAAGGTGAGAGTAAATAGTTCATTCGGCAATTCCATGGTGTATGTCATGGTCAGCCACAGATTCCGGTTTTGGGCTGCGTTTCACAAAAATACTTACGCCAAAAATCGTCGTAAACGTAAACAAACAATTGTTCATAATATTTTTAATTTCCATCCAAATGAAGCCAAGTTGGCTCAAATCATGAAGAAAGTTACATATTTTCTGAAAATATAATCATTTTAAATGTTGAACAAAATTTAAAAACACTACGGAAAAATTGTCAAATTGACTTACGTCGATTTTAATCGTAAGTTATTTTGTGAAACGCAGCCCTGGTAATTAAAGTATCAATATGACCTTTAAGTAGTGTTGCTTTTGTCACTTGATGTGTGGTGTAATGTCAACCCCGTTACTCAGCTGGAAGGTATCTATTCATCTTGCACCCCGCAATTAAAGGGGCGTCATCTATAAGTCCGATATCTTTTGGATAATTATCATTTATTTAGCACGTTCCGAAACTATCCGGAATTGGTTTCACAAAAGTCAATGACGAATACAATTGTTTATACAATTGTTTATAGACGCCCTTTTAAAACAATTATTTCTAGAAAGTAGCACATTTTATTGTAGAAAATCGCATCGATTTCTTCAAGTTACATGGGTTTCCTTCAGACTAGGTACAGATGGATCATCTCGTGGACATAAACTGTATAGGCGAGGCCTCGTTAAGTCACTCAATGGCCAGTATCGGGTAATGCTGAGTCTCTCATAAATGAGATATGGCATGTGACCTTTTCCAGTCTTTTTATCTTAAGGTTAATGTTCATAAACATTGTGAAGGACCAGTAGTAGAAATTGATTTCCAGTATTTGTCTTTGAAAAAGTATTATATATAATATCACACTCTAAAATGAGATGTCATTTGAGAAGTTTACAGACACGACTGACTTGAAACGTTCAAACGCAGGCGGTAAAGCAATCGGTGTTTCTTATATAGTCTTAATTTTGACATGGAAATGAGCGGAATAAACAATCTCTAACACTGCAATTGCAAAAGCAGTAAGCAAATTCAAGACTATATGAATTGCATTATAATAAAATGGATGAGGTTAAACACGATTTTCGACACATTACTGGTTGTATATCAGTACGTGGTGATCGATTTTATTTTATTGGTGGAGAAAGACCTCAGATACATATACATACATCTTGGTAGAACAGCTATTCTTTCGCAAGTAATTGGAAACTCTCCTACATAAAGTGTTTGGATCGATCTGGGCTCGAACCCACGGCCTCAACGTTGAAAGGTACGTGATTATGAGACGGCGTCTGCGGCATTATAATATAATAAAATGAAATTTAATGCGAACGTATGCAGGTAATGTAACGAGAGAAAATAATCTCGGAAGTTGTGTTTTTCTGTCACCATTCACATTGCTATTGCATTCTTTAGTTTTATTATTTAGATCTTCACCACTGCGCTTTCCTTTTTTAGGATGCTGTGTTACTGATTGTCACGGTATGCGGAATGCACAGCTTTCACCTGGAAGACGACAAATGTCGGCCCTCTTACACGTATTCATGTACCAACATAACTAGCTGTCTTGTCGGCTGCTACGGTTATGCATCAATGCCTACGCTCTTAGAACCAAACTTAACATGCGGTGATGTTTACGCACACCTAACGTATAATAAAATACAAATAAATCCCGAAGATGCGGTTACCATTCTGGTTACGCCGTCTTCTACCGATGTCCACCTGAAATTATTACACAGTTTGACTCCGTTGCTTTTGCTGGAAGTGAGAATTTAACTTACCATATTGATCTTCAGTACAACAATCTATCTACGTTACCGTTGGCATTTGGACAACTGCAAAACCTTTCGGATCTTGACCTTCGACACAATCCAATGCAGTCAATGGATACTCATAATATGGCATCAATCGGTCAAAGTCTTCAAAAGTTGTCTCTAACTTTAGATTATTTCCGAAAATGACCAAAGGAGATTCATTTTTTACTTTCGCTTGTATCATTAACTCTCCAGGACATTATGTTTACAGATTTGGATCCTGATGCGTTTATAGGTTTTCAGTCGCTGACATCACTGACAATAGAGCACTCAAAACTTCAGCAGGTACCAGAAGCAATTTGCTATTTGAAGGTGTTCGAAGAACTCTACTTTACTCACAATCATAATCTTTCAACAAACCAGTCATTATTCAAACCGTCTTCGACACCTTTCCCGTCGGTTTATTATCTTAATCTAATCTATAATGATCTACAGGACTTCCCTGACGTTTATAATTTGTTTCCTTTCTTAAAATATCTTTACCTAAGTCACAACCGGCTAATTGGAATTCCTCGCGCATTTAAAACACTGGCATCACTAGAAGTGGTTGGATTACGCGAAAACAATATCAAGTTTATAGACGACCTCGATCTTGCTGGTTTAGCTAATCTTCAAAAACTGTTCTAATCCGGAAATCCTTTAACTAACATTTCATCAAGGGCTTTCGATGGTACATTGGCGCTGACGTTCCTTGACCTGAAATCAACTCAGCTCAGTGTCATTCCACAGGCTGTCATAGTTTTATCTAATCTAATGTACTTAGATATACGTTTTGTCAGAAGTTTAAATTGTACATGCGATAAGAAATACCTTAAACCATAGAACATTACATCAATGAGCAGACTTAATACAGACAAATGTGAGGGAACTCTCGGTAGTATAAGACATTATATTATGCATGCCTTACAACAATCTCAGTGACAGTTTTGTTTTTCAATTGATCTGTTAACTATATACATACATGTGTATACCAACGGATCAATCAGCTTCTTGTTTTAAAGTTATCTACGTATGAATTATTCAACGAAATACAAACTAAAAGAAAACACTCTTCCTTATTTCAAATATAAATTTCATCGACCGTTACTCTGTCAAGGGGTTTATGGATAATTTTACTCTGTCAATGGATTTTGGGGGAAATTTTACTCTGTCAAGGGATTTAGGTGAAAGTTTACTCTATCAATGGCTTTAGATGAAATGTTGATTTAGGTGAACTTTTATTCTGTCAAGGGATTTAGATGAAATCTTACACTGTCTTCGATGGATTTAGGTGAAATTTTACCTTGTCAAGGGATTTTGGGGAAATTTATTCTGTCATGGGATTTATATGAAATTTTACAATGTCAATGGATTTATGAGAAATTCTACCATGTCAACGTATTTAGCTGAACATTTACTCTGTCAATGGATTTAGGTGAACTTTTATTCTGTCTATAGATTAAGGTGAAAGCTTACTCTGTCAAGGGATTTAGGTGAAAGCTTACTTTGTCAAGGGTTTAAGATGAACTTTGATTTTGTCAAGGGATTTAGGTGACATTTTACTCTGTCAATGGATTTTGGTGAACATTTTGGTGTCCTCTCATCCTTTTTCTTTGTAATGTTCACAAGTCACAAAGCACCATATTACGTCATGGAAGGTCAATGAAAAACGACCTATCTGTCAATCAGTCATTTATAACAATGACTAATAAGACGTATAATACATTGTATTAAATTTTTTCAGTTAATCTAAATTGGCCAGTCGTGGGAGAGATTAGGTTAAATGAAACCGCTATACTGTCGTCATTCACGTGTACCATGAATATACACATGTAGGTTTTTTATGTAATAACGCCGCTCACGCCTGAGGTTGTGGGTTCGATCCCGGCTCAGCTCGACCCGATGCCTCTTATAAAACAACACCAAGTACTGGTTCTATCCAGGAAGCGAACTCGAGAGCGGTTCATATATTAAGCTCTTAGCTTTCATCGCAATCGAGCTAAACAAAATAAGTATGAATTAATAATGGCGTTGTTTTGATCTAACGTTATGCGGATGGTCTGTTAAGCGAACTAACTTTGAATGTTTCATCCGGACTATATTACTTTCAATTGTACTTATTTCGTGTCTTTCTGTTGCACATTTTCTAAAATCATTGTGTAAAGAAATTGCATAATAACACTCTATTCGAGTAAATACCGCGTCTCATTTATCTATCTTTCTTTCTATCTGTCTGTCTGCCTGCCTGCCTGCCTGCCTGCCTGCCTGCCTGCCTGTCTGTCTGCCTGCCTGCCTGCCTGCCTGCCTGCCTAAATAACTGGAATTATAATGTAATGAAAAATGTGCACATACTATCGTAATAAAGCACGAGATATAATAATACGTATAATATAAGCACAATAAATACGAAAAGACAGTCCCGACTTTCCTTATCAAGCGATACATTTTGAAACAAAGTAAGTTTCTATTAAGTTCGGCATCACTTGTGTTTGTATGCGACATAATAGACACGTGGCAGCTGATGTACTTGTAAGAATCCAGTCTGGCCGGGGATACTTTTACTAACACCGTCTAGTATCATGATATGATGACAGGGGAAGAGTGAGGTTGGGTGCACCCGTTAAACAGGTTTAAGTTCCCCCAGTGGCGTCTGTTGTTACTGACCGTTCCAAGACCACTGAACCCTGATGTCACCCTTATCATGTATTGTACTTATTATAAGTATTTGTTATATTGGTTATGTTCGTGCTGCTTTGATGACTGTGTTTTTTTAATGATATGTCGCTGCTGTTTATATTTTGTATTGTTTTTCTAAATGGAGTTTAACGTCTTTTTCAACACAATTCATGTTATATATGGCATATCCAAATTTATTGGTGGAGGATGACCTCAGAATAAATCTAAGTAGAGTCACTGTCCTTCCGCAAGTACAGTAAAACATGTGTAAGCGATCACCCCTATTAAGCAGCCACCTGTCTTAAACTGCCATATTTTCTATTTCCCATTGTGTGATTTTAGAGTAAATTGACCTGTATTAAGCAACAACCTGTCTTAAAAGGCCACGTTTGCTTTTTCCTTTGACTGCCTGCTTAAGACAGGTTTGACTGTAACTGGCAAATTGTCTCACATAAAGATTTTAGAGCGAGCGGGACTCGAACCTACGACTCCGTGCGAACTGATTAATTCCTTCCATAATGTCTGCATTTCCTTCTTTACTCAAATCGATCATGGTCGTACGTCTTTTTCAGGTCTTTTTTTTTTATATCTAGTACTGTTCTTACCTTTCGGCAGTTTTGATAATTGTCTCCTTCCCACCCGACTTAATCCTATCTGTCATACTCATTTGTTTGTTGTTACTGCATGCATTTTGCTTTTACTGATATCTTACAGAAGACAATCATAGTAATAGGAAATGGCCGAGAAACAATGTAACGTAGGCTGAAATGGACGAATACAACGTAACGTAGGCGGAAATGGACGAATACAACTTAACGTAGGCGGAAATGGACGAATACATCGTAACGTAGGTGGAAATGGACGAAATACAACGTAACGTAGGCGGAAATGGACGAATACAACGTAACGTAGGCAGAAATGGACGAATACAACGTAACGTAGGAGGAAATGGACGAATACATCGTAACTTAGGTGGAAATGGACGAAATACAACGTAACGTAGGCGGAAATTGACGAATACAACGTAACGTAGGCGGAAATGGACGAATACAACGTAACGTAGGAGGAACTGGACGAATACATCGTAACCAATCTGGTCACCTTGTCACATGATTAAATAAAATGGCGGCCCCCTTATGCCACCTGTTAATATACATGTAGGTTGAAAATATAAACGTTTGTTAATCAAGACTGATATTTTAAATTTTCCTATAAATATGACCGATGTCAAGTGTATAAATAAAAAAATCGATATAACAACGCCATACATAATCAACTTAATGACGGATACATTATTTGTTACTTTCACGCGAATGAACACAGACTTGTAACACAGGCGATTCGCGTTGGTGTATTCTAGAGCTATACACGAGGTGTATTCTACGGAGGATACGGAAATACCCGATGTTTCACGATTGACATCGTAACGTGTCCGAGATATCACGTAACGTAGGTAGAAATGAACGAAATATAACGTAACGTATACGGAAATAGACAAAATACAACGTAACGTAGGCGGAAATGGACGAAATACAACGTAACGTAGGATTAAATCTCGAGCGTTGTTTGAATATTTGTGTAAGCTTACAGACAGAACGCTTGTGTTGTTGATGATGATGACAATACTCTTAATAATGAGAATACAAGTAACTGACAGACCCTAGGTGGTTAAAACTTCCTTAAATGTTAATCTATTCATGTTCTATGGATTTCTATAGTTTGGTAAGGGGATATCAGAAGTTTGAATATGCATGTACTTTTTTGGACCTGAACGTTTTTTTCAACACTTTGTTTTTACAGATTTACCTTGACCTTTGGATACAAGATGAATGCCAGGATTTTTTAAGTAGGATAAGATAAGCTCATTGGTAAAAAGTTTTTAAAAATCAAGCATTGCAATGTTGAGATTAAACAGGTATCCTTTTCTCAAAATACGAACTGACTTTGTGTCGTTGTGATGGCTGTGTCCTATTTAATGCTACAACTATTATCCTATTTTTTATATCTTTTACTTTTATATGTGCTTGTTTATCAAATGTTTACTAAAGTGTATAACCAACAGTTCACGTAGCGTTCAAGGATACAGCCACAGAAGCCGTAAAAATGCATTTAATACAATATGTGCGGATTTTATAACATTAAGCGATTTCTTGACTATATTATCAAATGGTATGTGGACGTCATTATTTTATGTCGAGAAAAAACTCTTTATAACAATTGTATTATGCGGGTTAATTATTGTATATCCTCGTATTTAAAATTTATAATAGAACTATGCTACTTCCAATAATACTAGTAGTAACGAAGTTAAGTGTCTTCACACGTACTGAGGTATTCTAATTTCACACTTGCATTTTGTGAAAGTGTCATTTAATAAACAGTTTTAAGTAATGGTTTATTTCGTCATCTGGCGATTTATGAAATTCAACGAGGTGTTCCGAATGGTAGAGTGCCTGTCTTGCATAAGGAGGGGTTTGATATCCGCTTGGTCATACCAAAGACTTAAAAATGGTACTTGAAACTTCCTCTCTTAATGTTCTGTATTTTTCAAGTAACGATATTTCTATGACTCGTCGGCCTGTCGTCTAATTAATGTGACTGAGTGGGTGTCATGCCATGTGTCGGCGGCATGCTATTCCAGTGTGGCATCACCCAGAATACTTTCTCGAGCAGACACCGTCGTGATATCACTGCTGAAAGGTCGCTGAACGTATTACTATATTGATGCAGACAACACCTCTTTTAATGTTGAAACATAAATTGTTGAAGTGTTATCTCCCTTATATTACATTATATGGCTTCGATAGCATTATTATAACTAGTAAATGTCTATCTTCTCTAAATATGCCTTGAACAGTTTTACATAGCTTTACTTTATATTTCCATTTTAGTGAACTAATTATTATTTCAATGACCCTTTATTGTTATTGCTGATTTCCGTGCCGCATTGTGTACCGGTCGTTAAAGGTCACCCCATGTTTCAACTCGGCTTTGCAAATATTTATTGTCCTGTGGAACATGAACTCTTTCAGTGTTATTCAATTAAAAAATACCCCTTAAGCCAGAGTGCGTGAGGCGTCTGGCAAATTGTATATATCCGGGGTCCGGTTTCACTAAAAAATCTCAAACTGAGATTTTGCTCAACTAAAAAATCTCAATTCCTCAACATGGTAACTTAAACTTGTTACACGTTAAATGACCACTCAGATATGAAGTTGAAACAAATATTAACTCATTGGTAAATGGTAACATGTCAAATAATCAATGTGAATAAAGGATAACATGTCAAATAATCAATGTGAATAAAGGATAACATGTAAAATGATCAATGTGAATAAAGGATTACATGTAAAATAATCAATGTGAATAAAGGATAACATGTAAAATGATCAATGTGAATAAAGGATAACATGTAAAATAATCAATGTGAATAAAGGATAACATGTAAAATGATCAATGTGAATAAAGGATAACATGTAAAATAATCAATGTGAATAAAGGATAACATGTAAAATGATCAATGTGAATAAAGGAAAACATGTAAAATAATCAATGTGAATAAAGTTATAACGATTCAAATATTTGAGTTGAGGAAAATCTCAAGTTGCGTGAAACTGAGGCCAGTATACCCGCAATCAGAATAAAAACTCGAACGTATTATAGTCCGGAGCTTTTGTTTCCAGGAAAAGTTGTTTTGGAGTTCAAGCGTGATAATATGAATTATGTTTCAACTGAATTCATTTTGCTTGTAAATGAAAATTCTTTGGTTTTAAAATTCATTTCAAATTTTTGTGAAATATCAGGTAAGAAAAATTCTAGTGGGCAAATTTTAGTGTATAAGAGTTTTGATTTTTTTTCTTTAAAAACGTGTTTTTCCCACAATACTAACACCTATTGAAAGTTATTTAATATAATTTATATGATTGTTTCCTGATTGGGCAAAACAAACATTGACTATACCCATTAAAATCCAGCTTATGTTGTAAAACTCGTATTACTACATCGGTTTTTTTAATAGTAAAGCATTAATTTTACCACCAAGAAATACTAACGTACTGATAGATATTCCTGAATTATATAGATCTATAACTGTAATTTAATTAAAGCCAAACAACATTTAGCTGAAACATGCGAAAACGACCTGAAAGTAATAAACGAGTGGTATATTGTACAATGCTTTTCATGTTAGTAGGCATTAGTTTAAGAATAATTTTAGCAGAGATATTCACTTGTAATGTCACTTTTGTGGCGTTCAGTTCTCAGATGCACAATTGCACATGATCATTGAATGTAGTTACGTGTCAGAACAGAGACATCTTTTTCTTAAGGCTGTTATTGACAAGTTTGGTGTGGAAGCGTTTCTCGACATATTAGAGGGTGATAGTAAAAGAAGTCTGCAGAAACTGATTGGTAGACGAATCATGTCTTTATGTAATAAGAAGGTACAAAAACACTTGCTAAGAATTGTTATCCAGTTTGTCTGCAATTGTTTTAACGCTGTCAAATGTATTGCCAACAGTAAATTGAAGTATAATTTAAACAAAGTACATGTGAAACATAGTGATACATATATATATATATAGAGAGAGAGAGAGAGAGAGTTCTAGATTAATCGTAAATAGAAATTCAAGTATTGTTATTACAGTGATTATTACAAATAAATATAATATATAGGTACACGTATATGAGTGTCTATGTATGTGTACTTTTGCATGTGCTTTAGCATGTACATATGTTAATGTATGTGTATATGAGTATGTGTATATGAGTATGTGTATATGAGTATGTGTATATGAGTATGTGTATATGAGTATCGAATGTCTTATTTAGTATAAACATCTCAGTTGAACCTATTTGTAAACTGTTCATTTTTGTGATTGTTATGAATTACACTTTGTGATGTCATGTACCTATACCACGTGTTTTATATGATATATAACACAATAAACATTATATATTGTATAGTAACTGTCCGACATTTACATAAATAAGCAAGTTATATATACAAGTCACGAGTAATCACATGAATCAGTGACTCCATTACAATTGTAACAACACACTATTCCATCAAGCGAGGTAAATACATGAAATTAAAATAAGAAAATGATGTTAATCGTGACCATTGGCTAAAAAAGTATTAAGAAAGGGAATTGTATAAACTGAGATGCAAAACAGACACGAGTGTGTATAAAAAATATTCTATAACTATATCAACTAAAATTAAACATGTTGTGAACTGATTATTTAAAACAGGCAAACTGAAGTTTGATTGATATTCGTGTATCATCTTTCGGTATTCAAACTGAAACTGACACTACCATTATTTACCTTCTATATTGAAGAGTAAGCTGCTTAAATAACAATAAAAAGAATATCAAACTATTTTTTTTTTAAAAAAAATGCTGCTAAAATAAACGTGCAGTGAGAACGAAAAAGTCCCATATTACGTTTTCATATATATTGACCTTGTTGGCTGTTTGTTTTTTCTGAGGCTATACGGCCAATGTCTCGTTCAGATATTTCCCATTACTCGTAAAGGACATTTTATTTCATTAACCACGCGGGATTGAATAGATTAACTTCTATAAAGTCATTACTTCTTGTAAACCGTATTCGGTTCCTACTGGTGGGACCTGACACTTCCTATTGGGAAATACACGTGAAGTGGTCAATCAAGTTCTCAACAAGTTTAAGAATGACATCTGTATATTCGTTGTACATATGATATTATTCAGAACACCTCTCCCAAGCAGTGACGGATGTATTCCGAATGGCATGCTGTCAAACTTCATGCACATGACAGATTTACTCTATATAAATATATACTGTGTCCATTTGGGGCCATCGCTATATATCTATTAAGTTAAGTAAAGTCGAAACAACTATGTTTTACCATCGTATTTTGAACGGTTCACCATTGTAGTTTCGTTGTTTCGACTTTTCATAGTCAAATATATTAAATTAGTTCAGTAACTTTGAAAAAGAAGCTATTTGCTATAGATTCACAGTCCATGCACGTAGACTGACAAATGTAATCCGAGTTCACAGTCAATTTACGATTATCCATTTATAAATCCCCGTTTTATATTTTATCAATATAAAAGTACCTTATTGTGTCATTATTAAATCAAAGGAACACACGGCAAAATTGAAATCGAATTTTACTCATCAAATCTGTCTTTACATCCATGGACATGTGACCATATTGAAATATTAGTCATAAAGTATATTTATAGATGGAACTCTGTATTAAAAAAAGTATAAAATTTAAAAAAACTGGTAAAAATACTCAAATTTAACAATATGAGTAAACATTTTTATATTTTTTGTCATGCCGACAAAAAAGAGAGGAAAAGAAAATATTTGGTTACGCAATTTGAAATAAATGACTACGATATGTAGCCTTTCCCAGAACCAGATATCTACCGAATCAGGTCTGTTTACCCCCAATGAAAAAACGGAATTCTATGCCTGTCCCAATATTCAAGCAACTGATCGCTTGCTAAAGTGCGACATTCATTCAAAATTCGAGCTGAAGCAACTGACCAATCAACGTACTCAAATGTGACTTTCCCTACATTGCTATTTAACGGACCCAATCCGAGAGCTGGGTCCGTTCTACAGACTAACAAATATTCGAAACATGATTCCTTTCCTCCATTTACAACAGTTGTTCCCCTTTCCGAAATAAAATCACGGTTAAGTGTCTCTTTAAAGACTGGGGTGTGTTTTCTTCATATTTATATCGTGAAGATATATAATCATTAAGTGTTAAATAAACATGTATCAAAACTGCAGTATGTCCCTTTAAAAATGCATCTGTTCAGTAAATAATGGAACGTTTATTGAACCACAAAGAGGTAGGTCTCATTCAAAGATAATTATTGATTCCGTCCATATACCTTATCTTATTTATGAGAAATTGGTTAATACACAGGTCGGAATTTTCCGTTTTATTCGTCGGTGTTTTAACATAATCCGACGTTGACCAATAACTGACTTTATCACGGGACGCGATTTAGTATTTGGTAAAACAAAAATTATAGAATTTTACGCTACATTACAATATTGAACAGAATATCCATAATATATTATGTTTGATATAAATGTGCAGTTTTACTGCAAATATAGAAAAAAAACATACATATGAGGCCTCCTTAAGCAACATTGTTCGCCTGGCTTGTAAGTTAAATCTTCAGAGCCTTGGTTCCTATAGAAACAGTGGAATACTGGATTGGTATCTCAACAAAGATCAAACACCCATGACAGATCTTGAAATCCCACAATGATGATATGATAGATATCATTTTTTTTCTGTATTTCAGAAAAAAAAATGTACCGCTGAACAAATATGAAACAATAAATCAGATCTGTGCGTTACTGAGTTTAAGGAGTTTACCAATATGATTTGAGATATTAAATCATAACGTTTTCTTTTACACAATTAACAATTCGTCAAATGGGAATTCAAACCTCATAAAAAGTATCTTGCCCGCGGATTTAATTAAAAAAAATGTGTAGAATGTGTCAGAGATAAAATCTAGAAAATTGCCCTGAGGCTCCTTATTTCATTACTCGGCCTGATATTGCTAACCACGCCATAACAACCGAGCTATTACGACGGTCCGCGACAGTGCAGCACTGCGATCGATATTTTTAGACTCGGAACATTAAAACTGTACAATGTGTTTTAAAGAGATTATATCGGGAAAACGCTATAAATGTCTTAAAAAATAAAATAATTATTGAAATGGATAAAAAGCATCTAATTGTTATAAATAAATAAAATCCAGTGGTTTGGAATGTCAAATCCTATGATAAAATCGATATTCGAACTGGGAGAGGTAAACTTAAAACGAAATCCCCATTCTAAAAATAGATAGCACTTAAATACTGTTCGACGACCTTCACAGCGTCATTTGTAACTTTTCTAAGAGGAAGCAATGTATACTACGTGTAAACCTGTTTAACGGATCAAATTGAAATCAGAGTGAAACCACGCGACTCATTTGCTACGTCACATTATAGGTCGCAATTTTAGGCGGGAAATCTATTTTAGTCTAACCTAGTCGCGTAACGCAAGTAAGACAAGTAAAATCCCTTTTCAATATATTATTTTGGCATGTTTAAATAGATATTCTTTTGGTAATACGGGATCAGTGAGTAAATATAGGCATGATATATGCGAAAAAATTTAAAAGTTTTTAAAAAACCCTGATAAATTCTATATGTTTGAATAGATATTCCTATATTAGTGTAAAATGTTTTAGTCGATTTCAAAATTTTGAAAAGAAAATCTGATATACTCCCATTAATAATATTAAGCACAAACACCATATCTTATGGGAAACATTATTGTCACGTAATTACAACTATTCAAACATAAACACTTATTAAGAAGGAGGCCGTAAGTTAATCGATACATGTATGTTCAGAAATATAACAAAATTGCTATAATCGGGAAAGCGGGAAATGATATGTTTGTTATGATTCTGTCGTTTTAACTATATACCCAACCCTTGAGGTTCCGGGTAAGAATAGAATCACTGTCGATCTCTGCAGAGGGGTAGGAATCCTCCGAATGGGTGTCGTGTTTATTTTATCATTTGCATTAGTGTGGTTGAATTACCGACCCCTGGGTACTTCCAGGGAGTCATATGCGTGATGGCAAGAATAGGATCACTGTGGCTCATGCATGTCGTTAGAAGCGACAATTTGAGTAATACGACCGAGTTTGCTGAAACTCTGCAATTCTGCAGATATCAAGGGGCTAGGTTCATTCTACAGATTCATTTGTTGGTGTGACTTTTTAAATATGTATGTTTATTTGTATTTTTACACGTAGAATGAACCTGGAATCTTCCTTCCTGTTGGCGTCGAATAACCTACAATGTGTTGGCACGCCGTAAAACCTCATTTATTCATTCATTCATTATATATGCGCTTCATGGTGTAATTTTGTTTCATCAAAACGGTTACTATTTTAAGGAATCCCTTAAAGCACAGAAAATAGATGTAGGTAAGCGGTTATAGATGACATCTGTACCCCTTACACGTGTTACACAATATGTATAAGGAATGTATGACTAACATGTATGTTCCGAATAAGTTATTGTGGGAACTTTAGCACAAAACCTTGAACATGAAATATAATAATAATAATAATAATAATAATAATAATAATAACAATAACAATAACAATAATAATAATAATAATAATAATAATAATAATAATTATAATAATCATATGATAATGATAATGATAATAATGATGATGATGATGATAATAATGATGGTTGTGGTGGTGGTGTTGGTGGTGGTTGTAGTAGTGGTGGTGATGATGATGATGATGATGATAATGATGATGATGATAATGATGATGATGATATAATTAATAATAATAATAATAATAATAATAATAATAATAATAATGATAATGATAATAATGATAATAATAATAATAATAATAATAATAATAATAATAATAATCATATGATAATGATGATGATGATGATGATGATGATGATGATGATGATGATGGTTGTGGTGGTAATGTTGGTTGTGGTAGTAGTAGTGGTGGTGATAATGATGATGATAATGATGATGATGATATGATTAATAATAATAATAATAATAATAATAATAATAATAATAATAATAATAATAACAACAGTACTAACTTCTTTATTTAACGAAAGAACTCATTTGAACACATATGTATCTATGATGCCATCAAACATAATATACATTATTTACAAAACAGTACTTGGTTTTGCTGAACCTGTTCATAACTAATTATGTCTATAGAACCACCATCTGCATGTCTATATTATATTCAATATGACTATAATTATGTCATTTATGCTATTACATATACGGTCACTGTGTCCTTTAAATGCTGCTGTATGTCTTGTGTTAGTCATTGTGTTATTTATAATATTTTTGGAGTGTAAGTAAGTCTCAGCTTATTATTTCAAATATTAATGAATTCAGTCGTTATGTTTAAGTAAGAACTAATTTCCTATACATGTGTATTATGTGTTTTAACTAATATTAATGAATTCAGTCGTTATGTTTAAGTAAGAATTAATTTCCTATACATGTGTATTATGTGTTTTAACTAATATTGATGGATACAGTCGTTATGTTTAAGTAAGAATTAATTTCCTATATATGTGTATTATGTGTTTTAACTAATATTGATGGATTCAGTCGTTATGTTTAAGTAAGAATTAATTTCCTATACATGTGTATTATGTGTTTTAACTAATATTGATGAATTCAGTCGTTATGTTTAAGTAAGAATTCATTTCTTATACATGTGTATTATGTGTTTTAACTAACAACAGTTTATTGTCTCGTTTTCGTTAGCCCAAATGACACTGGATTGCTATTTCATACGTTTTTAGCATCACTGTGACCGGCTCATAATTTTGTCAATGTGTCTTATACGTATCTTTGACTGAATGGCATGTTTTTATAAACATCGCCCTGGATCAAACAAGCCTAGAAGCATTTCCAATTTTTACACCTGTACGTGACACAATGATGTTGTTGTTGCATGGTATTTACTGTCTCTTTCAACAATTTTTCAGTCATGTCTACTTAAAACAGTATTCTGAGCGCTGCCACACTGGAATATCATGCTACAGACAAACTGTATGATACCCCACACAGTCGCAATAAACTGACAACGGGCCGATCAGACCTAGAACTACCTCTAAATGCTGAATTTCGAGGAAGCTTCTAGTACCACTTACAAGTCATTTGTATGACCCGATTGGGGATCAAATTTTCGACCTTCCGCATGCGAGGCGGACGCTCTACCTCTTTACCATCGCTGCGATTTGTAGCAAAACGATAAGCAGTACCCTAATCAAACAAACCTGGCAGCATTAACCTGCAGGTGGCAAAACGATAAACAGTACCCTAAGTCAAACAAACCTGGCAGCATAATACTGCAGGTGACAAAACTATAAACAGTACCCTAGGTCAAACAAACCTGGCAGCAATAACCTCCAGGTGGCGAAATGATAAACAATTCCCTAAGTCAAACAAACCTGGCTGCATTTTCCAACTTTAAACTTGCAGGTGGCGAAATGATTATCAGTACACAAGGTCAAACAAACCTGGCAGCATTTTCCAACTTTCAACCTGCTGGTGGCAAAATGATAAACAGTTCCCTAGGACAAACAAACCTGGCAGCATTTTCCAACTTTAAACTAACAGGTGGCAAAATGATAAATAGTTCCCTGGGTCAAACAAACCTGGCAGCATTTTCCAACTCTAAACCTGCAGGTGGCAAAATGATAAACAGTAACCTAGGTCAAACAAACTTGGCATCATTTTCCAACTTTAAACCTACAGGTGGCGAAACGATGAACAGTACCCTAAGTCAAACAAACCTGGCAACATTTTCCAACTTTAAACCTACAGGTGGCGAAATGATAAACAGTTACCTGGGTCAAACAACCTAACAGCAATTTCAAAATTTTAACCTGCAGGTGGTAAAACGATACGATATTAACAGTTACCTGGGTCCAACCGACCTGGCATAATTTTTCATGTAGGTGGAAAAATGATAAACAGCAGCATGAGTCATATAAAACTAAAATTATTTTCTAACTTTATACCTGCAGGTGGCGAAATGATAAAATTATAAATAGCCCAGAAACAATGTAATGGTAAAACGATTAGCACCGTTCTATATTCTCTGGCCAAAAACTTTCTATCGTAATTAGAGTAGGATTATTTTAACATTGGGACCTACTTTGAATGACTTATGTCTTCGAGTCTTAACGAATGTAAAAATAACAGCTTGATTGTTATTTGATGGATATATAATGACTCTTTTAAAGTCAGACATGCTACTATATACCATTCATATGAAAAAAAGAAGAAAGTATACGTATAAATAGAATACTCGTACACATAATAAATACATTACATCGAATACTGGTATTAATAATAAAAACAATACATAGGATATTCGTACTTTGAATAAACACAATACATAGAATACTCGCATTCAGGATTAGTACATAACATGTGACACCCGTACTCCTAATTAATACACTTTACAAAATGTTCGTACTCATAATTAATACACCACAAAGAATACTCGTACTCATATTTAATACAATACACAGATTACTCGTACTCATAATGAATACATTACACAAATTATTCGTACTCATAGCTAATAAACTATACATATTATTCGTACTCATAATTCATACACTACACAAAACACTCGTACTTATAATTAATACACTACACAGAACACTCGTACTCATAATTAATACACTTCACAGAATACTCGTACTCATAATTAATTCATTACACATAATTTTCGTACTCATTATTCATACACTACACAAAATATTCGTACTCATGATTAATACAGTACAATGTTAACTCGTACTCATAATCAATACACTACAGAATACTCTTACTCATGATTAATACCTTACACAGATTACTCGTACTTACAATTAATACACTACGCAGCTTACTCGAACTTCTAATTAATACACTACACAGAAAACACTCGTACTCATAAATAATACACTACACGAATACTCGTACTCATAATTAATACCTTACACAAAATTACTCGTACTTATAATTACTACACAGTGTAGCATACTCGTTCTTCTAATTAATACACTACACAGAAAACTCGTACCCATAATTAATACCATACACAGAATACTCGTACTCATAATAAATACACTTCACAGAATACTCGTACTCATAATTTATATGCTACACAAAATATTCGTTCTCATAATAAATGCACTAAACAGAATACTCGAACTCATAATAAATACCTTACACAGAATACTCGTACTCATGATTTATACACTACATTGTACACTCGTACTCATATTTAATACTCTACTAAAAATACTCGTATTTTTAGTTAATACACTACACAGAACACTCGTACTCATAATTTATACACTACGCAGATTACTCGTACACATAATCAATACACTACGCAGCATACTCGTACTTCTAATTAATACAATACACAGAACACTCGTACTCATAATTAAAACAATACACAAAATACTCGTATTTATAGTTAATACACTACACAGAACACTCGTACTCATAATTGATACACTTCACATAATATTCTACTCATATTTCATAAACTACACAAAATATTCGTACTCGTAATTAATACAGTACAATGAATACTCGTACTCATAATTAATACACTACATTGATAACTCGTACTCATAATCAATACACTACGTAGAATACTCGTATTTATAATTAATACACTACACAGAACACGTGTACTCATAATTTATACTCTTCACAGAATACTCTTACCTATACTCGTACTGATAATTAATACACTACGCAGCTTACTCGAACTTCTTATTAATACACTACACAGAAAACACTCGTACTCATAAATAATACACTACACAGAATACTCGTACTCATTATAAATACCTTACACAGATTACTCGTACTTATTATTAATACACTACGCAGCTTACTCGAACTTCTAATTAATACACTACACAGAAAAACACTCGTACTCATAAATTATACACTACACAGAAGACTCGTACTCATTATTAATACTTTTCACAGATAAATCGTAATTATAATTACTACACAGTGTAGCATGCTCGTTCTTCTAATTAATACACTACACAGAACACTCGTACCCATCATTTATACACTACACAGAATACTCGTGCTCATAATAAATACACTACACATAATACTCGTACTCATAATTTATACACTACACAAAATATTCGTACTTATAATAAAGTATAATAAATACTCTAAACAGAATACTCGAACACATAATAAATACCTCACACATGATATTCGTACTCATAATTAATACACTACAGAGAATAGTCGTATTCTTATTTAATACACTACACAGAATATTCGTATTCATAATTCATACAATACACAGAATATTCATACTCATTTTTAATACACTACACAGATTACTCGTACTTATAGTAGAAACACTACGTAGAATATCGTACTCATATTTAATACACTGCACAGAAAATTCGTACTCATAATTTATACCCTACACAGAATATTCGTACTCATAATTAACACACTACACAGAATACTCGTACTCATAATTGATACCCTAAACAGAATATTCATACTCATAATTATTGATACACTACACTGAGTATTTATATATATCGAAAGAAAAGTCTTTGTTGACGCGGCAGATAATACCACAATAGTGAAACGTATCTACATACGTGATATGTTAATCTATAACACAAGATACAAAATACTTTATTTTGTGTCGGATGTACAAATATAAAACACTAGCTGTAAAGATATTAACGACACATAACATATTAACATTTAACATACATGAAATCTCTTATGTCATTTTACAAAGCAAAAATGTGTCCTTACATACTAGGCAATAATAAATAACCAACCGACACATTAGGCATGTACATTCCGAAATACGATTCCTGGCACTCGAAATGTCCTGATGTTTTGTCTGATATATTTGAGTTGTATAAAGACATTTGGCATCGCCCTAGTAATTGACCTCGTCTGTGGTGGAATGTTTTATTTTGTGTAAAAATCAGATTGCTGCTGATTGGTCTGTGGGTATATTGGAAATGTCGAGTATGGTACTGGCAACCATTTGTACATTTTTTCCTATTTATTTGGACAATGAAACAAAATGAAAAATCATTAGGAGTGTACTAATACATGTAGTACTTATATCAGGATTTTTCAAAATATTTAAAATTGGCTCAAGGCATTTTTTTTTCAATATATCGATCATGTCATTGACACCGTATTGCCAAAAGGGTAGCTATTTAAACATGCAAAAATAATATATTGAAATGTGATATCCGGACTTGGGCCACGCAGATGGGTTAAAATGAAATAGATTTCCCGCTTAAAATTACAACATATTTTGTGACGTATTAAATGAGTCACGTGGTTTCATTTGGATTTCAATGAGATTTACACGTCGTAATAAAAGTATTACGGAACTGAAATCTGGGCAAACACTGGTAAATAAGAAATGGAATAATGAAGTTTGTAGCCCGCAAACAATTTATAAGGATATTGTTGGAAAGTGATTTATTATAGGTTACAATTTAACAACCGTTGTTTGTTGCATGGATTTAATAAAATACATTAGACGGGTAATATTCTAGTGTGAATTGACTACTGTTTAGAAGGTATTAGAATAATTTCTCACAGTGATATTTCCAAAGTGATATATATTTGTATATATTTAAAAAAAGTTTAATCTCCAGGTTAAATGCTATATTTCAAAGATAGTTCAATCTACAATAGGATCTACATAGGCAGACACAAAAATTCAATCATTTAATCTCCAAGTTAACAAGATACAAAATATTCAAGATTATCTAATGAAAACAAATCTTTAAAAACGCTTAAAGTATTCAAGTTCAGTTGAAAAATCATTTTCAAGTTATAAGATGATCTAGAAGTATAAATTTGAAAGAAAAAGAAAAAGGTTTAATCTCTAAGTTGGATTATATTTTGTTTTACGAATGTTCAATAAATTTACCAAATGGTCTAGATGTATTTATATACCTCCATGAAAAAGATTCGATTCACTATCTCGGAGTATGGAAAGAAAAATAAATTACAAGAATGAAGTATGAAGTAAGTATGAAAGAAATACAAGATTGAAACATAAGTCAGCTTGGAAAGAAGTAAAGATAACAAGATTGGAGTAAGTACAGAAAGAAAAGAAACACGATTGGAGGATGAAGTTAAAATAGTAAGAAGCAAAGATAGCAAGACTGGAGTAAATATGGAAAGACTGAAGCAAGATTGGTTGTCAATAACAAAAACACAGTTTGAGTATTGTAAGCAATGACAAAAAGTTAAAGAAAATAAAAGTCACAGTATCAGTAAATAAGAAAAAATTAAGAAAATAGGATAGGCGCTTAATCCTCCACGACCATGGGTTGGCTGACCACATGCAGAAGGATTTCAAATAAAGGACTATTTACCTAACCGATAAACATCCGGCAATATAAAGTAACGATCGACAAATATAGTTTTAGTTTATTATATACCTAAGATAATGCGTCTATCATATTACAAACATTTGCATAACATGAATATCAAATGAAAAGTAAAGTGAAGAAAATTATTTTCCTTACAACAGTATATCAATGAATAGAATTTTTATATTTTGTTATATTTTCCTCATTTATAGTTTCGTCATTATACACATTTGTTTATTTACAGTAAAAGGGACATAATATGTAGTTATTTTTTAATGAAATAGCTATTAAAAACTTCTACAATCCATTGCCAAGGTATCTCCACGAGTATTGTAATCGTGATCTGTTAACGACCACATGTAATTTGCAGTCATGTTCACACAACTTTACATTTTTCAATGTAATAAGTTATATTGTCTTGTTGGTACAAAGTTATAAGTCATGTAAATGACATGTAATCAATCTGGAAATAACTGAATGAACGTGTGTAACACAATCTATGCGTCGAAAATAACTGTGTATATGTTTTGATTGTCCGTTGCCAGATTTAAGACAGCTGAAATTTTGCCTGCAAGTGTTTTTATTGGAAACATGGAACTCATTCAGCGTTGCTTTATGATCGATGCCGCTTAAACTATAGCTAGTTGACGTGATGTGTGTTGCTTGTTTCATATAGAGGGCAGAGTCAAATCAAAACAATATCTTCAAGCATTAAGGCATATCATAGTATTGTAGTCATCAATTTAACAGAAAAAGTATCAGGTTTGTTTTTATTTCATTTTTCATTTTTCGACTTGTAGTCGCTTGTTTGTGAGGTCTGCAATTTACAAGTAGGGTATATTATATTTTTTTATAGTACAGCTATGCAAGTGGTGTAATAAGTTCCGATATTCAAGGTTTTCTAGCAAGTTATTAAATAACAGTTTTAATAATAACTCACGCAAAATACTAATGTGTAATCCCCGGAGGACAAGAGTTCATACTATTTCATCAAAATGCTTTGTTAATTTCTCAAAATTTAACAGTATTTAAATTGTCACAGGTTGATGAATAAATCGCATAGAGTATAATATATTTAACATTTATACACTGTTATATATGGTGAAATAGGTCTGCCAGTCTACATCCACACATCTATGAATAAAGTCGACAACAGGGGCGTATTTGGTCAAATTCAATTCCTTATGTTGATATAACCTTTTTTAACAAGAATTGCATTGATCTGTCACGAATTTAGTCAGTAAGTACCTTGTCCAGTCGCCAATTATGTCAGTTAGTGCCTTGTCCTGCCACTAATGTTGTTAGTTAGTGCCGTGTCAATGAACGATTGCCAGATATGTGCAAAGATAAAAATGCAGATATTGACAAATCGTTTTGTTTTGCTGGAATCAAATCTAGAAGAAAGTCGTTACTGGAGTTCCGTAAGAAGAAAAAAGTATGCTTGTGAACTGCCCCCCCCCCCCCCTCTCTCTTTCTCAAGAAAAAATATGTTGCCTCAGGATACGAATCCTGATCGCGACTCCGATGTGCTTGCTGATAAATAAATATGGGATAATAATAAGCAAATAATCATAGATAAAATAAAAATAAGAAAGTACCAAAGATAGTTCAAAGGTGTCTGGTCAGAATTAGAGTTATTGGCGATTCGGAACTCAACTGTTGAACAGTTTTTTCAGCGGTATAATGTCATGGACGTCCTTGGGTTTGTGAAAGTTGTTGCTTTTTATAGATTATCTATTCTACAAAACTCTGAAACTCGACTACCAAATCAAAGCAAATTTGCACAGGCAAATTTAATCCCTCCTTCATGAGGTCAACCCATCCATAGTTGTACTCTTACAATTAATCACCGGCCGTGAAGCTTTATTTCTCAGAAATTGTTTGACATAGAGTTTTGACATGATTGTAGAATGGGGGCTTCTGCTTACGACCACGCTGCATGTTTTCGGATGACCTTGATCTGAATGAATGAACGTAAAGTTATTACTTCAGCACCATTACAAATACTCTGAGTGTCCTATAGTTGTCTTATGGCTAGTTATATTTATGTTATGTTACCAATTTCATGCGTACTTTCTTTCTGATGATCTTAATCTTAACCCCTAACGATCAATAACTTGGCTCACAAGTTACGTTTATTTGGTATATACAGTAGAACTTCGTTGACTCGAACACGGACGGCTGGAACTCGTAGCTTGAACCATTCATCTGGCCCCGGCCGAATTACTATTTCGATGTATATACATGGACATGTATGGTATGATGTTGCACAATACTTTGCTCGAACATCCCTAAACTCGAACTATTTTGTCCAGTCCTGTCCGGTTCGTGCCGTCGAAGCGCTACTGTCACGAGTGACCTTTATTTGATAAGAATAAATAACTTTTAGACCATTCTTAATATTGTCTCATGAATATGCATATCTACACCAGAACGAGGCTAGGAGCACGCCCTACCTTACAGCAACACTAGCTTTCATAGAGATAACATGGATATCTTGGGTCATAATTGAGATTAAGTTTGATAATATCTATTAATTTCGAATTAGTTGACAGTTCAATTAATGTAAAGGTCAGAAAACAATATTTAATTAAGTAGTTCATGATTTGAAAATTAAGTTATTGTATTATTCAGCATGTGTATTGCTGTACTGGTAAAAACCGTGTTTTATGATCTGATAACTGGAAGTATTTACAAATTCTCAGCAATTGAAGGGGTCTTATTAGCATTTGCAGGCCCTGCTGTAAATTAATTCATTCACATCTGACCTGTGTAAACATTCTGTAGATTAAGACTAATTTACACCTCTCTTTGGAAGTGATTTAGAGGGATACAAATATAGTATAGTGTCAGGTTACATTAATATTAGTGCATTACCATGTCTATTTCATATATGTGTCCATTGTCTAGAACACAACAGAACAGTTTACCATTTTATTTTCGTTAAAATCTTCTATTCTTTTTTTTAGTAAAATAAAAAATATATACGGGATGTATGGTGTAATAGATTACAGAGAAATAAGGAAAAATCATATAAAATAAAGGCAATTAACGTTTCATTTACTCAATATACATGTTCGACATCATTTTATTACAAATATGTCTCAAAATAATGTTTACATTTAATTAAAGCTAATATTCTACTTTACATATCAGTTATAAAGACAGACGTGAAGCAGACGCAACTGTTTTGGAAGCAAATTGTTAGTGTCTGTTTTTTTTTTACTTTTTGATGATGTGTCTCTGTCATCATGCTTTCCAGATTTGCATTATTGTTTCTCTACGTACTCCAACATATCAATATGCTTTTGATTGGGTCTTCTGGTTTACAGTGCTGGTTTATTCTTTATGCATACAGTCCATTTCCATCCTATAATGAAAGATACAAATATTATTTAATATTCTAAAATACTGACAATAACTTGTTATATATAATACTATGTTCCCATGTCAATGAAATTATGTGTATAAGGCATAATACGGTAACACAAACATAATTTGTTGTAACATGTTATGGTTTTTGCATTGATCAAATAAAGAATAAATGTTTTTAAAGTTTGTATTTATCTTAAATAAAGAAACCCACTAAGATATTTAGAATCCATAACAATACTAGATAGATATGTAACATAATAACTTACATTGCCATGTGGTCCTCCATCTCTCCTTATTTTGCTTTATACAATTTGTTTACTAACACAGACCCCATAATAATTTTAGTGAAATCAATGGAAGAACCTTATCTGCCATCTGATATTCATAATGGAACAATACAATCTTGACCAGATCTCAAAATATCATCCCAAGTTGATATGGGTGTAGCCATTTTCTTATGTAGTTATAGTCGTATGCTAATCAGTTGGTAGTGTGATGAGTTCATAGCCTTGCTCAGATAATGGAATGTCTGGCATGCATATAATTTGAGAGAGACCTATTCTACTAAATTAAGTTAAATTTGTTAGTTTTGCATTAACCTTTATTTCTCAGAATCAAAGAGTCTTCAAATTTGTTTCATAGCTGTGTTATGGCTAGAACTGCGCAAGTGATGCTGACTTTTTCAGATGGTCTTGACCTGTGCGGATTATTCACTAACAGCATGTAATATTTTTGTGATTTTATCTTCATTCTCTTTCAAATATTTGGGACAGAATCTCTATACCTGGTCCATAAATGTGTTATGGGTAGCGCTACCTTAAAACATGCAGCATTTTATATGACCATGACCTCTTCAAATAATTTACTTATATATTGTATTTTCTTCATAACCTCGCTTTGTGACAAAGCGATACAGACAAAGCGTTTAATTCCAGGGAATTCTATTGTATTTCTCAAGTTTCCATGTCAGTTGAGTTCTTAAGAACGTAGTGGGACTCGAAACAGCGTTTTCTCAACTTTCGTATGACAAATCATGACACAAATCTTTCAACATAACCGAGATACAAATGTTCCAAATGGTTTCCGATATGCATTTTGAATTGAATCTAAAATTATATAGCATCAGCGAGTACTACTTACATTATTTTACTTATGTCTGTATAATATTGTGGTAATACTTACATTTATACTACCTCGTCACGTGACGTAACGACTAGGGAAGAGCGATGTCAGATGTAACCAGTAAAGAGGCTTAAGCTTCCAAGTGGCATCTTTTAACTGACGGTGACCTCTGTTGTCATTTTTTTCTTTTTACTGAATGTCGCATTATGGGTATTAATGTATTTTAATTATGATCATGTTACTTTGGCGACTTTGAATTCTTTCTACTTCTACGTCATCTGCCAGCGCTCGGATGTTATAAGTTTGTAAATAGTTTTTTAACTGACTGATTACATGACATTCATGATGCATTGTTAGAAAATGAATAAGGTGATTTCACAATACATGTATAAGAAAAAATTATTACCTACTTTGCTGTTTCAATTTCAATTAACCCAGGAATAAACTTATCAAATCTGAACAACTCAGCCCAGTTGGTTATATTTTCTTTCTTTTTTATACTGTTATTGATTTGGATAACGCTGATATACGTCACTAACAGAACACTTTACTCACCTGCATCTGAGAAAACAAAGCCCACCCTTAGATTTTATAAAGTATTCATCATACGAGATGTGACACAATTATCAAAGTAATGCTTCAATAGTGCCATTTTCAGAAGCAATCAGTCTAAAATAAAACAATTATACAAATGGAAAATTGGCTATTTTATTCAATCGAATTGAATATTGATAATACTATTGTGTGTTTGAACGATAAATTTTGTATAAAACACACTTGAGATAGCCCTCTGAGATTGGCAATGATTTAATTCCTTAAATGTGATATCAGAAACATTTGATTATTGATGCATTGGGCGGTTTTGTGGCAAATTTATTTGTTATATTTCACACATACACGGCATTGGAAATGGATGCGTTGTTGTTCAGAATATAAATGACGAAATGGTCGTATATCATTAGCAGGTAAATAACGCGAGAAAACAAACATCGTACTGCAACGATAACGGACATACTTTATGAGAATGTCTGTGATACAATGTCATCTGATAGAAGCATTCTTTGAAAGCACAG
The DNA here is from genome assembly GCA_029582155.1 of Panopea generosa. Lineage (NCBI taxonomy): Eukaryota > Metazoa > Mollusca > Bivalvia > Adapedonta > Hiatellidae > Panopea > Panopea generosa. The sequence goes on from CM055902.1 coordinate 53,078,336, forward strand.
GGCATGTTCAAACAAGAACAATCAAAGCAGACTTGGTTTGATAGTGTCTGTTTATAAAGAGTTGTAGCAAAATGACCAAGGGCCGACAACTTACGAGGGTAGAATACAAGTTTACTCAAAATAAAATTTACAGTTTACAATTTAAATTTTACATGAATAAAATTACGAATATACAATTATACAATGTATACAATTTAAAGCTAATTACTCAACAAACAGCTGGTTTAAAATTGTCCTATGATGGAAATAACACTTTTTTGGCACAGTTCTTTCTCCAACACGTTCCGTACATCTAAATCGCGATCCAAACTGCTTACAACATATGAATGTTAAAACTGTTATAATAATACATTAATATTGTATTTAAGATACTACTACCGCATCCGGATTATCGAAAATTTAGCGGCAATCGTCCCTCGTGACGATGGCTATATAAATAGGGTTATTTTCCCTAAAACTCTGTACTGAATTTCTTTGGCCTTACGTCGCCTCGTACCGACTATCTTCGATCGTACTTCGACGCCAGGATAGTCAATTCATCCATATGACGAGTATGTGGGTTGCTTATGACGGTACTACCACAAGCTGACTTCCTGTCAAATCTACATGTCGTTAACGTAGCGGACACATGTCTCGCTTACGTCTAAAAAAACGGCTACAATAAATATATAAACTCAGATTTAATAGTTACTTAATATGTATTGACATGGCGTCTATTTCTTACCATCTATCAATTTCTTGGTATTTTTATCAATATATGAAAACAGTGCATTCAATTCTTACCATTTAACAGTTTCATGGTAGAATTATCAACATATGATAACAGTTCATTCAATTCTTACTATCTGCAGTTTCATGGTAGTTCTCATCTCATATATGAACTTCCGTCAATCTGAAAGTAGCAATAATATCTCTACATAATTTCTCATTTACAAAATAAACACTTACAGACCAATTCTGTATCTATTCATTATGTGAAACTCAGAATATGTCCACAAAATTTAATTACATATATCAATCAATTCTAACATGATGAATTTCAATACTTCGTCGTAAACACGATATCAACAGCTCAAAATACGTTCTTAGATTCCTCGGCCTATATTATAACCAAACGGCTCTCAATACCGCGGGTGTGAATTAAATTACAGACATTCTCGTCGGAATGGATATGAACAATTTATACAACTTTACTGATATCTGATTACGTCAAAATATATCTATCAGACATTTGAATAACTCAACCATATACATCATAATATAAAATTCACATACCCATCTGCCGTTATGTATTGGAACAGTGACATTCAAATCCTTCTCGTCTCGTCCAAAAGATGTTTCTGCTAGACTTGACAGTATTTCCATAATACAGTCAGACCTATATAGCAACACACTCCACATACCTTAGTGAATTTCGTGCAAATTATGAAACAACAAACTTTCAGTATATCGTACGATATGGTACGATGCGGATATACATTATTAGGCCGAATGTAAAAATAAATTAGTTTTATGACAAATAGACCCGTTTAATTATTCTAACTTTCTTAATACTTGGAATACTGGAATTTGATGAAAAAAGCCTTTCAAAATGATTTTTTCTTTAATCAAAGAATGAATATGTAAAAAGATTTTAAAAACGTTACTCCTATCTAACTATCGAAACGTTTTAACACTTCCACGCTACCTGTTCTAAATATAGCGTATATCATTCCAATAGACACGTACTAGCTGACACTACTAAATAAGGCCACAATAACCTAAACTTTTTGTTACAAAAGTATTAAAATATGCGACACCACTCACGCCCCACTTTTTTTTAAATAGGGTTTAACGTAACTTTCAAAGCATTTTACGTTATACATGGCGTGTCCCGTTTACTTGTGGAAGGAGATCTCAGAATGAATCCGAGTCGAATCATCGTCTTTCAGCAGGTAACTAGCAAACTTTCTCAAATAAAGTTTTTGGAGCAAGCGTGACTTAACTGACGACATTAGCGGTGAAAGGTAAGCGATCTTGAGACGGCGCCTTAGACCACTCGCATACATAATAATATTACATATAGAACCTTATCAACATAAAAATGAGCAGCACATCTCATACAACGGATGGTAATAGGAAGTTCGTTTAATATGCGTTATATACAGAAACATCGCCTCAGAGTAAACGTATAAGCTGACTCTTACATATATCCAAACATATAGAGATATTTATTCACATATATATAAACTCGCAAATCACGCAATCACACACACTCTGATAGAACTCTCTTATATCTTATACACAGGAAATACAAGGACATTTTAAGATAAAGACATACATTTTGGTTTAAATAACATTTTTTTCTCGTGACCGTTACAGCTTTCATTTTTATGCACTTCTTTTAATTTTGCTTTAAATCGAAAAGAAATCAGCTAAAATAATAAAAAAAGGTTTCTTATGATTAGCTTATCACTAAAGGTTGATATAAACTGAATGCGAATATTCCGTCTTGTTTAAAAATATACTGAGAGCCAAATGCTTAAACAGATCTGCAAAGGGACCATCTGTGCTTCTTTTCTGGAGAAAAAACTATAAAAACGATTTAAAGTTGTTTTTTATAGAACTTCATGGAAAACGTGCTGAAACGTTTCTATTAGATAATTCGTTTGCACAGCAGTGTCGCGAGAGCCAAAATAAGTTTTTTTTTATCTATCACAACATGTGGTAAACATCACTTTAGAAGTTTTGGCATAGTTTTTGTTTATTATTACAATTCCAGAAGCGTATTCGCTGCAGTTGCTTCACTCTTTCTCCAACATAAATACAAATACACATAACCAACTGTTGATGGGACTTTTATAAGACTTAAAGCGGCATAAAACGTTTCTGAAGACATTTCTTTGAATTAAACGTGTTTTAAAATTATATTTACTGATCAGTAATTTTATTATGCAAATTAGCCTCCTCAAACGGAAATTATCGTAATGTCATCATCTTTCAGAATTAGAACGGCCGCTAGATATGTGCAAATATATACATGCATATACGGACATTTCCTCCACTATTTTGTTGAAACATTGTTTTTGAATATGAGAAGCCGTAGGAAACAGTGTGCTAGGAAAATTAACAAAATCCTCTCTCACCAAATTCTTGGGACAGGATTCTACTGGGATCGCCGGAATCATAGGTGATAAAAGCGAGTTTAAATTCATGTTTTGACAATAAACAAGGCTATTTTTGCAACAGATATGACCACGATAGCAACAATTTATACTGAATTTACAATTTTTTGTTATGAATTTAAACGATAGAGCATACTAATTATGAGGCTTTACAGTGTAAGTTTTTAATTAAATAGTAATCGGTTTACACAAGTAAATATGTATAATTTTTAAAAAAAAAATGAAGATTAATTACTTTTCCTTGATGGTGAGTTTCCAACAAGTCGTTACAAGGCAATGCTCGCTGTTTTTACTTCTTTCGGTATAGATGTTATTGTATGGTGCTTTTAACTGATTTCAACAATTGTTCAGTCATATCACGACGGCATCTTAAACCATTCTGAAATGTCATGCCGAATGGTATGCGACACATACACATTACACGGACACCGGGCTAACCTGACCGAGAACTATCCTTTAAATGCTTAACGCCAATCGAGAAAGCTTCCTGTACCACTATTTAAATCATGAGATCGAATTCACGACTTTACACATGAGAGGTGAACACTATTAAGCTGCAAATATTGTTATCTGAGAACTCATTATTAGTTATTATAAAATAATTGACAGTTTTATAAAACGGATGAAAATGTTTTGAACAAAATCGTTTAAAATGTGGTTGTCCCTTCATACTATTTAGATCATCTAACGTAATATCTGATAAAAATAGTTTTAGCAGTAAAGAACACAACCATAAAAAATCATATTTGAAACTTTTTATGAAAAGAAATATGCAAAATCCCCTGTGAACCTTTAGAAAAGAGTCAATGCCGAAGGAGTTGATGATCTAATATACAATCTTTCATATATCATACAAAACTTTACAAGGCAACTCTCCACTTTTGCCACGCAAGGTATCATTATGTCCCTATAATATCAAACGTAAACTTTCGATGTAGATCACATACTATCATGAATGGCGCATTTTCTACCGAAGGTTCTTTGTCATTTTCAGACGGATGTATTTGTTCCATATCTTATATCTAAGACTATCACTAATTTGAGATATATCAAACAAAGTATGTAATATATATAGGTTAGCTTGGAATAAGAAGTCGACATTTGTTATTTTATTGATACTAGTCAATTAAGTGTTTTAATTTCAAATTGGAGATATTTTTACTACAATCTGTCTTTTTTTAATTGAATAATTTGTATAGATTAAGGCATTTTGACTTGGTTGTCGTTTGCATGTGCAAATTGAATATCACGTATATATTGCCTGAAACTGATCCGATGGTGGTAAGGTAATGTTGTGCGAAGTAATGTGTGTATTTTCCTATTGTATCCTAATTTAATTTGTTGTATTTTTCTAATAAGGGAAGAACGATCTTTAATCATTGATTTCCTTGACATCAATCAGATGACTTCTTTGTACTGGTTTATGTGTTTATGGTTATACCAAAGACTTGAAAAAAGTTGCTGGAAGCTTCCTCGCTTGGCTCACCGCATTGGGACGACGATAGTTCTAGGTCTGGTCGGCCCGGTGTCAGTATACTGTGACTGCGGCATGTAGGGTTGCGGTGTTTTTAAATGCACATGATTTTAAGCAAATACTTTTGCTTAATTATTTGAACAAATATCTGCCAAGCTATTCTCTGTAAAGATATAGTTCATTGCCATCCATTTGTTCATTTTAAGTTAATATTTTATATTCCAGTGTTGCAGCGCTTAGAATACTGTATCAAGAAGACACCGTTGTGATATGTCTGAAACTCCAACAACATTTATGTGTTGGTACATTGATGTACTGCCAAATACTAAAAAAGACTGTTACAACAATTGCTCTAAACAAACCAATTACCATGAAAATGCCATGCTGCAATACGGGCCATTCATCCACATTTACAGTTACAGACGGTGAATGACATAACCCCATAGCTCACGTAGATTGACAATCGATTATCGATTACTCAATAAAAACGTATTTTTAAAAGTCTGAGTTGAAAGGCATTGGTTGCGTGCTAGGCTCAATTATAGCTGATAGTTAAATTGTAGAATTTTCGACTTATTTTAGCTAAGACTAACACGCAGTTTATTGATTTCATTACTTATATTTAGCTGACGGTTCAAAGTAGTGCTATAGGGCACGTATCAACGACCTGGTACAGGAAGAGGGAATGTATGGTACACTTACAGAACGAGTGGTTCGTACATAAAATGGTGACATTCTAATCACGAATGAGTTTTTATAATGATATTACGCAACACGTTTAACATCTAATACAATTTTCCACGGAAGGGCAGAAAGCACATAAGAAAATGACAGTCGCATACTTGGGTTAATGGAGTCTGTTCTTAAGGTGTAATATTTCATGAGCTTCCTAACACACCCGTTTTAACATCGGAGCATGCGATAAATGTGTTTAATTTGTGAACCACTTTAGGTAACCCCATGATTCCAATGAACTTTGAAAAATAGAAAAAATGAACCAGGGTGAGTTTTTACAGTAATAAAGATAAGTAATATGTGACAAAAAGAAAACGCAGCACCCAAAATTGTATAAATATAATCAACACACAGTACAATCATGATTAATACAAGCATAGACGTCCAAACATATTAGCGAAGATTAATTACTGTCAGGTTTTAACATAGGCACAATACATTACACACAGAAACAATAACATCGAGGGTAAGTGTAAAAAACATACCAGCTGGAGAGCAACTACATCATTTTAATGCAGCCTGTTATTACAGCAAACATAATACTAATACCACACAGATATTTATATCACTATAGGCAACACTACAAAAACAGAAGAAAATTAATAAAAGAAATCCACAAAATAAGTAGAATCCAATAATTATGTACTGTTCAAAAGAACACTACTCGTAATATAAAAAAAACAAATGAGGGAATTTGGAATGTCTAAATAACAAATATAATAATTCAATCAAACAATAAATAGGTTAGAAGCAAACCAGTCAATTATAATCCATCCAAACATTAAATATGTTAGCAGCAAACCAGTCAATAACAATTTAACCAAACAAAAATATGTTAGCAGCAAAACAGTCTTTAACAATTCAATGTTACAACAAATAGGTTAGCAGCAAAACAGTAAATAACAATTTAACTAATCAATAAATAGGTTAGCAGCAAAACGGTCAATAATAATTTAACCAAACAATGAATATATAAGCAGTAAAACAATCAATTACAATTCAACCAAACAATTAATAGGTTAACAGCAAAACAGTAAAAACAATTGACTAAACAATAAATAGGTTAGCAGCAAAACGGTCAATAATAATTCAACCAAACAATGAATATGTTAGCAGTAAAACAATCAATTACAATTCAACCAAACAATATATAGGTTAACAGCAAAACAGTCATAATAATTCAACCAAACAATAAATATGTCAGCAGCAAACCAGTCAGTTATAATCAAACCAAACAATTAATAAATTAGCAGCAACCCAGTTAATAACAATTCAACCAAACAATAAATATGTTAGCTTTAATAGGATCCCCTGCTAAACTCGTGATACAATTTTTTTTTATTAATGATCGTGAGTGTATGGGGCGTTTGCTTTTATAAACGACAAACGTCTAGACACGTTCTGCAGAATAAACGTTTTAATCTGGGGGTAAGATCTGTTTGGCTGAAACCTATGCAACGGTTATGTTTTGATAAAATCTAAAATTATTTATTCCGACGGAATTCCAGTTATCTTGCACAAGAATATATCTGATGATGTAACTGAATATAGAAATAAACGTCTGGACGATATTTTTTCAAAAATACTATGGACATCTCGGAGGTAGTCCGATTGTTTGAATCAACCAATCAAAAAGTTGATCAGGTAACCGTTACATTTTATTCCCGGTTAGCCCCTGAAGACGTCTGTCTACTAGAAGAGCAGGCGGCGCAGATGATTAAGACAAGCAACACTCCAATCAGAAATAATAACAATACTGCGTCAACGTACTTGGCGACCTTTTACGACATACAGTACGTATGGTTGTTATGGTGGTTGTTGTGGTGGTTGTTGTGGTGATAGTCAACAACATCTGAAAAAAGAATCTTCGGGATGCACAGAACACAAATGAAATAAAAACAAAACGGCAGACTCGGTTATATTCAAACTGTACAAAAAACATGGCAGTGCTAATTGAATAACTTCTCTTATTTGAAGACATCGGAACGAATACATTTACTAGACGTGAAAATAATTTACTTACTTTCTTACTTTATATACCAATTAAGTATAAATTTGGAAAGTCTGATTGAACAAAAATATTATAATTTGTTTTTTGAAAAAAGAAATAGTTTTAAAGACTAGAACATTTTTTTTTAAAGATGAGCGATTATGCAAGAAAGTGATAATCCGGTTGTGCTAGGTAAATGCTTTTCTTGATTTATTCAACAGACAAGGACCGGTTAACATTACATAATTGAACATTGTTCATATCCATCATAGTGACGGGAAGATAAATTACATATGACACATTACTGTTCACGGTAACACAGTGTTTTATGTGTATTAGTCACTCTTTGTCTTAATATGTTTATAAAACATATAGTTTATTTCTTTATATGGTTACCTGTTTTCATGAGCATAAAGTCAGCAAACTACGTTGAACGCAACACAAGTTGTACCTGAAATCTCTGCCTGTTTAAATGACGAAATACAAATGCTAATTGAACAGTTTAACTCTTTGTTTGATATACGAGTATGCACGTTATACAAATGTGCAAATTGTTTCTCTTCAAGAAAATGTCAACGATCTTCTTTATGTGAAATATCTTTTCTATCTGTATCTGATAGTCTGTGATGGTAAGTGTCGAATCCAACAATTGTTCAGTCTTGTCACAAAAGTATCTGCCTAAAGTATTATTCTAAGCGATGCCAGGATCACACAACAGACCGCCCCATCCAGTCACATGATACTGCTAGTGGACCAGTCGGACCATCCTCGAGCATTGCTGGCACGACTGAAAGTAAACAAATACAGCTCGTAGCATAATAAGAAAATATAAATTCATAAAATATAAACATCAGCGGTAACATTCAAAGTAAACGACCACAACAACAGCATAAAGATAATCATGAAATAGAATAATGACAAGAAGTATAATACAGACAGACGGAACGACAAAGTGGGTATCCGCCTTGGAACGGTCAGTAGCAAAACACTCAGTGGAGCTTAAACCTGGTCTACCATGTAAACCTCACTCTTCCCCGTTGTCACATCATAAAACGAGACAATTACCACTTTACAGTCGTTGTGTATATATAGGACAATGAGGCGGACAGTATAAAACTTCATAATAAATGAGTGTTAAGCAATAGCGCAATGATTGTTTTAAAAAAATAGTGGATTTTTTAAAAACAGTTAAAATGTTAGTGTGTCATTCTCTTTGATGAGGTATCAGTCAAAGTTATTTCCATAATAATTATAGTCCTCGATCATCGTAAGTGTCAACATTGCTAACAAAGAAATTGCCTTGTTGTTTTTCAAGAAAAGATAATTTATTTTAGGAATATTTTGTTTTATTATTTATTAACTAATTACAGCTGCTACAGCGCGTGTATGGTGAATCACACACGTCTAACTGACGGATGTAAATGATATATTAAAAGTTACAGTAGCTCACGTACATGCAAACATAAGGGGAAATGTACAACATACGCTTTTGTATGATATTGTCGTTATTGCACTGAATGAGTTCCGTGGATTTAAGGCATCAGGAATTACAACACTGAGCCAAAGTGCCGGGAGTGGGGGTTTAAGCACCGATCGTGCCGACGAAAATAAAATTACGGATTTGGCTTAATTGTGTCTGTTCATGGGAGTGTGGGTGGGACGGGGTAATGGAACAGACAACATTCCTAACACCACGACCGCACAGAGAAGCAGTTTAAGTAGTGCTCATTTAGCAAACGCCATTGTTTTATACTTATTTTTGTTACAACGATTGTAAAACAAACTTACTACAACACAACACGCTCGAAGTACTGGGAGACATTTTATAGCCGCCGAACAGCATGTTAGCTTTCCCAACTTATATAACCCCACTAAACAACAACTTATGCCATCACGTATTTGTTCAATAATGTTAAAACAAGAATGTTGCCTTGATATGCACTGGGCTATCAAAAGCATTCATGACCACAAACATAAATATATCAAGCAAACTGAAAAATAAGCCTGATGCCTCTGCAACCAACAAACGATTCCATATCCGATATATGGCGAGATCAACATGAAGATTTCAACCGTGTAAGCCTGTTATCAATTTGTTTTTTTCTACGAGATTATCATACATGACCTCTAAAAACGCTTGAAAAAAGAACATGGGGGACCTGTTTCGTATCAACTGACATCATAGATAGTGTATCAATCTGTAACTTTCATTTTTGTGTTTTATTATGTCTTGTTTTAATTCAATGAAAGAAAAATAATCGATGATAGTCGATGATATACATTTCTTGATGCTCAATATATATAATGTTTTATCAACCCATTGGTGCTAAATAACAGAATAGAATAAAAACAAAGCATACTGATTTTTAATTATTCTCTTTATCGTACTTTAACTTAATGTAACATAATGTATAAATAAATATATGGGAATAAATTCATGATAGAAATACGTATTTTTGTTATAACTGTCGAAAACACGTTCCTTTAAAAACAATTAGATGGACACTAAATTGTAACAATGTTCGGTGAATTTGATTCCTCATTGCGGACAAAGGCGAATTGAATTGTGTATTTAAAAAAATATTTAGCATTAAATGAGCATATAAGCCTAACATTAACAATTGTGAATATTTTTCTAAAGGAAGTAGTTCACCTTTTATTTCCCCGATATATCATGCCTATGTATATTCACACTGATTCCGTACTATCAAAAGGGCAACTTTTTAAATATGCCATTAAAATATTAAAGAGGGATTTTCTACCTTTTCTTACTTTGCTATCGCGCTCAGGTTAGACTAAAAATAGATTTCCCGCTTCAAATTGCAATGCATTTTGTGACTTTTTAAATTGGTCACGTGATTTCATTTTGATTTACATTTAATCCATTGTATTAGCAAGAAAGAGTCCGGATTATCCAGAAGCATTCTACGTTCTATCAATTTTAAGAACGAGACCTTCATTTTAATTTACATTTAATCTATTGTATTAGCAAGGAAGAGTCCGGATTATCCAGAAGCATTCTGCGTTCTATCAATTTTAAGAACGAGACCTTCATTTTAATTTACATTTTATCCATTGTATTAGCAAGGAAGAGTCCGAATTATCCAGAAGCATTCTGCGTTCTATCAATTTTAAGAACGAGACCTTCATTTTAATTTTACCACTCCGATTAAAATGTTGCGTTTGTCACATTTTAGGGAATTTGAAAATTTTAAATCAAATGATATATTTTTTTTAAATATTTATAGCGATTTTTCTTGATATACTTCCTTCTGGTCTCACTGCACAGTTGATATTTGTTCTTTGCTCTACATAAAGTAAGGTCTAGGAATTCCATGGTAAAAATGTTTTCCATATAGAATCTTTTTTAAGGTATTTTTCGTAACAAGAATGCATCTGCTCATAAAATAGCACAATAACTAGTAGGTCGATAAGCTTGTTTTTTTAAAGACGGTGCAGTGATACCCTAAGACTATTTAAAAAAAGAAGTCCTCAAATGTTTATAAATACATGTATTTGTTTAAAATCCTGTTTAAGTCACCTTTTAACACCAGTGATGTATTACATGGATATGTTTTATATTAATGCAAGTATGTGATGTATATTGATCATACATGGATATGTTGTATAATATTGCATGGAAATGATATATATTAGTATTGCATGGATATGTTGTATATTGATAATGCATGGATTTATTGTGTATTGATAATGCATGGATATGTTGTATATTGATAAATCATGGCTATATTTTATATTGAAAATGCATGGATATGTTGTATATTGTTAATGCATGGAGATGTTGAATATTGATAATGCATAGAAATGTTGTTTATTAATGCATGGATTTTTGTATATTGATAATACATGGATGTATTGTATACTGATAATGCATAAAATAATAGTTCATGCATGTACTATTTTTTGCACATTTATAAAAAGTTTTAATACTTATCTTTTTTTTCAAAAAAAAAAAAATAATCGAAAAGTGTTGTTATTTAAGAATTCCAATATTTAGGCTGGAAAGTCAGCACGTATGCTTTTCTTTGGTTACAATCGGGCGTTCAGAAATGAGATTAGCACAGCTTTGCGAAAACACTTTCCATGCATAAATAAATATTGAAGCCTGAACAAGCATTATGACGCCATACATATATGTAAACAATGTTTAATTCTGATGCATGAAATACCTGCCCGACTGAATGTGAGTGTCTTCGCTTCTTGTTGATAATCAATCAAAATTCCTCTATAATGTACGCAGATTCGCATTGCATTTGGGCTGCGTATTATACTCGGCATTCAATGAAAAATTGATACGGAACTGGAAACCAGCATTCCAACAAAATAGTTGTCAAATGCAGGAGTGTTCATATTCTCTGAACCAGAAGTGCATGAACCAGTCCGTTGAGTTTGTGAGGTTGGATGCACACGTTAACCAGGTTTAAGCTTCCCAGTGGCATCTTTTTCACTGACAGACGGGGTGACCTCAGTCTGTGGTCATTTTATACTTTTTACTTACATGTCGCATTATGAGTATGATATATATTAGTTATGATCCTGTTACATTGGTGATTGTTAACTTTGTATTCTACGTCTAAGTCTTCTGCCAGGACTCGGTTGTTATGAGTTTAGTTAGCTTAACACAACGTTAAGTGAATATTTGTAAGTGGTTAATTATATTAACTGACTGACGACATGACAGTTTAGATGCAGTGTTAGAAACTGAATGAGATGATCTCATAATATACGATAAATAATTTTCTACATTGTTGTTTAATTCAATATACAGGGGTTTCAATATTTCATTAAACCTTTGAATAAACAAACCAACTCTAAACAATTCAGCCCAGTTGGTTATATTTTCTTGTTTTTTTTATACTTTAATTGATTTGGATAACGCTGATGAACGTCGCTAGACTCACTCACCTGTATCAGAGAAAACAAAGCCCACCCTTAGATAATAAAAAGTATTCATCATACGAGATGTGGCACAATTGTGAACGTAATGTATTAATCGTGATATTTTCAGTAGCAATCAGTCTAAAATAAAACAATTATACAAATGGAAAATTGGCTATTTCTTTTTCAATCGAATTGAATATTGATAATACAATTGTTTGTTTAAAACGATAAATTTTGTATAAAACACACACTTGAGATAGCCCTCTGAGATTGGCAATGATATCAGAAACATTTGATTATTGGTGCATTTAGTGGTTTTATAATTTGTTTTGTTTTATATTTCACACATATACGGCCTTTGAAACGGATGCGTTGTTTATTCAGAATATAAATGACGAAATTGTCGTATATTATTAGCAGGTAAATGGCGCGAGAAAACACGCATCGTACTGTAACGATAACGGACATACTAGGGAAATTAACCAAATCCCCTCCCACCAAATTCTTGAGACGGGATTCTACTGGGATCATCGGAATCATAGGTGATAATAGCGAGTCTAAATGCCTGTTTTGACAATAAGCAAGGGTATTTTTGCACCAGATATGACCCAGATGGCAACAACTTATGCTAAAGTTACAATTTTATCATTTTTTTCAATGAATTGAAACGATGGAGCTTACTGAAGTATTAGTATGTAATTGCATAGTAATCGGTTTATACAAATAAGTATGTGTACTTATTTAAAAAAAAATGAAGATTTATTTTGTGCTTTTCCCAGGTGGTGAGTTTCCTTCAAGTCGTTTCAAGGCATGATCGCTGTTATTGCTTCTTGCTGTATAGATGTTATTGTATGGTGCTTATAGCTGATTTCAACAATTGTTCAGTCATATCACGACGGCGTCTCACTACCATTTTCAAAGAGCTATTTGTGCCCATATTTTATATCTAAGATTATCGTTGTTTTGAGATATATTTAAAGTATTTATAGTATATTTATACAATGTATGTTATATATATATATATATATAGGCCATGCGGTATTTAAAAAGCTCGACTTCGTAGTTATCTTATTGATACTATTTAAATAAGTTTTTAAATTTGAAATTGGAGATATTTTTACTACAGTCTGTATTTTTTTCAATTGCATACTTTGCTTTGATAAAAGCATTTTGACTTTGCTTGTCGTTTGCGGTTGCAAATTGAATATCACGTATACATTGGCTGAAACTGATCCGCTGGTGGTAAGGCAATGTATTTCCTATTGTATCCTATTTTAGTTTGTTGTATTTTTCTATTAAATGAAGAACCGACTTTAATCGTTAATTCCCTAGGCATCAATCAGATGACATCTATGTGCTGGTTTATGTTTTTAGGGGCAAACCGAAGACTTGAAAAAACAACAACACGTTGCTGGAAGCTTCCTCGATTGACGCTCTGCATTAAGACGATAGTTCTGGGTCTGGTCGGCCTGGTGTCAGTATATTGTGACTGCGGCATGTAGGGTGACAGTGTTTTGAAATTCACTTGATTTTTAGGCAAATATTTGTTTTAAATATTTGTTTTAATTATTTGAACAAATCTCTGCCAAACTATTCTCTGTGAAGATATAGTTCATTGCCATCCATTTGTTCATCTTTAGTTTATATTTTATATTCCAGTGTTGCAGCGCTTAGAATACTGTATCAAGAAGACACCGTTGTGATATATCTAAAACACTCCGACAACATTTATGTGTTGGTACATTGCAAAGCTCAAATCATTTATTGATGCACTGCCAAATACTAAAAACAATGTTACAACAATTGCTCCAAACAAACCAATTACCATGAAACTGCCATGTTGCAATATGGGCCACACATCCACATTTACAGTTACGGACGGTGAATGACATTACCCAATAGCTCGTGTAGATCGACACTCGATTATCGATTACTCAATAAAAGGTATTTTAAAAAGTCTTCGTTGAAAGGCATTGGTTGCGTTCTAGGCTCAATTATAGCCGATAGTTTAATTGTAGAATGTTCGACAAATTATTTAAGCTAAGACTAACACGCAGTTTATTGAAGTCATAACTTTGATACATCCCAAGGTTCAAAGTAGTGCTATAGGGCACGTATTAATGACCTGGTACAGGATGAGGGAATGTATTGTACACTTACAGAGCGCGTGATTCTTATATAAAACGGTGGCATAATAATTTTGAATAATGCTATTATATATTATGTCACACGTATAACATCGGATAAAACTATCTTTGGAAACGCAGAAAGCATATAGAAATGACAAAAGTAGGTTTATTTGAGTCTGTTCTTAAGGGTAAATATTTAACGACACATTCATCACATCCGCTTAAACATTGGTTCATGCGATAAAACCGTGTTCCATTTGTAAACAATAATAGGTAACCCCATGATTTCAACGAACCTGGCAAAATAGAAAAAAAATGAACAAAAGCACAGAGTGAGTTTTTACAGTGAAATAAATAAATAATATATGACAAAAAAAGAATCACAGCCACCAAAACGGTATTAACATAATCATCACACAGAACAATATTGATAAATACAAACATAACCACCCAAATATATTGGCAAAGATAAATGAGTGCCAGGTAATAACTTAACCCTTTACTTCATATAGACGCGTTTGGACACCTCTAAAACAGACGCCTTTGCACACCACTAATATAGACGCCTTTGGACACCTCTAAAACAGACGCCTTGGTACACCTCTAATATAGACGCCTTTGGACACCTCTAAAACAGACGCCTTTGTACACCTATAATATAGACGCCTTTGGACACCTCTAATACAGACGCCTTTGGACACCTCTAATACAGACGCCTTTGGACACCTCTAATACAGACGCCTTTGGACACTTCTAAAACAGACGCCTTTGTACACCTCTAATATAGACGTCTTTGGACACCTCTAATACAGACGCCTTTGGACACCTCTAAAACAGACGACTTTGTACACCTCTAATATAGACGCCTTTGGACACCTCTAATACAGACGCCTTTGGACACCTAATATAGACGCCTTTGTACACCTCTAATATAGACGCCTTTGGACACTTCTAGTATAGAAGGCTTTTGACTTATTGGGTGAATTATGTTTATATTAACTGACAGAGTGGAAAACAGTGTAGGAAGTGTTCAGATTGCTCTTCCTACACTGTTTCAAAGGCCTTCTATGATTGGTGCGGGAAAACGCGTATCTATGGAGTGAAAGGTTAAGCACACTTCATTACGCACATACATTACATACGATCGAGCCCCTCAAGACGTCTGTCTTCTAGGAAAGCAAGCGCCGCAGATGATCAACACTAGCAACAACCCTAACGTTGAATGTGTTATATGACGCCAAGAAATCCGAACTAATAACAATACTGTGGCAACGTACTTGAACGACCTTTAACGACATGCATGTATAATGCGTATGGCTGTTGTGATGATAGTCAACAACATCTGAAAAAGACTCCTTGGGATTCTCAATTATATTCAAACTGTTTAAGAAACTTCACCTGTTTGACACCGGAACGAATACATTTACCAGACGAGAAAATGATTTATTTACTTTCTTACATTACACACCATTGAAGTATATATTTGGAAAGTCTTACTGAACAATATTATTATAATTATTTGTATGTTTTAAAAGACATAATCATAAAGACAAAAACATTTTATGTGTTTTAGTCACTCATTGTTATAAATGTTTATAAAACATATATTTTATTATATAGTTACTTGTTTTCAGGAGCATGTGAAACTGTCGTACAGATAGCACACTGCGTTAAACACAATACAAGTTGTAACTGCTGTTTAATCGACGGAGTGCAAACGCTACTCGAACAGTTGAGCTCTTTGTTTGATATACGAGTAAACACGTGATACTTATGGGCAAATTGTTTCTCTTTAAGCAAATGCCAACGATCTTTGCTTATGTAAAGTAGCTCTTTCAGCACTGTTTCTGATATTATTTTGGGTTTATCGTCTGCATAAGGTATTATTCTTAGCGCTGCCAGGATGGAACATCACACGGCAGACAAACGCCGCTCAAACGAGCAGCATGATATTGATACCAGGCGGATCATCCTCGGACATTACTGACACGACCGAAAGTCAAGGAATGGAGAATACATACATACGAACATACGAAATGTGTCACCGCCTTGGAAAGGTCAAAATCTCCACAGAGGGCTTAAACCTGGTTTACCATTTAAACCTCGCTCTTCCCCGCTGTCACAACACAATACGAGACCGTTGCCACTTAACAGTCGTTACATATATATCGGACACTGAGGCGGACAGTATGACATTTCATAATAAATATTAGTTAAGCAATAACGCATACATTGTTTTAGAAAATAGTGAAATCTTAAAAACAGTTAAAATGTAAGTGTGTCATTCCCTTGATGAGGTATCATTAGTTATTGCCTTAGCAATTATAATCCTCGATCATTGCGAGTGTCAACATCACTAACAAAGAAATTACACTGTTGCTGTTTTTCAAGAAAAGACAATTTATCTTAGGAATGTTTTATTGTTTTTATTTTCTTTTAAACTAATTACAGCTGCTACATCGCGTGTATGGAGAATTACACACGTCTAACTGACGGATGTAAGTGATATATTACAAGTAACAGTAGCTCACGTACATGCAAACATAAGGGGAAATATATAATATACGCTTTCATATGATCTTGTCTTATTGCCCTAATGTTTGGAAGAAGTACAAATATCATTTTCTTTGCTATAAATATAATGGTTATTGATTTCAATCGAGCGTATTTGTAAAAAAAAGATAATATATTTTCGTTGGATTTTATAGGAGAATATCTTGTGAAACAATATTTATTCATGGACCATATTAAATTGGGAACATAAAACATCTGAATATAAAGCTAACAGTTATGCAAATGAGCTGTTTAAACACGGAGATCTTTTTTTGGGGGTGGTGGGGTGGGGTGGGGGGGGGGGGATATAACAATATAAAAAAACTTCACGATGGGTAAGGATATATACAACATCCCTACAGCTCCCAACACGGGCTTTTATAATATTGATATGATAAAATATATTTTCGAGAAACACTGATGTAAGGTAACGGAAAATATGAGAACATGGATGTAAAGGTCGCTACACAGCAATTTATTTATTGATAGCCTATAATTCTTGTTTTATAAAAGGCGTCCTTGGAAAGCACAGATTATGCACAAGAAAAAGAAAATTACAGGTATGGTTTATTGTGTTTGTTCATGGGGATGGAAGAGGGTGGAAGAGCCGTGGATGAGGATCGAACCCAAGATCGCACGGTGCCTGTGCCCAATGCTCTATCAATGGGCCACGAGCTACACACACACCATTGAATGATATTCAGTATTCCAAAGAATTCATTAAATAATATAACACCGAGCCAAGGCACTGAGATACATTTTACAGCGGCCGAACATCATTTTAACATTGCCCCCTCCCCCGCCCCTATATTACCCAACTGTATGCGATCATGTATTTGTTCAATAATGTTAAAACAAGATCGTTGCCGTGGTACCCATGGGGTCTTCAAAAACATTTATGATCACAAACATAAATATATCCAGCAAAGTGAAAAATAAGATATACGCCTGGTGCCTCTGCAACTAATTGATGATTCCCTATCCGATAAATGGCGAGATTGACATAAAAGTTACAACCGTGAAAGCAGGTTATCAATGTGTTATTTTTCAATGAGATTAGTTCACATGCCCTCTAAAGACGCTTGAAATTACAACATTGGTGGACCTGTTTAGTATCAACTGACGTCATAGATTATGTATCAATCTATCAATGTTCATTTTTTGTGTTTTATTATGTCTCGTTTTTATTCGGTGAAAGAATAAAAAATCATGCCTCTATCATTATTGGCGCCTGTTTATCGCAGGTCGATGGTCTATGGTCATTTATGATATATATTTGTTGATGCTGAATATACCTAATGTTTTAACAATACAATACAAGTTTATTGGCATATCAGCAAAACATTGCCTATGGCCATTTACACATTCAAATTAATTTAAATATGACATAGATATTCTCCAATTCGAAAAGGTGAAATCTCACTCTCGTGTGTGACGAGATCTGTGCGTGACTTGAGCTCAGAGGAATCGCGTCACACCATAACAAACAGCAGTGGTGTTTCTGACAGTAGTTAATTACAACAAAGTTGCATTAAACAGCCATGAAAAGAAAGAAAAACAATACAAGATATGAAAGAAAATAAAAAAAATAAGTTTCTCATGATAAAATAAAATTACTTTTTATCGTTTTGTGCGTGTTTGTATACTATAATTAATGCTTGATTTCTTGTGATAGGTGGGGTAATTTGTAAACTTAAGAAGTTTAGTATTAATTTTCTTATCAATATCCCTTCTATCATTTACAAAAAGGGAATGGTTATATTTTATTTGTTAAATAGTTCATTCGACATGATGGATTTTATCAATAATTCTTATCTTTTTATAGATGCATTATCTGCCAAATTTCGGACCCAACTGACGACATGCATGTTGCACAGTTAATGGGCCTTTTTTGTTTAAAACGTATGTTAATGATTTTTAAAAAAAACATTATTACTTTAACAAATCAATATAACCTAAATGTATTTTTTAAAAAAAAAACACTATGATTTTCTTTTATTTAAGAGTGCTTTGAATGAATTACAGACGTTTCGTATCACAAAATTGAGGTTTCGTATTACACATAGGTTAATGCATAAACTTTACAGTGTTTCACACCATGATTAGGTGTCACAATCATAAACTTACGGTATTTGTTTTTAATTAGTGTGTCATAGTACTGTATTGTTATTATTTGGGGTTGAAACGTTACTAAAATACATTTTATTTTGTTTATACATTTATTGTATTAACGAGAAATTTGATATATTTATTATAAATTTACACCGTATACTACGGACACAAATCACACAAAATAATATACATACAATTTTGATTTTATCATATTTACAACATTTACGTGTAGCACATTGTAATGCTTGACCACGAGGAGATATATTTGCTTTAATAGTCGTGTATTTGTGAAATAATACATAAAATCAGAAAATTTCAATTTGTGACAAAAAACTGTAACATCTGCATCCCTGGTATATATTCTTCCAAGAAGATAAATAGATGATACACATTCTTCTGCTGTTATACCGAAGTACTATGTAAAATGGTCATTTTGGAAAGATATACACAGAAATGGAACATCTGTCCCCGTTACGTCCGCCTCCCCCCTCCCCCACCTGCATATACATTCTTTTTTTTTTTTAATTTATAGAATCAATTTCACTTTTTTCAATGTATTAAGTATTTTATGTTTGCAGAGTGCAACTAAGATATGAATAATTTATCCAAAAAAAATGAACAAAAATTTAAAGATTTTGTTTAATGTCACTCTAATATAGGGGATGAACGTTACAAAAAGGGGACGGACGTTACATAATTTCTTACCATTGGTATTGACCCCCTAAATAACTGAAGTGTTTAAATTAAGTCATTGTCCATAATACTATGCAATACATTATACATCCTATCTTAAACCCTGGGGTCATAAAACCTGTGGTGAATTATGCAAATTGGGGTATAATATGCATTTTTTTCTCATTACCACATGGCGTGACTGTAGTGTTGGTGAATTAGGAAAGCTCAGTAGGATGCCAGTAACTGGACAGTAGCATATATTTTGTGCAATATGTCTGTAGGCAAATATATTCCATATGACACTATCCATCAAAGGTTAAAAAATCATATTTGTCCAGGTAACTAGTAGACTGGGTAACGATGTCTTATGGGCTAGCTTAAGGTAAAATACTGACTGCGTAGCAAACAGTGCATACATTGATAACACGGCTTGGATGTGCAGGCTGATCTGGGTCTACATCGACACTAACCGCAATATTATTTTTGTTTTCTTTATCAAGCGGAGGGTTATTTTCATATTTTACAAATTCAATTATGCTTGCTTTTGTAATGACTGCCGTGCCCGATTAGCTCAGTCGTTAGCGCGTCTGAATATTAATACATGGGTCACGAGTTTAAATCCCCACCGGTCACAATCTCCGTGATGGTTGATATGCATAGTGTGTCTATTATTATCATTCGTCTCTGATATAAAAGAGAGACTAATAAATGTTCATTTTTATGTCAGTTCTTTATTCCATAAAGGTATATTTTTGAAAATAATGCTTATATATAAATTCAGATATCTCCGATGAAAACATTTATTCTTTTTTAAGACTTAAACATGAAAAACAAGTATATTCCGTCTGTTTGGAAATATGGAACGCCGTACAATTTTTTCCAGACTGTCGATATTTGAGATGGAGGACAGTTGGGTTTTCTTCATCAGTTGTCTGTGGGTATCCATGGCTTTAGTTTACCATTTTAATCCTTATAACCTCGTTTGATCCTAGAATGACACTGTTGTGCTCTTTTGAAATAGTGTCAAATGTAGAACGTGGCGGAACTTTACTTCTCTTGTGGTAACACAAGGACACAACAATAGTCATCCGACGGCATTTTAATTGAACTGAAATAAAATTCATATAACAATCAACTTAAGTGCCATATAAATAGTTGATGAGTAAAAATATAAAATAAAAATACATTATGAAACATGTACAGTATAGCTACACGTGAATGTTCGTTTCTGTATGTTGAAACTAGGCTACTCTAACTGGTACAAAACAGTCTCAGAGACGGAGTTTTAAATTTCTAATTCGTCTTTTTATATCTGTTATATATATAATTATGTTCTTGAAACAAATTAATTTATTAATTTCTTCTGAAAGAGTAACTTTTTTTAATAATTTAAACTTATTTACCAGACACACACACACCATTTTACATTATGCTAACACCACCAACTTACAACAGTAATAAAAGTCACAATAAAAAGGTAATCATGGTCAACAACCGCATCATTTCGTAAGTTCATCATTAATACTAGCATACCCTCTAAAATTAAACTTTATTAAACCGCTTTAATAAATATTTGTGTTAATGTTAATGTATAAAAATTCAATTTACTTACGTGAAATCTACATTGTTTCAGCAGCGACTGCGGTGAAACGAATTCCCCTGAGCTCATAGTCTCGTGCGAAATCTCGCTCCCGCACAAGACGAGAATTCGGGATTTCGAAGAGGTCAATACAATTATATGAAATACAAACAAATACATACATATCACATATTCAAACTGAAGCAGTCATGGAATTTATACATCTGTAATTACACAATCATTTATAATCATATAAAAAATCAATCAAATTGTTTGAAGTTTCTTGCCTTAGCTTTTGAGCTTCGGTTATAAATTTTGCCAGATTACAAAAACTTTTTTTATTCCTTGATGACATAATGTTTTTAAATTATTAATTTTTGGAAAAGCTCAATGTTTAATTTATTTATTTCTAATTGTTCTATATGAAGGACAACATAAGAGAAAATGATACTCCGATTCAACCAACCCCCATTACATACTCTACAAAAAATTTCCCTTTGTACATGTGTATATCTCCCAGTTTCAGTTTCTATATTATGCGCACTCAGTCGAAATCTTGTTATTTTTTTACGGTTTGTTTCATTTGGAATATAATCCAAGTAATTCATATTCAAAACATGTTTTAAATTTTCTTTAATAGTCTAATTTGGGCATATTTTGAAGAGATGTATTCCAATTTTGTAAATACTGATTACAAATCCTTTGTTTTAACATGGAGAAATAATTTGCGTTTCAATTGAAATTCAACCAAATATCTCCAAAACCCAGTCGATTTAAAAGCATGTGCATACTACCAGCCCAACAGCTGGTATTTTGTAAAGTACATTGTTTATTAAAAACTTTAAATTGAATAGAATTGTTTTTATCATAACTTTTGTCCAATAGCTTATAGCACGTTGTTTACAGATAACAGATAATGAAAATAACCCTAGTTCACCTAATACAGCTACGCTAGGAGTTTGTGGTTTAACACCTAAGATGCGTTTGCAAAACTTAATATGTAATTTATCTAATTCCTTATTTTCATAAATACCCCAAACTTCCGATCCGTATAATTGAATTGGCACAACCATTGAATCAAATAAAGATAATTTAGTTTTGATATCTAATTTAACCCTAGTGAATACTGAAAGTAAACTGTTATATGCTCTGAGTGCTTGATCTGATAATGCCTTTAACAAACAGTTGATGTTCAATAATCTAAAAGGATCAGAACGAAAGCATAATGTTTTCTTGAATTATTCTCTTTATCCTATTATAAATTACTGTAACATAATATATCAATAAATAGATGGAAATAAATACATGATAGTAATACGCATTGCTGTTACAACTGTTGAATACACAAGTGGTAGTTCCTTTAAAAACATGAATTTGAAAAAAAAAATGAAAATTAGTTGGACACTATAAATCGTACGCAATGATTTGCATTTCTGTATTTCCTCAATACGGGACAGGTAAATGATTAAAACGTGTATTTATAAAATGTCAAGCAATGAGTGAGCACTTTAGCTAAAAATTCACAATTGTGAATACTTTCTGGATTTAAAATATTCTTCAATTATTGAAAGAATTATTTCAGTATTTTACAAAGTTTTTAAGCTGGCAAAACTATTTTCCCCAAAACATCATGCCTATATATTAACACGGATCCCGTATTATCATTGAGTGTTTAACCTCATTTGACAACCAATGAAATCGCTTCAATTTTTAAAATTGTGCCGCTCATATATGTTAAGACAACCGACATTATAACTTCTTTTTAATTATTAAGAATTTCGTCATCACTGCGCATGCGTGAATAACATTGCACAGATTCCACCCTTGGTTCAATTAGTAACGAGTCATGTACATATTAAAAACCGCGCGATCTTTGCTTGGAAACGGCCTAAGCAAACATCATCTTTAATACGTCAGTCATCTCAGCTTTCACCGTAGCTCCACCCGAATTCAGTCAAATGACGTCAAACTGTTAGTCGAATGACGTTGAACACCTGCAGTCGCATCCTTTGGGTTTCTTAAATCTTAAATTTTTACTAAATGAATATAACTACTACTTAGGACATCCATTCAAATATGCCACAAACAATATCAAAAAGGTTTTCCTACTTTTCCTAACGTTGCCAACATGCTCAGGTTAAACTAAAATAGACTTCCCGCTTAAAATGATGTTGTTGTTGTTGTTGTTGTTTGGTGTTTAGCGTCGCTTTCAACAATTTTTCAGTCATATCGCGACGGTGTCTACTTGAGACAGTATTCTTAGCGCTGTCACACTGGAGTATCATGCAGCAGACACATGGTATGATACCCCACCCAGTCACATTATACTGACACCGGGCCGATCAGACCTAGAACTCTCCTCTAAATGCTGAGCGTCAAGCGAGGAAGCATCTAGTACCATTTTTAAAGCCTTTGGTATGACCCGGCCGGGGATCGAACCCACGACCTTCCGCATGCGAGGCGGACGCTCTACCATTAGACCACGCCGCGGTCTTAAAATGACAAACAAAACGAATTACTGAGTTTGTAATAACGAATTTCCCCAAAAATAAGATAAACTATAAGGATGGAATTAACCATTATCTTCTAATGGGACCTTCCTTTTTGGTATTCAATAAACTCTCCATCATCTACTGAACAGCAACTTCTATGTGATGCATCTTTAAGATGTTTTTTTTCGTACAACAACAACAACAAAATAACTGATAAATAACAAACTATAAAAAATATGCTGTGATAGCATTCTCAATGTATCCATTAATAACAAAAACATTTATATCGCACTTAAGAAACTAACTCACTTTAAAATCTTAGCAAAACATCTCGATTGCAATCTTCTATGTAAAGTGTCATGTTTTAACAACATATCATATTTCATTTTTAGATTTCAATTAAGAAAATAAGTCGTTAACCGTCAGTATGCTCATTTTAAGCTTTTAACAAATTGCTAATGAAGCTGATACTATTGAACATAATTTCCACGAATGTCACTGGCGCGCATGATGAATACTTCATATAATCACAAAGTGAACTTAATTTTATCAGATACTGGTACGACGTGCTGCGTATTTTACTTACGTCATTTTCTTTTCTTGAACATTACTGTGGTCGACTATCATATTAGCATTTTTACGTGGTGTGTGGGAGTCGTAAAATGTCGCCTTAAATTTTAACTTAGTGATGGTATTGTTTCTTATTAGTTGGAATCATGGAGATATTTTAGTAATTTTTCAATTTTTGTGCTGACATGCAGAAAACAGACTGCCACTGAAACAGGTGCTGGTTAGATAAAACTGAGTTTGAAGGCATAGTACCACCATTTGAAACAGGAAATGCTTCCATGGGGTAGTCGCATAATGGCGGTTATAAATAATCCATGTTTCTTCTTCTTTAGAAATGCATTTTCCTTATTTTAATGCTCATTATTTTATTCAAATAATATCATTGGTTTAGTTTGAACATTTTGAAATCATTGTCATGTTTGAATTGTGAATTTAGAAAAAAAAACATTAATGCTTGAAAATTGGGATATGCATACATTGTCTCAGAAGTCTACTTTCACTTTGTACACACTGAACAGAAACAAAATCTCCTAGATGACTCATGACCCTTATTTTTCTCGTCATATTTAGGTACGGCTGAGATTGACAAACAATAAAATTTAAGATTCGGTTCTTTCAGTTGGGTCTCTCTATGAATGACAAGCATGCAAACTTTTTTATTTACAGTTGCAATAGAATATAGAAAGATAAAAATCAATTGTGGGCTTGCACCCGAAATCTACTACTTTCATTTTCTATTCATTCTGTCCTTCCAGGGAAAGGCGGTCGTGAAGAGTCCCTCACCACAAACTTTGACTCTGTGTTTCTATTCCTTTGAATCGTGGAACTAGTTCAGTATTGTTCTATGGCAGGCCAACGTTGCAATAATGTATAACACTTTTCCTTGTTCAAACTTAACATTCGTGTTGTTGAATTGTGCATATTTGGTGTTTGTTAAATACTATTTGACCTAATCTTTTATTTCCTCCAGTTAGAAGAGCATAAACATTTACAACAACATATAACATTATATAGAACATTATATATAAATTTAAGTAAGTTTACAGAATACTATTTACATATACATGTATTATACAACGTTATGAACAAAAAACTCACGTCAGTCATTCAGCTATAGATTCTAAGCATAATAATCTGCAATAAAATATAGTAGCATAACCATGCACCGTATTATATATATTGTTCAAGAATACATGTATACATTTAACGTATAGCGTTGATGTCAATATCCTTGGATTTATTCCTTGACGAAACAAAATTCAAGTAATAAAAAGAATATTGATGCGCTTTGTTTGGTTATTGAAATACAGCAATAGATAAATATAAAACACTGTCAACTATACGTTTTCCGAAACTCCTTTTTGACTACACTGAAAATAGCCTACGTATTGTACATATAAAATATTGTAGCTAAACACGGTTTTAAGCAATTATTCACATCCTTTTTATTTTTAAATAACATTTCTAGACCGTTAAACAGTCCGAGCAATTGAAGTGAAGTGTTTTGACTTATAAAGTTTCTATAAACACTAGAACCAACCATTCTGTAGATATTTTGCCATAATGCGTAGCGAAGTTCTTGTACACAGCTGCATTCTTAGATTAGATGTTGTATCACGTTATTTGTTATATGAAGACCACGTTTAGGACATTTCTTGTAAATCAACATAAAACAGTTTATTTAGTAAAATCATCACACATTGACTTCTATTTGCATAGATTGGGGTTTCTCTACTTAGTAGCCGTATTGTTGATATTGATAGGCAATATGGTTTTATTTTTTAAAAAAATCATATTATTGTTTTCAATTTCCGTAGTGCTTTGCACTGTTTTTGTGTAATATGTTTCTATTGTTTTCTTAACAATAAATTTCCATGCTGATTTGGAGGGGAATATACCCGTTGTTATGAAATCCTCTATTGCTCCGTTCAACGAATATTTCACTATAAACCCTAAACGCTATTTTGAAACTACCTCATTCTATGTTTAGATAGAATCTACCGTATTAGGGATGACAGCACATTCATCTTTTACATAAATTATGCAATACAATAGATTCAATATTAATTACAATCAACATTAATGTGTCAGCTGTATTGGACGATTCCAATTATAAATAGAATGACGTAGTTTCAAAAAAGCGTATTGGGATTACAGTAAGAACATAATAATAAAAACTCAATACACAACTTTACAGTACGAATTCAAAATGATGAACACAAATATATAACCAGCCAACATAATAGAAAGTTGAACATCAATTTAACAACACAATTGTTAAGTTTGAACAAGAAAAAGAATTGTACAATATTACTACTTTTGACCTACCATATTGTTCGAATATGGAATATTACTGAAGTTGGTACAGAGGAGTGGGGGTGGGGCGTGGCGTTAGGTTTTTAAAACGAGGGTTGGGGTAAGGGTTGGCGAGTCATTTGTTTGATATTGTTCTTTTTTGTTTAAAGAGGTCCGTATTCAGATATCATTTTTATATATCATACTACATGCGTGTATAACGTTAGATGTAAATTCTTACTTTCTCGTACTCCCTATTTAATTCTTCAGTCTATATTTCCGAGACATAAAATAATCATCATGGTGTTGCTTTTAACGTATACTGTAAAATAAGTTATTTTTGGCTGGACTTTATGCCAAAGGCATTGCCCTGCCTATGTCATCGTTATCAACATTTGCATTGTTGATCACCGCCATAATGATCATATGCTACAGGGATTACTTTTTCCACGAATTTCATTTTTAAACCTTATAATATTGACCATGTTAGCTTCAGTAGGATATATATTTTGGAGTATCATCATTGATCACACGCGCTTTTTAGAACAATGGCTATTCATTAACATTTAGAT
Organism: Panopea generosa; assembly: GCA_029582155.1. Lineage (NCBI taxonomy): Eukaryota > Metazoa > Mollusca > Bivalvia > Adapedonta > Hiatellidae > Panopea > Panopea generosa. The sequence goes on from CM055902.1 coordinate 53,105,578, forward strand.
TTGTGATTCCCTTTTTGAACGTTAATTAAATACGGAACGATTATAACCCATGAATGTTTAGTCGTAAACGGTCAATTCAAAAGTCGGATACATTTATGATAAAAACAGTAGTGCCGATACTTGCTATAGGATATGATGATTTTGGTTCCTTTTTCCGCTGTGGCATTCAGTTTAGTTGTAACAAACACGGTGGGTGGGGTGGGGTGGGGTGGTGGTGTGTGGGGAAGGGGATATCATATGCATGTTTTTTTTTGCGATTCCAGTAACCGACTTGAATATATTCGTATACAAATGAAACAAATATACTCGAATTAAAATATATGAGTATAAATCATCCATTAAAAAAACACCACGACATCTTAAATATAATACAACAATTATAAACATGCTAGTATCCTGTACGAAAACTTCCAGGCGGATTCCACCCGGAATCCAGGCCAATAAAAAATGATTTTCCAAGCGGACTCAATGTCCGGGCGAATATAACTAAGTTGACACAGACTTCCATCTTTAGAAACATTTTTATAGTAAGAACAAATCGACGAAATATTTTAATTAGTCCGGGTCATGTAATCATGTCCAGGCGATATTCTATAGAATTATTCCGCCTGGAAATTTAATACCCAGGCGGATAAATTCCAGGCGGACTTTATAAATGTCCAGGCGGACTTTATAAATGTCCGGGAGGACTTTTGAAATGTCCGGGCGGACTTTTAAAATGTCCGGGCAGACTTTTAAAATGTCTTGACAGACTTTTAAAATATCCAGGTGGAATTCTTTTAGGTCTGGGCGGAATTCTAAAATGCTCGGGCGGATTTTTTGAATTCCGCTCGGACTATAAGAATATCCATACAGGTTTTACAAATGTCCAGGTAGTTTTTTCTGTAAAAAAAATCCAGACTGTTTTTTAAAAAAAAAATTGTATTGACTACATAAAGGATGGACGGACAAATATGCATTTTCTAAACTATAGCTGATACAAAAAGTAAAATGATGTGATTCGTTTAACATTCATTAACAATTTGAAACACACACAGCAAAAACAATTTCAAATATATTGCAGTCCTGCATGTAAAAATTATATAAGTCATTCTGTAGGTATAGGAATTCCAAACAAGATGGTATATGGCAGCTTTATAAATCTCGCCCCTTAAAATTAGGGTACCATCTGGCATATATGAAATTATTAATGGATAAATGAAACATGAGAATCAAAAGGACCTGAATCGCTCTACTTGCAACATCAGTAAGTTCCACACCAACAAATCTTTAAGGAGACTACTATGCAATGCTACTCGTAAAATATCTAAAATCTAACCTTGAACTTTCAGAGAAAATGTTTTTTAATGTTTCACTTAAAATGTACTTATAAACCCTGTGGTGGCAGCATTTGTGGTCGAATCATGCTGGTTCTAGAATTCTTCCGAGATCTTGTGGTTATATAACTGCTGTGCAAGTTTAGCTAAGATTCAATGAAAAATGACGGTGCTATCGCATCTACACATTTTCCCCATGTTACTCTATGTAAAACAGTGACAGATGTGGCAGCCTTAAATTTGACCCCAGAGCCCCAACTTGAACAAATATTTTAGGAGACCTTCATTCAATGCAACATGATAAAAATCTAAGGTCTAGGCCTTGAACTGTCTGAAAGAATGTTAAAGTTTCACGTAAAAAGTGCTTATATGCGCTGTGGCGGGGGCATTTGTGGCCGAATCGGGCTTATTCAAGAGTTTGTCCGAGATATAGTGGTTTTATAACTAGTGTGCAAGTTTAGTTAATGCAGAGTGGAAATAAAGTGGCTATTGGACAGAGTGTTTCTGTTGTCATTCATATGAAAAGTTATATCATTTGTTTACCAAATAAACAAAATCCATTAATTTCAGTGGAATACTGTACTTAACTACAATGCAAACTAAATGAGAAATCAACAATTTACAGAGCTAATAGGTACACAACAGTTTATTTTGTGCATATAGGTATTGCTTCTAATGACATTTGGTTCATCAATCACTTATTGTTTCGAGTCACTGCTTGTATAGTGTGACCATATTCTGCAAGTCTAGATATAGCAGGTCTAACCCATCACTACTATTATCAAGGTGAGAAACTCTGAAAGCATAAACGGGTGTGCTTTCTTTTCTAAATATAGTTGTTCCTCCTTTTGATATTCAATTGTTGATAGGTTAGTCCTCTTCTTTATGTACAAAGCTGTCAGCAAGAATAACGATAGTGCTTATGCCACAACAGCTCCGCCACTAAGTTTTACCAGATGTTTTCCATAATTTAGATGTTGAGCACATTCTGTTTATCATTCAATATCTTCTCAAGCTGCATTGTCATAGGCTGTCTTAAGATGTTCGAGACTAATACACTTCAATCTTGCTGGTCCCATTCCATCATCGGCAAATACTGATTGCAAACAGTAGAGGTGTACATCACGCTTTGTGGCATCTGAAATATTAAAAACAAAAAACAATAAATAAATAATTGTAACTCAAACACATCATAAAATGTTTTGTCAAATTAGCATAAGTTTATACTTTTTATATTCTGAATTCTGAACTTGGATAAAGAAGCAAATGAAATTCCAAAGTTTGTCTCTCTCAACAACATAAACTGATATCAAATTTACAAAATTAAACAGATCGCGGCGCGGTCTAGTGGTAGAGGTCCGCCTCGCATGCGGAAGGATGTGGATTTTTCCCCGAACAGGTCATATCAAAGACTTCAAAAATGGTATAAGAAGCTTCCTCGCTTGACGCTCAGCATTTAGAAGAGAGTTCTAGGTCTGTTCGACCCGGTGTCAGTATAATATGACTGGGTGGGGTATCATACCATGTGTCTGCAGCATGATACTCCAGTGTGAAAGCGCTCAGAATATTGCCTCAAGTAGACACCGTCACCATATGACTGAAAAGCTGTTGAAAGCGACGCTAAACACCATACAACAACAACAAAATTAAACAAATTTATTCACTGCTATTGTTATTGGGTTAAGTTTTTGGTTTGGAAAAACACTGACAATGTTTTCACCATTTTTTTTAATTATAAAATTTATGAACATATATGTTACTATGAAAAATATTATTATTAAAGTATACATGTAAACAAATGCATTACATTACAAAAAAAAAGAACCTGTAAATTACCTATGTGATGCATGTATTTCTTTCCTGGTAAGTGTGAGACATCATTACACGTTTATATCTGCTGCTGGTATTCATTAGATATGTAAACTTCATTGCCATTCAGTGACACTTTCTAAACATTTAGATAGTTCATCAGCAGATACAGCTGCTTCATTTGGAGTGTATGTATGGAGTCTTTGCTATATTCAACATCACAAAATCTTTACTATAGCCACACAACACGATAGCAATTTCAATTTCAATACACTTGTGTTTACTAGAGTTATAACTGCCATTTCATGTAAGCCAAAATATGATTGGTTGAATTTCAAAAAGAGGACCAATGAAATTATACGTTACAGGTCAAAGCTTGCAGATGTGGATAGGACTAATTTTCCCTAATTTTAATAAAATGTGTTAACTATTTTTTCATCACAACAAGGTAAATAGGTGATGCATTTATAGTGTTTTAGAGTAGATAAGGCAACATGTGAACTAGTGAATAATTAAATAGACAATGCTTACATGTTTAACAATAAGACAATAAATAATATCAATTCATATAATTATGTATATTGAATGTAATAGATTAATTTACTTTTCAAATATATTTGATTGAAATGTTGTGTATATGTGCCTTTTTTATGGAAAAGAAAGAATGTGTTAGTTGTGATGGTAAATCAGGTCATGGTCAAGGCCACTGTTGCTTAAAAATAGAAAAAATATATTACGTTTGACAACTTTTGTTTTCCTTTACATAGTTTGATAAAAGTTTGTGTAAAGGTTCTCAAGTAACAGTAAAATTGATTTGTGATTTACTTAATCAATTCAAGGTCACTCTTACATAAATATCTTTTCAGGAACTGAGACACAAATTTGTTTTTAATGATCCTAATCATCCTAATCAATCAGGTTTTCAAGTTTGTTCAAGTAAAGGGACTAGGGGCCTAGTAAGGAGACTGATTTTTACATATGTATACTATGTAATAACAGGAAATAATGTTTTTCGTGTCTATTTGATATTGTTTCAAACATATTGATTTCTAGGGCATTGTTTAGTCATTATTTACAGGGGAGACTGGGTCCTTTGTTTAAAAGAGATTTAATTCATATAAGGGTCATAAGGGCCAACAAAAGGATAAAATGTGAATTTCTAAAATAAATCTCACATACAAATTAGCCGTATAAATGGTCCCTATGAGTAGGTGTTTCAAGTTAGTTTAGTTAAAAAAGCTAGTGTTCAATGGGGCCAAGGAAGGGCACTGAAAATTTTATATGTGAACACAGATGATTCTCAAAATTTGAAAAGAAATGACCAGTGAAATCAGGTGAATTCCAAACCCTTGTTTTTTACTTGACATAATTTACAAACATTAAGGAACAAGTTCATTTTAGTTTGTTATTTGAAAATTCTTTCTAAGTCCAAAATATCTGGTACTGAACATTTTCTAAGTATGAAATTTCCGTGCTCTCATAATGTTTAAGTCTTAAAAATCCGTGTAAAAATTAGAAATTCCGGGCGAACAAGTATAATTCCGTGCAGACAAATAGAATTCCGTGCAAACAAATAGATTTTCCAGGCGGACAAGACGAAATATCCACACGGATTTTCGGCATTAATTCCGTGTCAGGATGTGATTCCGTATGAATTCCGGCTGGATTCCGCCTGGATTCCGGGTAGATTTTTCATACAGGATATACAATACAAACATACTGAAGTTCACTACATTATATGATTGTAGAAAACTGCCTGAACTCTACTCATCGTTTAAGTTCAGTATTCGATAAATGGTTTTCCGTACACCATTATTATGTATATAAAGGTGCATTATCAAACAGTGTTTATAATTATTTGTTAAATACTTAAACAGCCTAAACAAGATAGGTGTATTTTAAGATTTCGTACCATTGGCAAAACGACAAAAGCAACCTGTTCTCCTAGATAAACAATAGATGTAAAAATGTCATTGACCCGTATCACAAATTTCCATTTCGAGAGAAATATTAGTTTTGTTCAAATGAAACGTTAATGACAGGTTGTGTTGGTTTGATGAATGATTACATTCTGTTGAAGAAATTACCTGGAGAACATATATCCCAGTGAAATAGTTTTGTTGATTGTCCGCCGCTAATCAATAAACAAGATCGAGTGTTAGATTTTACGGAAGCACACATGTGCCTACGTTTTTAGATAAAAAGTCGTACTTATCTCTTTGAAGTCAAACATACGTCTTTCTCTTCTCATGTGTAGGATATAAAAATTCCTGCGTGGGTCTTTGTATATCAAAAGTACGAAATAAAAGTAGTACGTACGTTTTTGAATTATACGTATGAATGTAGGAAAAAATAAACAAAGTACGTATGTTAGTAAGTCACACGTAGGGGATAAAAAAGATGTACTTTTTTATATCACATATACCATACAAAAAGTTGTATGTACGTTTTCAAGTAATACTTAAGACATTTTATTTGATTAGTAAATGAGACGTCAACAGGTTGTGTCTAATGACCTTTCATCGCTGAACACATCTGCACATTGTACTATTTTTCTTTTCCCTGCAGCTGGAATGTAGCCTGATCAGATTGAACCTTGCCAGGTTTTAGTATCACATGCAAACAAGGGAAATATTCTTTTTAGAAACAAAACATAGACTAAAAAGGCCCAATATCTCGTACGGATCCTAAGAAATAATACGTATGACTCCTTGTTTTGACTGTGTTTTATCACAAGGACCCTTTCATCAGATTACTTCAAATAAGCATGCCTACTGTTTTGTCACTAGAAAGATTCCTTCAAGTTTTGCCTGCCAACTGTTTTGTCACTGTAAAGATTCCTTTAAACTTTGCCTGCCTACTGTTTTGTCACTAGAAAGATTGCTTCAAACTTTGGCTGCCTACTGTACTGTCACTAGAAAGGTTGCTTCAAACTCTGCCTGCCTACTATTTTGTCACTAGAAAGATTCCTTCAAGTTTTGCCTTACTACTGTTTTGTCACTAGAAAGATTCCTTCAAATTTTGCCTGCCTACTGGTTTGTAACTAGAAAGATGCCTTCAAACTTTGCTGCCTAATGTTTTGTCACTAGAAAGATTCCATCAAGTTTTGCTTTTTCTTCTGTTTTGTCACTAGAAAGGTTCCTTCAAATTGTGCCTGCCTACTGATTTGTCACTAAAACTATTCATTCAATTTTTGCCTGCCTACTGTTTTGTCACTAGAAAGATTCCTTCAAACTTTACCTGCCATCTGTTTTGTCACTCGAAAGATTCCTTCAAATTTTGACTGCTTACTGTTTTGTCACTACGAAGATTCTTTCAAACTTTGCTTGCCTCCTGTTTTGTCAAAAAGACTCCTTCAAGTTTTGCTCGCCTTCTGTTTTGTCACAAGAAAGATTCCTTCAAATTGTGCATGCCTACTGATTTGTCACTGAAACGAAATCTTCAAGTTTAGCCTGTCTACTGTTGTGTCACTAGACTGATTCCTTCAAATTGTGCCGTCTACTGTTTTGTCACAAGGAATATTCCTTCAAGTTTTGCCTGCCTACCATTTTGTCATTACAAAGATTCCTTTAAATTTAGCCTGCCTACTGTTTTGTCACGTGAAAGATTCATTCAAATATTGCTTGCCTATTGTTTTGACACTAGAAAGATTCCTTTAAACTTTGCCTGCCTACTGTTTTGTCACTAGAAAGATTCCTTCAAGTTTGCCTGCCTACTGTTTTGTCACTAGAAAAAATCCTTTAAGTTTTGCCTGCCTACTCTTTTGTTACTGGAAAGATCCCTTCAAGTTTTACCTGCCGACTGTTTTATCACTAAAAAAGATTCCTTCATGTTTTGCCTGCCTAATGTTTTGTTTCTAAAAAGATTCCTTCAACTGTTATGTCACTAGAAAAATTCCTTCAGTCTTTGGCTGCCTACCGTTTTGTCGCTAGAAAGATTCCTTCAATCATTGCCTGCCTACTGGTTTGTCACTCAAAATATACTTTCAAATTTTGCTTCCCTTCTGTTTTGTCACTTAAAAGATTCCTTCAAGTTTGCCTGCCTACTGTATTGTCACTAGAAAAAATCCTTCAGTTTTGCCTGCCTACTCTTTTGTCACTAGAAAGATTTCTTCAAGTTTTGCATGTCTATTGTATTGTCACTAGAAAGATTACTTCAAAATTTGCCTGCCTACTGATATGTCACTAGAAAAACTCCTTCAAACTTTGCCTGCCTACTGTTTTGTCGCTAGAAAGATTCCTTCAGTCAATGCCTGCCTACTGTTTTGTCAATAGAAAGATTCCAATAAGTTTTGCTTGCATTCTGTTTTGCCACTAAAAAGATTCTTTCAAAGATTCCTTCTAGTTTTGCCTGCCTACTGTTTTGTCATTTGAAAGATTCCTTTAAATTTTGCCTTCTTACTGTTTTGTTACTTGAAAGATTCATTCAAGTTTTGCCTGCCTACAGTTTTGTCACTAGAAAGATTCCTTCAAATTTTACCTACCTACTGTTTTGTCACTAGAAAGATTTCTTCAAATTTTACCTGCATTCTGTTTTGTCACTTGAAAGATTCCTTCAAGTTTTGCCTGCCTACTGTTTTGTCACTAGAAAGATTCCTTTAAGATTTGCCTGCCTACAGTTTTGTAACTAGAAAGATTCTTTAAAATTGTGCCTGCCTACTGATTTGTCAATATAAAAATTCCTTCAAAATTCGCCTGCCTACTGTTTTGTCACTAGAAAGATTCCTTCACGTTTTGTCTGCCTACTGTATTGTCACTGGAAAGATTCCTTCAAGTTTTGCCTGCCTACTCTTTTGACACTAGGAAGATTCCTTCAAACGATGCCTGCCTACTGTTTTGTCACTAGAAAGATTCCTTCAAACTTTGCCTGCCAAATGTTTTGCCAATAGAAAGATTCCTTCAAACTTTGCCTGCCTACTGTTATGTCACTAGGAGGATTCATTCAAATTTTGACGGCCTACTGCTTTGTCACTAGAAAGATTCATTCAAGTTTTGCCTGCCTTCTGTTTTTTCTCTAGAACGATTCCTGCAAGTTTTGCCTACATTTTGTTTGGTCACTAGAAAGATTCCTTCAGGTTTTGCGTGCCTACTGTTTTGTCACTAGAATGATTCCTTCAAACTTTGCCTGCATACAGTTTTGTTACTAGAAATATTCCTTCACGTTTTACCTGTCGACTGTTTTATCACTAGAAATATTTTCTCATGTTTTGCCAGCCTAATGTTTTGTCTCTAGAAAAATTCCTTCAACTGTAATGTTGCTTACCTTCTGTTTTGTTACTAGAAAGATTCTTTATTATTGTGCATGCCTACTGTTTTGTCACTACAACGAAATCTCTTCAAGTTTTGCCTGTCTACTGTTGTGTCACTAGAATGATTCCTTTAAATTGTGCCGTCTACTGTTTTGTCACTAGAAAGAGTCCTTATAGTTTTGCCTGCCTACAGTTTTGTCACTACAAATATTCCTTTAAATTTTTCCTGCATACTGTTTTGTCACTTGAAAGATGCATTCAAGTTTTGCCTGCCTACTGTTATGTCACTAGAAAGATTCCTTCAAGTTTTGCCTTCCTATTGTTTTGTCAAAAGAACGATTTCTTCCAGATTTGCCAGCCTACTGTTTTGTCACTGGAAAGATTCTTTGAAGTTTTGCCTGCCTACTATTTTGTCACTGGAAAGATTCCCTCAAATTTTGACTGTCTACTCTTTTGTTTCTAGAAAGATTCCTTCAAAGTTTGCCTGCCTACTGTTTTGTCACTAGAAAAATTCCTTCATATTTTGCCTACATACTGTTTTGTCACTAGAAAGAGTCCTTCAAACTTCCCCCGCCCCCCTCCAACTGTTTTATCTCTAGAACGATTTCATCAAATTTTGACTTCCTACTGTTTTGTCAATAGAAAGATTCCTTTAAGTTTTGCATGCATACTGTTTTGTCATTGGAAAGATTCATTCAAATTTTGCCTGCCTACTGTTTTGTTACTAGAAAGATTTCTTCAAGTTTTGTCTGCCTTCTGTTTTGTCACTAAAATGATTCCTTCAAGTTTTGCCTGCCTACTGTTTTGTCACTGAAATGATCCCTTTAAACTTTGCCTGCCTACTGTTTTGTCACTAGAAAGATTCTTTAAAACTTTGTTTGCTTACTCTTTAGTCAGTAGAAATATTCCTTCAAACTTTGCCTGCCTACAGTTTTGTCAGTAAAAAATATTTATTTAAGCTTTGCCTGACTACTGTTTTGCACAAGAAAGATTCTTTAAAACTTTTCCTGCCTACTGGTTTGCCACTAGAAATGTTCCTTTTATTTTTTCCTTTCTATTGTTTGGTGCCAGCCTATTGTTTTGTCACAAGAAATACTTCCTATTGTGCCAGCTTACTGGTTTGTCACTAGAAAGAATTCTTCGGTTTTGCCTGCCTACTGTTTTTTTTCACTAGAAAGGTTCCTTCAAGTTTTGCCTGCCTACTGTTTTGTAACTAGAAATAGTTCATAAAGTTTAGCCTGGGTACTGTTTTATTACTGGAAAGATTCCTTCAAGTTTTGCCTGCCTACTGTTTTGTCATTATAAAGATTCCTTCAAACTTTGACTGCCTACTGTTTAGTCACTAGAAAGATTCCTTCAAACTTTGCCTGTCTACAGTTTTGTCAGTAGAAATATTCCTTTTAAGTTTTGCCTGCCTACTGATTATTCACTAGAAATATTCCTTCAAATTTTGCCTGCCTACTGTTTTGTCACTATAAAGATTGTTACAAGTTTTGCCTGACTACTGTTTTGTCATTAGCACTTTTGCCTGCCTATTGTTTTGTCACTAGAAAGATTCCTTCTAATTTTTCCTTTCTACTGTTTTGTCACTAGAAATATTCCTTCAAGTTTGCCTGCCAACTATTTTGTCACTAGAAAGATTCCTTCTACCGTTTCCCGCCTACTGTTTTGTCACTAGAAATATTCCTTCAAGATTTGTGTGCCTACTATTTTATCAATAGAAAGATTCCTTCAAGATTTGCCTGCTTACTGTTTTGTCACTAGAAAGATTCCTTAAAACTTTGTCTGCCTACTAATTTGTCACTACACAGTTTCCTTCAAATTTTGCCTGCCTACTGTTTTGTCACTAGAAAGAATACTTGAAGTTGTGCCTGCCATCTGTTTTTTCTATAGAAAGAACACTTCAAATTGTGCCTTACTACTGTTTTGTCACTATAAAGATTCTTTCAAATTATGCCTGACTACTGTTTTGTCACTAGAATGATTCCTTCAAACTTTTTCTTCCTACTGTTTTGTCACTAGAAAGGTTCCTTCTAATTTTTCCTTTCTTCTGTTTTGTCATTAGAAAGATTCCTTCAAGTTTTATCTGCCAACTATTTTGTCACTAGAAAGATTCCTTCTACCTTTGCCTGCCTACTGTTTTGTCACTTAGAAATATTCCATCAAATTTTGAGTGCCTACTGTTTTGTCACTAGAAAGAATACTTCAAATTGTGCCTGCATACTGTTTTGTCGCTAGAAAGATTCCTTCAAGTTTTGCTTGCCTACTGTTTAGTCACTAGAAATATACCTGCATGTTTTGCATGCCTTCTGTTTTGTCACTAGAAAGATTCCTTCAAATTTTGCCTACCTACAGTTTTGTCACTAGAAAGAGTCCATGAAGTTTTGCCTGCCTACTGTTTTGTTACAAGAAAGATTCCTTTAAGGTTTGCCTGCTTACTGTTTTGTCACTAGATAGATTCCTTCAAATTTTACATGCCTACTGTTTTGTCACTAGAATGATTCCTTCAAAAAAATTTCCTGCCAACTATTTTGTCACTAGAAATATTCCTTCAAGTTTTGCCTATGTTTTTTTATAGATCTGGAAATGGTAGCGTGATGTGTTTAACAGACATTGACATTCAAGATAGGCACAGATGAACGTTCGCGGCAATTCTCTTGATAATTATGGGTTTTATTTTCATGTTTTAAACATGCATTCGTCTGTCAAAGGACTTCGGGTTTTCCTATAAGTGTATACTCTTGAAATGTAGATTTTAGATACAGATATAAAAACATATGTTTTAATAAAGCAATACTTTGTATTATCTTATACTATACGATAGCTGTAGTATTTTGTGTTCATGGTGACCTGGTTATTATAGATGGCACAAACCAAGTGGGTTGGGGCGGGGGCGAATGTTCTGCTCCGCGACATGATGCATCGTTGATAGGGACCGTTAATTCCAAGCTTACAATTATCATTTTTTTTTAAAATTTCAACCACCAGCTTAATGGTGATTTATTTATCAACCTGCCATATGTTTGTGAGGGGCAGGGTGGATCATCTCTCAACGATCGTCGTCAAAGTTAGCATTTGGTGGTGATATTTTAAATATTTATCCCAAAACTGAAATTCTTTGTAATAAGAATAACTGAATGAAACATTAAATGACATAAAAATCACAGAGAAAGCTTTTTTTTTAAAGGTAACAGACAAAATAGTGTTGAAAAAGCACATATTATTGATTAAGTAAGAATCAGAATGACGAGACGAAGGTCAATAAGCAGTATGTACTTGGTTTTCATTTTTAGAATATTTTTTACAAATTTGAATTATTTGATTTTCTGCTTTGTTCATATTAGATCATTTACATTAATATATACTACCTTATACCTTATACAACTTTTATAATAATAATTATAAATAAAATATAGTTAAGTAAATACTTTATAGGTCTAGATAGGTCTAGATGGAAACTTCCTTTGTATTTCTATAGATGCAACACTTTTGAAACTCGGATGTCAAATATTTTGTCACAGTTATCTACTTTTCCAATATAAAATTGTATGTTTTTTATTTCAAATGAGTTCATCAAGCTATACAATACATGTTCCTTGTAATCAAGAATTTGCGGCTGCCTCCGTTTATTGCTACGCTATCTATTTCACATTTATTTCCATGCCTTTGGCACGCTTCAAAGGCAATTCTTAAAAAAATATGCAGACTAATTACACATTAATGTTGTTGCTATGCTTTCTGTTTCCTTGATATTATATACACCATCTGGTGTTGTCCGGAATTTATTGCTTAAGTCAGTGCTAGTGGGAATGAGCATATTTCATTACCTCTCATATACACTAAGTGCATTTAAGGTAGTTCGCGCTATTCCTAAGTTTTTTTTTACATCTGTCGTAAATTATCAAAACTTTTAAAAATCGGATAGGAGGCCCGCGAGCTTCCTTAAAACGCAAAACGTTATTGAAAACTAATGTTATGTGCTAAATTTTCAAAATTATTAGACGGAATGACATTTTCTGATTACAAGCAAAAACTTATTCTCGATTTGGTTAAAGGTATAAGACTTTTTTTCGAAATATTTCAAATGACACTCAAATTCAAAAGTCACAAAATGTGCAAATTTAAATCTTTTGTTCAAAAATGACAAAGCAATGTTTTAAAGCGTCAAATTAACGTAAATTCAAAACGGTACCAACGTCAGCTCTAACGTTTATATTTATCATTAAAAAGGTAACGTTTTTTTAAGCTTAATAAGCCAACATTAAACGGACGTTTTAATCTCAGTAATACTTGCATATAGCGTGTAAATATGCAGACAGTTACTGTAATAAACATTGATTAATTTTCAAATTTAAAAACTGATTATTGAATAAATTGATAATAAAAGACGAGAAAAATTGTCGGCAACGGTGTTATTATTTTATTTTACAAAATAGAATTGTATATTTTTAAATGTACCGAGTGTATTTGACTCACTGACAATAAAATCTTTCTATTTATTTCTTGATTGATTTTCGTCTTTCCAATGCATCCTGTTTTTATCAGATATAATATTTCTTTAAAATCAAAGTGTAGAGGACAAGGTCGCGTATTGTGAAACGAATAAACTGTCTTTAATGAGTAACACTGGTCGGATGAGTCAACCCGATATCGTGAAACCTCCTATCTATTGATTGATACATTCATGCCATACAAATCATGGCCCGGAGATTAATTCAGCTGTATACATCATCGTGCATCACACTACGATGACTGTGCTTAAAATGTTTTTTAAATCGGTTTAACGCCATTTTCAACATATTTCAGGTTAAATATCGCATATCCAGTTTTACTGGTTAGAGGTAGACCTCAGAATGAATCTGAGTAGAATCACCGTCCTTCCGTAAGTAACTGGCAAACTTTCTCACAAAGAGTTTTTGGTGCGAGTACGAACCAACGACCTTAGCGGTGAGAGGTCAGTGATCATGAGACGTTGCCTTAGACCACTCGGCCAGGGAGAACCCACAAGTGCGGAGATTAATTCAGCTGTATAATCCATCGTGCTTCTCACTTCACTACGATAACGTTGTTAAAAACTTAACTTAATCGTATATTAGATTTTAATTATAATTAATCAAACCTCTCAAAAAGTTCAAATAGGACTAACCGAGTCACATAAGGTGATATGCATGAAATATGGTTTGTATATTGTTTATAGATGTATTATTTAGAAATAAAATACCAAAGACCGAAACTGTATTTTTATTTCAGTTCGGAAGTCCTTCAATTTACATAGATATGACCATGAGGATGACGGTGAAGTATTTGATGCTATTACCAACTTTGGCGTATGCTCAATGACAGACGATGTCGTGTTAAATATGAGACATTATAATTCGATTTGTCTCGGTGTAATTGTCCGTCTATTACTGTTTTTAATACCATAAAAATGTTTAACGTGTCGTACGAAAATAACCTAGCCTGTATTTGTCCATATGCAACTATGTCTCAATTTAGAGACATTTAGTTAGTTTTAGGACATGACAATGAGAGACATGTGGGTCCTCCATGGTCGACTGGTTCAAGGTGCTGCTGTCAAACCACTACATATCTCTCACCAAGGACGTCATGTATTCGAGCCTAGCTCTATTGAAACACTTTTTGTAAGAAAGTTTGCCAGTTACTTGCGAAAGGACCGTTGTCATACTCAGATTCACTTTGATACTTTCCTCCATCAATAAAACTGGATATTCCGTGTATTACCTGTTATATGTTGGATATGGCGTTTAACCCAATGAGATATATGTACAGCTGTAACCTACTCATTTGTAAAGCGAGCTCAGATGCAGTAACCTATGAGGCGATCTCAGATGTAGTTACCAATGAGACGAGCCCAAATGAAGTAACTTTGGGATGAGCCCAGATGCAGTAACTTATGAGGCGACCTCAGATGCAGTAACCCAAGAATCGAGCCCATATGCTGTCACATATACATAATATGTAAAGCTAGGCTAGATGCTGTAACCAATGAAGCGACCTCGGATGCAGTAACCAATGAATCGAGCCCATATGCTGTCACCTTTGCATATGTAAAGCGAGGCTAGATGCAGTAATCTATGAGGCGACCTCAGATGCAATAACCCATGAATCGAGCACAGATGCTGTAACCTATATATTTGTAAAGCGATCTCAGATGCAGTAACCCATGAATCGAGCCCAGATGCTGTAACCTATACAGCAGCTGTATTCAAAATTATGACTGGTATGGGCTTTCATACATAGAAATTTTGACCGGAACTCCTTCCGTTTCACGTTTATTCGATTGTTTTTTAATATTTGGTAAATAAAATAAATATATGGCTGTAGACATCTACAATAAAGATGTTGACATGAGGAATTATCTACATTAGCTCATCTGTAGCCAAATAACAAATGCCCTTATAAATTTCACCGTCCGAATCTGGTGTCTTCTGCACTCAATAAAAAAATGTAAAAAAAATATGAAAGGAATGTTTATGGTATATAGATTGTATGAGACTATTTATCTTCACAATATATAACTTCTTTAGATCATCTTCTCCAACTTTGTTGTGTGTTTTGAGAGTTAATTTGTTGTAGTTGTAGTTGTCCATTCTGTAGAGTATCAACTATGGTAGGCTGAAATGGTCACAACTTGTTTGTAGGGAGTACACTGCCAGGCCATGGTGTTGCATTGAGATGAATGGCATTCATTTAGTAATCTCAAAACCCACCGCCTCAATGTTACATTGGTTGTGTTAACTTGACTATTTATGTGGGTTCAAATAATTTATGCTTGAGACAATAAATAAAAAATGTGATTATATTTATAGTACCTTCCTTTTATAATGATTATTTTATCTTGACGCGTGAATCTCACATCTATATTCTTTTTAAACGATTACCTTCCAATCAGATCCCATTTAATATCAATGTTATAAACGAGTAAATATGTTGTTTAATTTGAGATCTAAGCATTGTCTAGTAAGCATTCACTGGGTTCCATAGGAGACGAAAGTACTACTGAAGTTGAACTACAACAAATGGTTACATATTGTTTAGTTAGCTATATGGGTCAACTGCCACTTCAAGCTTGAATAAACTCCATTATATGCTGTTTACTACAACAAAGGATAATTGCTAAAACCTCAAATATCTCCCTCCTACTGATGACGCTTTGAAATACCACATGAAGAGAGTACATCTCCAAACGATGCTTTGGAAAGTAGCTGAGGAGAAAAGGGCACCAACGGTAAATATTGAAGGGTATGGATGGTCCTTAAAGGATGGTGTACCACACCACATCACATCACGACAGGAAAGGCTGCAGCTCAAACAAACCTTCTGAAAGTGATAGCTTGTAGTTGTGCTTTAGACCCGCCTCGTGACAGAATTCAATGTAGTTAAAAAGTTTAAAGCTTTCATGCACATCATTTTGTTAATGTCGCGTCGACTTGTGCAAGAACTAGTATACAGTAAAGTTAAATGAAGTAGATGATATTATGAGTGATGAAAACACTGAACGTGATAGTGACAATTATTTCAGTGGTATATAAATGGAAAATGTTATATCAATTGAGCTGAAAATGGGTTGGACACTTTCAAAGAAATTTACATGGGTATACCTACTAATGTGAAAACTATCAAGTACTCTAAAATGAGAAAAAGGCTAATAATCAGAGACGACATAAAAATAATTAAATCTTTAAATACAATGTTGTTGTTTCATTTTTATTATTGTATGTGGAGGAGTCATCATTTAATGACATTGCGTTTTGTTTTTATTTAAACCACTGTTTTTTTATTTAATCAGTCATTGCTAAAATTTGTGTGATATTTCCTATCAAGTTAATACGTTCTCTGCAACTTAAACATGTATTTCAATATCCTCATTACAAATATCTGTAATTTTAACATAATTAGAATAAGATGTTTTATTTATTTTTTAGAAAAAAGAAAACCATACATTGCATTCTGCTCCGCTTACTAGTCGTATTTCCATTTTGCTTTGTTAATTGATTTCTTATAACCCTTTAATTAAGCATATGTTTTGGGGGATAAAATTTATAATTGAATTAAAATAATAATAATGACAATAACAACGACTGAACTTTGCTTTCATTTCCAAGTGCTTGCACATACTCATGCTAGTAGACAATAAAGTATCTGATTTTTCTTTAGTTTATTGGTTATTTTCAAAGATAAAAGCATTGATGGTGGCCATTTTGAATTTCCTTAAATAAAATAAATTCCCTAAAGATGACAAGGTGTCATACAGTGGATTATCATTAAGTACATCATAAAAAACAGGAAACTGCAAAAAAAAATTAAAACAACTTGTATCTACTCTAATGCAAGGTTCAGCTTCAGTTCACCTAGACTATCAGTTACTTTCACAAATGTATCTATTTTAAATGTTACGAAACTCTATCAATTAAAATGATTAAAATTAAAAATTTGTATCTGACGCGACAGTGGCTGTCACTCCGCCCATTGATCATGTGACGTTATTTGTACAAGCAAATACAATGTAACACAATGTAGTGTTTACCTAGAGATAATTCGCTTGTCTGAGGAAAATGGCAATTCTGGAAACAATTTCGATCGCTGATTGGATTATCGACAGGTCATTTGTTATCTATTATTAACACCCATTTGTTCTTGTTTAAACTACCATGAGCCATGCTTAACTCTTTACTCCATAGATACGTGTTTTCCCGCACCAATCACAGAAGGCCTTTGAAAACAGTACAGGAAGAGTTCAGGTTGCTCATAACACTTCAAGCACTATGTTCCACTCTGTCAGTTAATATAAACATATTTCACTCATTGCTGATACATGGTGAATTAATGCTTTCAATATTAGAGGTGTCCAAATGCGTCTATATGAAGTAATGGGCTAAGAAGCATTTATGATGACATCTTGGAAATAAAGACATACATCCTATGTTTAACCTCTATTTTATTATTGTTTTCACCTAAAACAAACTTTAAAAACACTCAAACATAAGTGATAAAAATATTTTTTTCTCATTCGACCTTAGAAGAAAATCCATATATTTATGAATAATGGTAAATATACATATGTATAAATACGAGTTGTTGCTAAGATGTGTTGCAAAAATATTGCAAATGTGTATGTTTGATCTACACTGTGATAATATTTGCCTTTATGAATGAATATTTAACACATGTGAAACGGAGGTACACGAATATTGTGTTAAAGACGGCTGTGATTGTCTTACTATAAACGTCCGATATACATATACGATAAAAGCTACGTCTTTCGTGAAACACATATATTTGTGCTGTTAGTGGTTGTGTCCTTTAAATGTTACGTCTTTCGTGAAAGATATATATCTATGCTGTTAGTGGTTGTGTCCTTTATATGTCACGTCTTTCGTGAAACATATATATCTATGCTGTTAGTGGTTGTGTCCTTTATATGTCACGTCTTTCGTGAAACATATATATTTATGCTGTTAGTGGTTGTGTCCTTTATATGTCACGTCTTTCGTGAAACATATATATTTATGCTGTTAGTGGTTGTGTCCTTTACATGTCACGTCTTTCGTGAAACATATATATTTATGCTGTTAGTGGTTGTGTCCTTTACATGTCACGTCTTTCGTGAAACATATATATTTATGCTGTTAGTGGTTGTGTCCTTTACATGTCACGTCTTTCGTGAAACATATATACTTATGCTGTTAGTGGTTTTGTCCTTTAAATGTCACGTCTTTCGTGAAACATATATATTTATGCTGTTAGTGGTTGTGTCTTTTATATGTCACGTCTCTCATGAAACATATATATTTGCGCTGTTTGTGATTGTGTCTTTTAAATTCTTTATTTTACCTAGAACACATATATTTATGAGGTTGGTGGTTGTATCCTTTTCATGTTATGTCTTTCGTGGGTGTTGTTGGTAATTGTATCTTTTATATGCTACATGTTTCGCAGACAACATATATTTGTGCTGTTGGTTGTTGTGTCCATACATTTATAATACAAATTGTGTGAATCTTTGTATATATATAAAGTGTATTAAAGTGTGACGCGCCCGCCGTGTATTGATCTATGTGCAACCGACATGTTGTTCGTTTCAAGATCTTAAGATTAACATGACGCTCCCAAATAAACATGAATCATGATAGCCATTATAGAAAGTGTTTCAGTCCTTAAGACGTGATTGTCTGCAGAAGTCGTCAGAGATTTATTTTTAAATGTTTTGTTATTGCTGTGTTCATTATAACGTAGCGCTGGTTTGTGTTTTTCTGTTATATGTATAACTGATCTTCGAGATAAATCTAAAAGAACCAGACAAATGGCGTTTGCATAAAGTTTTTATAGATCAAATCTAACTTCTAAGAAAAGCTAAGAAGAGTAAAGCAGAAAAAGTTATATTGTACTGATTTATTAATATTTTTCTATCAATTTCCATTTATGTTTTTAATCTTGGAATTTTTGTAACATGATTTTTTTTAAAAGAAAAAAATCATGATTTGGATTTTCAGGTGAAATTTGTCTCGTATGTATTAAAAAAATAACCTTTCACGTCTCACTAAACAGTTACGCCCTCTTTTTCCCACGGTAACATGAATCTTACGCTTAAAAACAAGGCCTATGTAATTTGGTTTTGAAATATTTTCAAAATGGTTCATAGTAGCTGTGATTTCTTGCTGCAGATGAGTAGAACACAAAGTTGGTATAGCATATACGGCAATAAGACATCACGGGTTTAAAAAAGTGACTTTTATAGGATTTCAACATATGCATGTATTTTTGAGCATTTGAGGTCTTCTTTTTTAAAAAAAATCTTAGGGTGTCACTGCACCCTCTTTAAAAAAAACAACGTGGTCGACATACCAGTTTTTGTGCATTTTTATGTGGGTTTACATTCCTGCTATGAAAAAAAAATGACACAAAAATTATATGTGAAATTCTTTTGTTTACCATGGAAATCCTAGACCTTATTTTATATAGAACAAAGAACAAAATTCAACTGTGTGGCGAGACCTTAAAAATGAAACCTTTTAATATGTTTTAGACGCTTGTATTTCTAAACGACGAGCGTCTTGACGGTCTAACCTCGCCATATAGGTTTGACCTATTATCATTAATACTCTCAGTATACTCATATATGGTTATAGCACATGCACTAGAATTTGCTATAAAAGAGCTCGTTTTTTTACGGAACTTTAACTTTGTAATCGAGTACATGATAGAGAGCATGTCCTGCGTATCTTCTACATTCTGCGCGGGACCTTCTACGTGACAATGTACGGTATATCTTTACATTTTTGGATTCGTTGGAAAGTGCATATGCATATGATAAGTACTTTCCAGTTCATGTTGTAAAATACCGACGTAATATAAACATCAGATAATGATAATATTGTTAGCCGCTTTATCGGCTTGTATAAAGTAATATGGACTTCCTTGATTCATTTATATATATGTAAGGAAAAAATAACCACAGCGAGAAATTCAACATCTTGGACAGACAATTGTACAGAACTTTAAATTAGTAGTAGTATTACTCCGGATACATGACATACATTATACATGAACACAAACATATTTATAAAATTCAAGAAAAACAGCTAATTATAATAAAATGATCATTTTATCTGAAATATTTTTTTATCTCTACTTTGCTATGAACCTCACAGAATGTCAGTATATCATAATTTTTCAGTACCGTATCTCAATATTAATCAATACATACTGAGTTAGTGATGTAACGAGTAATTAACTAATCGAAAATACTCATCCGATTCGATTATCGATTGTGAAATAAAATAATTGATTATAATCAAAAATGTTGTTTTTCAGTTCATTTTGCTTGTAATGTGATAATAGGAAACCCAGTAATACTAACAGACTGTATTAAAAGAACTGTAATAAAGGACATGAATTTTAAGCATAAATAAATAATGTATTTGAATAACTATAATAAAATAATTAGCTAAGATATTAAAGTCTATAAATAGACCATCAAAATAAAAAAGTTAACCAATTATATAATATTAGATCAAAGTTTAAAACTGTTCAAACTAGTAATATCAAAATGATGAATTTGTGAGGAATGCAAACATTTTAACTTTTTAAAGTTCTTCATTGTAAAAATTAATTTCCAATAATAATCGATTATTTATCGATTTCATAGACATAAGACATAGCCATAAGACATTTAATTGACTTAAACTATATACAGTTTTTCTCGGCATCATATACACCTAAATTATACAAATACCAAATAATTAACATTTATCGATTTCACACATCCGATTATATCCGATAAGCGATTTCAAAATATTTTCGAATGCCCATCACTTAACTGAATACTTTATTTGACTTGAAAACTTATAATAAATCCTAGTTCATAAGTTGAAAAAATAAACTAAAAATGAAACAAAAGTGAATCTTAAAAGTATCATGAAATGCTAAAAAAATGTCCAAAGACTTATTTCCACTGGTGTCCATATAACGAAAAACCTATTCTTTCGAGTACGTATATTCTTTACGAGATCACCTGAAAAGAATGTTTCAACAAACTGTACAGTTTGGTTATGCTGTGCATTAAATCTCGTACTGGTAATCCGTTATAAAGGCCTTCAGATAAAAAGTAACGAATGCGTTTATCTTCAATTACATTCAAACTGCCAGTTAGAATAACACCTGCGGGAGAATAGCAAATGTTAAATACCAGTCATCACACGCAATAGCCGATGTAAAACAAACGTTCATTTCTGTGACGACTTTCAGTTTCAATCATTTTGATATGTTTCTTATACTAATTATAGATGCTAGGATTATATATACTTGATGTACTTTGAAATATATTTGATAACAGTTTGATATTGAATATACTCAGTAAAATAAAAAAAAGAAAACAACACGTTTATTGCTCTTTGGACTGAATATCAAAAAGAATCTACACTCTTAAGCATTATTTGAAGATTCAATGGGCCTGATGGGATAAAATCAGAAGTGATAAAGAACCATATTTTTATTTCTTTATAACAAAATACTCAACACTGAAGTGAAACTTACTGCATGGTGTAAAAGCATAATATGCACACTTTGTGAATTTGGTTCACAAAGTGAATTACACTTATAATTTTAGAGGTATATATTTCATGTTACTACGCGTTTACTTTGCTGCGGATAATTTAAATTTCTTTTCACATTATATTTCAATAGAGGGGTCTAAAACTAAATAAATATATAGACCTAGTAATCATCATCAGAATTGGAATTATAAAGATTAAATCATATTACCTGGTTTTTACACACGTGCAAAAAATGTCAAACAACACACAACTCTTACATAAAGTCCTTTGATTTGTGCGTGATTCAACATTCTGTACACTTGCATAAAAGCAGAAAAATGAATTTAATCCTATAATAAAGAATGGCCTTGTCATTGCCATTTGATTCTGCTATTGCAAGATAAATGGCTACGTTACTTCTAAGCTTTGTACTCTCACACAAACCTCTCAAGGGAAGAAACAATAGTGGCCTTTTAAGACAGGTTATTGATTATAACAGGTAAATTTGAACTGAAAACATGGAAATGGGAAAGTGGCTGCTCAATAGGGAATACTACTTAAACAGGTTTGACGTTATTTAAACCTAAATAATCTGAGTTTTAAAATGTAACAATATATATAAAAACACTTTATGCAAAGCCCTGATCTTCAATTAGTTCGTGGAGTACATTTTTAATTAATTTTCTGTTTACCTCATCATTCATCTTGCTGCAACGTTTATACGCATCGCTCAAATTAAACAGAAAGAAGAAGTTTGCTGTCTTAGAACGAAACAAAGGGTTCTCTCGGATGCGCATAACGCGTCTTGAAACAGAAAATAGCAAACATTGTTCAATTGAGTCTGTTCAAGAGAGGTATTTAGGTCTGTAGTAAGGACCAAGCTCTTCCGATTGGGTCCATTAAATACTAATGTTGGGAAAGCCAGATTGGAGCACGTTAATTGGTCAGTTGCTTTAATTAAAAGTTTGAATGACGTCACAGTTTAGTTAGCGTTCGATTGCTATGAATTGTGGGACAGGCATAGAATTCCCTGCTTTTTCATTGGTGGTGATAGACATGCTTCCGGATATACCAGGTTATTTAGATAGATTTAGATATCAACCTTCCCAGCACCGCTTAAAGGTACAAAACTTTCTACCGAGGCAGATAATTATATAGGAGTGACTGATGTACAACAGCTGTTTTCATTTTCTGTTCGTTATGTAACAGTGTTTTGAAATATATTCATAAATGTTGAAATGTATAAACACAGATTCATGGGTATTTGTTATTTAAAGTGCATGACCTAACAAGTTCCTCCCTAGAATTTCAAATATTTTGCAGTTGGAGTTTAACTTTTTAACACTGCATAAAGCACACACTTCTTGGAAATATATATATTTTTCCAATTAAATGAATTTACAATAACCTAATAGTAAGCAAATTTAAATTATAACAAAAACAATTTAGTGTTGTTTTAGAAATTTTGAAAAAAAGGCTGTCCGATTTGAATGATGTATAGAATTATATAAAATCTGCCCAGGGCCACCTTCCGGCTGTTACATCTACGGCAGTTGGGACTTTAAACGTTTTCCTCTTTTTCGCAAAACAGAAGGAGCTCGATGATTCCAAAATGTATTAGCAACACCCACATCCGGGGCACCAGACTGGTGTTGTGACAGCCAAGAAAGATGCCTGATAAAAATGATGTCTTCGAAGCATAGAACGAGTACAAGCAAATGAATGAATGAATGAATGAATGAATGAATGAATGAATGAATGAATGAATGGGGTTTAACGGCGTTCTAACACATTATAGGGTTTTCGACGCGAACGGGAAGGAAGATTCCAGTTTCAATCTACATGTAAAAAAATAACAAATTAACATACAAAACTGCAGAGTTTCAGCAAATTATATTGTATTTCTCAAATTTCCGCTTCCTATGACATGCATGAGCCACAGTGATCCTATTCTTACCACCACTCATATGGCTCCCTGGAAACAAACAGCAGTTGGTAATTTAACCACAATAATCAAAATGACAAAAAATAATAAAATGAACATGACACCCATTCGGAGGAGACGAAACCACACGGGTTGAGTGCAAGCAAATATAGCAGGCTCGGTTGGTACACAATGATCATATATATAAACGTACTTGCACTTTCAGGTTTGTTTAAATTAAAATGTCGACTGCAAATACAATTTATAGTGTAATATATAAAACCGCCTTTTTGAAGAAGAATCGATTTGTAAAGCATCATAGACAAACCGTGAGCTTCGAAGTACGTGCTCTAAAGATGAAAATACCATTTCCCATAATGCTACAGAAGTATACGTGCGAACTGCAATCAGTCCGATGAGTCAACTCGATATCGTAAAACTTCCTATTTATTGATTGACGCGTACACGCCACACAAATCATGACCTGGTGATTAATTCAGCTGTGTACACCATCGTGCATCGTGCATCGTGCCGCCAGTGATTTAAACACGTATTTAGAATCCCTTGGATGTCCAAAACGCAACCAACATTTAAGATTAAAATGTGAAAATTAATTGCGTGTGCTCATAAGAATATAGGCATATGCGGATAAAGTGTGTGGCTCATGGTCACCATACATAGCGGAGAAGAAGGATCGAACCCACAATGTTCTACAGAAGAAGACCTCAAACACGGTTTGTCCAATCTCATTAACTCATATCAGCAAGAATGCTTCGCTTTGGGATCATAGACGGTCGAGGTCAAACGAACTTTTCGTCAACCAATCAGAGTCTATTTTACCGAAGAAAAATCTATATTTAGCTAGGATTCTAATTATCATGTGCGATCATCACGCGTTTATAATTGTTACGATGAAAATTCAATAATGGCTGCGTCCAATCACAATAAAATCATATCCCTAAGAACGCTTCGTTATGGGATCTGACGTCGACACATAGAAGGTAACGTTCAGACGACCTTTCCGCTAGCTGTTATGTTTTTTTAGGAACAGAAATTATAGCACTTCGAATATCCGCTTTGTTGAGAAGATTATGCCGAACGGTTGTTGAAACGAGTATTCTGATTGGTTGAAATAAATAGCTAAAAATAGCAATATTGGAAATCCAGTTATCTAGAAGAAGAATTTGAATAGATCGTCATCAGATCTTGTATTTTGGGAGACCATATACTGAAGTCAGATTGTTATTTGTCTAAGTTAAGTCACAATTGAAGTAAATAAATAAGTTTCAAAAAGCTGAACCGGTATTCCATTATTTAGAAACATCAACTCGGCGGGGGTACTCCGTGGTCGAGTGGTTTAAGACGCCGTCTTGGTATCACTTACCTCTCACGGCTTAATGTCGCTCGCTCAAAAAATAAATTGCTAGATATTTGCCAGTTACTTAAAGAAGGTCGGGGTTTCTAGATCGATCCATTCTGAGGTCTCCCTCCATTAAAACTGGATTTGCCATATATAACTCAAATTCCATTCATAAAGCCACTCGATGGTTTCAATGATTCAGAAACAACCGTGTTTTATTTCCGTTTTAATTTTAAAATTAGTAAAATTTCTTTTCTATTTCAGATAAAACCTTCTCGCAGTTCAATATCGATAAATTAAAAATGGCCTTGAAATATTTTGCACGATGATTAATTTAGGCGCATGTTCAATATCTGAAGTCGTGTTATATTTGAGACATTGTTATTCAATTTGTCTTGGTTTAATTGGCCTTTTATTTCAATTAATAATACCATAAAGTTGTCAATAAGCAAACTTTGCAGCCTATTAACCACTATACATGTTTTGTTTTATTCAAGCTTACAAGCACAGTAAGTGTTACATATACGGGGCTCATCTCTTTTCTAAAAAAAAAAAATCTGAACAATTTTTGAATTTTTTTTTTAAATCGTATTGGGCTGATTATACAAAATGCTATTTACTTTAATTTGTTTTTCAACATACGGCAATAGAACGGATAAAGAACTCGAGAAGGGGGCAGGTGGAGAGAAAAAATAAAACTATTCATTTAAAGTCCTAAAGCGCAATGATGGCGAATTCCATCTAAAACCTTAAAAAATACGGCAACCGAACGGATAAAGAACTCGGAGGAGGTGGGGAGAGGGTCGGGGTGCGAATTCAATCTACAACACGACGGAGGGACGGTATACTTGTCCATAGTTCAGTCTTGTCTCACCATTAATTCTTATTCTCTTGTTTCTCTGACTTCTGTAAGGTCATCGAGTACATCTGTGTACAGCATCGCTTGTTTCTTTATAATGTATATTTCTCTGAAAATATTTACCTGTGTGTAACATGCACATACTGTCGTATTTTTAAGAGAACAGTCAGGCAGGGCTGGGTTATTTTCACTTACACTGGCTCGTCTGATGATGTGACACCTACACGTCTAGGTCAGGTGAACCCCTTAATCAGGTTTTTGTTTCTTAAGTGGCATCTTTGTCTACCTACTGTTCCAAGTCGGTTATCTTCTTCTCGTTTTGTGTATTGTGCTCATCATAATTAGTCTGTTTAGTAATTATCTTCATGTTGCTTTAGTGTATGTGTCCATTGAATGATACGTCTCCCGTTTATTTTCTTATTAACCCATATACCGAACCGTATTGATATATTTTTTATATTCGGTTTGTAATGTAATTACTATGGTTTCTAAGCCATCATATTAAATGATATTTTGTATGGGTATTAGATATCATAAGATATATGACAATGGCACCAAAGTTGCCTGTCTATTTTCGTCTCTTATAATTCTTGTGTAGAATGGCATATATTGTATCATGTTATTTGTTTTATAAAGTGTATTGTGCATATGCCGATACGCTAATAAACTCTCAAATCTCCAAATCTACGAGTATTTGATTGATAGTTTGATAATTTGATATAATTGATAATTGATTTAATAAGCTACTGAAGTTAGAGTGTAATGAAATTCATTAACTCTGCGCTTACATCGCAATAATGTTCAATTAAATTAGCATGAACTAATTTAAGAACTGTTAACATATTCAATAAATTATTATTAGTATGCTTTATGTGTTATATTTGATTTGCTTATTTTGAGAAAAATGTATTTTTCCGGCTGGTATAAAAGATTGATTGATTGATTGATTGAATCTTTAGCGTCATTTATATGCCATCGAGAGGTAACAGACGATCAGTTAACCTGACCACTGTTTCCTTGTATTGACCAGTACTCGAGCACACCCCATATCTACAAGTTACTGATAACTTTCCCAATTGAATCATTAGTGAAAGACAAATTACAATGAGACACAATGTCGTATATCAATCATCACGGAGACTGTTGCCGGGCGGGGATTCGAACTCAAGACCCCTGGATTGTGGTCAGACACGTAACCGACTGAGCTTATCGGGCCCTTCTGGTATAATAGCTCCAGAAATGAAATGTTACAATTTTGTTTAGACAAGTCTAGAACGTAGATTAAATTGATAAAAAAACGGTTACACGTTAGTCAATAATTAATTTGTTTAAAACAGTATTGTAGAAAAAGAATTGAGACACAAACAAATTTCAAATAACCAGTTTATGAAATGTTCCCCGCAGGACGATGGGTTCTGTTTGAGTTGTCCACGTGCTATTTCAGTTGTATTATGAAATTGATTGTTAATACGAGAGGTTTCACCACCAACGGCTTCAACACAATTGTTTATCGAATCCTGTAAACGATTACTCAAAGAAAGTCGTTGGCACGCTACCGTCGCCACAGACTTCAAGAATGCAGACTATTAAATGTTCCTATATATTGTAATGGTACTTGTCTTCTTTATTGAACAAAACGTAGCACTAGTGAGTTTGCCCTTGTGCCCGTCGATTCTCGCACTCTCTTATATATACTGTAAGGTATACACGTGTAAATACAGAGGGTTTGACATGCATGTGAATATTGGATTGGATCTTCTTCGAAGTGATTCTGCATTTATTGGAAAATTTTGCTATACCGATTCTCGGTATTTCCATCATTCATCATTTATAAACTATCTATTAAATGATATTATGTTAATATTTTAATATTTGTGTTAAACTTTTTATTAGTAAAACGTGTGGATAAGTGTTCAGACTTCAGGTTTGATTATCCTTTAATTAATTATTCTAATTAATAGTGCAATTGTGTCTGTATCACGTGAGGATCTAAACGGAAAAACAAACACAAAGTGTACGCCGGTTTGGAAATGATCGTAATTGGATACATGTGTAACGATTAATAATTCAATACAATTTTAAAGTGTTACAAAACGTATTGACGGAATGAATTAATTTCGTTTAAAGTGTGTGCTTTTTTAAATTATTTATATTAATATTATTATGATAACAAATAAAATTAGTATAAGTTGTTTGTTTCATAGTGATTAGATTTTAATGAAACTATGTGAAGATATAACGATGATGAATTTTTGACATGAGACGTTATAAAAAAAAAATTAACACGTGACAGTAACAAAATAGGAATGGAATGGATTTATATCGTTTTTTATTCGGAAGTTATATTTTGAAATACGATAAGCAGTTCTGGAATTGGAAAACTTAAACTAGGTAAGTAAACATAATTTTTTAAGAATAAGATTTCAACTAATAATTATTCTGTATCATAATTTTCTTTTCTTGCATATTTAAAAGTATTTTTCTTTGTATACCGATATTCTCATTTCGGCTTTCGGCTGCTATATACTTGCATTTGCCATCGTAAGAATTATGTACTGAACGATTCCGATACCTTCACCTTAAATATAGGCGTTTTCTATTGAAGTAAAGTGCATGCAAATCTAATACAATATGTCTCGTCATAATTTTAAAAAATACAATAGATAAAAAATAGCAAATACTTATGATTTGGTTTCTGTTACACAAACATTTTACTTAGATACTTAAAAACTTCAATAAATTTTGACTGGTGATATAATCTTTAACAATGAACCCATATGCAGATTTACTGGAACTATCCTAAACTCATGATCACCTGGACCTAAATTCAGCAATATTTTGAGACTGAGGTTAAGATGTCAAATATTTAATATTCAGGTTTCTTTTATTACCCAAGTAAAACACTATATCTATTTGCGGAAACAAGCAGTTTTAATGACCATTTAACAGAAATTTTTACAGGATAAGAGTTACAACCTATAAGTGTATGTTTACATGGCTTTACAAAAGAGTAAGATTTGAGTCTGAGTCCATTCTGAGATTCAAATTATTGATGAATTAAGGTCTGGGATGCTTTTCTTAGACTTAAGTATATGTTGGTGAAACATGAGCCAGATTAACCTAGCCTGATACAGATTACATTTTCAAGTGCAGGCAGACTAAGCATGTTTGATATTTGTGTTTCGTATGTCGATATTCAACATGAAAGTAACACTTGCCTTAAGCCTCTCATTCTTCAATATTGAAGAGCTTAATCTTCAATACTGAAGAGTCACATAATTAAATATTGAAAAACGAAAAACGAGTATCGAACTTACCTCTGGAAGCCAAAACGTATTATCCATTAAAAAAATTACAAATTTAAGTAACATTCTCTTATTGTCTATTGAATTATACAGCAAAAGTAAAACAGAATATTTAAAGACAAAACCTGATCTATTTGTTATCATAAATGTATCTATATTAATACTAGAATTTCACTCCTATGTGGATATAGTCTAAACGATATTGGAATGTCTGGCCATATTACAAATTTTATCACAAATCGTACCGATGCGGGAGTGCAATAAACGCATGACATATCTTTTTATATTAACCTGATGCAGCATCACTTCCGGTCCATTGCTCGACTCCTGCTTATAAAATACCGAGCCACTTTCTGACTTCCTAAACAGCTAAATGACGTCAATTAATTATCGAAAAAAATCTTATGACGTGGACGTCACACGATGACTGTTGGAAACTAAAATAATACATTGTGGTATTTACAGAATCTGGATTAAACGTAAAGTCCAATTTCAGTAAATTATGTGATGAAAAGAATCTTACATTCGTGCTTATTTATTACTGAATTTATTAAACTGGTTTGCAGATATTATAAGCAGAGGCTAGGATAATATATATTTGGTCAACTCTTTTAAAAAGTTTATAGATAATAGATGAGCAGTCATACCAGGTAAGAGTATCTATTTATCAACTTACGGTGCAGGAGTGTAAAAAAAAAAACATGGCATAGTTTGATATTAGCAAATGTTATATCACTTCCGATTCATCACTTGGCGTCTTCCGTATAAATCCCGAATGAACATTGCCGAAGTATTTTCCGACTTGCCCGAATATATAAATGATGTCATGTCATGTTAAAATTACAGTAGTGAAGGCCCTGTACCCACCCATGGGCGAGGTGAATCAAATTCTTAAAGGTAGGAGGTACCATATTACTCAGTAACATGTCAAGTAAACAGCCAATACATGTATCAACAACATTCAGTAAAAACTCCAAATTATGGATATATACACTCGTGTATACTCGTGATAAATATGTCGCCTTTTCATATCTCTTCCTTAGTTGTATTTTCATATCTCTTGAATCCATGATAGTAGGTTCCACTATTCAAAGATACGTTTCTTTTTCTTCATAACTTTTCTAAAATTATCGTGATCATAAACAGTTGTGTTTGGCCATTTACAGAGTATTTACATAAACAGTTGTATTTGGCCATTTACAGGGTATTATATAAACAGTTGTATTTGGCCATTTACTGGGTATTTACATAAACAGTTGTATTTGGCTAGTTACAGGGTATTTACATAAACAGTTGTATTTGGCCATTTACAGGGTATTTACATAAACAGTTTTTTTTGGCCATTTACAGGGTATTTACATTGACAGTTGTATTTGGCCATTTACTGGGTATTTACATAGACAGTTGTATTTGGCCATTTACAGGGTATTTACATTGACAGTTGTATTTGGCCATTTACTGGGTATTTACATAAACAGTTGTATTTGGCCATTTACAGGGTATTTACACAAACAGCTGTATTTGGCCATTTACTGGGCATTTACAAAAACAGTTGTATTTGGCTATTTACAGGGTATTTACATTGACAGTTGTATTTGGCCATTTACTGGGTATTTACATAAACAGTTGTATTTGGCTATTTACTGGGTATTTACATATGACCAAGACACTTTACATTTCAAAATCTTAGATTCAAAACAGAGTGTTACTATATCGACATGTGTGTCTGGATATACACTTATTTTTTGCACGATCGTATAGGTATGTTCAGTGTTGAAATCTGATTTGACACATGCGCACATTCCAAAGTATGGTTAAACAGCATGGCAACAACGTGTTGGTGCATTAATGTACTATGAATATATTTTGGCACGTGCCGTGTACATTGTGTTTTACCTAGACTCAGGAAGATACAATATCTGATAATAAGCTGTATTGTTTAATGGTGTCTGTTTTCGTGGATATATTCGCTACTGCAGGTTTTCGCATTGCTGGTTTTAGAGGGTGATAATGTATCTGGTTATGTTTATTTGTTGCAGTGGGTGTATTGTCGTCTAATTATGCTGGGTCATGTTTTTTATCGTCTTACCTCAGTTCTATTATGTCTTTGATG
Source organism: Panopea generosa (assembly GCA_029582155.1). Classification (NCBI taxonomy): domain Eukaryota; kingdom Metazoa; phylum Mollusca; class Bivalvia; order Adapedonta; family Hiatellidae; genus Panopea; species Panopea generosa. Next base: position 53,136,567 of record CM055902.1, read on the forward strand.
GTGTAATGTCCGAATAGTTATATAGCAGTAATTAGGTTTTGTGGTTATAATTATTAATTGATATATTTCATATTTGCTAAGTTATTGATCCTGGAGCAGTTTAATTTGCCTAATGTTATAGGCGGGGACAAGTATGAAAATACTCTCGGACGATTGACAATTTTAGTAATTTTAATTGGTTTTATTAACCCGGCAATTTTTCAAATAGTTTATATATTTTTATTTTTGGATATTCTTCAATTCAATGACGCACATCTCAATATATCACTGTTTTTTTTTATTATGATTTAATCCAATAAACGCTTTTAGGTTGTAACCAGCGGAAACAGTTATTTTGGTCCATGTCATATGACGTCAGCATTTTCCTCAACAACAATGCTGGTACAATTGGTAAAGTATTAAATATATAATAGACATGTCTTATTCATTATCATGGTACAACGCTGGTTTATGATCATGTATGTCTAGTATCTGTTTGTTTTGATATGATAGGCTGTGCAGGTACGAAAGCATAGAAAATTCTATAAAATGTCCTACAATACCTGGTATCTCTCAATATGCTTGACACTTTCAATTTCTCAAAACGGGTATTTTTCCATTTTTTGTTAAAGTTTTGGTATCTTTCCATTGTCTCTGGTATTTTTCCATTGTCTGTACAAGTTCTGGGCCTAAATTCATCAATAATTTGAGTCTGAGAATTGGACTCAGAATCAATTACAAACCCTATAAACATACAAGAAGGGGTGGAAAATATCGTCCTGTAACAAATGATGTCAAATAATCATCAAAAACTGCTTGTTTCTAAAAGAAAATATATTAATTTGTTTGTTAAATAGATGATATATGAATCTAACATTTTTGACAATTTAAGTCTGAGTCTAAATCCCGGACTCAGAATATTGATGAATTTAGGTCCTTGTATCTTTTCATTGTCTCTGGTATTTTTCTATTTTCTGTACAAGTTCTGGCATTTTTCCACCTCATTGCCTCTGACATTTTTCCATTTTTGGTACTAGTCTTGATACCCTTCTATTTTCTACACAAGTTCTGGTATATTTCCATTTTCGGTACTAGTCTTGATACGCTTCTATTTCCTACTCATGTTCTAGTATCCATTTCGTTGTTCTCTGTATATAAAATAAACAAGTCGCTATTATGGTAAATAATGGGTTGCAGACGAACATTATTGACATGCAAATAACTGCCAAAAATGATTGCTTGCTGTTGACACGGTATTAGACAGTAGTGCAGGTCGTTGTTAGACTCGTATTGCATGTAATATTGCTTACAATTAATGCCACTATGTTCAAATGTCATTAATACATAATGAACACATCAATGAAACCAGCGTGATAATAAATCATGTCGGAACTAATGCGAATTTAAAATACACATATGAAAACAAAATTAATTTCATCTTAGTCATCACTGCAAAAGTTGTTGTGTATGTAGACCAAGGCATGTCATATTAAGACATTTATAACAACACGTGATATCATTTCTGTACTGGCACACATGATAGGGCTTCATGTATTTATTGCTTTAAAACTGATAGCTTTTAATAAAGGTAGTTTATACAAATTTCCCTGTTAGCACACATTATAGTGTGCATTGTTTTAAGTATAGGTCAGTTGAAATACAAAGTACATCGAGGTTGAACAACTAATTAGTCCATCCCAGTCGTTGATAATCCCCAAATCAGGTATATCATCCCCAAATGAAAGGGAATTCCATGACTGTCCCACAATTCATAGTTTTTGAACGCTTACTAAACTGTGACGTCATTCAATTTTTCACCGAAGCAACTGACGAATCAGCGTGCTCAAATATGCACAAATCTCATTGCTATGTAACGGATCCAATCTGGTGAACTTGCTCCGTTCTACAAACTTGAAACCACTTCAGAATGAATACAACTACATGCAATATAAACCCGTTCTCGTTATTTCCGTCACATCGGAATCGAAGAGCTTAATATTCTTGAAATTGACAATAAAATATAATATTGCTTAGGCCTGTGCTAGTTGGCGTGAGCGATTGCATTTATCTTTAACTTGCACAATCAAAAGTCTGCTATTTTCTTATATGTGTCACGTTCCCAAAGGGTCCTGTCAAGGGTTTTAGACATTATTTTTATTATTTATTGTTTATAAATTTTAAACCATATACTGTTCAAATTATAATTATGCAACTAATACGATTTTGTTGTTGTCTCAAGACAAAAAAGCAGAAATTCTAAACTTGTACACGGCTACTCCTACCGTTATCTAGATATATTGAGTAATTGGTAAGAATCAGTTTATTATAGCGCACGACGAGATATGCTTATGGAATTGCAAAACGTCGACCCAGTCTATATTACAGTTATTAATTTTCTCACAAAGATAATTCTGTAACGATTTTTGGGATAATTGGGTACGCTATTGTTTTCTCGACCACCACAGTTGTTTATAACTCAGTAGTACGTATGTCGTATAGAGATACACACACACGGTGATCTGTTTATGTGTATGTATGTACTATCACAGTTGTGTATAACTCAGTAGTACGTATGTCGTATAGAGATACACACACATGGCGATATCTGTGTAACTATGTGTATATATGTACTACCACAGTTGTTTACAACTCAGTAGTACGTATGTCGTATAGAGATACACACACACGGTGATATCAGTGTAACTATGTGTATATATGTACTACCACAGTTGTTTAAAACTCAGTAGTACGTATGTCGTATAGAGATACACACACACGGTGATATCTGTGTAACTATGTGTATGTATGTACTACCACAGTTGTTTACAACTCAGTAGTACGTATGTCGTATAGAGATACACACACACGGTGGTCTGTTTATGTGTATGTATGTACTGCCACAGTTGTTTAAAACTCAGTAGTACGTATGTCGTATAGAGATACACACACGGTGATATCTGTGTAACTATGTGTATGTATGTACTACCACAGTTGATTATAACTCAGTAGTACGTATGTCGTATAGAGATACACACACACGGTGATCTGTTTATGTGTATGTATGAACTATCACAGTTGTGTATAACTCAGTATTAAGTATATTGTATAGAGATACACACACACGATGATCCCAGTTTATTATGTGTATGTATGTACTGCCACAGTTGTTTATAACTCAGTAGTACGTATGTCGTATAGAGGTACACACACGGTGATCTCTGTGTAACTATGTGTATGTATGTACTACCACAGTTGTTTACAACCCAGTAGTACGTATGTCGTATAGAGATACACACACACGATGATCCCAGTTTATGTGTATGTATGTACTGCCACAGTTGTTTATAACTCAGTAGTACGTATGTCGTATAGAGGTACACACACGGTGATCTCTGTGTAACTATGTGTATGTATGTACTACCACAGTTGTTTAAAACTCAGTAGTACGTATGTTATATAGAGAAACACACACACGGTGATCTCTGTGTAACTATGTGTATGTATATACTACCACAGTTGTTTATAACTCAGTAGTACGTATGTCGTATAGAGATACACAAACACGGTGATCTGTTTATGTGTATGTATGTACTACCACAGTTGTTAATAACTCAGTAGTACGTATGTCGTATAGAGATACACACACACGGTGATAACTGTGTAACTATGTGTATGTATGTACTACCACAGTTGTTTAAAACTCAGTAGAACGTATGTCGTATAGAGATACACACACACACGGTGATCTCTGTGTAACTATGTGTATGTATGTACTACCACAGTTGTTTAAAACTCAGTAGAACGTATGTCGTATAGAGATACACACACACGGTGATCTCTGTGTAACTATGTGTATGTATGTACTACCACAGTTGTTAATAACTCAGTAGTACGTATGTCGTATAGAGATACACACACACAGTGATCTCTGTGTAACTATGTGTATGTGTGTACTATCACAGTTGTGTATAACTCAGTAATACGTATGTCGTATAGAGATACACACACACGATGGTCCCAGTTAATGTGTATGTCTGTACTACCACAGTTGTTTATAATTCAGTAGTTCGTATGTCGTATAGAGGTACAACCACATAGTGATCTCTGTGTAACTATGGATATGTATGTACTACCACAGTTGTTTATAACTCAGTAGTACGTATGTCGTATAGAGATACACACACACGGTGATCTCTGTGTATGTGTATGTATGTACTACCACAGTTGTTTATAGCTCAGTAGTACGTATGTCGTATAGAGATACACACACACGGTGATCTCTGTTTATGTGTATGTATGTACTACCACAGTTGTTTATAGCTCAGTAGTACGTATGTCGTATAGAGATACACACACACGGTGATCTCTGGTTATGTGTATATAAAGTATGCACCACCAAAATATGACCAATATATTACAATAGAAAATACGACTTCTTGAATATGTAAATCGAATGGCCGTATCTAATGATGAGATAATATGTAGCCCGACCCTTTGGCCTATATTTGTATTTGATTGAGGTGCATACTGTACAATGTTATGTGTTTATATGGCAATAAAATATGTTTAAACGAACCAATACGCATTTGATATTACACTCGAAAAGACACTAGTTATTCGATATACATGTCCGTTAGGATGTAAGGAATTTAGAGGACACAGCATAGAATAATCAGTATATCGAATTATCAAAATATAGTCAAACCTGTGTAAGCGGTCACCTCTATTAAGCAGCCATAATTGCTCTTTCTCATGTCTATGCTTTCAGAGCAAATACACCTTTACTATTCAACACCCTATCTTGTACTTGTCTTGACTGGCTGCTTAACATAGGTTTAACTGTAGTGTATACCATTATATACATACAGAATACTTGACAGCAGGGGTCAGGGCCTCGTAACACGTAGTAGCATGACTGCCACTTGCAGGGATGTTTTATGGTTGCACCCAATCTCGCTCCTTCACCCGTCGTCGTCATATTATACAATGAGACAAGATACCTACCGCAGCGGTGGTCTTGTAGTAGAGCGTCGGCCTCGTATACGGAAGGTCGTGGGTTCGATCCCCGGCCAAATTACACCGTATGCTTGAAAATGGTAAAGAAAGTCTCACTACACAGTTGAATTTTGTTCTTTGTTCTATATAAAATAAGGTCTAGATTTTTCAAGGTATAAAAGTATTCCACATAGATTTCTTTTTAATTATTTGTTGTTTTTTTGCATAGCAGGAACGTATCCCATCATAAAAAGGTACAATTATTGGTAGGTTGACCAGATTGTTTTGTTTAAAGACAATGCAGTGACACGCTATGATAGTTTTTAAAAAAACCCGTCATCAGATGCTTATAAATACATGTATCTGTTAGAATCCTATAATAAAGTCACATTTGTAACACCAGCGATGACTTATTACAGTGTATGCTATGCCAGCACTTGCTTAAACCCTCTGCAGCAAAAAACAAGCACTATGAACATTTTTTTTTTACATTTTCTAGCCAACTTAAATGGGACTTTTTTAAGCGCAAGAATCATGTTTCCATGGCAAAAAAGGGGCGTAACTTTTTAGTGAAAAGTAAGAAGTGTCCTCGCTTGGCGCTCAGCACGTAGAGGAGTTCTAGGTCTGTTCGACCCAATGTTAGTATAATGTGACTGGGTGGGGTATCGTAACATGTGTTTGCGGCATAATACTCCAGTGTGGCAGCGCTCAGAATACTGCTTCCAGTAGACATCGCCGCACTATGATGGTAAATATTTTGAAAGCGACGCTAAACAGTGAGACAGTTTAACGAAATTATCCCTCAGATCATTCTCATTCTCTTAGTGTTTTTTCTTTTCTTTTTAGAAATGTATACACAGTCTGTATAAATGTTAAGTCCATTATATAAATATTGTATAAAACATGGTTGCGCTCTTCTTAAATTGGTATTTATGGAAATTCAATTAAATAGTTAAGAAGGATCGCATGTAAGCTTGTAAATAAGTTGCGTGATTCGTTTTGATTGCATATTGATCCCGTTAACTTGAAAGGATGACTTTAAGATTCGTGCACATTTGCCCTTTTGTGTTTTTATCAGTTCTTGTTCCGAAGATACAGTTGTAAATCATAAAGTGTCAGTGCAATCATTTGAATTTTCTTTACAATATTTGTTTATAACTATCTTAATAGATGAATTTGTTTTAATTTTACATTCAATATTTGTGTATGTTATATCTAAATATATGCATTCATTATAATTGTTTTTACCATATCTATATATGTGCATTCATTATGATTGTTTTTACCATATTTATATATGTGCATTCATTATGATTGTTTTTACCATATCATAATATGTGCATGCATTTTAATTGTCTCATCAGAATGTCTGTATGTCATATCTAATTATGTGCATTCGTTGTAATTGTTTTTTACCCTATTTAAATAGTAGTAATAATAATACTTTTTTTAATGAGGGTAACAAAGTAAGTTGCACTAATCTTCCCGGTGGTCCTCAACAATCATACGATGAACATGAAATTCAACAATGTAATTAAACATTAAAATATTATGTGCATTCTTTTGAATTATCTTATCAGTATGTTTGTTTGTTTATCTAATTATGTGCATTCGGGAGATGTCAAGTTCTTGGGTAGTCTGTTGGTTAACCGCAACATGTGTACAACATGCCAAGTAGTAATCTACAATGTGATAAACTATTTATGTAACTCATATGGTGTATGCAATAAGTATATTTAAAACAAAATATGAACAGTGTCACATATCAAAATGTAGAATATTTCACCAAAAATAAAATACCACACAAAACGATCATTATTATGTGCATACCACCAAACAATGGCGAATATAACAAGATAAGATACAAATGTCTTGAATATAACAAATTCGTAAAGATGTAATGATACACTCCAAAAGACAAAAAGAAAGTTGTTCTGAATAGAAATATATTTGACAAGCATTATACGTATTATTGGAATGAAACAGTCACCACAACAATACAAATACACCCAATACAAATAACAACAAGTAAATACTGCTGCAAAGCATCAAAGTCGACCGGGTGGCTGAACAAATATCTCACACTGGTATAAGTGTATATGTCCGTATCGGGTTAGAGACAAATGTACGCACGTAATTGTCTTACGTTTATCTCAAACTGGTATAATGGTAGTTATCCGTACCGGGTAAGAGACAACTGTGCGCACGTATAATAGTAGATATCCGTACCGGGTAAGAGACAACTGTGCACACGTGATTGTCTTACGTTTATCTCACACTGGTATAATGGTAGATATCGGTATCGGGTTAGAGACCATTATGCACACGTGATTGTTTGACTGAATTGTCAAAAGTTCTTTCCTCTACCACGGCTATAGTGTGGTGTCCTTGAGCAAGACACTTTATCCGCTTTGTACTACTTCTACCCAGGAACAGCTTTATATAGTGTGAAGTGCTTGGTCCAGTGGTACAGCATCGGACCCATGACCGGATTGTCATAAGTCCGATCCTCTGCCACGGCATTGTGTCGTACTCTTGAGCAAGACAATTTATTCACATATGCTTTGTACTATCCAGGAACAGTTTGAGACTGATTTGTCAAAATTGTTATATATGTAACTTGTTTCACAATCAAAGTAAAATAAATAATTAAAATCAGTATAGTCTTACAATAGAAATGAACTATATGAAACCGTTTTAATGACTTACAATGTTCATAGAAGTATATGCATTTTTGGGGATGAGTTTAACATATTTATCACAAACCAGAGAAATAAAAAACTACCTCACGTTAATTCTCCGCAAAAACATAATCTATTGCTGGGAACCAATCATTATTTTAAGACTCGCCGCATGTAATATAACATCTCGTTAATTACTATTGCAATCTAAATTAATTTAAAACGCAATACCTGTTATTGCATGTCCAAGTGTCAAGGTGAAATTCTCCGACAGAAGCTTAATAAATATTTGAACACTACTCACAACGTCAGTCAATAACAATCTATGCCGCTGGTTGACAAGACAATGATCGTTTTCATTTGACTTCAGTGTTGTAATTATTTCTGATTCTTTGGAATACTGGAGTTCATTCAGTGTTGTTTAAATATAGAATACTGCTCAAGATCGGGCTAATGGGCATGATGGATGTTGGATATTTCTCACGCGTTTTGTGTTTCCAACGTATCTGTTTATCATGTAATATTGACTATTACATCATTAGCTTTACGTGTATTGCGTCAGTTGTAAAATGTCAACCGGTCCTTGACTCAATGTTGTTATCATTTCCGATTCAGTTTAATAGAGAACACTGCTTAAGCCAATGCTAGTGTGGCATGGAAGGTGCTTCGTACTTCATTATCGTTCATGTACAGACTTAACATAGAATGCTATGTTCTTTTCTTAGAAACTTCCTGGGCTGCCACGAATCATGAACACACTTAACAAAACCGAGTCTGCTATGTTCTTTTTTTAGATAATTCCTGGGCTGCCTAGGATCATGAACAGACTCAACAAATCTGAGCCTGCTATTTGATTTTCTTAAGCGTGTCACCCAATAGTGTGTTCCTCTTCATTGTATACACTGCTGACAAAAGAGGAAGTAGACTTAAGCAATAATGAATTTATTCCCTGATTTCCAAGCATGTTTTTCTAAATTCACAATTCAAACTTGAAAATGCTTTCAAAATGTCCCAATGCATCAAATCACAAAATGGACCTTTAAATAAATTAGTTGCATTTTTGAATAAGAAGAAGCATGGATTGTTTATCACCGCCATTATGAGATTGCCCCATCCAAGCACAAATAAGATAAAGTATGACTTATCAACACGGGACCGATGAAAGCGTAGAAAAAATCTACTTTTCTAAATGATTATTTGTCACTGTAGATATCAACAAAAGTGTAAGTTTCCCTGTTTTGACAAGCAGAATGTTTCATTCTTTATAGAAATAAATAAGAAAAATCAATGGTCGCCTTACACCTTTATCACATATCGAGATATCTTTAACGCATGTCAGGTACTTATATAAGCTAAGACACTGTTTCGCAATTCACACGTTATACAAATTAGTAATACCTTAATGCAATTGATCTCCTCACAAGCTGCAACGTCAAGCTACTATTGATTCATAAGACATTTTTGTTTGAATATTTCTTTCAATTCGTCAGGGAAAATCAATCAATACACAAAGGTTAACGTCAACGAAGTTATATTTCATTCCAATTTTGTAATGGGTGTTACTTAATGCATACACATTACATATAATGGCAGTTTTATAAACATAATGGTCAGCCTTTGTTCGCTAACACGGCGTCCTTTATATATACAGGCATCAGGCACGAAGGAAAGATAAAGTTTATATAAAAAAGCCCTCATGTTATATGAAATGTGCAAAGTTTGTATATTTTAGATTATATAACTTGTCAGAATTATATTCCAATTATTGTCAGATGGTTTATTGGTTTATTACTACTGTATATGTATGGTAAACTCTATTTTTATGGTGTGTATGTATGGTAAAATCCAATATTATAGTTATACTATTAAGTACGTACAGTAAAATCTAATTTTATGGTGTTATCGCCATTTTGTATGTATGGTAAAATCCAATATTATGATTTTATAATTATTGTGTATGCATAATTAAATCCAATTTTATGGCTCTTCTATTGTGTATGTATGGTAAAATCCAATGTTATGGTTTTAAACTATTGTGTATGTGTAATAAAATCTAATATTATTGCTGTACTATTGTGTATGTAAGGTAAAATCCAATGTTATGGTTTTATTACTATTGTGTATGTGTTATAAAATCTAATAGTATTGCTGTACTATTGTGTATGTAAGGTAAAATCCAATGTTATGGCTATACTATTTTGTATGTATGGCAAAATCCAATGTTATGGTTTTACAACTATTGTGTATCAATGGTAAAATAAAATATTATGGTTTTATTACTTTTGTGTATGTATGTGTATGTAGAGTAAAATCCAATGTTAATATCTTATCGCTGTTTTGTATGTATGATAAATTACAATATTATGGTTATACTTTTTTGTTTGTAAAATAAAATCATTTCATGATTTTATCATTGTTGTTTACGTATGATAAGCAGCCATAGTTTTTTACAATTACTGTTGTGTTTTATGGTAGAAATTCCAATTTTATGGTTTCATTACTTTTGTGTTTGTATGGTAAAAATCCAATTTTATGGTTCTATTCATATTGTGTATGTATGCTAAAATCCAATGGAAAATTGAAATGTTATCATGCTTACATTAAAAAGATACCGACAGTCGGATAATAGGCACAAGGTGATCAGAAAAGCTAACCACGAGTATATAGTCCAGACGAGCAGAAACATGTATATATGTAAGACTGTTATCGTAACGTGGTAAATCGTGGAATGTTTAGTGGATTATTATAAGGAGTGCATTGTGCAATGCAGAGAAATGTCAGCTTGAATACTGGAAATGTGAAATTACCGTACAAACATTTGCCAGACACGCGGTGAATCACCTTTTTAAAACAATAATAAACATTGTAAAATGTAGTGGATAAATGCGGCTATTATTAACTGTACTATATATAATGCGCAGTATTAGTTCTCACGCTGATATACGCTGTGAAAAGTTGTGAATTATTAGAAAATATGTGTCCGACCGGGTGTTTCTGGACAAAGCCACGGTAGCAAGGTAATCAATAACGAGTATTTGGATTCAGAGAGGGAACCAAGATAAAAGTTAACAAGTATTGTTAAACTGACTGGAAGATCGACGCTGGATTTCATTCTCATAAAAATGACAAAATACATAATACAAACTCCTAAACTTGTAAATGCCAGCTCTAAAATCACAATCCAAACTCCAAAAATGCAACGAAAATTTGCCCAAAATAGCCCTCATCCCCACCAAAAAAACAACAAAACAACACCAACTGAGTCTGTTAATGATTCATAATTATAACTTAATAAAATACAACACCACAAGAATCATCAGAACACATTTAAGGTCAGCTAAACATCCCCAGTCACAGAGTACATACACGCCGTATCTCACACTGTTTTTCATCGTGTTGGCAGACTGTAGTGCAATACCTAATTTACGGGGCATTTCAGAGCAGTGGGATGTCACGAAGTGATAGATGCATTAATTTGCTGCTCATTCCGGCGCTTTGACACAAGTCTGTACGAGCTATTGTGTAATTGAGTGTGTATTTCATAGTCGCTGAGCGATGGCATCATTCACTGTTTAAATTAACCACATTGCAAAATAGTGTAGTATAATAATAAAGACTTAATGCATGTGAAATATTATTAAGATACTATATATATATGTTTTTAACCCAGTCGATTAACTAAAATGTATTTTTATTTCTATTTTTTATTCTCGTCTGTTAGCCCTCGATGGCATAAAAATGACGCTAAATATTCAAACAAATTATTTCTTTTTCAAAAGTGTTCCCATTTTTAAACCAATAACTCACGAATATAATAAACAATAAGCTTCTTGTCTGCCGGGAAAATAGTTATTATATTCACAGCTTTCTGCACGGTAAATAGTTGGTATATATACGGCTATCGGTACGGTAAATAGTTGTTATAATGACAGCTATCCGCACGGTAAATAGTTGGTATATTGACGGCTATCGGTGCGGTAAAAAGTTCGTATATTGACGGCTATCGGTACGGTAAATAGTTGTTATACTGACGGCTATCGGCACGGTTAATAGTTGTTATAATGACGGCTATCGGTATGGTAAATAGTTTGTATGTTGCCGGCTATCGGAACGGTAAATAGTTGGTATATTGGACGGCTTTCGGTACGGTAAAAAGTTGATATATTGACGGCTATCGGCACAGTAAATAGTTGTGATATTGACGGCTATCGGCACGGTAAATACTTGTTATTTGGGCAATATGTGTTATAGTTATTTATTTATTGATATGCAATCATAACTATACACAATCGTTTAATTAATTTAACCATTGGCATTGTAAAAAATATGATTTGATACACGGGACATGGTACTTTCATTCATTGACTTCCAATATGCCGCGTCAATGTTACTATAGCTTGGTAAAATACAATAAACAATCTCCTAAATAGTTTTATATTGATATAGTTAAATAATTGATTGATTGATTGATTGGTTGATTGATTGAATATTAAACGTCAGTTTTATGCCATCGAGGGCTAACAGACGATATGTTATCCTAACCACTGTTTCCTGTAATCCTGAAAGGTAAACCAGAACTCGAGCACACCCAATTTCCGCAAGTAACTGTTTATTTCCCCACTTGAATCAGCGGTGAGATACGAACGATAATTAGACACAACGTCGTATAGCAATCATCACGGATACTGTTGTCGGACGGGGATTCAAACTCACGACCCCTGGCTTGATAGTCAGACGCGTTACCTACTGAGCAAATCGGGCCCGGCACACAGATAAACAAAAAAAGACGTCGTTAAAAAGAATTAAACTCAGAATATTTTCAAAATGAAGAATAAAGTTGGCACATTAACAGAGGAACATAAATACTAAGCGTCGAATATTTTCAAACCGTGAAATATTAATCGACTATAATTATACCTTTCAAAATAATAAGGAAATTTAAAAATGAATATTTTTCACATGAAAAACAATGTTAATAGATTTAATTTCTGTAAGAACTAAACTATTAAATGAAAATTATCAAACTTCAGAATACAAATATGCTCCCTTATCTACTTTTTGAAATAATAAGAAATTTTAACAAATAATAGTTTAAAAATACAGAATAATATTCGAGTGCAAACGCAATCATATGAATAATCAACTGGAAAACTTATCAACGACTAGTATATACACAAGTCTTAATTTGAGTAAAAGCAATTAATAACATTTGCAGACACAATGTTTACTTTTTTTGTGAACACTAGATTAAAATAAAGTGGTAAGCTATGAATGATTACACAAGTACGCAATCGTGAATAAAGTATCAGCCTGCAAAAACAACGCGCGGGAACGGCATGGTATAAACATGCTATGGAGCTTTTATTGCGCAATGCTTCTGATTGTGTTTATTTGTAAACGGCTTTGTTATTGAGGAAATCCCAGTTTGTCGAGACATTTGATAGTGTTAATTGCCCTTCAGAATGTAATTGCGACTGCTTAATTGGAGACCTTCGGTAGATTTGCTGCCATTCAGATAGTGACACGGAACTTCTCTGTAGATATTTCAATCAAAGTGCTTAAATTAGTCGAATAAAACCAAACCAAAAAGTGGTCTTCGATTTAACTAACTTTAAAAAAATATAAACGATGATTCAGCTTTCGATGACACATGTCGTGTAGATAACATAGCTATGCCAGAAAAGTTAAATAAACAATTAAAGTAACAATGAATTAAATGAAATAGAAAAAACAACATATTTGATTACTTGAAAAATATTGCTGAGGATATGAACATATTTTTCATTCTTTAAGTAGAGTGAATAAATATTGATATGCACGTATGTAAGATAATATCTGATAAAGGATCGCTCAAAAGCACATAACTCGACGAAAAAGCAGACTGAATGTGTCTTTTGCATATCATGGCGTCTACTGTTTATCAAAAATGTTTTACAAATCAATTTAGGTACTTGAACATTAAACATTAATATCAATAATCACACACCGTTATACATTAACATTGATTATGTCTACTCTCATAAGAACTGCACAATGGTATTGACATGTAATTTTAATGCCCTTGTAAGCATTCACGATGTCTTGTTAATACATAATAGTATGGGTCAATAGGAGCATTGAACGCATATTGAACGCATAAAGGTTCATATTTACATTCAAATTATACGTACTGAACGAAACAATAAAACCGCCATTTTGTATATTGTGTGAACACAGAATATTTGCAAATTACAATAATTATGGAATTATTCCAATTACTGTCAGCTTGATAATACAGACTTTGTTTTTATTATCTTAAATGTTCTATCTTCAAAGTCCAACTTCAAGGACATGGTTTTGAAGCTTTTAGAGAAAATACATAAAAAATAAACCCAAAATGTCTGGCGGCGGGTTAGCTGTTCCGTTCAGTATTTCATAACAGCAGCGTTAAATGATACTTAAGTGCACTCGTAAACACATCAATCTTAGAGGCAAGTATAACATAGATACTTACAACATGGACAACGGTATGTGATTAGTCTGTAGAACTGACCAAGATCTCCCGATTGGGGTTTTTATATACCAATAATGAGCACACTTGAGCAAGTTGATTGGTCATTTGCTTCAACTAAAAGTATGAATAACGTCACATGTTAGTAAGCGTTCAATGAATTGTGGGACAGGCATAGAATTCCGTGTGTTTTTTTCGTTGGGGTTCATATACCTAATTCGGGAGATATCAGATTCTAGGATAGATTAATATATGATATAAATACTTAATTCAATACAAAAACGCATGTCAGTCTACTTGTTATGATACAATCGAACATAAGATTTCAGTGTCGAGCAAATACAAATCATACGGTTGTAATTCTTCTACTTTTTCAACACTTAAGTAATATGACAAGTACAAGTATTATATTATGCCACTAAATTTTACTAATCTGTACTAATTTAATGCTTACTTTGCCACCATTTTCAAATGTTATAATAAAAATAATCTTATAATAATGTGTATACACAATCAAATATCAATATATCATTAATTATACCTATAAATTTACAGTTCTACTAAAATCGATCTAAATAAACTTTATAAATTAACTGCATTTTATTTTCCAACAGAAAATATTTTTCGCTGAACTTAGCTAAAAAGGACCATTTGCATTTCATCGATTGCATTTTCTTGTTTGGCTTTTACGACTTTCGTTGTTAAGAGTTTCACGTGACGTTTGCCGTAAATTGCCATGTAGATGCATGTAACAATTCAGTGTGTTGACAAAGTCGCTGTTCAAATCATGACATTGGCTTTGCGGTTTAATGTGTATAATTTGCTTTTTAGATATAAAAAAATGAGAAATGAGAAAATAACATAATAGATTTATCTAAACAATAGTTAAAAAACATAATGTAAATATAAGTATTAAAAGCATAATTTTGAGCTTTCATCGGGTGACATTAATCTAGTTTAATGTTGCCGAGAAATCCTTCGTGCTTCATGTACATTAAAATAATATAATGTAAAATTATTGTTTAGCGGGATAACGCATAAACATGACAAATATATACTTTACTGAATGGAGCAGATAACCCGCCGCCTGGTATTTTATGTACATGACATTTTATGTATTTTCTCAAAATGTACTAAAGAAATTTCCTTGATATTTGGACTTAGATAAGACAAAAAACATTGTTATGTTACTCCACACGTAATTGGCTGTTTATGGCATATACATATTTTGATAACTTAACATTTTAACGAAGATATTTAGAAAATACAATAAATGGCGGACTTGCTGTTTCGTTCAGTATAATAATACAAACAGGGCATACGTACAGATACAGTTATAACAAAACCAACAACACAAATAACTCAAAAAAGACAAAACAACAATAAAAATGAGACACCGCGTGGTAAGCAGCCGAGAAGTTTAAATTATTCCCTGTAGATTAAAGTACCATATTACACGGCACACACGCTTTTCCCAATTACATTATGCAAATGAATTACAATCAGACACAGTGAAAGTAATCGGGCCCACAAATTACTCGTTACCCATAGCATTCAACTGTCAGATGATATCGACAATATCAACGTCGCTGCGTCGATGTAAACATAGAATGACATGGATGCAAGAATAAATGACACATAATTAGAGCTACATTAATAAATAAGATACCTGGTGTTTTATCACTGCGAAACGCCAAAACATATCTACCGCTATAAACAACATCAACCGCAACAATAATAGAAGTAGCAACATATGTATACCCAATGAAAGATTTGTACTATTGTACTCGTGTACTATTTGCATGATATACAATGATGGCAAAACATTTTTGCAGAGAAGCACGAATGTGAATAGAGGAGAACGATATATGTGAATAGAGGAGCCCGATATAATTTATGTGAGAAGGGGAAAGATTTTTTATTTCATTTTATAAGGAATTAGTTGAGGTTATGACAATGGCGTCGTCATAATCAAACTGTTATTTCTCTTTGTCTTATTGTAGTAGCAGAAGTACCTTTATGATATAACAATTCATATATATTCATGTATATTTATCTATTTATTTTTGTATTTGACTTTTTGCATGTAATGTAAAATCACGTATTTTAATTTTCATATATTACACCATTGATAAACAACAACTATCCAAAATGCATTCATTTTTTAAGTTATTTTAAAGTACGTAAAACTGATCTTTATTATACTACAGCATTTTTATTCACAAAAAAATCGTTTAATGACTTTGCTTTAGACCCCCAATTTTTACTGCCAGGATAGTAAATATTTGTAAGAGGAGACTCGAATTACAAGATACGCTAGGCTGTCCACGATTGTTGAATTAACACAGATCCATGTGTATAGAGTTCATCTTCCTCGAATTTCAAATATTTTGCAGTTGGGAGTTGGAAGTTTTTTTTTTAAAACTGCATATAACATATACTTTTTGAAAACAATTTGTTTGCCAATATTATATTTCTATATGTCCTGAATGGAATTTCTTCTTAAATATGAGTGGATATTAAGGGTCGTTTTAACGCCGGATCATACCTGGTACAGTAATCTTCTTTGCTTGGTCAGATCAATCTTTAACATATGCAGTCGAAAAGCTTTTTTGTAAAAGCAACGCGTTCTTTTTCATTTACGTTACCGAATTCAAAGTATATCTCTTCAAAGCACCAGCCGGTGCGCAGTCTGAAGCCAACATGCTGTCAGAGTGCATGCTTTCAAACTTGCGTCGTGTTACCTTGAGTTTGTTTAATCAAATCGTGACATAACTATTTTGCGATGCCAAATGCACCTTTCAATCCGATAATCGTTTAAATGTATGTCTGAATACAAACATCAGGGAAAGCAAATGATGCACAAATATTTATACATTTCAACGTGAAAGAATAAATAAAACATATAACATTTATCTGAATCTCTGATAAACATTAAGGGTATAAAAATAGTAATAATGTTGTTAATGGAAACATAAAAAAATAGTGTATAACAGGAGATAGAATAGATCACGAAAATAATCAATATATAAAACATTCATGATAAGTACAATATATACATACACAAGTACAGACAACAGCGGTTACCGTTTTATAACGGTTCATAGTCAATCCGCCACAGGGGAACTTAAACCTTCTTAACTGGTTCACCAAACCTCGTTCTCCCCCCTCCCTACCCGTCCAAACCCCTTTTTATCCAATCTATCGTCCTATTATCAGACGGTCTGAGCAAAGAAGCATCAACAGGTATGTACATGTCTATGCTAAAACATGAATATAATAAACAAAACTTAAAGATACGTTCTCTCAAGGTTGTAAATCGCAAACTGATATATTAACCCTTTACTCGATCGATACCAATCACAGAAGGCCTTTGAAAACAGCGCAGGAAGAGTTCAGATTGCTCGTAACGAGCAATCTGAACACTACCTGCACTGTTTTCCACTCTGTCAGTTAATATAAACAAAATTCACCCAATTATTCAAAAGCCTTCTATATTAGAGATGTCCAAAATATGAAGTAAAGGGTTAACAATGTGTTTAATCGTCATCACGCTCATAGCCTTTTCTGCGTCATGTGCACCTTTTTCAACAATGTTAGTTATGTGAATGCTGTGAACATAGTTATCTTCCATTTATCATCTTTACCTCATCACATGCTTCATTTGGTACATAATGAAAACAACACATGTTTGCCATTCACACTGTATGAACGATGCCTGACACAAACACTGGTTTTATTACTAGTAGGTCTCACTTAGTACTTACCTCACCTTAGTGACGGTAGCAAGAGTATTGCGCCCAAGAAATTGGAGCTGTGTAAATCGGTTGGGCTTTACTTTTGTTGAAAATGTTTTTGGAAACATTGCAGCAATTTCATGAATTATGCCAAGTTTGGATGACATTGGGTACTGTTGGATATAACAGTTTAAAGATGAGTTGCGATACACTGCAACAAATTGGCAGAATTGTCATTTACAAACCATTGAAATAGTGAAAAAAAGCAATCAGATCAACCCTATGTTTTTTCCTGCTTATTTGGAATAACAGAGGATTATCAATTGAAACAAGACACTCTAAGAATCATTGTTTAATAAGTGCATGTCTTTGTATGTATAACAGTACAAAACCAATTGGTATGTTAGACGTGGTACGGCGTCCATTTACTATGCCGAAATTAACAGTCAGTGAAAGATAAAAGTATGACTAAAAAACAGTGTTTTGTCTAATAAAAGCACGATACTAGAATTAGCAAATCACATGACAATTGTTTTAATTATCTCGTTTTAGTAGTTCATATATGTTTAGGTATTTAACTCCCGTTGTATTCTTCGATAATGTACATTAATACAGATAGTTTCACATCATTTTCGATTTTCGAAAACACTTTATGCCATTCAATTGAAATATAATTAAAAAAGTCAGCATGTACTTGGTCGCCTATGGTTTGTCACTTTTTAAATTAAAAACACAATAAGCTGTACTTAATGTTTTTCTTATGTGGCATTATCTTGGACAGAATCGAAAATTATCTGATAACAGAACCCTTTCGAAAAGGTATAAAAACTTGTGGTATAATCAGTTATGACATATGCATCTACACTCACGCCCATGACACCTTTGTTTTTGATACATATAGCAGACTTCATGCATTATTCATTCGTATATTTAGCTACGACAAACATAAACAAACAACTTCAAAGTTTTTTTTTAAAGTAGGATTTTTTTCGGTGTATGTCTATTGCAGTATGTTCTACCTAATAAATATCAGAATATCATATGTGGTTATCTACTATGCCAGCAAATGCATCGTATTTTTGGAACATTTCCGACTATTTATAAGTACTGTTTATCGATACAATCCCAACAACAGGAGTGTAAAGCAACACATTATTATCTTATATCGCAAATGACAGTAAGCCATGAACTGAGATTTTGATTTTCACCGTTCTTTAGACGTAATAGAGGGATGATCTAATGAGTCTGGCTGTGTTGTGGGAAGGGTATTTGGAATATCAAACTAAAAAAAAATGATGTCCAGTCTTTATTTAGAAACTTCACCAACTATCAACTCATTTGTATTGAAAATTATGAACTCAGTTTTACACTAGGTATATTCTATCGGAGCAGGACAGCGCGATTCTGACACACGACGTCGTGCGACGTCAACTTCATTAATTTACATTCAGCACGTCAACGTTTCTCGACATACTCTCCCTCACATGAGATACGTTTATCATGTCTGTTGATATATTGTATGTACATGGTTGTATGGTGTTTAGCGCCGCTTTCAACAATTTTTCAGTCATATCGCAACGGTGTCTACTTGAGACAGTATTCTAAGCGCTATCACACTGGAGTTTCATGCCGCAGACACATGGTATGATACCCCACCACGTCACATTATACTGACACCTAGAACTCTCCTCTAAATGCTTAGCGTCAAGCGAGGAAGCTTCTAGTACCATTTTTAAAGTCTTTGGTATGACCCGCCCTACCACTAGACAACGCTGCGGTACTCTGCCATGAATTTAGACCAAATAGAACAATCGCTATATGTTACCTAGCTATAGTATTATAGAGCAGATTTTAAATAACTTTGGTGTCGTCAATTTGTTTCCATTATTGTTTTATCAAAATAAAATGAAATATGAAAATTGCAGTTAATATATGTTTAATAATGTAAACAATATATTGAAGTTAATAAATTTGTAATCAAATGAAATAAGTTATGCAAGTAATAAATCTGTTCTCAACATATGACCATACGAGAAAAAGTGTTTAAAATGTGAAGTTTTCACTCTTTCTTGTCTCTTCTAATGTCTAACAAAAAACGGAAATAAATCAACTTTTCACGACAGTATTAATATCATATTTGTTTGATTTTTTTTAAATATTCCAACGGGCCAGTTAACCCGGTAAATATTTTAGATAGAAAGTTTCATTTTCTTTCAAAATATGGTTAATTTTATTCGAAGAAAAGAAGTCATCATTAAACCCTTTGTCATCATTCAGTGTGTAAAAACGCTGCCATGAAAACAGCATGTTTGCCTTATTGAATATCAGTCAAATCACATTTTGTCAACAAATGTTATATAAAATAATAAAATAATAATAAAAATTATGATCAACAGTTTTTCATTTAATTTCACTTGAAATCTCTATTAGTGCTCGATAGCACATTTGTGACGCTTCTTTAAAGGACACAGCACGGTTGGTTAGCTGGCTTCTTTCAAAACTGTCATATAATTGAATTTTCATTGCATATATAAAGTCTTAAAAATCGCGGAAAGCAACTACGTACAGAAACAAGGTTATCGATATAAACCTGCCTCTGGTCAGATTTTATTAAATATTTATATTCATATTATAAAGATACGACGATATTAAGATAGTATACGTTAGTTCATTTTATACTTGTATGATGAAAGGATATGAAGATTGAGCAAAAGAAAGTCTTATTAGTTTTATTAAAAAGTAGTGATTTGGAAGGGAAGGGGCCATAGCCCCATTTTTATCAAAAACGTCCCTTTGATATTGGAATAATGTTAATATAATGTCCAATTGCAAAAATGCAAATCTGATTAAAAACTCAAAATTGGCCAGTACTCTCTCAATCACTGATGTAGTTTCATGATGGTTATTGGAATATACTAAGGAATAAAGATATCCAAGGAATCAAAACTAATAGAAACGTTGAAGTTGAATCAAAGTATTGGGCGAGTTTTACGCCCACCCTACATACGTCCCTTATACTATTCAGATGCAGAATAAGAAACAAACAATCCTTCGCTTCTCCCTAAAATGCATTGGATGTCATAGACATACGAGCCAAATGTTCTTACGAAAATAATTCCTTTATATAAGTACTATGACATTGTTAATTACTTTTCTCTAGAATATAATTACGTGGTGCACCAATACTTATCTTAGATCAAAGCATCATAGCCTTCCACTCGATGATGAAAAGGAATTCATAGTGGTTGGTGCCAATACTATGTCAATGTAGAATGCTGTGTATGAGGCCTTTAGTAGTGTGGCTGATCCACAAAACCTGTTAACGAGGAAGGTGTGTTTGATAATGACGTAAAAATTGCATTAATTATAGGAAAAAGAAATTATTTTGGAAATTAACTTCTTTTGCTTCTAAAGAAAGTGTACTGGCATATAATTGCAATGTCAAAGATAAAGGCTGTCATGTTTATTTGACACGGTAGATGTAAAATATTCAACAAATAAATATTCTTCAGAATTAGCTTTTTCAAAAGCGTGTATGTATACTTTTGTATAAAGGTATTCATGGCTTGTCTGTCTTCTTTGAGTCTAATCATATCTATTGCCATCTTATTTAGAGCAATGAGGTTGTCCACAAGTCTCACAACATTTGTTACCACCCTCCCCCTAAAAAATTAAATATAATTGACAAAACGGGACATGGTATAATGCATTATCAAAGGATAACCTTAATTCAAAATGAATAGAAAATACCCCCAGTAAGTACACAATTATCCACCAGAATTACAAGTGAGTTCTTTTAAGGTTAGGAAAAAAAGACGTGAAAAGGAATATGTATGCAATATATGCATTTAGACACCGTGCAGACTTGCAACTTATCAACTAATGTTGTCACAAATATAAGTGTTTATCAATTCGAGATATTCATATTGATTATGAATGATTATCAAAAATTATGAATACAGTCTGTCACCTAAAGGGGTGATGTTGGATGCATCCGGTAACCAGATTTGAGCTCTCTGGGATGAATATGCTTACGACCTTCCACTACAATGGTCTCCATAGTCACTCTCATCCAATGCGATGGTCTCTATTGTCACTCCCTTCCAATGCGATGGTCTCTATTGTCACTCACTTCAAAAACGATGGTCTCTATTGTCACTCTCTTCCAACACGATGGTCTCTATTGTCACTCACTTCCAACACGATGGTCTCTATTGTCACTCCCTTCCAACACGATGGTCTCTATTGTCTTTCCCTTCCAACACGATTGTCTATATTGTCACTCCCTTCCTACACGATGGTCTCTATTGTCACTCCCTTCCAATACGATGGTCTCTATTGCCACCCTTTCCAATGCAATGGTCTCTATTGTCACTCCCTTCCAACGCGATGATCTCTATTGTCACTTCCTTCCAATGCGATTGTCTCTATTGCCACTCGCTTCCAATGCGATGGTCTCTTTTGCCACTCCCTTCCAATGCGATGGTCTCTATTGTCACCCCTTTCCAATGCGATGGTCTCTATTGCCATTCCCTTCCAATGCGATGGTCTCTGTTGCCACTCCCTTCCAATGCGATGGTCTCTATTGTCACCCCTTTCCAATGCGATGGTCTCTATTGCCACTCCCTTCCAATGCGATGGTCTCTATTGCCATTCCCTTCCAATGCGATGGTCTCTGTTGCCACTCCCGTTCAATGCGATGGTCTCTATTGTCACCCCTTTCCAATGCGATGGTCTCTATTGCCACTCCCTTCCAATGCAATGGTCTCTATTGTCACTCCCTTCCAATGCGATGGTCTCTATTGTCACCCCTTTCCAATGTGATGGTCTCTATTGTCACTCCCTTCAAATGAGATGATCCCTATTGCCACTCCCTTCCAATGCGATGGTCTCTATTGTCACTCCCTTCCAATGAGATGATCTCTATTGTCACCCCCTTCCAATGCGATGGTCTCTATTGTCACTCCCTTCCAATGCGATGGTCTCTATTGTCACTCCCTTCCAATGAGATGATCTCTATTGCCACCCCCTTCCAATGCGATGGTCTCTATTGCCACTCCTTTCCGATGCGATGGTTTCTATTGTCACTCCCTTCCAATGCAGTGGTCCCTATTGCCATTCATTTTATATGTTTATATAGTTTTATGACTGTTTTATGTATTGATCGTTCTATAAATATGTCCATTGCATGTTCATTTTCCATTGGGACATTTATCTTTGCACTAAATGTAACATTTGTTATACATGTTAAGCGAACAACTATCTCAATGTAAAAACGTTTTCCCTACTTTTTAAAAAAATCTGATTATTTCCTTCTCATTACTACACTACAGTTATTAAATAATGGGCCTGTAATTCAAATACTTATCTGAATTGTGTAAGATTAGGCAAAATCCAATCTTAAACTCAACAGCAAAAATGCAGGAAACTCTTTCTCACATCTTGCTATCGCTACAGAGTTTTAAGATATGTAATTATTTATTGTATCTTTGTAAATAACATGGCTCTCTTATCCAAAACATTCAGTATCCTTGGATAATCTTCCTTGGATCATCTTACTACAGAGGCAATGAATCTAATAATATAAGTCAGGTTGTATACATTCAAATATAAGACGCTATGTGTGGCTCCATTGCTTCTGTGTGCTCTATATCGCCACCATTATTTAATAATTCTAAACAAACCATGTTCCGAAGGTCGGTTAATAGTCGTGAATCTGTATAGATATTTATTACAATCGGTTCAGTTACATTTTTATTCTCTTAACAATCCAACATCTAGAGGCAGCAATCTATGTATTGGTTCGGATCAGGAAATGAATAAGAACTACAATGTACTTGAAACAGCGATGCCGCAGAAATTAATTAACTTTGAATCACTACATAGTTTAAACAAATCAATACATCTTACTCAAGATTTTGAAGAGCGTTGGAGTAAATCCTGGGACCCAGGGGCCCGTTTCGTGAACCTTTGTATGTTTGAATTTTTTGACATGCTGTTAATTGAACTGTTAATTAATCGTAAATCGTTCGCTGCAGCGAGTAGATTGAGTGATTTAGATCGATTTATTCAACTGATGTTGAAAGTTTGCACAACAACTAAAGTTATCTCTGAAAATGCTATTGAATATCAGCTGATGTGTCATCGGCATTACTCGGTGGTATAGTACTTACGCTAATGTATATGTAAAATAAACGGATAAAATTTATAACTGGTGTATTATCGACCATACTCGGTGATAAAGTACTTACGCTAATGTATATGCAAAATAAACGGATAAAATTTATAACTGGTGTATGATCGACCATACTCGGTGATATAGCACTTACGCTGATGTATATGTTAAATAAACGGACAAAATGTATAACTGGTGAATGATCGACCATACTCAGTGATAAAGTACCTACGCTAATGTATATGTTAAATAAACGGACAAAATGTATAACTGGTGTATGATCAACCATACTCGGTGATATAGTACTCACGCTAAATTAACGCATAAAATATATAGCTGGTGTATCATCGGCCATACTCGGCGATATAGTACTTACGCTAATGAATATATTTAATAAACGGATAACATGTATAACTGGTGTATCATCGAGTATACTCGGTGGTATAGTACTTTCGCTAAAGTATATGTTAAATAAACGGATAAAATGTATAACTGGTGTATCATCGAGTATACTCGGTGGTATAGCACTTACGCTAATGTATGTGTTAAATAAACGGATAAAATGTAAAACTGGTGTATCATCGAGCATACTCGGTGGTATAGCACTTATGCTAATATATATGTAAAATAAACGCATAAAATATATAACTGGTGTATCATCGAGCATATTCGGTGGTATAGCACTTACGCTGATGTATATGTTAAATAAACGGATAAAATGTATAACTGGTGTATCATCGACCATACTCGGTGATAAAGCACTTACGCTAATGTATATGCAAAATAAACGAATAAAATGTATAATTGGTGTATCATCGACCATACTCAGTGATAAAGTACCTACGCTAATGTATAGGTAAAATAAACGGATAAAATATATAACTGGTGTATCATCGACCATACTCCGTGATATAATACTCACGCTTGATTAACGCATAAAATATATAGCTGGTGTATCATCGGCCATACTCGGCGATATAGTACTTACGCTAATGAATATATTAAATAAACGGATAACATGTATAACTGGTGTATCATCGAGTATACTCGGTGGTATAGTACTTTCGCTAATGTATATGTTAAATAAACGGATAAAATGTATAACTGGTGTATCATCGAGTATACTCGGTGGTATAGCACTTACGCTAATGTATATGTTAAATAAACGGATAAAATGTATAACTGGTGTATCATCGAGCATACTCGGTGGTATAGCACTTATGCTAATATATATGTAAAATAAACGCATAAAATATATAACTGGTGTATCATCTAGCATATTCGGTGGTATAGCACTTACGCTGATGTATATGTTAAATAAACGGATAAAATGTATAACTGGTGTATCATCGACCATACTCAGTGATAAAGCACTTACGCTAATGTACATATTAAATAAACGGATAACATGTATAACTTGTGTATCATCGACCATACTCGGTGGTATAGTACTTTCGCTAATGTATATGTTAAATAAACGGATAAAATGTATAACTGGTGTATCATCGACCATACTCAGTGATAAAGTACCTACGCTAATGTATAGGTAAAATAAACGGATAAAATATATAACTGGTGTATCATCGACCATACTCCGTGATATAATACTCACGCTTAATTAACGCATAAAATATATAGCTGGTGTATCATCGACCATACTCGGTGATATAGTACTTACGCTAATGTATATGTAAAATAAACGGATAAAATGTATAACGGGTGTATGATCGACCATACTCGGTGATAAAGCACTTACGCTTATGTATAATTATTATGTAAAATATGCTGAGGATAAAATGTATAACATGAATCGTAGCCGTCATGCATTGGAGTCAGTAAGATTGCCGAAACAGAATGTTGTTACGCTGGTTACAGCTTTTATGAAAAACGCGCACACTACGATGTGAATATCATTATAATTTGTACAGGTTAAATTCAACGATGCGGAATTACTTACCTCTTAGCGCTAAGGTTGTAGGCTCGAGTCCCACTGGATACAAAACATTTATGTGAGAAAGTTTGCCAGTTACTTGTGGAAGGGCGGTGGTTCTACTCAGATTCAGCCTGAGATTGTCCTCCGCCAATCAGACTTGGTATGCAACATTTAAATTGACATATGTTGAAAATTGCGTTAAACCTCATTTGAAATTAATATAATTTTTTTATATTTTCTTGACCTACACACAAGCAGTTCTGCGTAATGTGTGGCGAACGTAAAAAACTGCTGACTCGTACATTGACTCAATGTTGTTATTACTTCTGATATCATAAAATCTTCGAGGTCATCTAGTGTTGCTCGAATGGTGTTAATAAGGAATGTGAGGGGTGTTTCATTACCTCTCATAGAAAAAAGAGTTCACATTTTGTGCGTTTATGTGCATTTTGTGGGTTTATGTGCATTTTGTGCTTCCATGGGATCATTCTAACGCATATTGTTATATCGGCAAAGGCACCGGGTATATATGCGAATGTAATCGTTCGTTGTTATATATATAAGAGGTCTTGATATTGTTTCTATGGTTTGTATTGTAGCTAGGCACACTCGCCGTAGTCTGGTCTGTACATTTATGTCTTGGTTATTCACATATAATTATCTCCATATATATACGTGTATTGGGCAAGTTTGTCTTCTTTACACCATATATGAATGCTATTTGTATTTGTGAGAGGATGTTACGGCGGATGAAAGGTTCTTCTTCTATGTGCACTTTATGTGACGGACGATGGTGAACCCATGTCACATTATGCTATGATGATGTATTATTTGTGCAGATAACTTTCTTAATGTTTCCTGAAAACTCACAAATATAAACAAACGCCGTATCTGTATGAAGATGAACCATCGGCACTATCAAATATGCAACGGCATATTTTTGTAAATTGCATGACACTTTACCATGATATTTTCAACTGAGCAAAATACGCCGTTGCACTTTTTGCAAATAAAGTACGAGTTTGGCATAACATTATGTGACGGGGGTTCGCTCCCGTGTGTCTGTAGAAAATCAAAATGTTGCTCTTCTACCCCAGGGTATAATCAGTACGGGCAATTTTGATATAGTAAAAGATCCGCGTACGGTTAATCTATTATTAAGGTATTAAATACAAGTTACCATCTTTTATAAAGTGTGCCGCTTGGCCGTGACCAGAGTGCACAAGAAATCAACATCAAGTAATGCCAAAAACATCATGCAGATTGTAGTGCACTTTTCTCTTGGATTAGCAGCGTATAACATTTTATAAACCCAATATTTTTCTTCTCCATCCTAGAACTGCAGTTGCGTGTCGTGTCGACATTTGAATAAAAGAATCTAGATATTTCATTCTAAATAATTATGTTGTTGTGTCAGATGAAAGAAAAATACCTACTACCAGTAACCTCCTTATTTGACGCTTTGACATTATGCCAATACTTTACGACAACAACTAGAAGCACTCGTCCGTATACATATACACACTCAACTTCATGTAACATTATAGAACACTGTTAACAAATTTGGTATAGTTGTATGACATAAACAGGGTAACTCTGCACGTTTCATAAAACCACACAAAGCTCTATCATAGCAAATTCAAGCCCATGCATAACTTACATACTTTCTTCATTGTTAACATCAAGCATTAAATCTTTTAAAAAATATATATTAAGTGTATCGTGATAGAGCATACGGAAATTCTGATATTAATCCGGTTTTTTTGTCTATTAAACAGTTGGATGAAATAATTAATATACCACGCACCAGAGTTCTTTATTAGAACGTACGTACGAGATTTTAACACTGCGCACCACTTTGCCCCTTGTTTGATAGCACTCTTTAGAGTACTTATCCATAGCACTAAGTCTAGATTAAAGCGTCATAACAAGTATTTATGTTCTTCCAAAACAATAAAAGAACTTGGCTGCGTTCAGTTCGGTTAAACGTTTGTTAACGTACGCTAACATGTTTTCCTGGACAATGGCGCAACCTTCAAATAAGCACACAGTACGCAATAAATTAAGCAAGGTAGTAAACATGTTTGCTGTTTAACGATGCGGAACGCAGCCCTGTTATAATTATAATATTGAGTATAAAGTATGACTATATGGATCATGTCTGGTGCAAAATGCCATTTTGCGCTGTAATCACCGATATTTAAATTAGACCAGACCTGTAGAATAACGTTAATGATTTAGTAGTTATATCCTCAAACATTCGGAAATGTCCGGGCATCATCGATTCAATTCTTACATAGCATAGTGGTCGTGCTTGCGGAGTGTCGCCCGTGTTTATGTTACTGGTATCAACTCCATGGATACCAAACGTGTACCACTTGTTGCGGTTCTGTTTGTCTTTACATTGCTGCATTGATGTCATCAATCGTCTACATACCTTGACAAATGATCAATATAGATAATCCTGTTTTCGCTTAAATGTTTAAGAACGCTCTCATTTTAAATTCCGAGGCTGCCATTTTTCATCTGAATCTCTACATTAAGAATGGTGTCATATCTACTAAAATATATCGCAAAAAAGATGATTTTGATAGTATCAACTTTCCTAATATAGAAAGGGGTGTACACAGAACGGGTTACATTCATCGGCGTTTTAGCTTTCCAATATTGCAAAACATATATTAACATTTAAAACAGAGGGACAACCGCTACGCATGGTATTTTTTAAAATTTACCTCTAATTTTCGAATATTATACCGATTTGAACACTTTTGTCTTTACCTCTCATTACAAAGATCCATAGTTCCTTGTGTAAGTGTTTATCATATATCATTAGGTTTCGCATCTGTTTTTGATAGTTTCAGAACGGATATTGCCTTTTAAAGACATATATTAATGGCGCTAGTTTCAGGGAGAAATTTTCGTTTTATTTCATTATCTGCGAAGACAAGGAGCCCAATAAAATGTTTATCTTGACCCAAGTAAATATAGATAAGACAATCACAAGAATATAATAGCATACTTAAGAAACATAAATAACGGTACTTGTAGCATCACTGTAGCTTGCTAGGGCCCTTGCAGAAATTATCATTTTTCTTAATTTAACGCAAGTTTTACGCATATTTGATTGCGTTATATCCGATCAAATTATTCGTTATACCCGAGGAAGCAATTCGGCATGATGCTCTCTAGTGTTGTGATAATGCCATATGTTGTTGTTTTAGAATTATTGCAGTATATAGTGCGACAGCACGACAGTGAAATGACGATAAAGCTAGACCACGGTGATAGTACGTCAGCGAAATGTCGACAAAGCGAGACAAAGTGAGACGACGGTGATAGTACGACAGTACGATAGCAAAATGACGACAAAGCGAGACCACGATTATAATACTATGACACTAAGAGTCTACCATATAGTAAGAATAAAGTTGCGATAATGCTTTGTTTACGTTATGTATTAACCAAATATTGTGTTTTAACTCCCGTGAGTGTGTCACTATAAAAACAGATAATATGTTTGTTTTTGAAAATCGTGTATCATTAATTGATAGGGCGTTTGGTTGATAAGGAGTTTTCAATAGACTTTCGGTATCCTGGAACATGCAGCGATTGTTACTCTCCCAAATAATTATGTAATAAAACGTTCGTTATAAATAATTGACACATTAGATAGGTGAATTGAAGTGCACATTTGCTACGTCTGTTAAATTCGTACTTAGAAACAGCCATAGATTTTGCCTCGAAAATGCGTACTTATTTTCGTAACTACTTATTTCATGACGTTTTACGACCTTATCTCTTAACTTATCACTTCTGATCATCTTGCCCATCCTCTGATACGGAGTGAAAACAACACGTGTCTACAATTTCGTGTATGTTCTTTCCACGTGCGTGTTGCGTATTTTGATATATATATAAATAAGGCATGGTTTTGTCGTTATATATATATATAACGACAAAACCATGCCTTGATTTCGTAATATAATATAAAAATAAAGCAAAATCACTGTTAGATAAATATTGTTGTGAATTTGATTATCTCCCTTTATGAAATTAAATATGTGAATGTGAATTCACTGTTTCTACATAATCCAACGGGTTTATAAAGCTGTCCTTTATATAGCATGTGAGTAGTCATGAGTCCGTAACTGGATCCTACTCATATAAAGCTATCAGTTTGTGTATGTAAATTTGTCCACCCTGACCAGATGTGTTGCATGTAATTCCATAGTATATAAGTCATGGTCGACACCAATTTTATTGATATTGTGTCTATGGTTTGTATTGTAGCTAGGTGTACTCGCTGTGATCTGGTCTGTACATTTATGACTTGGTTATTCACAAATAATTATTTCCATATTGTTATATATTTTTGAATGGGTTTAACGCCATTTTCAACACATTTCAGGTTATATATGGCATATCCAGTTTTACCGTTGGAGGAAAACCTCAGATTGAGTAGACCCACCGTCCTTCCGCAAGTAACTGGCAAACATTCTCACATGGAGCGAGCGTTTTGATATCATCAAATATTTTGATATCATCAGTTTTTATTGATATCACAGAAATAAACCAAAGGAAAGAATAAACTTTTAAAATGTGTACTCTAAATATATTTATATTTTCAAATTATCATGACGTCATTCTATTTATAAACAAAGCATACCAAATTTCATACACTTAATAAGTCCGTTTGGTTAAACGTCTGTATACGTGATGATGGATTTGATGTCAATAATGCCTTTGTTCCTTAAAATCACAAATGTGATTTAGCGCTATTGGGTCACGGTCATGCAACAATATAACAGTAATGTACACTAAATTGACACTTTATGTTAAATCGTTAGACAAAAATAAATAGATATATATACCGAATAGCAGCAATTATTAAAGGCGATAATATTCTTGATCAAGCCATAAAATTGTAGAATTTTCGCTCAGATGTCAATATCTGGATTTCATCGCTGATTACCCGTTCAATATCAAAGCTAGTATTAAAATATCAGCCAAGTTGTGTATACGTGTATTCTCATAAAAATAATTGTTCAGTATTTACAATAATTTTATGCTTTAAGAAAAGATACCGTTATTTTACAAAATACTGCAACACCACAGCGATATTCTAGTGGTAGAGCGTCAACCTCGCAGGTGGGAGTAAATGGGTTCGATCCACGGCCGGATTACACGAAAAAAATGGTATTAGAAGCTTCCTCGCTTGACGTTAAGCGTTTAAAGGATAGTTCAAGGTTTGTTCGACCCGGTGTCAGTATAACGTGACTAGGTGGGAATCGTATCGTATGTCTGCGGCATTATACACCAGTATAGCAGCGCTTAGAATACTGTCTCAAATAGACGTTGTCGATGACTGAAATATTGTTGAAAAAAGACACTATACAATAACAACAACAACATAATAATAATTATGATGATACTGATGATGATGACGTTAAGTAAGCATCGATACCCATAGTATACGTTAGCGTAATTGCGGTATATAGTTAAGTGTTGCATTGTGAAAAAAATAACTATCAATCATAACTATACATTCTACAGTATCTATATTCATATTAATACAATGCATTTTCACTTTCAACTAATTGTTTATACATGCATACCAGTCTCAAGAGATTTGAAAACGCAACACAGGAAAAGACATCAAAACGCAATATAT
Source organism: Panopea generosa (assembly GCA_029582155.1). NCBI lineage: Eukaryota > Metazoa > Mollusca > Bivalvia > Adapedonta > Hiatellidae > Panopea > Panopea generosa. The sequence goes on from CM055902.1 coordinate 53,168,231, forward strand.
TTAGCACAAGTGTATATATCCATACATGTATCCTATATTAAGTACTGTCTGTTGATGTAAGAGTTTGTTTAATGAACAATTTGGTAACTAATGCAATGGTGTCATATTTTCCATTTTCAAGCATGTTCCTTCTAAAGCATGAATTGTGTTTTCATAACTCTTCATGTGTTGTGTTTTCATTCTCGTCCTGTGTTGCGTTTTCATGTCTCTTCATGTGCTGTGTTTTCATATCTCTTCATGTGTTGTGTTTCATATCTCTTCATGTGTTGTGTTTTCATATCTCTTCATGTGTTGTGTTTCTTATCTCTTGATGTTTTGTATTTTCATATCTCTTCATGTATTGCATTTTCATATCTCTTCATGTATTGTGTTTTCATATCTCTTCATGTGTTGTGTTTTCAATTTTTTCCTGTATTGCATTTTCATATATCTTTCTGTGTTGCGTTTTCATATCTCTTCAAGTGTTGCGTTTTCATAATCATCCTGTATAGCGTTTCCATATCTCATGAGTGTAGTTTTAAATATACTTTAATGTTTTCTATTTTGAAACTGTTCAGTCTGTTTTCCTAATTTTTATTTCAAAATATCTACACATTTCAATAAATAACTACGATTGATTGCAACATATAAACTATAAATACACGAGAACAATATACACGTAAACATATATGATCGGTTGGAATCACTCTATATATATTTACGCATGCAGTTATCAAGAGTATTATGCATGAAGTATAAGCCAGATAGCTGTCAAGTAAGTCACACCTTAGATAAAACACCAAATACTACTGAGCATGCGTTTTTATGCTAATCTAGCATCTATTTAGGCACATCATTGTTTATCTTAAACTTTAGACACCTGTGTAATAGACCAGAGGTAAAAGAGGGACTGCTGATGCCAAAGTTCCGTCAGAATATATCGTGGGTAACAAAACGTGGGTTTAAAGAAAATTGAAACCGTCCTGCTAGCAAATAAAACTCATTACTCTTGCCAATAGTAGATTGGTAAGGTTATTTACATTTCTTGACTAACTGAACTACTCAAACATCTATGGACATATTTGTTGTTTCTTTATGATTTTGAGCTCGAATTATTACAAGCATAACCGAACATCTCAGTATTGCTGATATTATGAACTTCTTATTAAGCTAACCTTGATTTTTCAACAGAAAAGAAAAAATCTGAGATTGTTTTTAATGATTTTGTCGGCATACCAACTAATTACACTTGAAGAGCTAACATTACGCTGTCAAGAATTTCCGGCAAGGTCATAGCAAAGAAAAATGGTGCTAGAAGTTTCCTCGCTTGACACTCAGCATTTAGAGGGTAGTTTTAGTTTTGGTCGGCCAGGTGTCGGTATTATATGACTGGTGGGAGGATCATATCTTGTGTTTGCGGCATGATGCTGCAGTTTGGCAGCGCTTAGAATACTGTTTGAAGTAGACACTGTCGCGATATAACTGACTATTTTTAAAAATATTAATGAAAATTTCTGAAACCGACGCTAAACACCATACAACCAATCGGCAACTTTCAAGAATTTCGACAACAATTACGGGATCGAATAATTGGTTTGTCCATACTGACATGTCCACAGAATACGTTGCAAGAAGAGCTATTGTGGCCTTTATCTTTGCTGTTAGAGGTTTAAATAAAAATTTTCAGCTGAATACATGCCACGTAGTGGACGTCCATGTGTCGCAACTCGCGCCCAATATCACTTTAGCATTAAAACACACCTGCAGGGTGGATTTTGGACAGCGTCTACCAATGCAGTTAATGTACTTTTTACACATGACAACCGAATTGGGAACCATATATTAAGTTCCTGCGTTTAAATTTACGCCTTAAAAATATCTTCACTTTATCGGATGCTTCTTATTTTGTTGAAGATACGTGGTGCCAAGTTAGAAAATAAGTGTAAGATAGCCTATGTTTCTTATCTATAAACGAAATGTAACTAATAATTCTTAATTATAAACGACATCTAAACATAAATGTTAAAACGACATAACTCCTGCCAGAATCATTCAAATTGGAGTTCAATAACACCACTAATCAAGTAGGCGTGTATTTAAATGTTACATTTTAACGGGCATCTGTTGTAAACAAAACAGCTCTTGTTGATATATTATTTGTGATTTCATCTATTATTAGGAGATAACGTAGATCTCTGTTATGCGTGTAGTTCAGTAATGAAACGCACGGCTGGAGATCGAAATAGAATGTAAACAAATCAGACAACTACTACTACTACTACTACTACTACTACTACTACTACTAATAATAATAATAATAATAAAGATAATAATAACAAAAATAATGATAATAAATTATTTCGTTATTCTGACTTTTCACCATCGTTCTTTCGACTTTTCACCGTCGTAGTTTCGTTCTTTCGACTTTATTTAAACTAGTAAATATGCCACATTGGCCAAACGGGACACCATAGAAATAACTGTAAGTCGCTTAACTTTATGAAGGAATACGTTCATTTCAACGATATATTCTGAGATTCAGAATGATATAAGCTAGTTTATGGTGAATTGTAGAGTTCGTCATTTTCAGAAGAAACCAACATCAGTTCATTCGTTAGCAAAGTGTTATAAAAAACAGGTGTTTCTAATAGCAACACTATTTGGTTTACCTTGATTTATGTTGTGTCAACCGATCTCCTGTCAACTACAATACAATAATATGCGTCTTTTTTCTTATAGAAATAGACAGCAACTTTGCTATTTTTTACCTGGACTTATTTCTGGAATTTATATTTCATCACTATACAAATATGAAGATAGAATACCTTTGTGAAGTATATATGCTGACCTTTCAATTTCATATTCATTTTTTGTCAAAAAACAAGCTTCTTGTAAATGGTTTTAAATGCATAATATTTCGCATATTCGTGGTCATACATATTCGTGGTAATGTAAGCTGAAAAGTCTAACATATCAATTTCATTTTATTTAAACGAAATATCAATATGTTCATTAAGAGTTCATATTTTCAAAACTAGGATGACTCCACTCGCTTATTACAATTGATAAGATGTTGTTCTTCTTTCTCTACCAAAATAATTGTTCAGATTTTTCAACATAGAACAAATTCTATTTTACATAGAATATCATAATCTCAGTGGATGTTGACCTTCTTCCTCAGCAAATGAAGCCCAAGGAATGAGAAAGTAGATCGATATCTAATCCTGTTAGAAGTTACAACCTATACTGAGGATGCAGTTTCAAACAGTAGTACTTAGAGATTAAGATTTCCATATCGATATACTACGTCCATGGATGTAAAATTTAATTTAACGTGTGAACATGAATACAATTCAATTCCAATGTTACTGAGTATCCCTTTGATAGTATCTGATAATAGACCAAGTCTGCTCATTAGGGTTGTTATAATGTGCCACACCTTCACACTCCTTTCTATATGTACCGCCCATATGCGAGTAATAATACATGATATCTATGAATTAAAGTGATCATAAATAATAATCACAACAGGTGTAGAAATATTGATATTGAGCCTAACGAGTGTAATATGATAACAACCATAAGTACTGAACCTTAACTAAGTCTTGATCCTGATGCCATCCTTGAACTCAAGGAAGTAGAAATAATTATAGTAAGAAAACTTAGTCTTTAACCTAATGCGGTTCTTAAACCGAGGGAGCAGAAATAAAAATAGCAAAACTAAGCTTTGAATCAGATGCAATCCTTGAATTTATTGAAGCAGAACTAATCATAAAAAAACTCAAGATTAAACCTTGTGCGATCCTTGAACTCAAGGAAGCAGAAAAAAACAACTGATTCTTGAACCTGATGCGATCCTTAAACTTACGGGAGCAGAAATAATAATAACAAAAATGATTCTTGAACCTGATGCGATCCATGAACTCACTGTAGCAGAAATAAGAAAACAAAAGTAAGTCTTGGACCAGATGCGGTCCTACAACTCAAGGAAGCAGAACTAATAAAACAAAACTGAATATTGAACCTTATGCGATCCTTGAACACAAGGGAGCAGAAATAATAATAACAAAACTTAGAATTGAACCTGGTGCGATCCTTGAACTCAAGGAAGCAGAAATCATAAAACAAAACTGAATCTTGAACCTGGTGCAATCCTTGAACTCAAAGAAGCAGAAATCATAATAACAAAACTGAATCTTGAACATGGCGCAATCCTTGAACTCAAGGAAGCAGAAATCATAATAACAAGACTGAATCTTGAACCTGGTGCGATCCTTGAACTCAAGGAAGCAGAAATCATAATAACAAGACTGAATCTTGAACCTGGTGCAATCCTTGAACTCAAGGAAGCAGAAATCATAATAACAAAACTGAATCTTGAACCTGGTGCAATCCTTGAACTCAAGGAAGCAGAAATCATAATAACAAAACTGAATCTTGAACCTGGTGCAATCCTTGAACTCAAGGAAGCAGAAATCATAATAACAAAACTGAATCTTGAACCTAGTGCAATCCTTGAACTGAAGGAAACAGAAATCGTAATAACAAGACTGAATCTTGAACCTGGTGCGATCCTTGAACTCAAGGAAGCAGAAATCATAATAACAAGACTGAATCTTGAACCTGGTGCAATCCTTGAACTCAAGGAAGCAGAAATCATAATAACAAAACTGAATCTTGAACCTGGTGCGATCCTTGAACTCAAGGAAGCAGAAATCATAATAACAAAACTGAATCTTGAACCTGGTGCGATCCTTGAACTCAAGGAAGCAGAAATCATAATAACAAAACTGAATCTTGAACCTAGTGCAATCCTTGAACTGAAGGAAGCAGAAATCGTAATAACAAGACTGAATCTTGAATCTGGTGCGATCCTTGAACTCAAGGAAGCAGAAATCATAAAACAAAACTAAGTCTTGGACCTGATGCGATCCTTGAACTCAACAAAGCAGAAATAATAATAACAAAACTGAATCTTGAACCTGGTGCGATCCTTGAGCGCGAAGAAGCTGAAATGACAAAACAAAAATAAGTCTTGAACCTGTTACAATTCTTGAACTCAAGAGAGCAAAACTAATTGTAACAAAACTAAATATGAAACCTGATGCAAATCTTGAACTCAAGGGAGAAAAAGTAATTACATCTGAATTGAACTTTATATCTTTCAAAAAAAGTAAATTGTGGAAGAATTAAAGCACTTGTGACGACGATTAATATAAAACAGATGGTTATTATGTAAGTTAGTATTTCCAGTATTTAACATAGGAATGCTATTTGATATATTGAATATTATTATCTGATACTTAACACGAATGACATATAGGAATGCTATTTGATATATTGAATATTATTATCTTATACTTAACACGAATGACATATAGGAATGCTATTTGATATATTGAATATTATTTTCTGATACTTAACACGAATGGCTTTCAATTGAAGCGAAAACCTCTTTGATATTTCACAAAAAATGTTTAGATCTGCAGACAATTTTCGTTTTATTTTTTTTGCAAAATATTTGTTACATTTTACGAACATTGCAATAGCATTAATAACTTCATTTATAAATTCGCATCCAAGTGAAAACTAACACATTGTGTATAATACTGTTTAGATTTAACTTCTCATCAAATCACCATTTAATAACGTATTCGTTTTCTTGGGTTTTATTTATATCTATTCCGAGATCAGAGACGATAAGGTTAAACATTTTTTTATTTAAAATATATATTATAGGAACATTCAAACGTAATGACAAAAAAAAAGAAATATCATCCGATGAATAGAGTTATTTAAATGTCGGTCATTAAAAACAAAATAAATAGTTTAAACATATTTTATTGCCGTATAAACACATATAACATTACATTACATATTATGCATATAAATCAAATACAATAATAGAAAAGGCGTCGTATCTCAGCATCACATACGACCATACTAAAAAAAATGAACATCACATGAAATCTAAAATATGTAAATGGTTGTTGTTGTTGTTGTTGTATGGTGTTTAGCGTCGCTTTCAACAATTTTTCAGTCATATCGCGACGTTGTCTACTTGAGACAGTATTCTAAGCGCTGTCACACTGGAATATCATGCCGCAGACACATGGTATGATACCCCACCTAGTCACATTATACTGACACCGGGCCGACCAGACCTAGAACTGTCCTCTAAATGCTGAGTGTCAAGCGAGGAAGCTTCTAGTACCATTTTTAAAGTCTTTGGTATGACCCGGCCGGGGATTGAACCCATAACCTTCCGCATGCGAGGCGGTGTGTAAACTGAATTTTCAAAGCAAATATGTTATGTATACCGGAATGAAATAGTCTGTAAAAAGGACCCAGGTCTCCCGACCGGGTCCGTTAAATAGCAATGTTGGGAAAGTCTCATTTGAGCACCAGGATTGGTCATCTGCTTCAACTGAAAGTTTGAATGACGTCACAATTTACCAAGCGTTCCATTGTTATGAATTATGGACTGGTATATTCCCTGCTTCTTCAATGAGGGTTAATATACTTCATTCGGGACATATCAGATTCTGAGATAGACTAGGAATGAAAAGCTATAACAGTTATTTTATAGGTGAACTTAAGAAATGTTCCTTTTTTTCCTTTAAAAAGCAAAATAAAGTTATTTTTCGAAAATATATTTCCAAAATTCATGAAATTTAAAGTCAATTTACTTTGCTTGATTGTAAAATTGAAATTGACATATAATGATGTTCGCAAAATCCATAAGTAATGGTTAATAGTCGATATATTTCTTTTCACCCGGTCATATCTTGATAATAAAATGTTCCGAATTTTGAAATGTTCCGAATCTGAAACTAAAACAAAAACATGAAGATACTACGCTAATTAAATGCTCAAATTTGTATCTAGCGAATCTGTTAAATGTTTATGAAACGAAAACCGATAAGAGAAAAAAAAACTGAATGAAACAAACATTATATTGCTGTCAAAATAAAACGTATTCATCCTAAAAAAAACTGCTTATCATTGGAATAGTGATATGTACAGTTGTTACATTTATTATGCATTAGATTATTTTGAAATGTGAATAGCACGTGGCAAATTTATTACACGCACCTACATAAATATAATTAGAGCTGACTTGAACGTTCATCTGCATGTTTTATATCCAATTAGGCGTGTTTTCGACACTATTATATCTTCCCTTATCGCCGAGTAGATTATTTGGTGCGGAATGTACCACAGATCACTGCGGGTAAATGTAGAAGCAAAATAGTTTGTAATTCATCACGTGACTATCATGAATTCGTTAATGGAGATTCAATTTCATCTTGCACGTTAAATGTATGTTTCTGTTTATCGCACTATCATAAAAAAATTGTCAGTATTGCAATGGTTTTTAACTTCAGTGAATTGAATTTTCGTTCCGAGTTGCCGATATCTATATGACAGCTATATTCATGTAACTGACATTTTGTTTTCTAGGTCTAATTGAGTGTTCCACATGGTAATGAGCAATGTACTTAAAACTTAATTAACCAATCGCTAATTGCCAATAAAGAACACGCAGCAATGGATGTATAACATTTACCTAGCACCTATTTGTGTCGGTGAATCGAATGTAAGCTAGTGCTAGCACAAGTTTCGAATTTAATATTATTCTGAACCTTCATAGTGTATAACACTGGCCTTTAATATAGTCAATCTTCATAGTGTAAAACACTGGCCTTTAATATAGTCAATCTTCATAGTGTATAACACTGGCTTTTAATATAGTCAATCTTCATAGTGTATACCACTGGCCTTTGATATAGCCAATCTTCATAGTGTATACCACTGGCCTTTAATATAGCCAATCTTCATAGTGTATAACACTAGTCTTTAATATAGCCAATCTTCATAGTGTATAACACTGGCCTTTAATATAGTCAATCTTCATAGTGTAAACCACTGGCCTTTAATGTAGCCAATCTTTATAGTGTATAACACTGGCCTTTAATATAGTCATTATTCATAGTGTATAACACTGACCTTAAATAAAGTCAACCTTCATAGTCTATAACACTGGTCTTAAATATAGTCAATTTTCATAGTGTATAACACTGGCCTTTAATATAGCCAATCTCCATAGTTCATAACGCTGGCCTTAAATATAGTCAATCTTCATAGTATTTAACACTGGCCTTTAATATAGTCAATCTTCATAGTGTTTAACACTGGCCTTTAATATAGTCAATCTTCATAGTGTATAACACTGGCCTTTAATATAGCCAATCTCCATAGTGTATAACATGGTCTTTAATATAGCCAATCTCCATAGTGTATATCACTGGCCTTTAATATAGCCAATCTCCATAGTGTTTAACACTGGCCTTTAATATAGCCAATCTTCATAGTGTTTAACACTGGCCTTTATTATAGTCAAACTTCATAGTGTATAACACTGGCCTTTAATATGGTCAATCTCCATAGTGTATAACACTGGCCTTAAATATAGTCAATCTCCATAGTGTATAACACTGGCCTTTAATATAGCCAGTCTTCATAGTGTATACCACTGGCCTTTAATATAGTCAATCTTCATAGTGTATAACACTGGTCTTTAATATAGTCAATCTCCATAGTGTATAACACAGGCCTTAAATAAAGTCAATTTTCATAGTGTATAACACTGGCCTTAGATATAGTCAATCTTCATAGTGTATAACACTGGCCTTAAATATAGTCAATCTCCATAGTGTATATCACTGGTCTTTAATATAGTTTATCTCCATAGTGTATAACACAGGCCTTAAATATAGTCAATCTTCATAGTGTAAAACATTGGCCTTAAATATAGTCAATTTTCATAGTGTATAACACTGGACTTTAATATAGCCAATCTTCATAGTGTATAACACTGGTCTTTAATATAGCCAATCTTCATAGTGTATAACACTGGCCTCTAATATAGTCAATCTTCATAGTGTATAACACTGGTCTTTAATATAGTCAATCTCCATAGTGTATAACACTGGCCTTAAATATAGTCAATCTTCATAGTGTATAACACTGGTCTTTAATATAGTCAATCTTCATAGTGTATAACACTGGTCTTTAATATAGCCAATCTTCATAGAGTATAACACTGGCCTTAAATATAGTCAATCTTCATAGTGTATAACACTGGTCTTTAATATAGCCAAACTTCATAGTGTATAACACTGGCCTTTAATATAGTCAATCTTCATAGAGTATAACACTGGCCTTAAATATAGTCAATCTTCGTAGTGTATAACACTGGTCTTTAAATATAGCCAATCTTCATAGTGTATAACACTGGTCTTTGGTTTAGCCAATCTTCATAGTGTATAATACTGGCCTTTAATATAGTCAATCTTCATAGTGAATATATATACAAAAACATGTATTAAAACTGAACTCGCCGTTTAAAACAAGAACTAAAACAACATTTTATTTCGGATGCGTTTATACTTTATTAAAAAATTCATCGCTTTCGATCAGCATACAAGCGAATAATGAATGTTAAATTACATATATTCACTGCCTTTCAATCTTTCCACTCTAATATTTACAAACTACTTTTCGTCTTCTGTTCGATCTATACTAATTATTTCAAAACTCATTGCATATTCCTCACATTGTTATACAATATATGTACATCGATATGCATGCATATACCTACATATATGTTCAAATAATATGTTAGGTTTCGCTTAATCTTTGAATTTGTTTTAAAAAAGCATGACGTCTTAATACCTGTTATGCCATATATAAATTGGGAAGAGTCGTAACTAACGTTGTAAGGACTTTTATATTTGGCAATATCATAATGTTAATGATGAACAGTATACATACAAATATGGGTGATCGTCCAAATATAACATTTAATAAAGTCAATCTATACAATGAATACATGTATACAAATTGTACATGCATGAAACCTAATGATGACATCAAAGGGTTCAAATGAATTCTTGATTGCTATTTTATGATTGTTCATAGACTTGATTACATGCGACGCAGCGTCATAATTTGAAATGGCATTTATTAACCCGTGTACCTACAGTTACGGAAATCCAAATTTTAAACATTTTGCTGTCCCCCAGTTTTCATACAAAAGTTCATTAGAGTAGTTTTCTTAAGGGCCTTTGTTTATTCCAAAAATTGATTTTTTAGGTAATGAGAAAATTGTTTACATTATATGAAACATGCATCTTGATATTCGAGAATCTAGGCCATCCAGTCAATTAAACTGTGCGCATATCTGCCTTTATAATAATTGTTGTTGAACATCGTGTATAAAATACACAGTTTAAATAATTGTAATAACACAAATTAGAAAAAAAATAACACATTTTCAAATTGCACTTGTTTCAGTTTAATGGTTCAAATTGGTAATTTTTACTAAATGAACCGTTTTTACTGATGTTAATCCGTAAGGAATTAACATTAAAGGAAGATTTTAAGCAGTTATGTAATATGAACGAGAGTTCGTCACGAACGTAGGGTTCTGTTCTATTTTGAAACATGTTAACTGTTATTAAATGAACCGTATTCACTGATGTTAGCACGAAAGAAATTAAAGGGAATTTATATCAGGATTTTTCAAACTTTAAATCTGCTAAAACTCTTTTCCCAATATGTCATGCCTATATATACTCACTGATACCGTATTGCCAAAACGATATCTAGTTAAACATGCCAAAATAATAAATTGAAAATGGATTTCCAAACTTTGTCATCGCGCCTATGTTAGACTAATATAGATTTCTCGCTTACAATATAAGCCTATTTCTTGACGTAATACGTGATTTTGTTTTGATTTCAGTTTGATCGGTTATACAGGTTTACACATAATAAAATTGTTTCGTCGTAAACAATCCGAATGACGACGTAAAGGCCATCAAGCTGTCTATTCTTAGATTCAGGTTTTCATTTTAAGTTTTCCACTCCAATTTCAATATCGATTTTGTCACGTTTGCAATATGTTTGCAATATTTGACCTACCAAACCATTCGAGATTTATCAATTAATGAAAATAAGATGATTTGTATCCATTTCAATAACTATTCTATTGATACACTCTCTTTAGTGTTGAAAGGAATATCTTAAGCAGTGTGTGTACTGTGTAAGATTAGTGCGTCACACAATTAATGTAGGGTGCGGTACCAGTTTGAAACAAATACACCGCTTTACTTAATATAAACTAATTTATTTAGTTCACAAAAATAATACAAACATCACATAATGACCAACTAGTGTTAAGCAAAATAGAATAGATTGCCAAGCTTACGAACATAACACACGGTCTAAGATTGCGATTCGAACCCAAGACCCGTCAATCTTCTTCCATTAGTTTAGTTTATACTAATTATTTTATCTCGATTGTGAAGAAAGCTCAATGATTATAATAACTCCGTTTCCTGGGTAGAACCACTTTCTGAGTGCTGTCTTTAAGTAGGCACCGGGCCGAACATTGGATCGAACACGCGACCTCTGGCGTGAGCTACCAACGTTCCATTTACTATACTACCGCTCGCCCTACGTCTAGGTCAAGAGCACCATACCGGATCAGGAATGGGTCAGGTTTTCAAAACAAATTTCACAGATATGACTAGTTAGTATTAAGCAAATAAGAACATAACATATGGTCTAAGATCGAGAATCAAACCAAAGACCAATCAAAATTATACCACTAGTTTGGTTAATAATGATATACTATAGCTCGATTGCGATTATAATGAATCGCTCTGGAGTCCGTTTACTGGGTAGAATCAGTACTGATAGTTCAAGAGGTCAAACTTAGGATCTTGGATAGGGTTAGCGGTCAACACTTCATATACTGTATTACTGCCTCGCCCTACAACCAGTCCAAGAGCACCACACCGGATCTGGAGTGGGTGATGGTTACAGTGTAAGAATCTTCGTGGGTTTGAGGACTTCATAAAAAGACGGAATGCATTATTCAAACCGAAATTAAATCATAAATTACTCTATTCCTTGCACACCGAAACACATTTGATGATACGACACAATTTTATGACGTTATACTCCGTTAGCTAAGATCCATAATAATTCTCATCTTACATGAATCAGTCCACAGACTTAAAAACCAGTCTACCGTAATAGCGTCTACTATGTCTGAAGTCCTTAACGAGATTTGAAACCGAATATCATCATTTAGTTCAACAGAATGTGGATGAAGAAACACGATATCCACTAGAGATGGTATCAGCATATCGACAGTGTAGTGTCTGACAGAGACACGCTGTATTGTTTAACACGAGGAAGATATGATCAAACATTCATTGGATCCTATGTCAACACTGTCAGTGGTGTTGCCTCTTGTCGAGAGTCTCCGGTTCCAACCAGCTACGATTCAATTAGATCAAACTTATCTACCATTTTTACACGCACACAAGGATACCAATGCTTGTTTTATTGAAGATGTCTTCATACTTTTCTAGATTGGCTATGATTCGTGGACATTTTGACTGCGTTTCGATTGTGTTAAACGTTGTGGATGAACTTCTAGATACGCTGGTGTCTAAAGCTGCAGAAACACGCATGCTCAAGCAATCGTTCTGTGTTTTTCAATATACCGTTTTACAAGTCACTATAACAACAGTTAATGTGTTTTTTTATTAATTTTAATTTATGTAAAACTACAAAAAAGTATTTATACAGTAAATCTTATAGCTGTGATCAGTAATGATACAGGTGGTTCTCTCTTTCCATTTTATTTTGTATCAACGTTCAGATATATACCCTTTAAACTTTGACCTTTGAAACCAGCCATAATATAAAAACAATTAAACACGTTCATAGCGCTACTAGTTTCCAATCCGTACAAATATATATACAGATGTACATACTAAAACAAGTAGGCTAAGTTCTTATTCACAATGTAAAGTTTGTGTTAAATACGCATATTCAAAAAATATGCAGGAACGAAAGATGAACTGAATATCATTAAAACTACATATAACACTGTATTAATATAAAATATAGATAAAATAAGCATAAATAGGAATGGTTCATTATTTCTGATTCACCTAAATGCTGATATCAATTATGAGACGGAATTCGTTTTAAGAATCCACATTGTGTGGTCCCGACGAAAGTTACATATGTTAGAGCAAACAACGCACGGTTAATGAATTGTCAAGAAATCTTACAGTATGTTGGTAAAAAATAGAAAATGTAGTAATCACCCCCCCCCCCCCCCCCCCACACACACACACACACCCCTTTGCCCTTTGTCTTCCTTCAAGACTTTTTCCCTCTGACAAAATATAAACTATTTCATCAAACATTAGCTTATAACGAACATTGTCTTAATATGTTGAGTGTACGTGCAACATATGCTTATAAAACACATTTTATGAAAAAAAGTCAAGCATTATGAATTGTCTTTATGTACATTAACTTGTTATATTATTGTGTTATATTGTATTGTGACCATGTTTTTATTACTATTGTTTGCTGATTCATGAAATAAAAAAATAAATTTAAAAAAAGAGAAATATTTATCAGTCCAGGCTCCAAGTTTACTATACATCTCAAATTGAGATTATTCTCAATTCAAATATTTGAATTGCTACAACTTATTTACATTTATTTGCATGTTATCATTAATCCATGAGTCAAGATTGATCAGGCTTCAATTTAATGTGGGATGAGTTTGAGTAATGATTGAGAAAAATCGAAAATTTTCAGTTAATGACAATCTCTGCTTGATAGGTTTAGTCAAACCGGGCACTGGATATTATATTTTTGTTACGATTTAAATTTAATATATATAATAAAAAAAACAATTATTGAAAAATATAGGGTTTGAATTTACGTCATTGAATATCTGGGCCGGTGTTGATAAAATTGAATAAGTAAAATTTAAAGAGGTTATACTTGGTATTATAATTGGTATATTATGACCTGTCCATGAAGTCTTCTATATAGTCAACCTATATGATGCATTCAGGTTTTATAGACAGTGTTGTGTCAAATCATTCAGTTTCATGTCAAATTATTGATTTTTTTGTCATATTATTCAGTTTTGTGTTAAATCATTCAGTTTTTGTGTCGAATCTGTCAAATTATTCAGTTTTGTGAAAAATCATAAAGTTCTGGGTCAAATTATTCAGTTTTGAGTCAAAACATTCAGTTTTGGGTCAAATTATTGGTTTACTGTCAAATCAATAGGTTTTGCGTTATATAATGTTACAGTAAAAAGACTGTTCAGAAAATTATAGATCTTAAGTCGACGTTTCTGAATATTACTGTTGAATCTGTATAAAAACCGGGTATGGTCTACGGACACTGGAAGGTTTGTACAAAACACCGTACATATAAAAAAGGAGCATTCATTTGCAATTGGCTGGATTGCATTTTCGACGATGCAGAATATAGGCCATGCCATGTCTGCCTTTAAAGATGTAATACACTGTATAATGGTTTCCTTCTGATGCCTGTAAAGATATTATATCATCATCATGCGATCATGCGAACGTATCATTTAAACCTAATCAAGTGACAGTTTTTAAAAAAAATTGTACCATATAGGTCTCAAAGCTGACCTTTCATACTTAAGGTTGAATGATGAGAGATGTAATGTCAAGATACAATGTATGTTAGTGTAGCGATAAAAAAAATAAACACCTTTTGCTAAACAATCTTAGTTTAGATACAATGTATGTGAATATCAAGATAAAAAGGAATTACCATCTCTTGCTAGGTTACCTTATTTAGATACAATGTATGTTAATGTCAAGATAAAAAGGAATTACCATCTCTTGCTAGGTTACCTTATTTAGATACAATGTATGTTAATGTCAAGATAAAAAGGAATTACCACCTCTTGCTAGGTTACCTTATTTAGATACAATGTATGTTAATGTCAAGATAAAAAGGAATTACCACCTCTTGCTAGGTTACCTTATTTAGATACAATGTATGTTAATGTCAAGATAAAAAGGAATTACCACCTCTTGCTAGGTTACCTTATTTAGATACAATGTATGTTAATGTCAAGATAAAAAGGAATTACCACCTCTTGCTAGGTTACCTTATTTAGATACAATGTATGTTAATGTCAAGATAAAAAGGAATTACCACCTCTTGCTAGGTTACCTTATTTAGATACAATGTATGTTAATGTCAAGATAAAAAGGAATTACCATCTCTTGCTAGGTTACCTTATTTAGATACAATGTATGTTAATGTCAAGATAAAAAGGAATTACCACCTCTTGCTAGGTTACCTTATTTAGATACAATGTATGTTAATGTCAAGATAAAAAGGAATTACCATCTCTTGCTAGGTTACCTTATTTAGATACAATGTATGTTAATGTCAAGATAAAAAGGAATTACCACCTCTTGCTAGGTTACCTTATTTAGATACAATGTATGTTAATGTCAAGATAAAAAGGAATTACCACCTCTTGCTAGGTTACCTTATTTAGATACAATGTATGTTAATGTCAAGATAAAAAGGAATTACCATCTCTTGCTAGGTTACCTTATTTAGATACAATGTATGTTAATGTCAAGATAAAAAGGAATTACCACCTCTTGCTAGGTTACCTTATTTAGATACAATGTATGTTAATGTCAAGATAAAAAGGAATTACCATCTCTAGCTAGGTTACCTTATTTAGATACAATGTATGTTAATGTCAAGATAAAAAGGAATTACCACCTCTTGCTAGGTTACCTTATTTAGATACAATGTATGTTAATGTCAAGATAAAAAGGAATTACCATCTCTAGCTAGGTTACCTTATTTAGATACAATGTATGTTAATGTCAAGATAAAAAGGAATTACCATCTCTTGCTAGGTTACCTTATTTAGATACAATGTATGTTAATGTCAAGATAAAAAGGAATTACCATCTCTTGCTAGGTTACCTTATTTAGATACAATGTATGTTAATGTCAAGATAAAAAGGAATTACCATCTCTTGCTAGGTTACCTTATTTAGATACAATGTATGTTAATGTCAAGATAAAAAGGAATTACCACCTCTTGCTAGGTTACTTTATTTAGATACAATGTATGTTAATGTCAAGATAAAAAGGAATTACCATCTCTAGCTAGGTTACCTTATTTAGATACAATGTATGTTAATGTCAAGATAAAAAGGAATTACCATCTCTAGCTAGGTTACCTTATTTAGATACAATGTATGTTAATGTCAAGATAAAAAGGAATTACCATCTCTTGCTAGGTTACCTTATTTAGATACAATGTATGTTAATGTCAAGATAAAAAGGAATTACCACCTCTTGCTAGGTTACTTTATTTAGATACAATGTATGTTAATGTCAAGATAAAAAGGAATTACCATCTCTAGCTAGGTTACCTTATTTAGATACAATGTATGTTAATGTCAAGATAAAAAGGAATTACCACCTCTTGCTAGGTTACCTTATTTAGATACAATGTATGTTAATGTCAAGATAAAAAGGAATTACCATCTCTTGCTAGGTTACCTTATTTAGATACAATGTATGTTAATGTCAAGATAAAAAGGAATTACCACCTCTTGCTAGGTTACCTTATTTAGATACAATGTATGTTAATGTCAAGATAAAAAGGAATTACCATCTCTTGCTAGGTTACCTTATTTAGATACAATGTATGTTAATGTCAAGATAAAAAGGAATTACCATCTCTTGCTAGGTTACCTTATTTAGATACAATGTATGTTAATGTCAAGATAAAAAGGAATTACCATCTCTTGCTAGGTTACCTTATTTAGATACAATGTATGTTAATGTCAAGATAAAAAGGAATTACCATCTCTTGCTAGGTTACCTTATTTAGATACAATGTATGTTAATGTCAAGATAAAAAGGAATTACCACCTCTTGCTAGGTTACCTTATTTAGATACAATGTATGTTAATGTCAAGATAAAAAGGAATTACCATCTCTTGTCAAGCAATCTTATTTAACATACAATGTATCTTAAATGTCAAGATATAAAGGAATTAAAATCTCTTGCCAATCAACCTTCTTTTACATACAATGTACATGTATGTTAATGTCAAGATGAAAATGAATCACCACTCTTACCACGCGGTAATTGTGATTAAATTTACATTATTCAATTAGACTTATTGATCTACTAGGTCAATACACCAATAAACATAAAACGGAAACTTTTGAATGTTAAAAAAATAATAATAAAAAACATAATACATCTCTGATACTCAGACTGATTTGGAAATCAGTTTCCTTAGAACCATGGAAGGTTCACCAGTGCTTAAGCACATCCATATCCGCAAGTAACGGATAACTTCCTCTCTTGATCAGCAATGAGAGATGAATGGCAATGAGACGCAGTGTCGTGTATCAATCATCACAGAGACCGTAGCCGGACGATTGATTGATTGATTGAATATTTAGCGTTATTTTTATGCTATCGAATGCTAACAGGCGATCAGTTAACCTAACCACTGTTTCCTGGGATTAACCAGTACTCGTGCACACCCCATCTCCGCAAGTAACTAATAACTTTCCCACTTGAATCAGTGGTGAGAGACGAATAAAAATGAGACACAATGTCGTATATCAATCATCACGGAGACTGTTGCCGGGCAGGGGATTCGAACTCACGACCCCTGGATTGAAAATCAGACGCGTAACCGACTGAGCTAATCGGGCCCGGCCCGTAGCCGGACGAGAATTCAAACTCACGATCCCTTGATTGAAAGTCGAACGCGCTACCGACTAAACTAAGCGGGCCCGACTAAACTCAGATTAAAGCAATTTGTACGGTTCCAAATATGTAATAAATAAGCTTATCAAATCAGTATATGCCAGTGTAAAGGATTGTCGCGGTGCAAAATATGCCAAACAAGTAAATTGCTATTGTTGGCGAAAGCATTAAGACAATATCAATAAGATTGTTTGAACCATAAATTAATGGCTTCAGTGCATCAACCACTTTTATTCCTTGTATATGTCTTGATGTTTGGTGTTTAATGTCGCTTGCTGAAGCTAATCGACTATGATCCTAAGATACAGATGCAAATTGTTCTTTTTTTTACTTGTCAACTTCTGTTCCTTACGCTTTAATTTATTTGAAAAATAAACCAGCATTCTCATTTATTTTAAAGCAATAAACATCAACTGATTTGTTATCAACGAAATTGCAATGGCATGCATGTAATTGAATTACGCTAGGATGATAGCAATGCAGTATCCAACGAACACATATAGAACAATCGTTATAAAAACAATGCCTTGACTTTAACCACAGTGTCGTTATACATACACAACAGACGTGGGTATCCGCCATGACATCACAGGTATCGGTTTACCCGGCTCACGACTGCATCCAACTTCGCTCTTTTCCCGTCATCACAAAATAAAACTTTGCACCAAGCAGTTTGTTACTGTACTATGACGTGCTATGACGTATGTTTTTATTTCATAAAAACTATGCTATGTTTGCGCTATTGTCAAGAAAGACTGGCTGTATGCAAGTAAAAAAAAGTATATTTCATGGACCGACCAGGTATTTTCAGCGAAGATGAAAAGTTACGTCTCTTAAAATAACTGCATTGGCGGTAACGAGGCAGAATATCAAAGCCTTTGAAGATATTTATAATCTAAACACTGAAAAGGGCAGATATCCTTATCAAGTATGCAAAACAAACTTTCATTGATGAATGTTACCAATAATTCAATATGGAACGCATGCACTAATTATACAAAAATCCTTACAAATAATTAAAAAAATAATAACAGTATTCCTTATTTTTTCTTGTCATTTTAACAGCATAAAATGAAATTAACACACTCGAACGTTCGTTCTTTTTGCATTCCTATATAATTACCCGACATAGAAATGTTTGCAAAAAAAAGATACCATGTAATTAAGTGATATACCAACATTGGCATTAAATATGTAGAACATACACTCGGTGTTCTCTCTGTAGACTCACGGTATACAGGTACAGGTTTCTTAATGTTATTTTGGAGAAAAAAGCTTGCTATCTATATCTTCTTATTTTTGTCGATTTCTTCTTTTTGATAATTTTTTGCGTAACAACTTGTTTTATGTCTGTTAACATCATTATCCGATAGTTATCCTGTCTAGCTCATAACACACTTCATTTGTAGCAGTAAGAAAACAACATGTGTTTGCCATGTAGTTCATGCCCACAACAAGGGTGAATTCGAAGCTGTTTAATTTGTAATGTGTTAGTGTTTGTTATTAAACGTATTAATCGTGTTCTTGCAAAGTATCCGTTTCCCTTTAATCATGTTTATGTACAGTGAAAGGAAGAAGAAAGTATACATACCTATAAACGTCGACAGGTCAAGGAACAATAAATGTATTGCATATACATTTTGTATATTTATATTTCATCATACTGTTGAATCAAAAAACAAACATTTAATTCATTTCAAAGCAAAACAATTAGAAAAAAATCTGTTCATTTTCCATCACATGAATAAACTTAGCCAATAATGAAATAATTTTAAAAACCAAAATGTATACTTTCTTTTTCCTTTCAGTGTATATTGAACGGAGCAGCTAACCTGTCACTTTTGTATTTCCAATATCTTTGTCATAATATTGAGTGGCTTTATTAAAATTTAAAATAGTTAATGATAAGTTAAATAGTACAAACTTGGTATTTGTTGGCCTATAGGATCTTTCTTATTCAAGTACAAATTTCAAGGATATTGCTTTGATATTTTTTGAGAAAACACATAAAATGTCAATAGGTATGTTAGAAACATAAAATGTCAGATGGCGGGTTAGTTGTTCTGTTTAGTATGTATATGGGTACAATACAAACCAAAGTCCCAAGATTATATAATCCGCCATGATTTCAGCCATATCTTATATACTATGATACGTCTGTACTGAAGGGGCAATTTAAATACATGCATTGATAGATTATATATCACCATTGCACCATTTAGTGTTTGAAGGACATTACATGAACAAATGAATTAGCTTAAATGATCATACCCTTCCGATGGGATCTTCAGTAGTAAATATATTAATGGCGATACCAGAACATAAACATATTAATATTGTTGCATATGTAAGTGGATATTTTAATCATATTGGCTTTTATGATGTGACAACGGAGAAAGAGGGTGGTTGTTCGCAGTCGTTAACCAGGTAAAAGCTCCCATGTAGTCTTATTGTATTGTTAAAAATAACGTTAAACCCCATTCAAAAATGTTTAGTTCAGGCTTATCTCAAAGTTGATTGAGAAAGTAACGGCGATATAAGTTTTGTAACTAGCCACACACTAATCTTAGGCGTCCGCCTCGCATGCGGAAGGTCATGGTACTAGAAGCTTCCTCGCTTGACGCTCAGCATTTACAGGAGATCTAGGTCTGGTTGGCCCGGTGTCAGTATAATGTGACTGGGTTGGGTGTCATACCATGTGTCTGCGGCATGGTACTCCAGTGTGACAGCGCTAAGAATACTGTCTCAAATAGACACCGTTGCGATATGACTGAACAATTGTTGAAAGCAACGCTAAACACCAAATAAATAACCTTAGGCCCAATGCCACTATACTGCTAATGTGAAGCTGTAAAGTCCTTGTTATTCCGCATTGATTCGCCTTTTACTCATCAAAATCGTTCAATCAACGTTTTATATTTTATGTACTCCCTCAAATTCAAATAAACAACAACTCTCAAATGAACGGTGAAAAATTGTTTTGTAACAGCCCAGATATTTAAATTATAAATAAAACCACTGGAGCAATGGCATGGATCCTCAAACAAAATTTGTGTTTTAGTCATATTTAAATAGTTCCTTATCGATTGACCTTGGAATGTTTGTATTGCAACTACAAGTATTATGTTTAGTTTTAAAAAAAAATGATATACCGAAATGAGAGGTTGTGAAAGGCAAAACATTGAATTTAATATGAAAAGCACAGATTTGTTAGATATGACTGAGTATGAATATTCCGCCTAACATAAAAACAGCTGTATTTGATAAATAAAACAAAAACAGAAATGTCGATCAAAATCTATCAAATTTGAATGATATCTATCATCACAATAAATAACAAATTGGATGTTGTTAAAAGCTTACACAATTAAACAGTATTTAGGTCTAGGTTTTCCTCGGTTGGAGGTATAATCTTTAAAATTTCATTAACAATTCCATCACTTCATCCTCTGCATTATGGGAAGTTTCCAGGACTGTTCGCCCCGTGTCACATTAAGTGGGTAGAAACGAATCGAGATCTCTATTAACCGTCAAACAGCATTGATAATGAGTTTTGGTAAATCGCTCCCGAGTCCATTTAATAATTCTCTTAATAAAAACAGTACCGGGTGTTCTTTTTTGAAAGGCCATCGGTTGGGTCTGGGATCGAACCTCCGACTTGTGACATGAGTATACAACTTCCTATTGCTTTTTGTATACATTGAATGGCAAAAGTAGAATGGGCCTCAAGTTATCCAACATTAAATTCGACCATTCCCAACAACACATTAGTTAGATATAACAATCAAGATGGCAATAAAACATATTCATATAGGAAGACAGAAGAAATTGAAATTGGAGACATTGTTTAAATATACGCCTTTAATGCTGACCTAAATGACGGGCTCAACTGTGAGACAAATATATAAACTTAGTTAGGTATATTGTTTATCAAAAGTTTTTTTAATAGCAGGAATGTATACCCACATAAAATTTACAATAACTGGTAGGTTGACCACGTTGAGTTTTTTTTTTCAAAAGAGAGTGCAGTGATACCCTGAGATTTTTTGAAAAAAGAATAACTCAAATGCTCATAAATACATGCATATGTTGAAATCCTATAAAAGTCACTTTTTTAACACCAGTGATGTCTTATTGCAGTATTTGTTATGTCAGTTTTTGCTCTTCTCATCTGCAGCAAGAAATCAAAACCACTATGAACCATTTTGAAATATTTCAAAACCAAATTATATAGGCCTTTTTTTAAGCGTAAGAATCATGTTACCACGGGAAAAGGGGCATAACTGTGTAGTGAGACGTTAAAATAAGTTAGGACACTGTTAAATATAAACAAACATTTCCATCGTCTGAGATATTCCTATGTAACAATGTGATGTGTAGAAATAGTTATAATATAAATCAAAACATCACTAAACAGCTTGTTACACCGCACACACCTAAAGGAAAAGAAATATGTACGACCATTTCAGGGTGTTCATTTTATATATTTTTATTGCATATTTTTATCTATTTCCTAGTACACATATCTCCTGAGGTATCATGTCTAGACAAATGGTCTATTATTTGTACAACTTGCTCAACAATCAAATTAAATTAACTTTAAATGATTGCAGATATCATTGTTCTTGACAGCGATAATGCATATAAAAAAACATAGATTTCCTTCGAGTTATACGTAGTTTGCCATTGTGAGTCACGATCCTACTGTACTGAAGTTCATCAAAACAAACTTATAATAATCACACTGAGAAGTAGTTCAAAATTGAGTCGAAATAAAAATATGTTTATTTAATTCAGTACGCCTATTTTTTCAATTCAATATGTTTTCTAGAAAAAATCAGTACGCCTATTTTTCAATTAAATATGTCTTCTAAAAAATTCAGTACGACTATTTTTCAATTCAATGTCTTCTAGAAAATTCAGTACGCCTATTTTTCAATTCATTATGTCTTCTACAAAATTCAGTACGCCTTTTTTTCAATTCAATATGTCTTCTAGAAAATTCAGTACGCCTATTTTTCAATTCAATATGTCTTCTACAAAATTCAGTACGCCTATTTTTCAATTCAATATGTCTTCTACAAAATTCAGTATGTTCAATTTCAAAAGTAAGAAACTTTATAAGTTTAAACTTAAATTTGTTTTTACTTCGGTTGTGAAACAAGTTCTAACAACTTAGACAAATCACGCTCGAAGTGTTCTTTGGTAAAACCAGTACTAAGCACTTGTTGAAAAAAGAATGCTGCTCAAGGACCCCACAAATAACCGTGGTGGAGGATCGAACCTACCACTCTCCAAGCATAGGTCCGGTGCTCTACCACTGAACCACGCGCTCCAGAGAGTGCATGTACATAAGGATGTAGCATTCAAAGGACACTAACACCGTGGCAATATAAATACAATAGATATACATAATAGTTAAAAAATACATATATACAGAATAACTGCTCACTGCCTTGGAATGCAAAACTGGCACCAGGAAACATTGTGCTCCACTGCAAAACAAAACCATTATAAATGCATATTAAATAAGAAACAAATAAAACGTCAATATTTATGTTTTATTCAACACCAAACATTAAATAATGTATAACATACTTTAGGTTTAATATTCCATATCAAGTTTTGTTGTTATAGAAATCACCTACCTGGTACGCTTCCTCACATACAGTTTCTGGAGGGAGTGGGACTCGAACCTAAGCGGTGAGCTGTAAGTGAACTTGAGATGGCGCCTTACACCGTTCGGCCCCGGATATTGCATTACATTCAACTTAATTTGACAAGCAATACATAAAGTGGCTGAAATAGATCAATATATACATGTACACATGTACGTGCATAGTACATATTAACGTAAAGAAACACATTTTTTGAGCGTGATTTTTACGATTGTTAAACAAAACAATGAATATATGGTACAGCTGACACTATGTTATTAAATACGCGAATGCAATTCGAATCATAACTCTGACGCTCATGATCGTTTGCCAGCGGGTAACAGTAACAAATTATGGAAATTAATATTACCCGCTCCAAGTATTGGGTGACAAAAATAATGTCAACTAGGGGGAATTGTTGTTGAACGATTAACATTACTGTCCGGCGATTGGTAAGAAGTGTTATTGTACAATAAATAAAAACGACGTCAATGCACCCCAGCGGCCCATATTTCGAACAACTCACAGTTAAGGACCATCTGTGTTCTAAAACAGAAATTTAGATGAAACTATATCATTGTCTGTTAAGTAAAACATAAATGTTAGAAGTCATGTACCTTTTAGCTGGCTTAAATGTTGATCTACTTTCTGGGTTCTGACGCGATTTCATTGGCAGGGGAAGTAGGTCAATATCTACTGACGGTTATAACATTCTATGTAAAATTGTATTGGCTGAGAAAGTAGGGTAACATATAATAAAACTAAGTATTAAAGAATTAACTCACATTAATACAAGGGTCCATTTTACTTTCTGACTTTTAAATATTGTTTATGTGATTGACCAAAACGACAAATACGTACTGTTAAATGGGTGGATGTGACAAATTCCACTAAGTAAAGTAAAAAAAGCCTTCTATTAAATGTATTGAATAAAATATACCGGTATCAATATATATACGGATATTACATTGGGATAATTTATATTTTTTTAACAGCATATATGTAACTCAATAGTGAGTTATTGGATCGTAACGGTAGATTTCAATTGATTTCCATGCTACAGTAACTGTGAAATTCAATCTTTTTTTTATAGAACTGGATGCTCGGTTATAAACGTTACAACGCGATCAATATTATAATTATATTTTAGCATTGGATTTCAAACCATGGCGTTATCAGCAGCCCTTGTTATTATTGATGCTGGTTTCTATTTTAGTGATATTGAATATCTAGACCTGGGACCGGTTTCATTAAACATGCCAAGCTGTGATTTTCCTGTACTCAAATATCTCATGTTTCTAAATTACAACTTAATAGGATTATTTCAGGGGAAAAAACACTATAAATGTCTTAATAAATAGTTTTTACTTCAAAATAGATAAAAAGCATTTCATTATCATTAAGAAATCCAAATTGTACGGTATGTCAATCAACCAAAATATGACATAGTCGATATATAAATTCGAGCGGTAAACTTAAAACGAAATCCCCATCCTTTAAATAGACAGCTCTTAGATACTGCTTGACGGCATTTGGACTTGTTTTAAAATGAAACAATTCTTACTCGTGTAAACCTATATCAATGGCGGAACTACTCTTTAGAAACGGCGTACTCCTCTACCCCCGCCTCTCCCCTACCCAAACTCCCATACTTGATTAAAATTCACTATAATTCTACTGAAAAACATATGTGCCCGTTTAGACATTTTGTTGAGCTCCCTTTGATCTGAAATCCTGAATCCGCCCTTGTGTATAACCCATCAAATTGAAATACGTCATAAAACATTTAATACGTCACAAAATATGTTGCTATATTAAGCGAGGGATCAATTTAGTCAACCACAGGCGTCGCGTAGCCCAAGTTTGGAAACCCCTTTTTCAACAAATTATTTTGGCATGTTTAACTTAGTATCATTTTTGCAATACGGAGTCAGTGAGTACATGTAGGTATGATATAATGAAGAAAAATGCTTTTGGTCAATTTCAAAATTTTGAAAAATCCTGATATATTCCCTTTAACCTCATTGCAAATTAATTAAATGATTACATAGAAAAAATGTGATGTAAATTTTTACTCATAGTAAAAGCTTACATGTTAAACTATGTGTTATCATAGCGGTTTGAAGTCTTAAGTTGAGATGTGTATTGAAACTGGAACCTGCACATTATAATAATAACAATAATAATAATGATAATAAAGACTTTTATTAACGAGAGAACTCATTTGAATAAATTCAATCTTCCATGAGGCCCTCAACATATTTACAAAGTACAACATTAGTTTAACATAAAAACAAAAGAGAAACAAGTATATATATATGTGTGTGTGTGTGTGTGTGTGTGCGTGCGTGCGTGCGTGCGTGCGTGCGTGCGTGCGTGCCTGTGTGTGTGTGTGTGTGAAACAATTTTGATGAGAGCTACCCGATTTATTAGAATTGCTAAACATTTTTACGTCATTGTAAATATAAAGCTTTGAACTGATTAATAGACTTTGCCTTTTTTATATAAGACGGAATAGAGTTCCACAAAGAAGAGCCTGAATAAGCAAACGAATTAATAAAGTAACACTTTTTTTCTATTGGTTAGACAGCTGCTTTTTCGTTCAATGCGGAAATATTTAACGTCTGTTATATTCTGAAATGTTATATATAAGAAAATAATGCTGGTTTGGAGTCGTAATCGTGATGCACATTTATATAATCTGTATACAGGATGAGAAAATAATACACATGTTTAAAAAAAAACGAATTGAATAAAATAAGGGGGGTGGGGGGCGGGGGGGGGGGAATAGTAACCATTACATGAAAACTTGCTCACCACCAGGAGTAAGAATATCAAATATTCTGAATTATTATCATTAATTTCTTGATATTTGAATTTGTTTATTTTATTTCGATTTTGCAACAAGTTTTTACAACTAAGACAAATCATGCTCGAAGTCCTCCTGGGTAAAACCAGTACTAAGTATATGTGGAAAAAGTGTCTTGCTCAAGGACATCACACATGCCCTTGGTAGAGGATCGAACCCACGACCCTCCGATCATGGGTTCGGTGCTCTACCACTGGACCACGTGCTCCATTATTTCTTGATATTAACAATATAAATTATTTATTAAAAATTTCTTTTTAAAATAATAAAGTGTTATCCATTTTTCATTAGAATCGACACATTCAGTTTCGTTGTAGTCATCGATGTTTGTAATATCTGAAACTATTTATTACAACCTTCGTATTGTCCTTAACGATTTTCAATTGATGGTAGTTAGAAATTAACGTTGTTCCGTTGGGATTATCACGGCATATGTATTTAAGGCTCGCTTGACACTTGAAAGTTCTATGTTTGGTCAGTCTGTCGCCATGATAATACAGTGTGGAGGTGCTTAAAAAACTGTCTTAATCAAACACTGTCGCATTGTGGCTGAATATTCTAGAAAGAGACACTAATCATCA
Organism: Panopea generosa; assembly: GCA_029582155.1. Taxonomy (NCBI): domain Eukaryota; kingdom Metazoa; phylum Mollusca; class Bivalvia; order Adapedonta; family Hiatellidae; genus Panopea; species Panopea generosa. The sequence goes on from CM055902.1 coordinate 53,195,024, forward strand.
TATACTATATACGTACTGTATAAGCAGTTGCCGTTGTACTTTCTGAACTCTACTAAATTATGCCATAGCATTTTAACATGTTGTGCTCGAGTGACAAAACACAAGGTTTATGTAAATAGCAGGTACGTCTAAAACCTAATATATCGTTTCAGAGACCTTGTTATACATTTTCATTTATTCTTATTTATTATTTTCTTCTTTTTTAAATGGGGTTTAACGCCATTTCAAATGCCAAATCCACTTTACTGGTGGAGGAAGACCTCATACCGTGTCAGACTAAGTAGAACCACCCTTCTTCTGCGAAAAAAAATGGCAAAGTTTTTAGAGCGAGCGGTACTCGAACCTACGACCTTAGTGGTGAGAAACAAGTGATCTTGAGACGACACCTTAGACCACTCGGTCCCGGAGGCCCCCTTTCATTTGTTCACATTAATAACCAGATAGTGATACAGCATTTAATAAAACGAAGGATCCAGTCTGTCAAAGCCGGAAGTACTGACACTTTCGCCATGTCACTGTATATTGTTAACGCCAAAGCCGGAAGTACTGACACTTTCGCTATGTCAATGTATATTGTTAACGCCAAAAAATTGTCACAAGAGTAGCATATGCATGTCATGGTGCAATCCAGCTCAAAAATGCATAGCTATGCTATTTAACCAAAAATAATTGATATCATGCGACAAATGCGATAGAAGCTGTGTCATATTTTATTCAGAGAGTGGTATTTGAAACAATGTACTTTGAACTGTAATGCATTAGTCCCGCACCAAATCGTTAAATCATCCTTTAAGTACATTCTTTTTTAAATAATTTATCAGTGTCGAAATCGTTAAAACATTCAAATTGCATTTTCTCCCAATAATTTGAAAAAATCATTTTACCAACAAAATTGCTCAGTTTTTAATAGATGTTTTAATGATTTTATAGATAAGCGATGCATTTTTTTCTCTGCCGTTCTTGATATATTATTTAATCATTTTCAGAGTAAAAAGGATAATTACTATGTAAACTCTTCATATGCAGATGTAATTATAGGTAATAAAAGAGCCTTAATAACTTAAAATATATGTGTGCGTTTCTACCGCAAAACAAACAACCAGTTTGACAAGTAGCTGGCTGTGATTTCGACGATGTGTATCCTTAACCATAACAATTTCTCAGTAAACTTACGGTTTATTCATTAAACGTTCAGTTTTGCAACGATTACTATCTTGCGTTACATTTGTTAACGATTTCGTTATTAATATGTTAGGTGTGTTCTAATGCAGATTAAATCACATGCTCTCAAGATAATTTACAAATGATGGAACACACGTTGTCTTTATTGTGAAGGTAAGCGGTTTTGGTTTACAACAGACCAAGGAGTAATGAATCGTTGCATCGCCTGTGGGACTGTATTCTAGTATTTCAAACAGTTCATATACTTAACGTGATATCTCAATGATGTTCAAACTGTATCATTTTCTCCGAATTGGGATTTATTTTTAAAATGATTGTGTAGGAGTTATATTGGTTGCAATAACAAATGTTAATACAGTCAAACTTGTCTTAAGCAGCTAGTCAAGGGAAGGAGCAAAAGTGGTCTTTAAAGACACGTTGTTGCTTGATATAGGTTAGTAGGCTCTGAAATTATATGAATGGGAAATAGAAGAGGTGACTGATTAAGACACGTGTCTGCTAAATAGAGATCACCACCTTTACAGGTTTGATTGTTCTTCAGTTTGTTACTAGAACCACACTTTAGCAGTGGTATAATCAGATGTTGCCGTAACTGCCTCAGATTTAAGCAATGAAACAACTTTCACCGTGACTGCCTCAGTTTTAAGCCACGAATCAGATTTTACCGTAACTAGCTCAGTTTTAAGTTACAAATCAGACTTTACCGTAACTGCCTTAGTTTTAAGCCATGAATCAGATTTTACCGTAACTGTCTTAGTTTTAAGCCACGAATCAGATTTTACCGTAACTGTCTTAGTTTTAAGCCACGAATCAGATTTTACCGTAACTGGCTCAGTTTTAAGTTACGAATTAGATTTTACTGTAACTGCCTCAGTTTGAAGTGACGAATCAGATTTTACCGTAACTGTCTCTGATTTGAAGCGATGAATCAGATTTTACCGTAACTGCCTCAGTTTTCAGCCACGAATCCGATTTTACCGTTACAGGCTCAGTTTTAGGTTATGAATCACTGCCTCAGTTTGAAGTGACGAATAAGATTTTACCGTAACTGCCTCAGTTTGAAGGGACGAATCAGATTTACCGTCACTGGCTCAATTTGATGTGACGAATAAGATTTTACCATAACTGCCTCAGTTTGAAGAGACGAATCAGATTTACCGTCACTGGCTCAAAACGAATAAGATTTTACCATAACTGCCTCAGTTTGAAGAGACGAATCAGATTTACCGTCACTGGCTCAATTTGACGAGACGAATCAGATTTACCGTCACTGCCTCAGTTTGAAGAGACGAATCAGATTTTACCGTCACTGGCTCAATTTGAAGCGACGAAAAAAATTTAATCGTTACTGCTAGTTTTCAGCCACGAATCAGATTTTACCATAACTGGCTCAGTTTTATGTTACGAATCAGATTTTACCGTAACTACCTCAGTTTGAAGCGATGAATCATATTTTACCGTAACTGGCTTAGTTTGAAACCACGGATCAAATTTTCAATAAAAAACTCAAGTGCATCGGCTCAACACAATCCTGTCAATATATTCTGTTGTTGTTGCTGTTGTCGTTGCTGATGATGACGAGGCATTTGTGTAAAGGACGTCAAACTCTCACTCAGATAGACCCATTTTCTAAATATGTGTATGAAAAAAGCTTGTAACTGTCAAAAGACCTGAACTGATATCACTGCTACACACCTACACCATATCGGAAAACTGATCTCAGAGCAAAACTAAATGGATAATTTCCCTGGTAAACTGCTATGCTATTTTCAGTGAGAACAATTACGGACATGGTTTATTCCCAATGATAGGCAACCATTATGGAGTCAAACAATGACACTGTGGTCGCGGGAAGGAATATTAAGTAGAATGTTCAGCAATTTGCTTCAGGCTTGTCAAAGAAAATAATATCTATGAATAACGTCATTCTTTGATCCGGGTGGATCGTAGCAGCACATTTAAAAGTGTATTCATGTAGTGTTGTGTTCAAGTTTTAACAAGGAAACCGTTCATGATGCTTGTGCTTTAAGGGTAGTACTAAAATCGCATTAGGCAACGTTTTAATTACAATGCAAGTCTGTGGATCAATGTTTTACCGAGGTTCTCATACAAAATAGCCGGGCCCTATTAGCTCAGTCGGTTACGTGTCTGACTAACAATCCAGTGGTCATGAGTTCGAATCCCCGCCCGGCAACAGTCTCCGTGATGATTGATATACGACATTGTGTCTCATTGTCATTCGTCTCCCATCGCTGATTCATTGGGTAAGTTATCAGTTACTTAAGAGATGGGGTGTGCTCGAGTAATGGTTAACCTTTCAGGATCCCAGGAAACAGTGGTTAGGTTAACTGATCGTCTGCTAGCCCTCAATGACATTAAAATGACGCTTAATATTCAATCAACTAATCATATAAAATAATGAACGTTTACGTTTTATCTCTTTGATTTGTTCGTACCGGGTATTTTATGTATACATTTGATAAAAAATACCTTTTATTTATTAACGTGGCAGGTTCGATACATAAATGTTAAGTTATAACTAGCCTAATAAGGCTTATCAGTAACTGTCACCATTTTGTCAAAATTGCAGTTACTTTAAAACAACTATAAAGAAACTTACATGACAATATTTAACAAAACATCAAGAACAAATAAAATCATAACTGAGGTCATTCTACTGGGTAAAACAGATAATGCCATATATAACCTGAAATGTGTTGAAAACGGCGTTAAACCCTGTAAAAATCTAGCTGTAACAGACAAATATCATCAGAAGTCGCAAGATAATAAAGTCATTAATACTAAATAGTAAAATACTTGTAGTTGACCAAACTTAACAAAATGTGATTTCCTTTAAGTTTACTTAATTATCGTTTTTATTTAAGATTAAAAAATATCGACTGTTATTTGTCAGTCTTAAATTGGAATCGTATTTTATCTCTCTGAATGGTTAATATGTCAAGTAGTGGACTATTTCCATATTTTGGTAAGTTGTCTTTTTATACAATGAAACTGAGGACGTTTTAAGAATCATTTCATTAAAGTTCACTATATTTTTTTTAATGATTTATACAATGAAATTCATGTAGTTTGTATAGGGCTATGATTTGTGTTTTGTATTGATTGCGATTTTCAAAACAATAATTCAAAACAATATTGGTTATAATTGTCCGTAGGTATTTACCTAGCAATCATGAATATTCCGTCTCTATCCCGGCGTAAATTAATATTCGGTATCCGAACGACAATACTGACATTACTGTTGATAAACCGATACAAACACATTTTTTATTTGGCATCATATTGCATTCACGATTATAGCTGTATGGAGACGGCGTTTAAACGCCCAAACAGATTGGCGAAGATTAATGAGTGCCAGGTAAGTACTTACGGACAATAATATCTCGCCTCATGTATGTATATCTGTTAGCTATCAAACTATTAATATCGATGCTAGACGCTTTAGGACACATGCTCCGATACAGTATTAGAACAGCTGTGAGCGCGTATCAAAATTTATATTGTGGTTTTGTAACGCAAAGCACATGACGCAACTTCTCTACGATAAGATTGTGCATCGCGAAAGCACGTTTGCATGCTCGACAAAAATCTCGCTTAATCATGCATAATGCTCTCGCTGTTGATGGTAATTATTCATTCAGTAGATGCAAGTGTTGGAGGGCTGATCAACAATACACCGACTGGTAATTAACCTAAAATATTTTTAGGTACTGTATATAATATCGCCAGAAATGTGTCAATTGTTTGATCTGGTTATGAACGTTTGATAAATACTGATTTCAAATACGTTTAAAAAGGTTAACTTTCAAGACGTATAGAAGATATATTCGTATACAAAATGAAGAAAAAAGAAAAACATGTTTAATTGTGATCCTTTAAACTTTATGAATACATAAACATCATATCAATTCGAAGAAGAAAAAAACAACAACAACGAATAAATCAGTTTCTAGTGTTTGTATTGTATTCGAATAAGGAACGCACCAATAAAATAATAGGCAGAACCCAGCGGTGAGATGGCAATCTTAACGTACAGAAAGTGGATGACACCCGAATTTTTTTTTTTTTTTGTGAACATACATTATAAGTCTGTTTAGCATCATTGTCCTTTAACCCTTTACTCCATAGATACGCGTTTTTCTACACCAATTACAGAAGGCCTTTGAAAACAGTGCAAGAAGAGTTCAGATTGCTTGTAACGAGCAATCTGAACACTTTCTGCACTGTTTTCCAGTCAGTTAATATAAAAATAACTCACCAAATAATTCAAAAGCCTTCTTTATTAGAGATGTCCAAAGGCGTCTATATAAGTGGTGTCCAAAGCCTTCTATATTAGATGTATCCAAAGGCGCCTATATTAGAGTTGTCCAAAAGCGTATATATGAAGTAAATGATTAAAATACGTTGAATTGATAATTCAAATATCGAACTTTTAGTGTGAAACTAGCTTAAGTAAATATATTCAAATAATGTTTATAGGTTAGTTTTGTATCAGGCACTGGGTGTTATCATATGATCATATTAGATAGCCTGGTTTCTGTTTCAACATTGTCTTAAGTTTTTTTAATTACTTAAAAACTTAGCCCTAGACAAGTTACATAAATATTCTTTATTCAATGTCAATGAAACCAAATGCATTGTTTTTGGTACCAGTCTTAAATCTTGATCACCTGGACGCTTTTATTCAATTTAAGTTTTGAAGTATTGAAATATATTGGCGAATGAAAATAAAGGTTTCACGGTATCTTGAATAAATGAGAATAAAAAAATAAAAATGTTATATCTGGAATAGATTAGAATGAAGAAATTCCACGTTGCTGGAATACAGATGATATTTTTATTTGGCCGATAGTTTGGAAGAGCTGAACAAATAATGTATACGTCCTTTCTTGTTTTATCGTTTCCTGTTAGAATTTAATGACTAGGAAATGTCCCTTGCGAGGTATTATTTCACCTAAACAGACAGTGTTGTGTTGTTTTACACAATCGTTGAATGGGATGAAATCACCAATGGCGAAACATGATCCCGTTTGTATTTATTGCCGGAAAGTAGGATAACATTTAATGTTGTAAAATGTGTACTAGATGAAATACGTTAAAGTAACCATAGCGGCTACAAAACCTTTTTTAACCCTTTACTCCATAGATACGCGTTTTCCCCGCCAATCACAGAAAGCCTTTGAAAACAGTGCAGGAAGAGTTCAGATTGCTCGTCACGAGCAATCTGAACACTTCCTGCACTGTTTTCCACTCTGTCAGTTAATATAAACATAAGCCATCCAATAATTTAAAAGCCATCTATATCAGAGGTGTCCAAAGGCGTCTGTATTAGAGGTGTCAAAAGGCGTCTCTATGAAGTAAAGGGTTAATTAAAAGGCGTAACGCTGTTTTCAACTCATGACAGGTTATATAAGAGTATGTCATATTCAGCTTTACTGGTGGAGGAAGACCTCAGAATGAATATGATTAGAACCATTATCCTTCCGCAAGAAGTTTTTGAACCGGGCGGGACTCGAACCTACGACCCCAACGGTGAGAGTTAAATATCCTTCAGACGATGCTGGCCACGGAGGGTCCTACTACAAAGATTAATATACACCATTTGCTAGTTTGGTGTATATTTTCGATATACTCTATATAATTGAATTGCATGTTTTACATATTAGCGATATGATTATTTAATGCGATTGGTTGCTCCTTAGCAACCGTAACTATAGCAAGTGTCACGGATATAAATGTGAAATCATCAACATTAAACGTCCCCTAGATGTGTTCTTTTATTAAAAAAAAAACCTCCAACAGTCAAAGGTTAAAAAACATAACATCCCCCCCCCCCCCCCCCCCCCCCTTACACAAATCACACGTGTAATGTGCTATTATCAACAACTCAATGCCAAGATAACTCAAATGTTATTTCGTAAAGATTGTTAACAAACGCAGACCCAATTCAATTATGAAAATTATGTTTGAGTGCTTCACCGTATTTAAGGAGACTAACAATTACCATAAACGCAATATTGAATTCGTCTGCACCGTGTCAAACTTTAACTTATATCTGATGTTTTATGGACCAATCGTGAATGGCATTTTAGAAATGGAATCACTTTATTATGTTTCGTCTGCATTTATGAATCCATGATTGAGTGCAAGCAATTTTGGTTCGGTTACTTAGGAAAAATTGAAACGTCTCTGTTTTAGTGAGTGTAACATAATTCTGATTTGAGTCTTAGTCTATCACAGTGTCTGACATTCCCGATTTAGTTCTGTTTAACCTTATCGTTAAAACATGGAATTCCCTGTCTGTCCCACAATTCAAATCACTATAACGAAGTTTAACAAACTATGACGTCATCATATTCCGTTGATTAAACAAACCAATCAGCGCGATTGTTATATTACTATATTACTATTATCTAACAGTTACAAGCTATGACCGTTTCTAGTCTTCTCGTATCTTTGTTATTTCTTTAGGCTATCCCATTCCGTGTCTTCTCCCGATTCAGGTCTGTTACACACAACAACTGAAGGGAATTCCATGTCCCGTTATTCATAGCGCGTTTAGAGTTTATCATATTGGTTTTCAATCTGATCACCTCGGCCTTTATGCTACGCAATAGACCTCTGACATAATAAGGCGCCATTTTGGAAATACTTTCAGTCACATGATAAAATAAAATGGCGGCCCCCTTATGCCACCTGTTTATATACATGTACGTTGAAAATAGAAACGTTTGTTAATCAAGACTGATATTTTAAATTTCCCTATAAAAATGACCCATGTCGAGTGTATAAATAAAAAAATCGATATAACAACGCCATATATAATCAACTTAATGACGGATACATTATTTGTTACTTTCACGCGAATGAACACTGACTTGTAACACAGGCGATTCGCGTTGGTGTATTCTAGAGCTATACACGAGGTGTATTCTACGGAGGATACGGAAATACCCGATGTTTCACGATTGATTGGTTTTATGGCTTCGAGGTTACTTTTCTTGGGCGCATTATGCCGAATTCTAGTCTGTAGAACGAACTCGTCTCTCCCGATTTGGTCCGTTGTATAGCAATTGTTACGAGCACGCTGATTAGTTAGTTGCTTCAGGGAAAGTTTGAATGACGTCACAGTTAGTAAGTGTTCAATTGCTATGAATTGTGGGACAGGCACATAATTCCCTACTTTTCATTGGTGGTTATTACCTGGTTCGGGAGATATCAGGTTCTTGGATAGACTAGCCGGATTTTGTGTTTCTGTAATACAATGGATCTGTTTATCAGATATTATTGTTAAAGTCGCTGACGAATCAGCTAGGAGAACTAGCTGGGACCGTTTTAACAGTGAAAGCAACAAACTTTGTCTCTTGTTATTTGGTCACGTTCACACAATTATGATGGATGTTATTGTGACGTAATAATTGTAATGAAAATTGAAATATGCTTATGTTGTTTATAATTTCACTAGATCTTTTTCAAACAATATTTGTTTATTGTATTTTTTATCAATTTGGAATATATGTTTTATTTAAATATCATTCGTATAAATGTGCATATTTGTATCACATGACGTATTGTTGCATGAGTTAAATGAAGCCATTACATATGTTTATATTAATCGATTGTACTTTTCCAATTCATTTTTCGGTGTTTTCCGTAGAACTCGGCTCTCGTACATAAAATGCCAAGCTACTTTCTGACTTTTCTGCGCACCAAAATGAACTTGATTTATAATTGTTAAATAGCGTTATGACAGACGTTACGCCGTACGACGGAACTGTAAGAAATTAAAATAATTATACAAAATGTAATTTATAGAATTTTGAAAAAACGATATTTTGCTAATTTCTTTTTTAGAGAAATGGCTTAAAGGTAGTTTATCAGGAAAAAAATCTTTAAAATGTCTTTAAAAATGAAAAAAATATTAAAATGGTTAAAAACATCTCATTATCATTAGTATTAAAAAAACGAATAGTTTGGTATGTTAAATCCACTATAACGTGACACAATCGATGTTTAAACTAGAGTGGTAAACTTGAAACAAAATTCCCATTCAAAAATAGACAGCACTTAAATACTATTTGACGAACTTTGTATCGTCATTCAGACTCTTTCTGAGACATAAACAGTTTCACCACATGTGAACCAGTATAACGGGTCAAATTAAAATCAAAATGAAAACACTTAACTCATTAAAAACATCACAAAATATATTGAAATTATAAGCCGGAATTCTATTTTAGTCTAACCTAGGCGCCTAGCCAAAGTTAGGAAATCCCTTTTCAATATATTATTTTGGCATGTTTTAATAGATTTTCTTTGGCAATACGGACTCAGTGAGTAAAAGAAGCCATGATATATTGGGGGAAATATTTTTAGCCAAATGTAATAGTCGGAAAAATTTGATAAATACACTTTAAAACATAAATGGCATTTGTACATTTTTTTTTAAATTATATGATGAAAAGAATCTTCCATTCGTGCTCATTTATTATTAAATTTATACTAAATAGTGTTCATAATTGTGCTATAACATACGTTTATTTTACTTTTGGAGATGACTATGTGCCAAACGGGAGCAATTTCAAATTTGTAAATTTGATAAAACTTCCACCACTTGACAATTTGTCTTTTCACTTAATTTTATTATATGCATTTATAGCAAAATTAACAAATCGTTTCCATTGAAATGGAAATGTTTTTTTTTGTGTCAACATTTGATTTTACGAAGTACATTTGGCCCATATTTGTTTAATGTACAACAAATATCTTGAATAAACACCCGGCTACAAATGACAATTCGAAACACATTTAAGCAAAATTAACAAGAAAGACTAATATCGAAAGAAATGAATATCGGGACTTTTTCTCCGTAGCAAGATTTTTTAATGAGAGATCACCATACTTGACTACCGTAGAGTGAATAATATTATCATTAGATTTTGCTGCGGCCGATTGAGTATAGAAAACGGCGTTTTTTTGCCCTTTATTAATCCGCGATTGCACGTTTGAATTCGAATTCGATGGTTAACGAAAATATATTCATATAAAATGTTGTTTATAAAACCGATTTTGTTCTCTTTATTATAAAAGTGACCCTAAAATAATATATATATATATACAATTTTGTCTTAGTTAAATGATAAAAAGAGTCTTACATTGGTGTTTATTTAATTTATTATCAACTTTATTCAAATCTTTGGTATATTAATAATAGTTATTTTCGACAAAAGCTCGAATAATAATATCTATATACTTTGCCAACTCGTTTAATATATTCAATAATAAATTGCCATCCATGTACCAGCCTTTGCAATATTATATACTATTTTATTAAATCATATTGCGTTATATAATATAAAATTTAATAACTTTAGCCATTCACAATATAATCTACCATCGTCTCTTCATTACACAGACCTACATGTATACATGACAAAATATTGAAATATATGAAAAAGTAAAAATGTTTAACATGAAATACATTTGAACGCTGTACATTTGTTAAAAATATTTTTATTAAGGTATAAAAGCTGTAAAACGCACTAACCTCTGGAGAAACTAAATGGACCTCTGTTTTCCATTCAAATAGAGTATCACTTTAACAATAAACGCACGTAAAACGTGACATTACACTCCAGATAACGCAATGCACAAAATGTAGTTATTGTATTACAGGGGCCAGGCGAGATTGCGCTCTTAAAACTTATTGCAAGTATTATAAATTCATTGACCGTTACTATGTATATGATTATTTATACTTACGATTGATATTTAATATTAACATTATTACATAGCCGTTTCGTTAAACTATGTTTGTATGTACGTTTATTACATGTCGCCATTATGTTATGATAATATAGAAATTTGTATATTGACGATTATGCTGTTCATTTGAACCTAAGTGTAAATAAAAGAATTTGAATAAAATTGAATATTACTGACAAACAATGATACAATTTTAAAACTAATTCGTTTAAAACAAGTGAGCAGGAAATGACATTCAGTTTTATGTTCTATTATTGCTTAATGTGTTTACGAATCGCTACTTAGTGATTGTAATAAAGGTGCTCAAACTGGGCTGCATATATATATATATATATATATATATATATATATATATATATATATCGTTATTGAATCAGTATGGGGTTTCTTATGTCTTGAGCAACTCTGTATCGAATTATATCTTGACTTGCAAAGCAAGTTTAGAATTGCTATGTCTAGACTATGACTATCCGCCCATAACATAGCTTAACAAATATTAATTTCCTAAAAAAGTATATAATGTATAACAATTATTTAAATAAAATAATATTCATCTTCTATATCATTTCAATCACTAATGGCACAGTATCGATTATCTATTTTTATATAAGAATAATACATATCGCATGAAGTCTTCAATTTTCAATACTCCTTCAAAGCATTACTATGTTTATTAGTATATTGTTTAGCGTCGCTTTCAACAATTTCTCAGTCGTAACGCGACGGTGTCTACTTGAGATATTATTCTAAGCTCTGCAACACTAGAGTATCATGCCGTAGACATATGGTATGATAACAAACCCAGTCACATTGTACTGACACCAGGCCGACCAGATTTCGAACTATCCTCTAAAAGCTGAGTGCTAAGTGAGGAAGCTGCTAATACCATTTTTCAATTATTTGGTATGAGCCGGTCTGAGATCGAACCCACGACCTTCCGCATGTGAAGTGAACGCTGTACTACTAGACCACGGTGTGGTTTTAAATCATATATAAACTGGATAGACTTTCACATGAAACAGCCAGACAAGAAAAACAGAACAATATTTTACTATCAATTATTGTTAGACTAATATGTATGGCTTGAATGTCCCAGGAGAAATCTAGTTTTCTGACACTAGAAATTAAACATAATTTTAACATGTTCGATGTCATTTAACATTAAACCAACTGCTTTATGACTTGCCATACCTTTTATTGTCTCGCTAAAAGCATTTTGCTACGATTAATGTTTTAAACAATGTTATACTGTTTCGTTGTAGTAATGCAGAAATGAAATGCATAACATTTTAAATGATAAAATGAGATAATTACGTAATTCGCATCTTAATGGCAGGACACTGTTGGTCATATATGTGGTCAGACACGACACATTGAGAAGTAAATATAATTGGCTGACCATCTGCAGTTCTGCAGGTATCAAGGTTATTGTTGAAATTTGTGTTTCAATTTTGTGTCTGATCTGTTACTTTCTTGTATATGGCGAATGTGATTGGAATAATCCATATAATCCAATAATCTTTCATTCATTCGTTGTAAATATGGATGCATAATTTAGTATAAGCTTAACACTTTACAGTGGAAATATAAACGTTCAATTAAAACAGTGTAACATAGATACACTCCAAAACATATATTATGATATTACAAATTTATACCTGCTTTAATGGTGCATGAAACCAAGCTCTTCCGCCGTCGTTACGTGTACGTTTGTGGTTAAAATCAAATTAGACGTCGCAGTCGCCGAGTCCAATATGATTTTCACCACAATGCGTACGAGCACAATATATTCCTATTTTGTAGAAAACACTGATAAACAATATTTTTATTCAATACTCAGTCTAAAATAATTTATCAAAAGAGTGAAGAAAATCAAGATAATTTTAAATAAATAAACCGTGAGTTCAGAGCCATAAGGGCGGCAGACGAAGTATTCAGATTTTCTCAACGTTCCGATCGTCATGCGGGACATTGTGTCGGTTGTTTTCATCCTCGAAATTTCTAAATTTATTTTGTCATCTTGTATTTTGAACAGTACAGTATAAAAGTTATTGGATGCAATAAACGTCTATATATATGTATTGTACGTCACGTGGTAACATCTGGAGTATGTGACTGGCTATACACTCTCGGGTATAGAATAATATATACGGCTGAAGGATTACACAGCAAATATTACAATAAAGGTATGTGTATGTCGTATACGTATGGTCGTATATGTATGGTTGCATGTGTATGGTTGTATGTGTATGGTCGTATATGTATGGTCGCATGTGTATGGTTGTATGTGTATGGTCGTATATGTATGGTCGTATGTGTATGATCGTATGTGTATTATATGTATAGTCGTAGTTGTATGGTCGTATTACGGCAGTGTATTCTATATAAAGTAATAAAAACACGAACCTAATCAAATATTGTTTTCTGCAACGCGTCCAATATATACATTTTTATACTGACTAACAACTGACTGCATTACAATCCATCACGTTGCTGAATAGCTATTTTTTATATTTTGAAATATTAAAACATAGGGAACTAATTTCCAAACTCAATGAGATTATCGTGTGTGAGAAATGCAATCCAAAATTGAACAGACAAGTGGTTTTAAAATCAGTTATTTATATTAGTAGCTTTATGCACACGTGTTTTGAAATAAGTACTATTGTTTTATTTTAGTTACAATTGCACATTGCGAAACTGCACGCAATAATTATACACTAACACACACACTACATTATTTATATGTTGATTATGGGCAGAGTTGATAACTGTATTACATACGGATTACTTTTCTTGTTCTTTCTACAGAACATGAATGGATAGACAGAGACAGGGAATAGGATATATAAAGCCGTGTTACATGTTATACATTACGGATTTTTATTTTGCATTCATTTTAATTTGATCGGTTTCAGTTTGAAAGAGAAACAGAGAGAGAGAGAGAGAGAGAGAGAGAGAGAGAGAGAGCCAGCCAGCCAGCCAGCCAGCCAGCCAGCCAGCCAGCCAGCCAGCCAGACAGACAGACAGACAGACAGACAGAGAGAGAGAGAGAGAGAGAGAGAGAGAGAGAGAGAGAGAGAGAGAGCCAGCCAGCCAGCCAGCCAGCCAGCCAGCCAGCCAGCCAGACAGACAGACAGACAGACAGACAGACAGACAGACAGACAGAGTCCTTCCGAACATAGTTGGTACGATTTTCCTATGTTCAGTCCCAGGGCCAAGTTTGGTTCGAACCCTAACACGTAACGGTTACAGGTTTAGCGACATCGGAGGGCATCTGAGACGACTAACACATGAAATATCCATATTAAACAAATATCTATATTATCTATGTAGACACATCGAAAATATATTTGATTGATATAATGTTGAACTTTTATAGATCAAAATGGCCAGTGATTTTAAATCCATTGATGTGTTTAAATATATATATTATTATTTTTAATAACATCGATTCAAATTTGTGAATAATAAATTAACCTTTAAATTACGTATAACAGGTCACAGACATACATTATTGCCCTTAAATACAATAAGATATACCTATGACAAATATTCCCAAGGGCCTCAGAAACCTTACGTTACAAAGTATAGCAGCTAAACAATGTACTCACAGTTTAATTTTAATCTTTGTTCTGTATGAAATAAGGTCTAGGATTTATACGGTAAAAATATCCACATAGAATCTTTTTTAATTTTTTTTTTATCCATAGCAGGAATGTATCCGCACATAAAAATGCACATGTAGCTTGACCAACTTGTTTTTTTTTTAAAGACTGTGCTGTCAGTCTTATTGCAGCATATGCTGTACCAGCTTTTGCTTTACTCATATGCAGCAACAAATCACAGTCTGAACGAGTCATTTTGAAAAGATTTAAACCAAATTACATACATTTTTTAAGCGCATGACTTTGCTACGGTTACAAAAAAGGGAGAGACCATACGACATCTCTGTGTCGGTATTGACAACGGGAGTGTGTTTTACGATACTGATAAATATATTTAATACTTCATAACAGAGTTCGTTTATGTATGTTTTAGATATAAATTACGATTTTACGTGAAATATCATCATATATTATATCTGTAGAGGGAATTTTACAGGAACGGTAATTCATTTATGAATAAGACAAATTCCCTCAGGGAAGCTTGTTTATATGGGATTTTGCGTGGAATTAAAACATTATTTCAGCTATTATATAACATTAGTCAGCGCACCTTAATATCGTTACCGAGATTTCTAGTACCGGGCACACCGTATCTCTGTAATTCACTGGGTACTTCCCTACACATGAGAGATGGGAGACTCACGGCTTCATAACAAAGTACATTGCCAATCTTCATAGAGACTGTGACCGGGCAGGGTTCAACAGTCAAACGCGGCTGAGCTAGCCGGACCCGGTCCCACACAAGATGCTGCATTCAAACGGCAAATGACACATCTTCTATAACAGCAGCACAAACACAACATGTGTATGTAGCAATTTAGAAAAAAAGACGTCACAAACATTCAAAGGAATAACTATTTCAAATCTTAATAACTCTACTATATATTTATATATCTTAGAAGATTTTTATCAGCTATTTCAGCTAAATGACACCTTCAAACTTAGGAAACTAGCTGCATATATCCACTTTATTTTTGAATCACAATTATAATAAAAATGATAAAATATTTCCATATAAATTGTATGCCACATTTCATTTTATATTTTGACACTACTTAATGTTTGTAAATAATGATATGTATTTTGGACCGGAGGCCTCTATTAACGAAATAAATAATTTGTATTGTATTGGACGAAGATCTTGGAAATACAAAAGTGACGGGTAAGCTCTTCCGTTCAATATTTTTTTTCTTATTTTCGGAATGAAATATTAGTTGTAATTTATATAGTTTCTACAAATAGCCAAAGGAATTAAAATTGCATGTTAAGAAAACAAGTTTGCAAATTGTGATGCGATGTGATGTGAGATTCTGCTATTGCGAAGAAGCATGGCTAATTTCAACTCTAAATAACACACTGACTAAACACGATATTAGATCAAATATGTAAATGATATTTGTGTAACATGTAAGAAGTACAATGAACAAACGTTGGAACTTATAAGTAATCAGATCAATGGTTTACAATACAAAGACATACCACACATAGTATAGTAAAGCTATCTGAACAGGTTAAACAAAGTGTATTGTAAATTTAAAATAAATCTTGAAACAAAACTGAAGCATTTACTTGTAAATGCATATTTCAGGACTTGTTGAAACCTTGCGGCACCAAGCACATATCATTAACGCTATAAATAATTATTTAATATACAAACATTAAGATGTTGTTTACGATAGTGTACATGGTTATATGAATTGTATGTTTCAGCTAAAGTGTTTTCTTGGAACAGGGATAGGTTTGATACAATATTAAAATATACGTTAATACGTTGTTTATCGGATAATCAGGTATTTCAGGTTTATATCATGTATCTGGTATGCATGACATGCTTTTCTATATAGATATCTCAGTGGGAAGGACACACAGTCAGAGATGTTTCTGCTTTTGTTATTTTCCGTTCCAAAAGGATTACCCATGTTATTATCTTTAATTGCTTGTTTGGATATTTAGCGTCATTGTTATGCCACAGAGGGTTAACAGACGCTCAGTTAACCTTACCACTCTTTCCTAGAATTCTGGGAGGTTAACCAGTACTCAAGCACACCTATCTCCACAATTAACTGATACCTTTCTCTCACTTGAATACGACGAATAAGATACGAATGAAATTGCGATGCAATGTCTTATATCAATCATTACGGAGGTTATGCCATTAGCGGAGATATGGACTCACGACCGCTGGATTTCGATTGAAAGTCAGACGTGCTACCAACCGAGCTAACCGAGCCAGACCCAATGTTGTCTTCGGTATGGCTGCATTGTCTTTAATAGTGATTATAAAAATATTTGTTTTGATTGTATTTGGGATGTTGTATCGTTGTGTATCCCCGGAATGATACGTTAATTTCGGTAGGCATGGATGTTCTTATTTCTAAGGGATTACAATGATATTAAAGTATAATTAAATACTTTGAAATATACAAGTATGTTAATAATGTTTAACCATTATATGTATAAACATGAGGTAAAATGCATTTCAAATCTGATTTTTTGGGGTAGGAAATTGAAACATAACTTTTATAAAAGTAAATGAATCCTTGATTTAAGGTTTTTGATAGCTTTAGCTCTATATGCAACATTATACATTAAATAAGGATCGTATATAATCACAAAACGTGATTTAAAGAAGAAAATAGAAGACTTAATTTTATTAAGGCTTTTTATGAGGGGTAATACAACATAGAAATCCTTCAAAGCTTACAGCTTCAGCTTATGCGGTTTCCAATGCTCAAACACATCAGATTTAGCCCCATGATTCCAAGGAATTAGAAACATCATTTATTTGGGGGATTTTTTTTTTTGACAACAGTATTTCAATTATATAATTGTGATAAGCGCACCTTATTATCATTCCTGGGATCCGCTTTGCGGTTAAGTAGTACAAGACTCACCTTACCTCAGTAAGTCATTCTCCACGTCTTCGTATTCAGAGATTGGAGATTCATGGAAGCACTTAGAAGAATGTTCATGATCAGTCATCACAGAGAGGTCGGACGGGTGGGTATTTGAACTAACAACCATTAATTGACAGTCAGACGCGTTAGAGACTCAGAAATAATAACATTATTGAGTCAAAGTAAAATTAAAAGTTTCATTCAAGCAAAACAGTTCGAACAATAGAGAATACTAGTTTTTGTTATACGGTTATTAATCTATATTACAATTATGTTCAGTAGATATAGGTATGTGTAATATCAAATCAAATCAAATCAATTTTATTTACAGTAAATAAAGGTCACCGGCCAATGATACACAACAATATATTTGAACATACAATGAACATACAATGTCATCTGGAAAAGAGTAGTGTCAGACATATTATAAAGGGTAAAAGTACTACAACAACATTGGTTTCTGAATGGTACATTATGTTGTATACATGTATAACAATCTTTTTATTTTATAATCATCATTAGAGTTCATTTATCGGTAGAAATGATAAAATGTTTTCTCAGATGAATACCAGTTATATAGCATTAATTGTATATTATATATATATATATATATATATGTAAAACTATAATGTCAACTATATAATTAGTAATTTATTTACATTATTTGCAATCTTACCATGATAGCTGCTGGTAAAATTATTTAGAAGCAGAAATGAAGGTAAGAATTTTAGGAAACCTCGGTAAAAATGTGAGTTACAAATATGTAACTTTGTTATAACATTGCAAAAAATATATAACATAATAGTTAGAAAAAACATACAATAGCTGTAGATAAAAGGAAACTTAAGCGTATATGTGGAAGAAGGAAACTTAAGCGTATATGTGGAAGAAGGAAACTTAAACGTATGTGTGGAAGTAGCTGTCGATAAAAGTAAATATGACATTGTCGTTACAGTAGGTACAGATTAATCGAATCGTAGTTTAAATGAAATAATACTTAAACATCGGCATACTTTTTAAATTAAATTTGTATATAATACAACTGGTAAAAATTAATTCAGAAACATTTAAACATAGCTTTGTAAAATGTGCCACTAAACATAAATGTAGGAAAAATTGATATTCACATATATTGCCTAAAACAGTCGATTGATCCATGTTTCAGGCAACAGTTAATTAATAAATTACTGTTGATTACATGTTATTTCAGTATAGACGTGTGTTACTTTAAATTTGGCAACGCATTTGATTAACGCAGTATCAATTTAAAAATATATATACCAATCAGCCTTAAAAATAACTGTTTTTTATTTACTGCTCCCTGATATATTTTGTTCTTTCTTTTATATCGATATCAAATATATTATAGAAACAAACAAAAAAACATGCTTACAAAGATATCTGAAAAAAATATTACGAACAGTCCTAAATAAAACATATTGTCAATTTCTGTTATCGCCTCCTGTGAGATAATCAAAAATTGACTCCCTGTAGAAGTCGATAAATATCATGATAGCCACTTGTACTAGCATTACACTATTCATCAGAGGATAATAAAGTCTGGTCAATTGAATTAATCCGTAGTTTAAGAGCTCACAAGTGTGACCATGTATAATTAATATTTGAAATCAATTAATTGAATGGGATCTAACACTTTTTTCAACACATAACATGTTATATGTGGTATTGTTTCCATTTGCAATGGTGTAGGCCGCCCTCAGAATGATTCAGAGTAGACACCGTCCTTACGTAAGTCACTGGCAAATATTGTAACATAAAGTTTTTGGGTTGTGTGTTTTATTGCGCGTGTGATTGACTTAGGACAAGTGTACAAATCATTTTTTACTTTCAGGTTGCTGTTAAAATATATCTTGACATAAGCCATTGATTGTTTTGTCATCCTGTTTTTCTGTCAATGAAATTGGTTTATTTAAAAAAACAACAACAACAGCAGTTTGTACAAGTGTGACGTTATTGATGTTGTATGATGTCCATGTGAGGACGTTGATACAATATCCCAAGCGTTACCACACTGGAATAGCATACCTCCGACACATGGTACATGTATGATACCCATACAGTCACATTATACTGACACCGGGTTGACCAAACCTAGAACTACCCTCTAAAAGCTGAGCACCAAGCGAGGAATCTTCTTGTATCATTTTCCTAGTCTATGGCATGTCCCAGCCCAGGATCGAACACATGACATTCCTCATACGAGGCGAACGCTCTATCATAAATCCACCGCTGCAGCCTTAAACAAACGATACTTACTGGTTGCACACCAACACCAGCATCTCTACTTCAGTTATCACTAGTTGGGGCAATTGCCAATCTTTGACTATCTAATTAAGAGTGACAAAATTTCTTTATATTCTCTATTCCTAGCCAAATGCATTTCTACCATTTCGAATTTATATGTAAATAAATGAAAAGAGTGTTTTATATATCTTTGTAAGACGTCTCAGTGTAAAGCTTTAAAGTGTGTTATGCATTTTATTTATTATAACTTATAAAAGTGGAACTCTAGTCTTCTAAGTAAAACTAAGCAGCACTCGCCAAATTAAATTGTTTTTAAAAGTATAAAACTATATCTATCCACACGTTCTATACAGTATATAAATATGCATAACAATTTGAAATCCATAACAAATCGTGTAAGTTGAATGTCCATAACAGATTCTTCAATATATATCAGTATTGTTTACAAACGTTTTCAGGACAAAATCAAAACAAACCGTACATTCCGTGCTCCTTGCTGTCTGTTTAATGACACGTGTCAGTCGTGATTCATTGTGTCGGTTATACAGCTATGTTTTATTACTAAACGTTAACATTATCTTGAAATCAAAAGACTATTTATCAAAAAAAATGTTGATTTGTTCACTAAACGCGAATGTTTGTTTCTGCTATATTTAGTCCAGTGGTGATGTTTGTTACTGACAGTTCGATGATTTCGAGGAAGTAAACATATCATTTATATAGACGAGTCAATTGAAATCCACGTCTCCTATTTGGTCTATATCATATATATTTTAGTTTTAATCAATATCCACAAACAAAATTAAATCAGTCGATGCTGATGTCAGTTAAAACATTTTTTAAAGCAGTACAAATTCATATAACGGTACTTGGATAGTCTGTCAAACAGACCCAGCTCTCCCGATTGAAGACGTTAAATAGCAATGCTAGGATACCACAGCTGAGCACGATGATAGGTCAGTTGCTAAAACAGGAAGTTGTATGACGTAACTGTTTTGTAAGCGCTCAAATGCTATGCATTGTGGGACAGGCATAGCATTCCCTGCTTTTTAATGGGAGTTAATGGGATAAACCAGATTCGATAGATATCAGGCACTGGGATAGACTGGTTACTTGGATTAATTTTCTATCATGCCTTTATACTAGTAAACTATTTACCATTGTTATACACCTTTCTAATTTCAAAAGTCTGCATGCAAACTGCAGTAATTGAATTACGTCGTTACATCATGTAGATATGCGGCTTTAAAGATGCATCAGCTAGAACTTCTAACTAGTAAATGATGAAAATTTTATTATATCACAAAGAAGAATGCCCCATTTGTAAGATAATGGTTGATCCCGTCCTTGTCGTTTATCTTATTTTGAGTAAACACACAAAATATCCATGATATATTATGTTATATATAAATGTGCAGTTTTACCCGTTAATATCGAAATAATATCGGCGATATAGGTAAGGCCTCTTTAGAGATTTATTAAAATTGCAAAGCGTCCCTTTAACATATATAGAACGTGTATATGACTGTAAACCATTATACAAACATCAACGTATGTTTACGAAACGTAATGTAAAGAGCATGTGTGTTTAAATCTCTATTTATCTTGGTCAAGGTAAAATGATGCTGACAATTTGGAATAACATGATGTGCAAGTTCCAAGGAAGATTTACACTTATCTTATCCGTATTGTTCATCTTTGGCAACACCATGGTGTTCCATATTCCGTAGACCTTTGCTAGTCTA
This sequence comes from Panopea generosa, assembly GCA_029582155.1. Classification (NCBI taxonomy): domain Eukaryota; kingdom Metazoa; phylum Mollusca; class Bivalvia; order Adapedonta; family Hiatellidae; genus Panopea; species Panopea generosa. The sequence continues at coordinate 53,216,567 of CM055902.1, forward strand.
TCTCATTTTATTGAGTACTTAAGCGATAATATTAAAATTAGGATATATTCGGAGTTAAATTAGTAAGTAAATATGCTATGAAAATATCGCTAACTTTCATCTTTTGCAAACTGTTTTAAATTGTTATTGAATGACGAAAATTGAGGTTTAGGCTTAAAATAGAAGATAAGTATTCAGTGCAAGGGATCATGGAGCGCATTCAATGTGGCTCGGTAATACAAATATTGTTTATACCGGTGTTCTAGGAGCAGGGACAAGTTTGAATTTAACGTCATTAATGTGGCTCGTACATTGAATACTGTTTATGCAGGTGTGTCAGGCGCATAGACAAGTTTGACTGTTGATATTACCGATGTGGAACGAAAATTGAATACTGCTTATGCCGGTGTGGTACAGCAAAGACACGTTTGACTGTTGATATTAACAATGTGACTTGAAAATTGAATACTGCTTATGCCGGTGTGGTAGTGCAAATACACGTTTGACTGTTGATATTAACAATGTGGCTCGAAATTTGAATACTGTTTATACCGGTGTGGTAGAGCAAACACAAGTTTAAATTTTAATACATTTCACCAATGTGCCTCAAAAATTGAATAGGGCAAAGACAAGTTTGAATTTTAATATCACCAATATGGCTCGAAAATTTAATACTGTTTATACCGGTGTGCTAGGGCAAAGACAAGTTTGAATTTTAATATCACCAATATGGCTCGAAAATTTAATACTGTTTATGCTATTGTGCTAGCTGGCAAATATAACCAATTTAACGCTATCAATGCAGCTTGACAAATAAATAATGTGCAAGAAGGTGTGGAGTGCAAAGACGAGGTTTCATGTTAACAATATATAGTGTAAAAAAGTAAAATATACAAAATATTTATCAAACGGGGATGTCGTATTCAAGACAACCACTTATTTTTTTAAACCTGTCGTCAGATCATAAAACGAGACCGTGCAAGTATGACATAGCTGTTCGCTTACAAATACGACGTCATCCGTATTGTGTATGACGTATTCACAAATCTATTCACGTCACTATCTATAAAAGAATCGAGTGATGCTGTACAAATATAAACTCTTACTCACCTGCAGCCAGGTAGGTATTTGAAAATAAGTAAAATTACGGAGATTAAAGGAACCCCGTCCGTTTAAGGTTTTAAGAGAGGCTGCCATTACAGAGTTCCAGTCCTTTCGGTCGTAAGCAAGATCAAAATACCAAAGTAATGAATAGTGGAATTTTCTGAACTATTTCCCTAGTGTATGATTAAAATGGATCCTGCAAAGGGTGAAGCGATGTTTATATTGTAGAGGTGTAAGCAGTTATATGTTCTGTTATCATAGACAAGATAAAAGGGAAAATACGCAGGAAATAATTAATCAGTAACACCACATTGAAAATTACGAAAGGAATTTAGGTTAATTAAGTGTAGAATATGTTTTACTGACAGGTACATATTTTACATGCTTACGATGCTGAATATTGAACGACTGTGTGTTATATATATACATGTACCAAGATACAATATGGTTACCTTACGACAGCCATTTCGTACCTAATCAGGTTGGTCCTGACTACAGACATCCCTTTCGCATTTTTTTCGGCACTTAACCCGAGGATCGTTCTGCGTCTGAAACTTGTTTGCGCTTCACTACTCCCTATATTTGCGTGCCAGACTGTTTACATGTTTTATGTAGTTATGAGCAATGAACAATGGTTTATAACTTACATAAGATTTATATTTTATTCCAATACACGTGGTCTAACATTCATCTGTTATTCAGCACTCAGTGACACAAGTAGTAACCACGCTTTCACCTGCCGTCAAGATATAGAACATGGTGTCAATACGTTTCCGGCCTGTCACATCTGCGTGTGATAATACTGTGATGTACTCTTTTGAATGAATGGTCTAACAATAAGCAGAGGTTGCTACCTTGAATGACACGTTAAGAACAAATATGTTTACAAGGAGACGCAATCTACACAGGGCACGGCCTGTCACAATGTTACTTTACCAAGTAAGCGGACATTTTCTTTGCTGCCTCTACGTTAAACCACCTGCCGATTTAATGAATGTCATTGCTTGCTGTAATCTATTTAAATCACCTAATGGTACATGATATCGTTTGATGGTGGTCTCGTGTATAATCTTAGCTCGATTGCTTAGTAAGCTCAGAGAGCTTATATTAATCGTCCTCGTGTCTGTGTCCTGAATAGAAATCAGTACTAAGTGTTGGTTTTGAGAGACCATCGAGCCTGTTACTATGACGTAAACGGTCAACCCTCTATCCACTGCACTACCGCCACTTTAATATACATACTAACAATTGCTGTTTCACAGCTGGCTAACAAGCTCTCCCATTGAAAGTCTTTAATGGACGGCGGTACTTGATAATTAACCCTTAATCATTATTTTATAACTGTACTGGCTCCTTGTCTCCAGGTTGTCGTGCTCTTAATTATAATTTTATTACTGTTCTGGCTACTCGATAAGTGCCTTTGTCTCCAGGTTGTCGTGCTCTTAATTATAATTTTATTACTGTTCTGGCTACTCGATCAGTGCCTTTGTCTCCAGGTTGTCGTGCTCTTCATCATTATTTTATTACTGTTCTGGCTACTCGATAAGTGTCCTTGTCTCCAGGCTGTCGTGCTCTTAATTATAATTTTATTACTGTTCTGGCTACTCGATAAGTGTCCTTGTCTCCAGGCTGTCGTGCTCTTAATCATTATTTTATTACTGTTCTGGCTACTCGATAAGTGTCCTTGTCTCCAGGCTGTCGTGCTCTTAATTATAATTTTATTACTGTTCTGGCTACTAGATAAGTGCCTTTGTCTCCAGGCTGTCGTGCTCTTAATTATAATTTTATTACTGTTCTGGCTACTCGATAAGTGTCCTTGTCTCCAGGTTGTCGTGCTCTTAATTATAATTTTATTACTGTTCTGGCTACTCGATAAGTGTCCTTGTCTCCAGGCTGTCGTGCTCTTAATTATTATTTTATTTCTGTTCTGGCTACTCGATAAGTGTCCTTGTCTCCAGGCTGTCGTGCTCTTAATTATAATTTTATTACTGTTCTGGCTACTCGATAAGTGTCCTTGTCTCCAGGCTGTCGTGCTCTTAATCATTATTTTATTACTGTTCTGGCTACTCGATAAGTGTCCTTGTCTCCAGGCTGTCGTGCTCTTAATTATTATTTTATTACTGTTCTGGCTACTCGATAAGTGCCTTTGTCTCCAGGTTGTCGTGCTCTTAATTATTATTTTATTACTGTTTTGGCTACTCGATAAGTGTCCTTGTATCCAGGCTGTCGTGCTCTTAATCATTATTTTATTACTGTTCTGGCTACTCGATAAGTGTCCTTGTCTCCAGGCTGTCGTGCTCTTAATTATAATTGTATTACTGTTCTGGCTACTCGATAAGTGTCCTTGTCTCCAGGCTGTCGTGCTCTTAATTATAATTTTATTACTGTTCTGGCTACTCGATAAGTGTCCTTGTCTCCAGGCTGTCGTGCTCTTAATCATTATTTTATTACTGTTCTGGCTACTCGATAAGTGCCTTTGTCTCCAGGTTGTCGTGCTCTTAAATATTATTTTATTACTGTTCTGGCTACTCGATAAGTGCCTTTGTCTCCAGGTTGTCGTGCTCTTAATTATTATTTTATTACTGTTCTGGCTACTCGATAAGTGTCCTTGTCTCCAGGCTGTCGTGCTCTTAATCATTATTTTATTACTGTTCTGGCTACTCGATAAGTGTCCTTGTCTCCAGGCTGTCGTGCTCTTCATTATAATTTTATTACTGTTCTGGCTACTCGATAAGTGTCCTTGTCTCCAGGCTGTCGTGCTCTTAATTATTATTTTATTACTGTTCTGGCTACTCGATAAGTGCCTTTGTCTCCAGGTTGTCGTGCTGTTAATCATTATTTTATTACTGTTCTGGCTACTCGATAAGTGTCCTTGTCTCCAGGCTGTCGTGCTCTTAATTATTATTTTATTACTGTTCTGGCTACTCGATCAGTGCCTTTGTCTCCAGGTTGTCGTGCTATTAATTATTATTTTATTACTGTTCTGGCTACTCGATAAGTGTCCTTGTCTCCAGGCTGTCGTGCTCTTAATCATTATTTTATTACTGTTCTGGCTACTCGATAAGTGTCCTTGTCTCCAGGCTGTCGTGCTCTTAATTATAATTTTATTACTGTTCTGGCTACTCGATAAGTGCCTTTGTCTCCAGGCTGTCGTGCTCTTAATTATAATTTTATTACTGTTCTGGCTACTCGATAAGTGTCCTTGTCTCCAGGCTGTCGTGCTCTTAATTATAATTGTATTACTGTTCTGGCTACTCGATAAGTGTCCTTGTCTCCAGGCTGTCGTGCTCTTAATCATTATTTTATTACTGTTCTGGCTACTCGATAAGTGTCCTCGTCTCCAGGCTGTCGTGCTCTTAATTATTATTTTATTACTGTTCTGGCTACTCGATAAGTGCCTTTGTCTCCAGGTTGTCGTGCTCTTCATTATTATTTTATTACTGTTCTGGCTACTCGATAAGTGTCCTTGTCTCCAGGCTGTCGTGCTCTTAATCATTATTTTATTACTGTTCTGGCTACTCGATAAGTGTCCTTGTCTCCAGGCTGTCGTGCTCTTAATCATTATTTTATTACTGTTCTGGCTACTCGATAAGTGTCCTTGTCTCCAGGCTGTCGTGCTCTTAATTATAATTTTATTACTGTTCTGGCTACTCGATAAGTGTCCTTGTCTCCAGGCTGTCGTGCTCTTAATTATAATTTTATTACTGTTCTGGCTACTCGATAAGTGTCCTTGTCTCCAGGCTGTCGTGCTCTTAATCATTATTTTATTACTGTTCTGGCTACTCGATAAGTGTCCTTGTCTCCAGGCTGTCGTGCTCTTAATTATTATTTTATTACTGTTCTGGCTACTCGATAAGTGCCTTTGTCTCCAGGTTGTCGTGCTCTTAATTATTATTTTATTACTGTTCTGGCTACTCGATAAGTGTCCTTGTCTCCAGGCTGTCGTGCTCTTAATCATTATTTTATTACTGTTCTGGCTACTCGATAAGTGTCCTTGTCTCCAGGCTGTCGTGCTCTTAATTATACTTTTATTACTGTTCTGGCTACTCGATAAGTGTCCTTGTCTCCAGGCTGTCGTGCTCTTAATTATTATTTTATTACTGTTCTGGCTACTCGATAAGTGCCTTTGTCTCCAGGTTGTCGTGCTCTTAATCATTATTTTATTACTGTTCTGGCTACTCGATAAGTGTCCTTGTCTCCAGGCTGTCGTGCTCTTAATCATTATTTTATTACTGTTCTGGCTACTCGATAAGTGTCCTTGTCTCCAGGCTGTCGTGCTCTTAATTATTATTTTATTACTGTTCTGGCTACTCGATAAGTGCCTTTGTTTCCAGGTTGTCGTGCTCTTAATTATTATTTTATTACTGTTCTGGCTACTCGATAAGTGTCCTTGTCTCCAGGCTGTCGTGCTCTTAATCATTATTTTATTACTGTTCTGGCTACTCGATAAGTGTCCTTGTCTCCAGGCTGTCGTGCTCTTAATTATAATTTTATTACTGTTCTGGCTACTCGATAAGTGCCTTTGTCTCCAGGCTGTCGTGCTCTTAATTATAATTTTATTACTGTTCTGGCTACTCGATAAGTGTCCTTGTCTCCAGGCTGTCGTGCTCTTAATTATAATTTTATTACTGTTCTGGCTACTCGATAAGTGTCCTTGTCTCCAGGCTGTCGTGCTCTTAATCATTATTTTATTACTGTTCTGGCTACTCGATAAGTGTCCTTGTCTCCAGGCTGTCGTGCTCTTAATTATTATTTTATTACTGTTCTGGCTACTCGATAAGTGCCTTTGTCTCCAGGTTGTCGTGCTCTTAATTATTATTTTATTACTGTTCTGGCTACTCGATAAGTGTCCTTGTCTCCAGGTTGTCGTGCTCTTAATTATTATTTTATTACTGTTCTGGCTACTCGATAAGTGTCCTTGTCTCCAGGCTGTCGTGCTCTTAATCATTATTTTATTACTGTTCTGGCTACTCGATAAGTGTCCTTGTCTCCAGGCTGTCGTGCTCTTAATTATAATTTTATTACTGTTCTGGCTACTCGATAAGTGCCTTTGTCTCCAGGCTGTCGTGCTCTTAATTATAATTTTATTACTGTTCTGGCTACTCGATAAGTGTCCTTGTCTCCAGGCTGTCGTGCTCTTAATTATAATTTTATTACTGTTCTGGCTACTCGATAAGTGTCCTTGTCTCCAGGCTGTCGTGCTCTTAATCATTATTTTATTACTGTTCTGGCTACTCGATAAGTGTCCTTGTCTCCAGGCTGTCGTGCTCTTAATTATTATTTTATTACTGTTCTGGCTACTCGATAAGTGCCTTTGTCTCCAGGTTGTCGTGCTCTTAATCATTATTTTATTACTGTTCTGGCTACTCGATAAGTGTCCTTGTCTCCAGGCTGTCGTGCTCTTAATTATAATTTTATTACTGTTCTGGCTACTCGATAAGTGTCCTTGTCTCCAGGCTGTCGTGCTCTTAATTATAATTTTATTACTGTTCTGGCTACTCGATAAGTGCCTTTGTCTCCAGGTTGTCGTGCTCTTAATTATTATTTTATTACTGTTCTGGCTACTCGATAAGTGCCTTTGTCTCCAGGCTGTCGTGCTCTTAATTATACTTTTATTACTGTTCTGGCTACTCGATAAGTGTTCTTGTCTCCAGGCTGTCGTGCTCTTAATTATTATTTTAATACTGCACTGGACTACTGGTTAAGTGTCCTTTTCTCCAAGCTGTCGTGCTCTTATATTATTTTATAATTGAACTGGCTACTGGATAAGTGTCCTTGTCTCCAGGCTGTCGTGCTCCTAATTATTATTTTATTACTGTTCTGGCTACTCGATAAGTGTCCTTGTCTCCAGGCTGTCGTGCTCTTAATTATTATTTTAATACTGCACTGGACTACTGGTTAAGTGTCCTTTTCTCCAAGCTGTCGTGCTCTTATATTATTTTATAATTGAACTGGCTACTGGATAAGTGTCCTTGTCTCCAGGCTGTCGTGCTCCTAATTATTATTTTATTACTGCACTGGGTTACTGGATAAGTGTCCTTTTCTCCAGGCTGTCGTGCTCTTAATTATTATTTTATTACTGAACTGGCTACTGCATTTTCTTGTAATAGCTGTATAGTAAATACACTTTTCGTGTTTCTGATGTTGTTGTTGTGGGTATGCTCTTTCTGTGTTATGTTATCCATATATCACATGTTTTCTCACTTTTAGCTTAGAACTCGTATAAGTACTTAATAATCAGCCCTCGTTCGTATCTTACAGGTCTGCGGTTCTGTTTCTGAATTTCAAAGCCTTCTCAGGCGGTATAAAGCATTTTGGTTAGTAATAAAATTAGTTCCGTGCTGCGAACATAGCAACATGTGCTATAGGTAAGCACTGCATTTTAATTGTTGTTTTTATTAGCTATTTCAAAAATAGCTCATATTAGTAAAGACGATAAAACTTGAATCAAAAAGTGATGAAAGCTATTGTCTTAATTGTTTTTTAATTGACACACAAGTACAAACTAGTTAGTAATTAAAGTTATTTTAAGTGCATATCTATTTTATTGCCAGTATAACACATTTTTACATTTTTTTGGTATTTGATACACTAAGAATTTTCTGTTTTATTATTAATTCATACGTTTACCGAATATCAGACTGATGTGAAGGGTTTTACATGCACTTAAAATCAGTGCATCAGTGGTTAAATTGGAAGATAAAGAACTTAGATCTGAGAGAAAAATTATGCGTTTGTGTGAGTGCGTGTCAGCAATGGGCGTTAACCCAAAATAGCGGCAAATGTGTGAATCCTTTACATATTTATACCATGAAACATTCACTTGAGACATTCAATTGGAACATAGAATATCTACATTAAATGTTCAAATTACTATTATGATTGTAACCTATGGCACTGCATTTGATTATTGAATAAACTTCTTAAATTATATATATCTAAAATATGTCATTCCTTATAGAAAAAATAAACTGTAAACCTAGAGCTATTTATATATATATATATTGTTATTAAAAAAAAATAACACTTGTGTAAATACTTTACATGTTTTTAAAATGTGAAATTGTAATGTTGTAATGTATTGAGGAACGGAAATAAAAAAAAATGAATAAATGACCAAATTAATAAATAAATAAATAGTTCCACTGCTGTCAGTCGATATTTCATGTATGTGTAAACTGAGACCATATTGCATCGATTTTGAGACCTGTCACGTGGGTAAATCCGTACGTGTTCTCTTTTTTTAGCGAGAGCGAAAGTAAGACAAATCATCTGGTCTATAGAACGGACCCAACTTTTCCTATTAGGTCCATTAAATAGCAATGTTGGGAAAGCCATATTTGAGCACGTTGATTGGCCAGTTGCTTCAACTGGAAGATTGAATGTCGTCACAGTTTAGTAATCGTTTAATTGCTAGACAGTAGACAGGCATAGAATACCTCGCTTTTTCATTGGGGTTAACAGCCCTGATTTACGAGATATCAGGTTCTGGGTAATATGACATCTCATATGTCCGATTCTGCGAAATGACAATGATATTAGTAATTTCAATTTTTGTATCTCATAATATCTTTATTATTTACATCATGTCTAAAAACAGCAAATTTATTACGACTAATCTCGAAAATATATAGAGCGGTAAAATTTATTAGTCATCTTAAACTGAGTCTTAAACATCAATATGAGATCATTAAAATATGACACTACTACTTACAGCCGTTGGTATTACTGCTAATTGAATAAAGACATTAAAATAGATATGTTCGGATGATAGAAGACCCAGTGTTCAGTATTAAAACTATTGTTTTTGTTGAAGCTTTCTTTCGTCTAACTACTGAATCACACCACATTTCTCGATAAATACATCATTCTAGTAGGATTCACTTCCATTGAGTGTTGTAAAACATAATCATATGAGAGCAAACCATTTAGAACCCACAAATTATAGTGCACTTTGTTGTGTTTACTTTGTTTAAATGTTTTAAAACAAGTGATTATGTAATTAACGATAGGCATGTGTTTTGTAATGAGGTTTTAATATAGCCCACAACAAAAACTGTTTACTGCAACTTAATGCGTTGCTTTGATATCGTAAGGTACCTCAGAACCGACAAAAGTGTATCTCAATTTATTTCAAAATAATGATATCTAGGAATGGAACGTATTAAACAACAGAAGAATACATTGATCTTTTAATTGGGTTAACGTTGATTTTTGCTCATTATCAAACTTCGCTAATAGTTTTCACTAAATAAATCCCCGTTTATGCGATAGACATCACGTAGATATTGCTTTTGAAAAATATCCAATGTATTTTCGCTAAAGATAAAACTCTGCTTTTGCATCAATTATTTGTGAAAGATACCAAAATGATTTTAACTGATTCCGTTAAATACAAAAATACAAATATCTGCTTATTTATAAACAATATATGCCTAGAATTAAACAATTTAAAAATAATGTAAATATACCAAAGCTTTGACTAAATATCCCCCTATTCTCAATGTATGAATTTATTTTATTTTTTATATAAAACATAGAAACTACATTTTTGTTTATAATTTTCGGAGACCAACATATACCGCCCTGTCATAATGCGAAATTTATGAAAAAGGAAGTTGAAAGTCGGGTGTTGCGTGATATTCGCTACATCATGATAATTACAAAGGAACTCTCCTTCAATTACCAGATTTTGTCTTTTTTCGACAAATCATATTATTTTCAAATCTTCAAATTTAAGAATAAGCTTTACAAAATTGTTAAAAGTCCTTTGAATGTATTGATATGTTCCGTTAACAATATCCTGCGATACATGTTTGTACACATATTCTGGAACATGCTCCTTCAACTGGACTTTTGAGAGTAAATGTTTGTGGAATCAACAGTAAGAAAGTGTATGTCAGTAGGTGAAGTTATACTCGTTGGACATCACCAGGTTTCAGACGGACATACAGAGTTGGTTATGTATTGGAAGGAAACAAAGAAAATACTAACCTCATGATAAAGTTTATATTATCTATTATATTATATAATTTCAACGACTCTTTATCTTGATCAAACTGACCGTTAAAAAATATTTGCAAAATATAGTTATTAACCCCATGCTCATTTTTTCCCACGTGAGTCTGGTTTTCTGTTAATCAGAGTGAACTGTTTTATATTTAATGATCAATGAATTAATGACTAATTAAATCAGTTCCAAACTATCTAAGAGTACAGGATTCCAGCACTTTTTATTTGGTACAATTACGCAGCAGTTTTACTTTCATTGAGGAATATCGTTTTGCAAACAAACACTATATATGTGTCAAAACAATCTCTTGTAAAAATACAAGTTGACAGCATGGGATTATTGAAAATTATGTTTGTACGCGTTATAGTTAACAAATTGATGTAAAATGCTGACATCAATTAAAGCAAATTATCTATTTGGAGATCATCTAAGTATTGTATTATCTTAAAATACCTTGGAATGCTGTCAGGAGTCATAACAACCCGGACGGGTTAGAATTATTTTTAGTTCATGTTCATGCTTCTCTTTTTGCATATTGATAATCGGGCGCTGCTACATTTATTAACATTGTCTCGTTTTATGATGTGACTACGGGGCGAGGAGCGAGATAGGGAACGTCTGATAATGGAGTGTATCAGGGACAATGCTATGAATGTCTTAAAGGTGTAAACCCATCATTGATTTTTGTTCTTTATTCTATAGTTAATAATAAAAGTTTGAAGGTTTGTCATTCATAGAGAGACCCAAATGAAAGAAGTGAAACCTACATTTTACTGTTTGTCAACCTCTACATTATAAAAAAATATAATGAAAAAAGAAGGGGTCATGTGCTATATAAGAGATTTTTTTTTCTGCCCAGTGTGTACACTGTTGACAAAGTGAAATTAAACTTCCGAAATCATGTATTCATACCCCAATTTCAAAGCATCAACTTTTTTTCTAAATTCCTAATTCAAACATGACAATGCAATGAAAATGTTCAAAATACATCAATAATGCCATTCAAATAAAAAAAATGAGCATAAAAATAAGGAAAATGCATTTTTAAAGAAGAACAAACGATGATCATTTATAACCGCCAGTATGCGACTATCCCCACGGAAGCACTTTCTTTTTGCAATGGTGGTACTATGCCTAGATATAAAATTTATATTTAAAACTGATCAAAAGCATCTCATTATCATTTATAAATAAAATCTGAATTGTTTGCTTTGTCAAATCTACCAAAACGTGACAAAATCAATATTATATTGGATTGATTATTTTGAAACGTAATCCTTATTCTAAAAATAGACATGACTTAAATACTGCTTGACGATATTCATATCGTCATTCGAATTCTTTCTAAGATGAATCAGTTTAACTACGTTTTAACCTGTATAACGAATCAAACTGATTTCAGTTTGATTTCAATTTGATTCGTCACAAAATATACTGCAAAGCGGGAAATCTATTTTTTACTAACCGAAAGTTAGGAAATCCCTTTTCAATTTATTATTTTGACATATTTAAGAAAATATCCTTTTTAGCAATACGGGATCAGTGAGTATACATAGGCATAATAAATTGAAAAAATAAAATATTTTTAGCAAATTTTATTTTCTTTTAAAATCCTGATATATTCCCTTTAAAACTAGCAAGTGTATGTTTTTGCTACTGACCGGTCCAACGCGGTGACCTCTGACGTCACTTACTCTGTATAATATCATGACCAGGTTTTATAATGATTATGTTTGTGTTTCATTGAATGCTACGTCTCAAGTTGGATATAAATACTATTTTATAATTATTTGAATCCCAGACTTTAGTGTACGACTTCCAGACTTTTTGAATGGGTAAGATAAATATTTATTTGGCATACCTTGGTTTTGTACCTTGTTTCCTATATGCTGTTATATAAATGAAATGCCGAACCATATATGCAGATAGGGGTCAAGTGTATATGAAATAAACAGGAGCTTGATGCATCTTTGCACTAACAGGATGATGCGTTATTACTACACACGTAAGCGAAGTTAGTTTGTCAAATTTAACTTATAAAACTGTTCTTTTTTATTTTTTAAGATTTTTTTGCACTATCTGAAATAAAAATATTTATCAATTGTTTTTTTTCTTAAATAATATATTAATATATTCACAGGTACTTCTACAATAACGGTTTTGGGGGGGGGGGGGGGGCGTAGGAGTAAGACAGCTCTCATTATATAAGTTATTGTTTTATTTATTTCATCATAAACACAGATTATGTTGAGATATCTCTATGCAGAAACTAAAGTGAACATATTGACATCTTATTGTCACATATATCTAGGGGAAAATTCGGGAAAAGGCTTTGACGTCGACATAAATCATATAAATCAAACTCCGAGTGGCTCTGGAACGTAACAATTATTTTAGATAATTCGGTTTGGTTATGTTTCACTGTCGCCATCCAGTTGTTGTCAGTCGCAAACAAGTTTGATATTATATACTATAACAAAAGCCTATTATTATATACTGTCAAAAACGTTTGTTGTTATATGCTATTATATACTATCACAAACACTTGATATCATATACTGTCAGAAACGTTTGCCATTATATAATATCATAAACGTTTGATATTAGATACTATCGCCAACGTTTGTTATTATTTTCTTTCACAAAAGTATGATATCATATAATATCACAAATGTTTGAAATTATAAACTGTCACAAAAGTTTAATATTAAATAATACCAAATATATTTGTTATCATATACTGTCAAAAAAGTTTGATAATGTATACTTTCACAAATTATTTATTGATGATACGTACTTTCTTCAGTTCTCTTTCTAAATTGAATCCAAAAACGCTTTGATACTTTTTGAGCAATGCATCAAGTGGCAGATGACGGGTTATCGGTTCCATTCAGTATATTTTCGGCACCCCAATTTCCCAGTTATATTCCTTTTAATCAAGTGAATATGTCGAATGCTTAAAAGTGTGTGTTTTGGGGGAGGGGATAGGTAATGTGTGTTACTTGTTTCATGTAACTAGTTTTAACGCATATTTTACTTTAGCTTTGGTATTATAACGCATTTGTGTATTGCATTATAAAACAAATACAATACCACATAAGTGGCATGCCCAATCCTTTATAAACGGCATTAATCTTGAAACGAAAAAAAAAAGAGTACATGGTACTCATGACGTAAATGTCGATACGCTTTAAAGATATAACCCAAAGAACGACGCTGTTGAAGAACACAATGTAATCACTGATTTAGAAATCATTAAAAGTCGCACTACCCGGAAAACGCGCAGGTTGCAGAGTGCGCACTTAGCATTGATAACGTCTTAGGCACTCCTTTGCAAGGAGTCATGACATGAAATACTCTTTAAAACCGTTTTTGTCTCAAGCAAAGATAATGATATTGCATGTCAGAACACGATTTAAATTAACCATATTGGAACCGATACCAGTCAATTCAATGGAAATGTCAGACAGCACTTTATTGTACTGTTATTACCCTCATTAAAACGAGAATAAGCCGTCAGTCAATGAGATCCCGCGTTGCTTATTAAATTTACTGCTTAGCGCCGATTTCGACCTTGAAGTTTACCTTCAACACGGACATATTTAAAACTGTAAACCGGTTACAACTAAAGCCTACACTTCTTTATACACATCGGGGTAATTTCAACATGCACTGAGTGCAAACATGGTGTTGATTGGAGAGATGACGAAGGAGTTTTTGAAATTGTTGAGTATTGCTTATACAAATGTATAATTCATTTTCAAGAGAAATGTTAGCCAATATACAACAATACTATTTTTATCGTATCTAAAGTTGATTAACATTTTTTTTGTATATTGTTAAATGCAACATATTCGAACCATTTTGAGATGATGACAAACTAGTACAACCGTTGTCCTATAGTCACTTTATAAAGTCAAAATGGTAATGTGACGTGTAGCGTAGGCCTATGTTTGGTTGAATCATTGATATCTGTTTACATACTACCATTGACAAATAAGTTAGGTTGGACCCCGTCATGAAATAAAAAAACACTATAAAAGTCAACCATCAATTTAACTAGAAATAAGATTCACAAAACCAATGTTCCAGCATGACTATTCGGCATCATTCGGTCATTAAGAGCTGTAAACACGAATGTATTTATAGATATCTATAACCGCTGCGTATTTTAATAACTTAATTAAACATTTTAAAAATGATATTATCCGGTTCTATAAGCTTACTTTTTTAAAACATCCATCCGATTGAGTGTGATAATCAACGGCAGACGACTTCTTATTTCATCTTATATGACATCAGGTCTCGTGTGGCTGGGTCATATAATGGTTTATTGGTTTAATTGTCAAAACAGATTCTGAAGGCGATATTGATGTTTATTCGGTTTTAATTAAGCGCCTAATTTACTTCAAATTTGCTGGTGTATATATGACGTACCGTGCTACTGTAAGTTGAGTGTCAATAATGTAAGGTTATTTTACCGTGTATTGTACAATATGGGAATATATTGTACGAGTATGCATTGTGGTAAAAATCAAATTGAGCGAGACGCTTGGCGCCGAGTCCAATATGATTTTAAACACAATATGTACAAATACAATATATTCCCATATTGTACAAAACACTGTTAAATGATCTTTTTATTCTTTACCTCAAAATAATGTATCAAAAGCGATATCTTTTTAAATAAATAAATCATGAGAGCGGCAGACGATATTAGGATTTTCTCAAAGTCTCGATTGTCATGTGTAACATTTTGTCGGTTGTTTGTTTTAATCGTTTAAATTTCTACTTAATGTATTTCCTTTCTTTCTTTTATCGCCATCATGAATTTTGAACTGTACAATATAAAAGTTATTGGATCCAATAAACTTCTACATATTGTACGTTCACGTGGTAACATCTGGGGCAGGTAATAATCCCCCGGAAATATAAAACGCATAAAATAAGAAAAAACATAGCCGTTTGATACACAGAACGCTTAAAAAGCAAAATAAAATAGCAGAATCGGTTTAATAGAGTCCGTCCATTACTGGTGTTTAAATAACGTTTTCTATACTACTTCATGTTTAGTGCACATGCGCATGAAGGCAGTAAATAAAAAATAAAGACATGCGTAGATTTCTGTAATTATCTTGATAAAAAGAGCATTTTTAGTTGGAAGATTTTTCAAAAGAAATAAGTATAAATGATTTAACAACAGATGCAATGAGTTTATCATTAGACGCAAATCTTGCTATTTTATATAAAAAAAAGGTTGAATACTTGGTTTTGAACTATCTCTCCCCTTGAACTTGACAATCATTTGTTTAACTTAAAATATCATTTTTGCCGAGTTTTGTCAATTTTGAAAACATATTGACTTTATCTATATTGATAAAAAAAGAATACCTGTGATTTGTTTAATAAAAAGTTTGATAATATAAAATTGATTGATTGAATATTAAGCGTCATTTTTATGCCATCGAGGACTAACAGACGATCGGTTAACCTAACCACTGTTTCCTGGGATTCTGTAAGGTTAACCAGTATTCGAGCACACCCCATCTCAGCAAGTAACTGATAACTTTCCCACTTGAATAAGCGAAGAGAAACGTCTAATAATGAGACAAAATGTCGTATATCAGTAATCTCGGAGACTGTTTCCGGGCGAGGCTTCGAACTCACGACCCCTGGATTTATAGTCAGACGCTTAACTAACTGAACTAAACGGGTCTGGCAATATAAAATAAAAATTTTATTCGAATTTAACCATCATGCATCACACCTGAGCTTATCTAAATAAATAAAATCAGTTGAGATTAGATAAACATGGAGAAATCAGGAACTTGTGTTTGATTTTGATGTGATCATATTTCAATAAAAATCTAAGAATAACCAGAATATTGTCTAAACCACCCATTTTAATAGAACATTTCAAGTTTTAAGTTTCCCTTTTAAATATAAATCGTGATGGTTCATAGTTTTGTTTTATCTGATTTTCTTATTCGTCAGAACCTGTTAAATACGTTCCTATGAGACATGAGAGGTGACGTAGATTCCATTTGTCATCACAGACTCGATAAAACGGCTAATGCTATTATATTTTCTTCGTCCTACGAAAATCATCTTTTGTTGTCACGTAAAATTCCAAAGTAAATATGCAACTTACCGCTAAACCGAAACCTAAAATAACATTTAAACTGTTACCCTTGAATAACTGTCATATAACAAATTGTTTATGGGGCTCGAATGGTAAGCGTATATACAATAAAGTTAATGAATAAAAACGCAAGGATATTTGAAATAAGCAAATAAGACTATGCGCTAAACATTAAAATTGTTTCCAATTCTGATAGAAATACACGAAGCACGTAATTTTGATGAGCAACATGATATAATATCGGATTTAGTATCATTAATTTTGTATAAATTATCTCTCAAATCAAAAACAAGTGCATGCATTGATTTCATTGCAAAAAAGGTCCTGTCAAAAATTTTTTTCATTTGCTAACTATCTTATTCCGTGCATTGGGTTCATAAAATTGTCATTTTCAATTTTCATTTGTCATGTTTCTTGCAGTGCAAGTAATGTGTAATTGTTCAAAACTGGTGAGGATTGTTATTGGTGATGTTGCAAATAATAAGAATCTTCGAATTTGAAAACATGGTTAAATAAATACCTTCCTATTCTTAAGAAGGTCTTGTTAATTAGCACTGTCAATATCTTTAAAATATTACTAAAACATTTTAAGAAGTAACTTAAAATGAAAATAAAAGTCAAATGCATAACGTCCTATTCTTAAGGATGTTTTGTTTATTAGCACTGTCAATGTCTTTAATATATTTACTTAAACATTTTAAGAAGAATCATCAAATTGGAAACAAAAGTCACATTTATAACGTCGTATCTTTAAGCGTGATTTTCTTTATGAATTAATATGACTTTCGAACTAAATTTTCGATTTTTAAACAAAAGTAAAGCAAATACTTATCCTTAATAGTGTTTTGTTCATAAGCACTGTCACTGTTTTTAATAAATAAATATATAACTTTTAAAGGGAGTATATCAGGGAAAGAACGCTATAAATGTCCTTAAAAAAAAATTATTGTTAAGATGGTTAAAATACATATAGTTATCATAAATAAATAAAATCCGAATGGCTTAGTATATCAAATCTACCAAAATGTGACAAAATTGCTTTTAAATCGAACTGGTAAGCTTGAAACGAAAAACCCATTCTATAGGCAACAATAAGATACTGCTAGAAGCTCCCCGCATCGTCATTTTGAATCTGTCTAAGACGGAACAATTTTTACTACGTGTTAACCTGTATAGATGTAATCCCACCATTAATTTTTGTACTTTATTCTATAGTAAATAATAAAAGTTTGAAGGCTTGTCATTCATAGAAAGACCCAAATGAAAGAAGTGAAACCTACATATTACTGTTTCACTACCTCTGCACTACCAAAATATATTGAGAAAAGTAGGGGCCATGTGTCATATAAGAGATTTTTTTCTGCTCAGTGTGTACACTGTTGACAAACTGAAAGTAGACTTCCGAAATCATGTATGCATACCCCAATTTCCAAGCATCAATTTCTTTTCAAAATTCACAATTCAAACATGACAATGCTTTCAAAATGTTCAAAATACATCAATAATATCATTCAAATAAAAAAATGAGCATTGAAATAATTAAAATACGTTTTTAAAGAAGAAACAACGAGGATTATTTATAACCGCCATTGTACGACTACCCCAAGGAAGTACTTCCTTTTTCCAATGGTGGTACTATGCTTATAACGGATCAAATTGAAAACAAAATGAAATTACATGACCCATTCAATACATCACAAATATGTTGCAATTTTAAGCGTGAATCATTTTTAGTCTGACCTTGGCGCGTAAGACAAGTTCAGATATATTAATAATATATTATTTTGGCTGTTTAAAAAGATATCCTTTTGACCATACGGGGTCAGTGAGAATATATGGGCATGAATTATTGGGAAAAAAGTGTTCATTGCCAATTTTAAATTTTTAAAAAATCCTGATCAATTCCCTTTAAACTAAATAATAGAATTAAAAAAAAAAAGTATGATACAAATATATAAGTCCTATCAATCAAAATATTAGGCTCATTAGCACCGTAAATGGCTTTAATAAATAAATACATCTTTTGAATTAAACCTCCAAACTGCACTAAAATAAAAGACAAAGAAAACTAAAAGAATCTAACAAAATATGATATTCGGAAATTTTCTTTTTAAGTTGTCTAGGAGCTTATTCAAAAGTTTATTGATTTTGGTGATGCTTTTTAATTGCTACGTCCTCTGTTTGAAATATGCTTCTCTTGTTTCATGTGATTGGGTTACTAACATTATTCCCGGGCACACTCGCAACATATTGTAAAGAAACAAAACTACAAGTATTTTTTTATTCAAACATAACCCTCGATTGACAATGCATATGTAAATAGGGTATAATCAATTAAAATAGTTTATAATTGGGCAAGTTCATAATTGGTTAAGCGGATAATTACGGTTTCATATGCAACTTATTCATAAATATTTACATTTACAACTATATATAATTATAAACAAACATTTGCAGCTTGGTGGAGCTAATAGGACCTGTTTGCATTTCATTGGTAGCACGATTTTGTTTTGTTGATGAGACTTCACGTTGCCGTAAGTTTCACGTGACGTTTGCCGTAAGTTGCCATACAAATGCGTTCACTTATTCGGTATGTTGACAACGTCGCCGTTAAATTCATAACATTGGCTTTGCTGGTTAATGCGTATTACTTGCTTTTTAAATATCAAAACGGCAAAAAACAATGTAATAGTTTTATCCAAAAAAAAAGGAAAATATAATGTAAATATAAGGATAAAAAGCCGAATTTTGAGTTTTCATCTGGTTGTGAAAAACATAGGCCAGTTTAATGTTGCCGAGAAGCAGGCTCCATAAACATTAAACTGGCGGAAATTTTTTTTTTATCACCCGATGAAAACTCTAAATTCGGCTTTGAATCCTTAATTTGGGTATTTATATATATGTCATAGTTGTACCAATTAAATGAAGCCGATACCATGTTTATAACCGTTCTCCAGTAAACACGAACTGACTGTATGTATTGTACTCTATATGAATGTTTCATGTGTTGTTGATGTTTGTTCTTTTGTGATTGATTGTGATGTGACCATGTTTAAGTCCCTCAGTATAAACTTTGCTACGGAGTGTACTAAGACGTTTACTCCTTCTGTCTGTATGTGTTGATCTTCTTATTTATCTGCATTTTGATGATGTAGATGCTGTTGTTGTGACTTGGCCTTTTACTGCTACGTGTGAAAGAAATATATTCTCATGTCTGCATCTCAACTACATGTATATGATATTGAACTCACAAAAACATGATGAATCGCAATAGTTTTATTCGTTTCTATTCAACACGGCGAGCATGTCGTTCTTTTTGGGTATAGCTAGTGCAGTGAACATGCGTTTTTGGTCATTGGGAAAGTATCGAACACATAAGACACCAATATCGGATTATTTGCTTTTCAATTAAAGCACGTTCCAAACTTATCGCATACTTATAAAGGGCATACTTTTTCTTATTTTCCGCAGTCAAGTGATCATGAAATCCTGCTGTTGTTACCAACTCGAAACACAGTATTGTTAGGAATCTGGACAGATAATCGTATTGCGAAAAAAAAGAGAAAATCGCAGACGTTATTCTCCTAAGAAATCATTTTTACTTGTAAAGTTCCTAGTAGAATTCTGGTTCACTCATCAGTAATATTAAGACAGATTTACGATGGCTCTTTTGGGATTTTTGTGAAGTACAAAATGTACTCATCCTATGAAATATTTGACACTCTGTAGTCGGTGCCAAGAAATATAATTAATTGATAGCTTTGGAATAAAATATGCTAAATCAGATTAAAATAAAAGCTGCACCTAATTTTAATGACGATTTTACAGCGAAATTAGCTAGATACATTTTCCAGGAAACTTCCATGATATTCGAACTAATATTATTAATGCGAAGTTGACATGAATGCAAATGTCACCTTCAAAGTACTCAATAAAACCTGTTCTGTGTTGAGTGAATTGTGTATTTTGTCGTATCAATAGGCAATATGGATGTCCATTTTTGTCCATTTTATTTTCATTTTGTCCACTTTAAGAGCCTGTAACTTCGATCACAAATTGTTTACCAATGCTAAAATTGACCGATGTCATATTTGGAATTACCTAGGAAAATTGAATCACTGTCATTTTCTTTGAAAAACATGTTTATTTCATCATATAATACCTTATACAACGTATTGGTATCTTTATTGTTGTTGCTTATTTTGCATCACTGTTCGCAGATTTGCTTTTTGTGTTTTAGGAGAGGAAACATTTCCTAAGCCTTTTGCTTTATACGCTGGCTGATGCCATCATTTGATAGCTTATAGATTTACTTAGAACATTTAATTCGTTGGACGCCCAAGCAATAGTAAATGAATTTACCTATATTTGCTCCAGGTCAACACAGCTAACATTTCAAATTTTTAACGAGTTTAATTCATTAATAATTCATATATTAAACTCGTTGGCAAAATATGATATGATATAGCGTTTTGATTGAATGTATTTATCACATGACTCTGAAAAATTGTATATTTGTCAATTATTATTTAGGTCATCACTATGAAACATAAATATATCAATAGATTTTTAAATATATAAAATTATGATTTGTTTATGTCGCTCATAGAATGACGTCACTATCTCGTTATATCGTCATTTACAATTACTGGTTAGCTTCGTTTGGATGTTCGGTCAAGATGGAAGGTAACTCTGCATTTTTGCATCCATCAACATCGGAGTAATGTAAGCAACACCAGTTGGTTAATCGGTAGTGATATAACACTAAGTTTATATCAAAGATATGTTCTGGGTTTATTACATAATTGTACAGTAATTTACTTGATAAATACTATAGCACAATCTCCTCCTACATTCATGATTGCAGTGAAACTAACACTAGTGCTGAGTAGGCAACACGTTGCGTGGGGGTGTTTACGGCTACTGACCTGTGAGTTTATAATGTGGCATTGCCTGTTTGTAGCAATTATTTCATAACATTTGTCCGCTATCCATTATCTTTCTTTACAAGACAACTTGTTAAATAACGATAATTCCGCTAAGAGCTGTTACAGTACTTATCCACGACAACAAACTCTCGTTGTTAAGGAAGAACAAATGTATGGTTGTGTATAATCAGTGCTCTGTGTCAAGTAGGCGACTATGTGTCGTGATTCATGTACATGTAATAAATCTCGGATATATTCATATATTTGTACTTTCATTATATAAAAAATGAGTTCAGTGGCAGATATGATATTTTTGACGTAGGGGGCGCAATGTAAGTGGGGTTCGACCGAGAAGTTATAGATTTGGAGAAAAATACATATCTCTGATGGAGATTGAACCTTAGGTGTAGGCGTAGGCATGTGTCATTCTCCGTAAGTGTGTGTCATTCTCCGTGGGCATGTGTCATTTTCCGTAAGTGTGTGTCATTCTCCGCAGGCGTGTGTCATTCTCCGTAGGCTGTGTCATTCTCCGTAGGAGTGTGTCATTCTCCGTAGGGGTTTGTTCTTCTCCGTAGGGGTGTGTCATTCTCCGTAGGCTGTTTCATTTTCCGTAGGGGGCGTGTCTTATTCACGTGACCACGGGCGCCTTCGTCTCTGTGTTTATGTTTCAGGCAACTGTATTCTAGAATTTTGAATACAGAAGTTATTAACAGGAACTTATGCCCGGATATTTCAGGGGGCACCGGGTTCGCCCCGCCCAACACCACCCCAGGAATCCGCCTATCGAATTATATATATATAGTACGACACGTGGCCAATATTAAATAGAGGATATTGGTTTGATTTGGTGTAAGATCGAATTATATTTCACCAAGTGATCACCAACAGTCACATTCTTATGAGTGACTTGACACGAGTGAAAATATCATTTTTGGTGATCACAAGATGAAATATCGTTTGATCTTACACCAAAACAAACTTTTCTTTTTATCAAGAAACAAAATTAAAAATCAAAGTGTATTTTTTTGCAAATGAAAATGTCACTCCGATACATAAGTTATGAATTTACAAATTAACCACTAATGGCTCAGTGTCATAAACATAGTTCACATATGAATATTATCTGAAAAAAAAAGTTTTAGTGAAATTTCTTCAGTGATAATTTTGCTGTTTTAGCATTAAACACACGCTCGTATTGCCATTTATATATTATCAAAAGTCACTTTTTATCAAAGTTGTTATTATTCATGATTCATTTGAGTCACAGAGTCCATTCAATTTTGCCAGAAAAGAAGTGTAATAACTCAAATCGGTGCTAGAGTGCAGGAGGATTGTTGCATGTTTCAGCATCCCCTCGTACATGTAGATTGATTGAATATTAAGCGTCATTTTTATGCCATCGATGGCTAACAAACGATCAGTAAACCTAACCACTGTTTCCTGAAAGGTTAACCAGTACTCGAGCACACCCCATCTCCGCAAGTAACTGATAACTTTCCATCTTGAATCAGCGGTGAGAGACGAATGATAATGAGACACAATGTCGTATATCAATTATCAGGGAGACTGTTGCCGGGCGGGGATTCGAACTCACGACCCCTTGATTGATAGTCAGACTCATAACCGACTGAGATAATCGGGCCCGACTCCCCCTCGTACAAACTCAGCAAAACCAAGTCAGCTATTTTCTATTTTTAGTTGCGTTCTTGGTGTCTGTTATATCATTGAACAGATAGTGTTATAGCAAACCTTTAAGTATACATACAATATAAGTCCCCTTTTTAAAGGTTAAAGTTTATTTTATTAAGAATTGATTATCTATAATATACTCTGCTGGGTCTGTGTCCTGAGTATTTTCTGTTGGACTATTTCTATCGAATGTTTAATATTAATGCATCATAAATATTAAAAAATCGAAAAAGTAGTTCAGCAAAAAATAGTTTGCAAGAAAATAAGATAAGTTACTTTGAGTAAGTACTCGTAAATATTAATGCGAGGGACACGCCGTATAATTCTCGAACAAAAATTAAACTACAATTTTTTGTACTTAAAAGACTGGTTTTGAAATGACTTTTGTGCCTATGCTGCATCGCGTTAATGATCTAGTGGTCTGTAGAACGGTCCCAGTTCTCCCAATCGGGTCCGTTAAAAAGCAGCGCATTGAGTAAGTTAATTGGT
Organism: Panopea generosa; assembly: GCA_029582155.1. Taxonomy (NCBI): domain Eukaryota; kingdom Metazoa; phylum Mollusca; class Bivalvia; order Adapedonta; family Hiatellidae; genus Panopea; species Panopea generosa. The sequence goes on from CM055902.1 coordinate 53,239,911, forward strand.
CAGTTGCTTCAGGAAAAGGTTGAATGCCGTCATAGTTACGTAAGCTGTGAATTGTGGGACCAAAGCTATGCATTATTGGTTTCCTTTTAACCAAGATAACTCGCATACCACCGGAAAACCAGTCTACAGGATGTCAATTAAAACCGGTGTATCGTGTTTCACACATGGCGTAATAAGTACGTTAGCAAGCTCCAAATATCCCACATAAAATGACCATCCGCGTTAAATATTAGCGATTATCGTTACCATGCCGGGTCCATTCTTTATCAAATCGATGTGATGCAGTAGTGCAGTCGGTTTTAATTCACACAAAGAATCATAAAATAATGCATGCGATCTTAATATAGAAATTTAGCTTTTTGAAACAAAAGGGCCTTAAAGTCTGTCATTTTACTCAAAATTATGCAGCTCCTATATCTGTTTTTTAAGACTAGCCCATTAAACATCACAATTAAACTGGCCTTAATTATGAATCGATAGATGGTAGACAGCATCAGATAGCGGATCTGGGAGTATACTAAACGGAACAGCTAACACGCCATTTTTATTTTTCCAATAGCGTCGTCAAAATATGGAGTCGCGTAATGAAAATTTGTATATAACATTAACAGACAATTATATATTTTTACATAACCTAAATTTCCTATCTTATTCAAGTACAAATTTCATGGAAAGTTGCTTTGACACCTTTCGAAAAAATACATGAAACGTCAAGTTCATAAAATGTCAGGTGGTGGGTTAGCTGACCTGTTCAGTATAGATTCGAGTATGATTTCTACAGCGTTTCTTATAGATCTAGAGACCGCGGCGCGGTCTAGTGGTAGAGCGTCCGCCTCGCATGCGGAAGGCCGTGGGTTCAATCCCCGGCCGGGTCATACCAAATACTTTAAAAATGGTACTAAAAGCTTCCTCGTTTGTCGCTCAGCATTTAGAGGAGAGTTCTAGGTCTGGTCAGCCCGGTGTCAGTATAATGTGACTGGGTTGGGTATCATACCATGTGTCTGCGGCATGATACTCCAGTGTGACAGCGCTTAGAATACTGTCTCAAGTAGACAGCGTCGCGATATAACTGAAAAAAATGTTGAAAGCGACGCTAAACAACATACAGCATTATAGATTTAGAAATGTTTTATAGAAATTATAAATCATAATCATCAATTGTACGGTGCCTACCGCTCTTTTATGACGCCTATAACAGAACAAAAAGTAGTTTCATGTGACATGACCCATGCATGTTTCCCTACTACGCTTTCTATTTTGAAGCTGATAGCTCAATATCACCATGCCAACAAAAACTACCATGGTGATTTGTGTTGCAGCATGTATATATAATAAAGAAATTATTACCATGTATTATGAGAAGTTCTAAATGTTCCTTGCCTTTATTGTCCTTCCTAATGATACAGAAATATTAAGGGACATGCTTGATAAACGAGACATGTGAGGCTTACAAATATACCAAACGGAATCTTAACAACGTATATGTCTTGCAAAGTTCATTACTCTTAATGAATCAATTTTGTAAAACCGAGTCGGGTTCTTAAACGCATGTTGTGCTTCCGGTGAATCACTGCATTGATATTATCGAAAACCAGACTGAAATACGACATTAAATATTACGTCATGAGTTCGGGTTTATATGGGTCTAAATTGGTTAACAAAAAATGTCAAATATTGGGAATAGAACATAATCACCATCAGGCTAGAATGCATCACTATAAATATGACAATCATGGTAGTTTCTTGAATTGCTGAAGGTCATTTAAATGCAATTTGTAGCTATGTTCTATTAATAATTTATTTAATGTGATGAAAACAGCAATTTCACATTCTGCCAGGCTTTTCGCGCTGTGAGGGTGGGAATAAAACTATATTTTTCCCGTTTAAAATGGCCAGTGGACTGATATAGTTTATTGTGGGTAATTTTAAATGTAATAATTGGTCTCAACCAATCAAAATTGATTTTTGTATCACTGTTCTTTACAAATGTAACGAGGCAGCTATTCCACCGCAATGAAATTTTAACAATGAGCACTGGCATTAAAGTTGTTAAAATATATCGTAAATGAAGAAACTAATTATACAGATGCATGTTTGTGAGTTATCATTAATTTTATTAGTGAAGTTGTTGAAGATTTAGGCAAAAAAGAACATATTATACGAATTTCCGCCGAGCATTATATCGGTTTTGCCATCGATTTTAATCAGTTATGTAATATAAAAGCACGAATATAAGGTTGTAACGGTCACATAACTGAGAAAGTGCATACTTCATTTACTTATTATAAATAAAACTTTACATATGCTAATTTCTGTCAGTCAGGGCTGCGTTCAGCACCGTTAAACATCAAACACGCCGCTTACTGCCTGGTTCCTTAAAATCATCGTGTACTGGGTGCTAATACGAGGCTGAGCTAGTGTCCAGGAATGCGTTTCACAAAAAAAAACTTACGACAACAATCGTCGTAAACGTAAACCAACAATTATACATAATATTTTTAATTTTCATCCAAATGAAGTCGAGTTGGTTCAAATCACGCAGAAAATTACATGTTTTCTGAAAATACAATTATTTAAGATGTAGATCAAATTTGAACAAACAAAGGAGAAATTGTCAAATTGACTTACGTCGTAACTTAAGTTATTTTGTGAAACGCAGCCCATGAGGATATGTTAGTTAACGTTGGCAAACATTTAACTGAACTCTGCAGTCCAGATTCCGTCAGTCTTGGTATAGAATTTACGTCATTTGCAATGATTTGTTGTTGCCATATCAATATCCAGTCATTTCTATCTGGCATTCCTATTAAAGAATTTGTTGACAGTTTTTATAAAAATAAAGAGAAAAGTTGGTTTTGAAACTATGAGTATGAAGTAAAATATTTTGATATTTCCTTGGATTATTTACTGTACTATCGAAAAAGAACTAATGTACAAAAGTTAGATATTGGACTTTCTATCTAATAACTGTTTCCACCAGTAAACATGGTTGGCCTTTTAACCAGTTATTATATGCATACCCCTTTATATACTAAAAACAAAACCAGGTCTGCGAACATGCAGAGTCATCTTAACTTCACATTTGCAACATACAGATATATAACTTTCGCACAGTGGTGTAAATTTAAGCTACATGAAAATATTCGTGTGTTCATACAATATACTTACATTTGATAAGTAATGCATACATACATTTTATGACTCTATCTAGCACTTCCTATTTCTGCGTATTGTCTAAACGGAATTCGTTAAATAGAGTTAAATAATATCATTCTATTTCCTTTACCCGGAACTGCAAGTTGTTTGTCTCCTAACGATAAGTAAGTTGTTGTTGTTGCTGGTGGTGGTAGTGGTGGTGGTGATGATGTTGCTGCTGTTGTTGTTGTTGTTGTTGTTGTTGTTGTTGTTGTTGTTGTTTAGATTGTTTCAACGGTTTTTGATCTCATTACTTAAGACCGTAGCAAAGCTGTGATCAATCTGATTGGACAGTTCTTTCAGGGGAAGTTGAAACACGTGGTAATTTAGTAAATACACTAAAGTACTATGAATTGTGGGACAGGCAGGGAATGTAACGATTTCACATCCGGGAATAACAGACCCGAATCGAGAAATGTCAGATACTGAGATATACAATTATTTTTTTCTTCTAATCTTTAATCAGTTTTAAACATCTTTATATAACCGTTCCGCTTTCATATCCAACTTGCCAGAAAGGGGCGTGGCCTTGCAAGTAGACGGGGTTATTTATAGAAGAAAAAACACCTGATTTATAGAAATGTCCAACCGAACACATTCCGAGTGCTATCTCTTCATACAACGAAACATAAAGTCGTTAGAGTGATGCATATCTTCTCTCACTAGAACAGTATTCAGTCACAACAACTTATGGTAATTATACAGTAATGGATGCATTTAAAGATAAACTGAAGCGAAATAAATAGCTTACTATGTGCAGACGATATGAATAATATACCGTTTACAACAGCAGTAAAACATTGTCGTCTGTCTTGAGTCCAGTACTAAATCTAGTCAGTCATAGAATTATTTTCAACATTTGTACGTCAAAGTCTAAAACGTCGGGAATATTGCATGTCAAACGAGTAATGCTGAATAAACATGTAATTGTGTTGGTTATATGTTTAAATGCAAATAAGGGGATGTTTCGGTATAATAATCTTCGACGTTGTACTTCGAAATCAATCATTTTATTTTGCAATTGCCTTCAGAATACATCTATTTCCCCGAAACACACTTTTTAAGTAGTTCGATAAAATATTGTAAAAGTCTGTAAGTGGTATAGATATACATTAGATAATTGTTGATGGCGGAACAAAGATCGCTTCTCGAACTGTTTCTCTTCTAAGACACGTCTGGCGAGTATGGTAGTCTGTATATGTAGAACCTGATATCTCCCGGATCTAGTCTATTAACACCCAATAAAACAATCAGGGAATGTTAGGCCGGTAACACAATTCACAGCAATTTAACGCTTATTAAACTATAACGATGACGTCATTCAAACTCTCTCTAAAGCAATTGATCAATCAACGTGCTAAATTGTGCTGCTATTTAACGGACCTAGCCGGGAGAGATGGGTCCATTTTACAAACTACTGATATGGTGTTTGTTGAAGAATAGTGACATAATCTTACTCAAATGGTCAATCACAATATATGACTTGAGAGCCGGTGCATTGTCAAGCAGCAGAAGAATGTTGTGGGACAATGTCGTTTTTATTTATAAACCTTTTACACGTGACACTTTTGAACTTTGAGACCTCCATTTTTATTATTGTTTTATTATTAGTGACGTATATTACACACCATATCTTCAATATTAATACACATTTTATTACGTTATAGTTACCATATTCACAAACCCTTTGAATTGTGTATAAGGATTTAAAGGAACAAATACCAATATATTTTTCAGCATATTTAAAGCACTCTCTTTGCATATCAGAAATAATTGAAATTGCACTAGTTCACAATAAACATTATGATTAGTTGTTTGTTCATGAACAACCGAATGCTTTTAAAGAATTTTATAGAGTCTAAGATATAAACTGCCCAGACCTGAAATCAAATTCGAAAAGTTTAGTTTTTTACATATAAAGACACTTTTACCATATGTAGATAAAATATCTCTGAATAATAATATTATATCTAAAGAAGTATGATTAGTCTTTAAACAACTAGAGGTGGCACGTTAGATTTTAGTTTAACAAGTCTGAAAGAATTAGTATTTCCATAGATTGCAATTATCTTATATTGATAACAATTGATGTAATGACATATGACATAAGACATAAGACATTTTATTGACTTAAACTATATACAGTTTCCCGTCATCATATGCATATATATACATATATATATAAACAAATATTTCATTACATGACAGGTATGTTTTTTACTTTAAAATGATCTCTGTAATAAAAGATGTTATAATAATTTCATAAAATTATTAATATTTGTGTCATCAACAAAAATCATGAGAATGAACATAATAAAGCACATTTTAACACATGATATTTGGAATTGATCGCCTTATTACAAAAGATTCGGAAATAAATTTACTTAAATTTAGAAGTTCTCTTTTATTTGTAGATTGCAATAGTGTTATAAACTTAAACATATTTGGTCTTGTGTAATAAAACTTCTTGATATACTTCTTTCTAATTTCATTATAGTTAGAACATATTAAAACAAAGTGATACTCTTCAATATCATTATTATTACAAATCTGGCATAGTCTTTCATTTCTTTCTATTCTTTCTATCCCATATCTCCCTGTTTCAATTCTTAATGAATGTGAAAATAATCTTAATTTAGTTAAAACACTGCGTAATTGTTTAGTACATAACAAATCTAAATATCTTTTATAACCATGTGTTAGTTTTATATTTCTATACACTTTATACTATTTGTGTGTAAAAGCACGTCCTTTAATCATTTGTCAGTCATGATCTTTAAAACAAATGAAAAATAAAATAATGGTCCTTATACAGATTGGCGTGTTTTAATTTCAGACTGGCAAACAGTTTATATTTTATTCTTTAGAAATAGCTACACTAAAAATTCATCCAAACTGCTTTATGTTCTTTAATGCTATTTCATATAAGTATGTATTTTCCTTGAACTTAGTAATGTAATGGAATTGTTTGTGTCACGTGTATTCTTATATAAATATAAATAGAACAAAACACATAAAGACGACACGGAAATTTATAATGATTATGTTGACTATCTCTCAAAATATCAATTAAATACAGTTAATTAGATAATTTCAACTTGGCATTAATTTTTCTGTCAGTCCAATGCGATATATTACAACTCAATAAAATATGAAAATTGTTTTCTGTATTTTGGAATACTGTAATTGTGAGACGTGTCATTACTTAACACTAAACCATAATTAACTACATTAATTGTTTTCACACGTGTGCCAATCATATTCTTTTTTTTTGAAAAAAGTAATTCCATGAAAATATACATAGAGCATAGTTACCCCAATTAATAAACCGTTAACATGCATACATTAATTGTTAAAAGGCGCAAATGAAATCAATCAAATACAACAAAAAAAAAAAACATTTAAAAAAAACCCCTAAGATCTGGGGATGTGGGGCGAACTTGCAAGACACTTTGATACCGTACACTTGCAAGACACTTTGATACCATACACTTCAAAGACACTTTGATACGGTACACTTTGATACCATGCACTTCCAAGACACTATGATACCGTACACTTGCAATACACTTTGATACCGAACACTTGCAAGACACTTTGATACCATACACTTCCAAGACACTTTGATACGGTACACTTTGATACCATGCACTTCCAAGACACTATGATACCGTACACTTGCAATACACTTTGATACCGAACACTTGCAAGACACTTTGATACCGTACACTTGCAAGACACTTTGATACCATACACTTGCAATACACTTTGATACCGAACACTTGCAAGACACTTTGATACCGTACACTTGCAAGACACTTTGATACCGAACACTTGCAAGGCACTTTGATACCGTACACTTGCAAGACACTTTGACACCGTACACTTGCAAGACACTTTGATACAGAACATTTGCAAGACACTTTGATACCGTACACTGCTGATTTTTTAAAATTATATCTCGCTTCAGATTAGATGTTTAAATAATTTTTGCTTAAATTTATTTTCATTTTAGTTTGATTGTGGTGGTGAAGTTATTACAACTGAGACAAATTAATATTGAAATCTTTCTGGTTAGAACTGTGCTAATCATATGAGGGAAACTTGTCTTGCTCAAGGACACTACATAAAACCATGGCAAAGGATCAAACCTACGACCCTCCTACGATTATGGATTCGATACTCTACCACTGAATCAGGCACTCACATAAATTAACGCTTTTACAACTTTTTTAATATTCAACTGATTTTGACAAAACTTATTGCATATAAGCTAGAGGATAAGTCATGATAACCATCCGGATTAAGTCCCTACTTTTTCCAAAACACTTCGATCAACTGTGCCCTTGGAATGTATATTATAATATTTCGTCTTAATTGAAATTGTTAATGTTTTTTATGAAGGTGAGAGGACATTGATATGGACATCAGTTACTAATAAGCTAGTGGCAGGACGGGGCACTTACTTGGTTTTTTAGCCAGTTAGTCACGTACTGATGTTGTCGAATCATTTTAATAAGTGACTATAAAACATCGTCGAATACCCAATGGTGATCCACTCCCATACTCTATTCATATATGGAGAGTATCGGAATTGATATCCGGGTTATCCGACGATGCTTAAATGAGTGAGATGTCGACATTATATGTTCTTGATGTCGACCTATTAAGGGGCTAACTAACTATGGGGATCAGAAATATGTCACCATCTTATTGGGAAAACTACTATGGGCTGCTATAAATGACGTTGGCAGCACTCATTAGGCCATTATGAAATTAATTGCTAGATTATCATCCCCGCCCGACCCCTAATTTTAATGCCGCCCCGACCCTTTTTACTTTATATATATATATATATGATAGAGAGAATCATACGTCAAACAAAACACCTTTCAGGAGCACTGGATACATAAGGATACATAAATGGTAGAAATAGTGAATACAGTAGAGAGAATTACCATTTTACAGTGTTAAAACTAAAAACGAGATATCCTTAGCTTATATATATATATCATTTTTTTTATAACACCACCAAAAATTTAAAACCAAAATCCCCCATTTCCCCTTTTTAAGAAATATTTGGATGATATCTAGCAATTAATTCATAATGGCCTTATGTTGGCGTAGTTTACTTGATTACTTTATAATTGTATTATTTTATTCTATGATTATAATACAGTTTAAAAAAACACCAACACGTAAAAACCGTTAGTTAAAATTTAATACCGACGTTTCGGCATATCGCCTTACCATATATACCATGATGAAGGCGATATGCCGAAACGTCGGTATTAAATTTTAACTAACGGTTTTTACTTGTTGGTGTATTTTTAAACTGTATTATACTATAATTATCAAATTCCGTTGGGTATATATAAGTAAAATCTGAATCGACCTACGTTGATGTATGCACAGTACTGAATACGCAGCTTTGTGACGTCAACTTGACAAACAGAATCGACAAGAGAACAACTCTCTGTAATAAGTATGTTAATACAATCCTTTATGGAGGATACTAACTAACTAACTAAATCATGTGGATGAACTCACACAAGTCACTGTGTTGTTGGTTAGTCTTGCTAATATACAAACACTAATTAACGATCCATTTGTTAATAAAAAAAACAACGTCAGATGTTTGAACTAGCGCTGCCTTTGTAAATAAGTTCAATAAACTTCCGTTGGCATTTTAATCTCCAAAACGGTCAGTGACATGTTTGCCAGCGTAAACTGTCTTGGCCATTAAGGATCAATACATAAGTAGGTACTTAATACCGGGTAAATCTTGTTCATTGTTCAACAATAGTGATATACTGTGAATATAAGTAGGTGTTTTGTAGAACATCATAAATTAGACTGGATGTAGTTCGGATGTTCAGATATAGTTTAGATGTAGTTTGGATGTTTAGATATAGTTTGGATGGTCAGATATAGTTTGGATGTTCATATATGGTTTGGATTTCAAGAAGGTCTGTTTCACTGTTTCCAAAATGTAAATAAAACTTGGTTATTGTTAAACTCATAAGAACAACGTTATAATGTATACTGCCTTTAAATATTCTAGAATGTGTTAAAGCATTAAGAAACAACTTGTCTGGTATCCAACAAGTTTATGTTGTTGTGAATGTGTCCTTTGAGTGCTATACCATCGGTTGGACAAAGATTCATTTTTTTAAGTCGTAGCTTAGGAAAGTTTGAAAACTCATTTCCTGAACTTTGTTTTAAATTTTCACGCGTTTGAACACAAACTGGAAAAGAAATCAACAACTTATCGAGGTTTATATCATATGTATTTAAACTCAAATGTCATAAAAACGCACAAGAGACTATATCCTCCAACCATATTTTTATGATTTACAGGAATTGTACAATTTAAAAAACACATCAAAACTAATTGCTTTCTGTCACTACCATATTTAATATTAAATTCGGACATTTTATCAGAACGTGTCAATGTTTGAGAGCTAAAACGAAAAAAAAAACAAACGCGACCATTTAATTAAATATTCCTGGGTTCTTTGGAAACACTGTTCGTACCAGATTAAATTACGTTGAAAGGTTCAGCCTGTTACACCAATAACGATTGCAAAGCACATTGTAAGTGTGAAATTCCATTGTTATTAGTTTTAAATCGTTCGTTCCATATGTTGATAAAAACAATGGAGCATTTTTTAAATATTTTGAACACGTTTAATTTCCGTATGTTTCGCTATAGTAAATTACATATTAACGTTTTTTTTTTATATAATTTTTTTTTTTTTTAATTCAGCAAAATGTCTCATTTTAAGGGTATTCCGTGGCCGAGTGGTCTAAGAAGCCATCTGAACTTCACTTACCTCTCATCGCTAAGGTCGTAGGTTAGAGCCCCACTCGCTCAATACTTTATGTGAGAACGTTTGCCAGTTACATACGGACGGACGGTGGTTCTACTCAGATTAATGTTATTTCAAATTCCTCTCCACATATAAAACTGGATATGTCATATATAACCTGAAATGTGTTGAAAATGGCGATTCGTTTTAAGATGTGACATGGGGACGAGTGGGACTTGGCGCATCCAATTAACAAGGTTTAAGCTCCTAAAAGGCAAGTTCTGCTACTGACCGGTCTGAGGAAGTTGGCCCTGTGATCACTTGTTTTGAAAGTGTATCTTGACATTTTTATAATTATACTTGATTATGATTAATCATGTTGTTTTAGTTGATGTGACCTTTGAATTATGTTGATTCTATATGTTCTTATTTTGCTATCTCATGCCGTTTAATAACGCACACGTTATATAGGAGATCGATAACTTTTAATTTCATAAACGATTAGCACCACCACAAAACACATTGTTAATAATTAATTGCTTTATAATTCAATGGATATAACAAAAACATTTGCTCACTTGGAGACAAGAATGGTTCCATTTCAAGGACATGTCCATTTTAACTTTGAAAACCGACTTAAAAGTAGAAATTTATATTGTTTTCTGTTTTCTATTGTTTCAATATAGTAATTCATTCAAATTTACATACATACAAATCAGTATAAAAGTATAAATATGGATTAGAACGGAAGATAAAATCTAGTGATTGTTTTTTATTTGTTTCAATAAAAAAATTGACTTGTCAATAAATTCAAACTAATGAGTTTTAATAAACTGACATCTTTGAGTAAATTCCATGTTTACTGTTGTAAATCAGGATAAGTATACTGTAATTTGAAATTTGCAACTGTGTATGTGTTTTTTTTAACGGCGACACTGAATATTTCTCCTAGCATTAATACAAAGTATCAGTGGTTTACGTAGCAAGAATTGTAAATTGTCAATGTCGTCACAAGAACATTTGTTTCCTAAATCTGTTTATCTTCACATAAGTAAAATGCATAAGTATCGGTGACTTTTACAACATTGATTTATAATGCTTCATCTGTTGGTCAAAGTTGTATTATGTTTGCTTTTGCCATCACGTAAACCAAGCTTCACCTAACTGTATACACAACTATAATACAACGTTCCCAAATATCAGTGGCTTAAATAACACATCTGCAATCTTTGCCATCACTGTAGGCATGTATCCGCAAACTGTTTATCCGCAAAAAAGTTTAAATTCAAAGAACCGTTGATATACGTATGTGACACATATCTACTGTCTTCGCCTGCTTGCGATCTATTTTTCACCTAACTGTATACTCTAATATAATACTTCGTTCCAAAATAACGTTTATCTTTGACATGAACGGAAACAACAACACCATCTGTTTATCCTAAAAGTCCCATGTTCCCAAGTAGCAGTGGCCTAAGTAACACATTTCAAGATGCCGTATTGACTGTCTTCGCCATCATGCGAACCATGTTTACCTGGACTGTTTACGCTGACATCGACTACGATCCCAAGTACCAGTGGTCTATGTAACACATTTCAAGATTGCTTGTTTACTGTCTTCATAATAATGCGAACCATGTACGAGTGATCTGTGTAACATATATTTAGATAGCATGGTTACTGTCTTTGCAATCACGTAAACGTTGTTTTCCTTAACTGTTTACACTTATATCGTTGCTATGTTCCCAAGTATCAATAATGCTTGCGTAACACAGATTTGTTAATCGCCTTTGCCTACACGTGATCCATATTTATCAACTGCTTTTTACTGATCAAGTAATCAACTTAATCAATTATGGCTTGTTTTCGTTCTTGATTAATGATGTTTTATAACTGACCGCTAGTTATTTTGTCTGGAACAATTTTATTGTCTATAGTTACCATAATAACGATTAATGTATTTCTTCCCTTTTTCTGCAGACTGTAGAACAGCTCTCCGCTTTGGTCTGTATCATAGCAATACGATTTGAGTACGTTGATTGGTCAGTTCCCTCAGGGAAAGTTGAATGACGCCATGAGCGTTAGATAATTATGGCTTGTGGGACATGCATATAATTCCCTGCTTTTCATCGGGGGTAAACAGACCTGATTCAGGGGATATCAGGGACTGGGATAGACTATGCCTCTGATAATCACGGCCAAGTCAAGCTCCCTGTATACCTTAATTGTTGACTGTCCTCCGTATTTGTTGTTTATTTTGATATTTGATATTTTTAAAAGAAGACTAGAACATGCTTAACCCTCGTATAATTATATAGCTCGGATTTTCCTTGCTTTTGAATAAAAAAAAGTCATATATAGGTTTTAGATCGCTCAATATAGATAGCAGATGTCGCACATATTTCCAGCGGTGACCTGTCCACAGAAGTGAATGCTCAAAAGCAGTAAGGAAATAGCAAATATTTTGAGCTTTTGATAAAGTTAAAAGCGAATAATTGTCTTTAATTGACATTATTATTACGTCAGTTTTATACAAAAAATATTGTATGTGTACTTTTTACTTTTGTGTTGTTTAACTCAAATAAGATTTCTGTCGTTTCTCGCTACGATTCTACAGTTTTGGTTATCAAATTCCAGAAATGCAGCTGGGGTATCCCATGTTTTGCCTGTTTTAATTTATATGATTTTGCTTTTTGTTGGATATGACACAGGATATTGTTAAGTCCTTGACTTAAATATATTAAAATCGTGAACATACCTGGTTATATATGCTGGACGGAACAAGCTTATACGTCACTTTTGCATCTTCGTCATAATATTGAATACATGTAGCGTACCCGTTTTAATAAGTATGACATTATTCTAATCAACGTCACATTAGACAATATAAACTTGGTGAGACACTCAATGGATATTAGAAACTTCTAACTGTATTATATGTATATATAGCTGTCATGAACTATTTATGTATCAATAGGTTTAATTTTGTATAACTAAATTGAAATATAAGAAAAAAAACATTTTAAAAAAATTGTAAATACCGCTTGCATGTACAATCATTTGATAATATGGCTGTGAAATTCAACAAAAACAAAAACATAAAGTGTGTAATATGTGCAAATAAAACTGAAATGTAGACGATATAGTACACTGCAGCTTTGTCCTTTGAATGTCATGAATCCTGTTTATTGTAAATTTTCCGTTTTCTATAAATATCAAGCAACATAAAGAGATCACGATCTCAAATGCGTTTTAAAGACATCAGCTCGAATGTTAGATAAAGATAGTTATATACGAAACCAACAACATCTGGAATAAACTAGCACACGTTATCGCGTAAAGCATTTCGACATTTCTAGTTTAGTTTCAGCTTGTTTATTTGACACTAATTGTTAAATAAGTTCTAAAAACATCACGTCCGAGGACACCCTTGGTAAAACCAGTACAATGCAAATGCGGATAAACAGGGCACAGCATGTGGTATTTTAAGGTGATTGTACCCTGGATCATTCGAACCTAGGTACGAATCTCTACCACTATTCTTGGCCCTCTGTACCGATATGAATTCGGACCCACCATCATAGACAAATAAACTGTAAGATAAACCGTAGCCATTATCGTTAAAACCAAAGAAAATAGTTCTGGTGTTTGAAAGGGGTTAAACGCCAGTTGCAACAAATGGCATGTTATATCTGTAATAGCCAGTTACAACAAATGGTATGTTATATCTGGTATGGCCAGTTTCAGCAAATGGCATGTCATATCTGGTATAGCCAGTTTCAGCAAATGGCATGTTATATCTTGTATACCCAGTTTCAACAAATGGCATGTTATATCTGGTATAGCCAGTTTCAGCAAATTACATGTTATATCTGGTATAGCCAGTTTCAGCAAATGGCATGTTATATCCGGTATAGCCAGTTTCAGCAAATGGCATGTTATATCCGGTATAGCCAGTTTTATTGTTGGAGGAAGACTTCATTATAGGATTAAAAAAAAATTCTGTTTTTTATGCATGTGTAAAGAATGTCGAATCACGCACAAATCAATTTAAGTCTAAAGGTTTGTGCGTGATTCGACATTCTTTACACATGCATAAAAACCAGAAAAATGAATTTAATCCTTATAATTCCAATCCTGATGATTATATTTAATTTGAGACTTCTCAAGTGAATAAAAAAAATAAAATAACTATACGCTGCCAAGTAAACGCGTAAGAATACATCACCTCTGTCCAGGTTGACATCAAATTCACTAGATCTTATATCCAATAATATTGTAACGGCTACTATTTCTATTATCAGATGAACTCTGTTACATTAGTTGGTTTATTGTAAAATGACGAAATATTTTAAGGGTAAAAAAATTAAACACCCGCCTTTTATCTCTCGATTTAGACAAATAAAAAAATCAATAATTCCAGGAAATACCCACACAGTGTAGACGCTGACGTTCATTGATTAATTTTTGTCTACACGATTGTTTTTAAAAAATGTGTCAATATTAAAATGGTCATATTAAACCATGCTGGTTGATTGAGAATCCGAATTTGGAACGGTTTAAACGACTTTTACGTGCAAAGTTTGTGTATTTACGTTGTCTCACGATCGTTTGCTTCTGAACTTCATCTACATGTACATGTTTTTTTTTAATATTTCCTGTTGAATAAATTGGTCTGTAGAAATATTTGTCAACGGCTAGCATTCACGTTAGGTTAACATTGTTTTCAATTGTACAAAACACATCTCAAATCTGAACATTGTATTACCTAATTCATTGTTACTGGTCTGATTGTGACGCCCAGTTAAATGGCTGAACCAAAGAAATCTATAAATCATTAAACCTAATAAAACAGCTGGGAATAGAGCTAACATTTGTTTTTGTTGCATTTTATTATTAAAATAAACGTAGAACCGTTGAGCACGTCATTTAAGTTCGTATATTGTTAAACCGACCATCAAAATGTCGATGCTTCTTTGTTTACGCGAGAAACGTTAAAGAAGTCCGGCTCCAGGGTTTTATCGAAAAATAAAAGTCTTTAAAAAATTGACGTTTTCCAATGAAAATGCTTTAAATACATTTATGATAATGAGATTGTATTATATCAGAATGAACTGAGTGGACCGTCATACCACAAGTAATTTGCGAATTTCTCACATTTTGTTTTGGACAGAACTGGGCTCACACCCAAGTCGTCCTCCGTGGTGAGAGGTATGTGATTACCAGACGACAGTGCCTTATACCCTGGGGCACTGAGGACCCCTTTTTGTATTTAAAGTAGTCCTTCTCAAATCCCTTAATCTTGAATTTCAGGTACGACTGTACATCATCAGTATCATTGTCAGATATTTGGTGAGGGAAGCCAATGTTGTCAGCGTGCGTCTGGACGATCGTGACTTGCCTATATGATACTATTGAGCGTTTGGAGAGACCTGATGATCAAGCGACAAACTGTGGCCGCGTGCAATGGCCGTTTTCGAAGACGGAGATCCAGCGCCATAAGAGTGAGTTAAAATACTAGCACTGGTTCCCTTAATAATGATTAATTATTAATAAAACTTTATCCATTTTTAAATTTGAATCCATATTTCCAAGAGTAAACATGAATCCAAACTGCCCCACACAATTATGTGTCCCTTTTATATTCCACGTGAAATTAACTATGTGAACAGAAAAAACAAAAATACATTAATGAGTTCTATATTAATTATGACTATTCTGTACATTACTTGTCTTCATGCTACTTTTGGGTCTGTGTCTTTTGAATGCTTCATCTTCTGTTGTTTATATACACACAGGGACTTTGAAAACTCACCACTTATAGGTATGTTTAGTGCAGAAAATGTTATCCGATTTTAATGGAAGTTTGTATACGTTTAAAGTGCCATCTCTGTCTCGTATTGGCAAATTTCATGAATGAGGCTTGAATTGTTTATGCTTTTTTTCCATTTTTTTTAAACTACTCCCAAAAGTGACAATTCCCAGGCGTCAATAACGTGTGTTTGAACCATTCGCCTGAATACATACACTCGTTATTGAGGCCTGTGCATTTTTTAACTTTCTTTGAAATCGGATGACATGTTCTGCACTTAAATTACCTGTACGTAAGTAAAGTCACTAAGTGTATTTTCAAATTTTTAAAATCATAACTGTATGTTTATGGTAGTGTATAGTTTCTTTAATGGTAAATATACTATTCACTGTTTTATAATTGGTACTTAAGGCCGCATTTCCAGTCAGTTCTACCATTTTAATTTTAAAAAAAATGGTATAAACATTGGTATATTTGTAATATTGAACACAATTTGTGACAATAAACAGCTGGTGCAAAGTACTATTGTTTATCGTCAAAAATGTTTGAAACTCGCTATTATCGCCGATATTTGAATAACAGTTACATTATAGACTGTTTTCACAAACTTCCAAACATATGCCATAGTGTCTGCTTAAGCCATTCATATATTCTTGTTTCAACTTTTCAAGTCTGCAAATACTTTCTTTTATTAAACAATACTATTGTAACACTGTAGCAACATGGTACTCGTATTTGCAACTTTGGTCGATTACATTCATTTTATTGACAAGCCAGTATTCCACATAGGCACAGCACACCTGTTAAAGTTCAAACCATCCAATCAAACTCTCCCTTCAGGTATTCTGGATCGTAGAGCGTATATGTGAAGATAAGACGAATCCCTGTGTGAATGGGTTGTAAAGCTGATTTGAAACTGCTCTTATCTATGTGAACGTTTGTAAATTAGAAAAACAACGCCGTCAAGGTGTCACTTATTGATGTGCAAAGTCAATATGTTCTGCTAGTGCTTATGGCGTTTTTGCCTGTTTGAACAGTATTTTATATATTTTTAACGTCGGTCAGCGCACCATATGATCGTTTCTGGTATCTGTTTACCAATGCTAGACATATTCTAGCTCTGCATATCACTGACTACTTTCCCACACATTCAGAGGTGGGTGACTCACGGCCGTAGAACTATCATCACAGTTAGAATTCGAGCTCAAGACCCCTGGGTTGACAGTCAGAGGCGTTACCAAATGAGCTAGAGGCTGGGAAAGGATGCCAATATACTTACATTATATTTTTTATTATGTTTAAAAAAAAAAAAGCACCTGTTTTTAAAAAAAAATTCCCTCATCATTTTTTTTAAATGCATATACCAAAATAATGCAAAAATGAAACTACAATATCTGATATATACCGAAAGGAACAGTTTATGAAACATTTGCGATAACTTGAGTATCAAATATTTTAACGCACACTTTTCAAAACAAACATGCCATCACTAGCTGTATATAAACTGTAGTCTATCCCAGGACCTGATATCTCCCGAATCAGGTCTATTAACCACTAGTGAAAACGCAGGGAATTCTATGCCTGTCCCATATAGCAAATGAACGCCGCTTACTACACTGTGACGTCATTCCAACTTTCCGTTTAAGCAACTGACCAATCAACGTGTCCAAATGCGGCTTTCCCAACATTGCTATTTATCGGACCCAGTCGGGACTACAGATTATAAAAACTAGTTTATAATCATGAAAAAAACTATTACTTGGAGGTTTATATATCCATACGGCTGTACGTGTAGTCAAGAGTTATAACAAAACATTATAAAAGTGTACAATGAATACATACAGAAAAAACGACAACTAGGGACGCCGCATTGGAACGGCTAAAAACAAAAAAAAAATGACGCAAGGAAGTTTAAATGCTCCCAACTTTCTATGTTTGTAATTGGGCAAATTATGCTTTATCATTTTACTTAATATTCCTTATTTCGTACATGATGAGCTAGTGCCTTTGTTATTGCTTAAGGTTACATAATATTGTAATGGTATTTCATGAAAATCATTTAGCATCAAACAAAAGTACTTATGTATGGCTATCACAATAGTGAGCAATGAGACGTGATGACGTAAGAACAACTGTTTCCAAGGTGGTTGGTGTCATAAAATAATAATCAAAAGATATTATCAAAGAAGCAGCAATTCGATGACGTCACATGTATGCTGGATTGATAACAACATGATAATTAACTGTTCAAGAATCATAAAAAACAGAGACGATAAAATTGCTGTTAGACAAAATATATATCTCACGATTGCATCTTATTTTGAATGCTAATGCAAATATTGGGAAACATTACATTGACATAACATTTATCATACAGAATGGTAAATCTAATCCAAGAATCATTATTTCTAATGTTATTTTTGTTTTTATTTCTCGCGTATAAATGATATCTGTATACTTTTCCTCAAGCACATTTTTGCACCTAAAACCGCACATAAGGTCAACACAGTGCAATGTGATTAATTGGAATATTTTGTTTTTATTAAATTTATTTATGGATTTGTTTATATTACATTATCGTAGGAATATTTATGTAAAGTAACTTTAAAATTGGCATTAGCATAACGATTACTTTTTCGCTTCCATCCAAAAATTATAAAATATGAAAGTCGTTTTTATGATAGGCATTCTTTATCCGGATATATGATATATATACATATTTTATGGAGACTTTATTTAACGTAACTATGATATAACAGTTTTACTTAACTAAACAATTTCATAAAAATTTTACTCAACTAAACCACTCTATAACAGGTTTATCTACCTAAACCCTTATATAAAAGTTTAATTTAACTGAACGTATTTATTTGACATCGACTGTGAAATAAGTTCTTATGACTCATACAAATTCAGTTTAATGTCTTCCTGAGTAGTAACCAACATGAAGTACATACAGACAATGTGATTTTCTAAATGACATAATATAACAAATAACATAAATGTAACAGAAATAAAATAAATATAAAATATAACAATAACATAATTCAACATACGATGATTTTAATCATTGTTTAGCAGAATGAGTTTTTTCTGCAATTAAGATAATCAAAATACATCTCGCTATGTTCTCCTGTCCAATAGTATCAAACAATAAAATGGCCTCAATCGTGACACATCGGGTATTTCCGTATCCTCCGTATAATACACCTCGTGTATAGCTCTAGAATACACCAACGTTATTCGCCTGTGTTACAAGTATTGTGTTCATTCGCGTGAAAGTAACAAATTATGTATCCGTCATTAAGTTGAATATATGGCGTTATTATATCGATTTTTTATTTATACACTCGACATGGGTCATGTTTATAGGGAAATTTAAAATATCAGTATTTATCAACCAACATTTATATTTTCAACGTACATGTATATAAACATGTACAACATAAAAGGTGGTATAAGGGGGCCGCCATTTTATTTCATCATGTGACTGAAAGTAGTTTAAAAATGGCGCCTAATTTGTCAGAGGTCTATAGCGTAGCATAAAGGCCGAGGTGATCAGATTGGACTGGCTTCATAATCGCGATAAGACAACATATGTATTAACTGACATTCGAATAACAAATTCCCTTCGGAGTAATAACTAATTAAAACAATTAAAAACGTTCATTGTTTCGAGCGATTGTGATTGTTCAGTTGTCTTTGAATTATTTTCTTTCAGCACACAAAAGACAAATGCTGATTGTATGCTAAAGTAAACACTGATTAAAAAAATAAAACGATGGTATTTCGATTCCCCTGATGTTCAGGGAATGATAAGAAACCCTGCAATGAAACCAAGGTTTTGGTAAATTACACTTTTATAATTGCTGCATGTTTAATGCTTTGTAAATAACACCGGTACATTTTGAGGATAGAGGCATAAGGTAGTAAAGGAGATAAAATAAGCAATTTGTTTGACAGAAACTAAAGCAATGTAATAAAATAAGAGCAAGAATGCTAATAATAAGCAGTTACGGAACCCTCTCACGAGATTGCTGGGGTATTTTTTGTATGTTTCATACATCAATAGGCTTAAACTACAAAACGAATAGATAAAATACTGAATCTGATTTAGAGAGAATAATTGCCATGTTTTTGTTAGATATCATGTTCGTTTTCAAAGTTATTACAAAATGGGAACACGGCAACGTTGAAAACGATTTTACCCATGTTCACAAAAAAAAGCAAATTATTATTTATACTTATGACGTATAACCATATACTTATGAACACTTAAGAACTTATAACCATATACTTATGAATGTATATCAATACTCTTATGAGCTTATGAGCCTATAGTCATATACTTATGACCTTAACACCATATACCTGTGAATACGTAAGTATACTCATTTACGCATACACGTATAACCACATATTTATGAACGTATGACCATATACATATGAACGCATAATCATGTACTTGTGAACGTATACTCATATATCTATGAACGTATGACCATATATCTATAAACGTACAACCATTTATGTATGAACACATTATCATATACGTATAAACATATACGTATGAACATAAATGTATGGTAAGCCATATACTTATGTATGCTTAACCATATATTTATGAACGTTTAACCATATACTTATGAACGTTTAACCATAAATTTATGTCCGCTTAACCATATACTTATGTATGCTTAACCATATATTTGTGTATGCTTAACCATATACTTATGTACGTTTAACCATTTAACCATATACGTATGTACGCTTAACCATATACTTATGTATGCTTAACCATATACTTATGTACGTTTAACAATATACTTATGAACGTTTAACCATATACTTATGTACGTTTAACCATATACTTATGAACGATAGCCATATACTTATGTACGTTTAACCATATATGAATTATGGTCTTATAACAATATACTTTTTTAACCTATGAACGTATAATCATATGGAAATACTACGCTGAAAGCGTAACTTTTAAAAACTTTAAATTCAAGATATTATTAGCATTTTTCAAAGTAGAGAACTAGCTTTGAAAATCTTTAAAAAAACAAATTGATATTATTTTGTATTTTTTATCATTATTTACAGAAACTGATTAAAGATAAAACAATCACAAATTATCGTAGAACTGTGAACTAAATGCTTTTTTTCGTCCATTTACCAATGTTACGCCCTTTTCCAAAATAGAAATCAAATCAAAAGTATCAATTATACTTGATTATTTCGTTTGTACATGCATTATGTTGTTGTTGTTTTAAAAAAAAACAGGATGGGTTAACATTCTCAAAGTAGCCATGTAGCCTATTTATTGATACTATGAACTATTTATCGTCGATTACAACGAATGACCTACATGCAAATCATATAAATAAGTCATTAACAATTGGTGTTTAATTGTGCCAATTGTTTAGACACTTTTACTTCGTTTAGAAAAAGGCAGTGCTTCATACTTCGTCTGAACCACGTCATAACAGAGTTAATCTGAGTTAAAAGTGATGCTTCAAATACCCTGGAAACAAGGTTTGTGTAATATTTCGGATTGATACCGTCGTAGCCTGATGTGATGCTATGAGGAGACTGCATGTTTCTTCTAAGCTAAAAGCTTCTTTGATCATAAGCTTGATCATTTGATATCAACACATTAGCGGAACATACTCTAATGTATCGGAAATATCACCTAACGACACAACAAAGATTAATACAACATTATTAAAAATAGATGAGAACCAAGTAAATCTAACGTAAAATGACACAAATATATAGGTAACAGTGTTTAGAGAGTGGACGATTTCCTCGCTTAAACAGGATATCAATTCGCCATTGCCTCAAGAAAGTAGCGCCGATTTTTTTCATGATGGCGAACAACAACTGCGCCAAACGTTTTAGCAGCCGTATTTCAGGGTTCTGGTTCTCTGGCCTACTATTGATAACTAAAATGGTGCTTCTACAAGGTCTCATTTCAGAATAACCTTCCTAACATGGCAGTAGCAAGATTCGTGCGTTCAAGAATTAGAGCTGTGTAAATCGG
The DNA here is from genome assembly GCA_029582155.1 of Panopea generosa. Lineage (NCBI taxonomy): Eukaryota > Metazoa > Mollusca > Bivalvia > Adapedonta > Hiatellidae > Panopea > Panopea generosa. The sequence continues at coordinate 53,261,779 of CM055902.1, forward strand.
CTGGGAAATATTTTTATTGAAAATGCATAAAAAAATAAAAATCATATTTTATTTAAACATATGTGAAAATTATAACTTTTTCATGATATCTGTTAAGTTTGGATGGCATTAGTACTGTCTGATGAAGCGATAACAATTAACATATTCATAGTGATGCACTGCCACAAATGAGCAGAATTGTAAAACAAATTAAGGGGTGCCATCAAACCATCGGATGTTTTTTTCCGCATAATTTGATCATCAGAGGACTATCCATAGAACAAAGGACTTTTAGAACCATTGGTTATGTGTCCAGTGTTCCAGAAGTGCATTCCTTTATATGTAGAACAAAATTAACTGTTATGTGAGACGTCAAGATGGCAAATGTCTGCGTGCAGTGATGCGGTATAAACAAGCTGTCATATTAAATATTTGGTCAAGATGAGTTAAATCGCTGTCAGAATTGGTGACATGTGAAAATGACAGTATTAAGAATTGGTGTATACATGATCAACAAAGAGAATTCGAAATATAATTATACTCCACAACAAAAGTTAGAGATCATGTCATTTATTTTTCATGGATTTTACGTAAAGTGTATATTTTTTTTAAAAACAGAATTGGAGATGCTCTGATACTTTATCCAAAACGAATGGTATTACAAGTATGGGCAATATATTAAAAAACAATAATATCCCCAAAAAAATATAATTTTGATTTACATTATTAAAAATAAACCCATGTTTAAATTATTAACAGCTTATGCACCAATTTTTTTCCTTCAAATGTATATCTTTTTCTTTAAATGATATTTATCTACTTAGGATATAACCATGTTTGCAACATCAAACTTAATTGTAAAGTCTGCTTTCACGACACCCGGTTGAACTGGACATTTTTACAAAAATAAAACGTATTTGTAGACAATTGTAGTAGACAAGTGAACGTCTTCATAATGACATTCAATAAATAAACCAATTTTTATAGTTACTGTACTTATTGTATCAGAAAACATTAGGACACGTCGAAACAATTTTATAGTAACCATTTCATTTAGAAATGTTTTATGTTTGGTAACAAAGATACATTAAACCAATTTTTGTAGTTTTTATCACATAAGTAAATATTGCTAACTATATACAACAAAGATACACTAAACCAAACTTTTGTAGTTTTTATTACATGAGTAAATATTCTTTTATTATATAACGGAGACACATTGAACCAAACTTTTTTAGTATTTAGTAGGCCTACGTCAAGAAACCCTAGTCTACTATACAATAAAGATTATAAGAATCTTACATGTGTTTGAAGTTCGAATAGAAAATTCCGTCCCGAGGGATAACTGTTTTGTCGGGGACAAAGCTATGCCGAGTTCCCGCTAAAACAGTCATCCCAAGGGACGGAAAATCAATTCATAATATATTTAACTAATATCACTTTTAAGACGTCGAATAATATAATTTATGTCATAATTTTGTGACGTCACGTCATAGTTATAATGTCATCGCGCGAATATTTATAGAAATATCTATCCCCGGTAAAAAAGCAAATGTGTAAGAAACAATAATACACATTTTGATAATCAAGCAATTGCTATACCATGTGGCTACGACATAAAGAGACAACTGCCAATAAATGCAATCATATAATATATATCATTTATCATAATATTTACGGTGTAGAAGTGTGAAGCAGAAGTAGAACTCATGACATCTTTTTGATATTTACCCAGTGTAATATCACTGCCGATTCATTGCTCGGTGTTTTCCGTATAACTCAGCTCTCGTACGTCAATTTATCATGGTTAAATGGAGTTATTTTGAGACGTTACGTCAAACGATGACTTACGAAAACAAATATGCCCGATTTTTTTCTCGTTCCTTATAGAGAAAATTTGTAAGATAAATGGTTAATGTAAACTTTTCCGAGTTATGTGATAAAACGAACCTTAAATTCGTGCTCATTTGTTATTTAATTTATCAAACTCGTTGGGAAAAATGATATATGCCCGGCAGAGCCTCGCATAATATATGTTTTCAAACTCGGTTAATGAATTCAATATTAAATAAGCACTCATGTAAGATCCTCTATTTATACACATGTTCAAAAAGTGCTGTAAGTTATATAGGTCAACCTCTCCACGTTTGCGATGTATCGTCATATGCGTTTTGCTTAAAATGCTGTCTCCGCTCATAACGTTTATTGGGATTTCAGTTTTATAACCTTTTGTATATTCTTGGCTTACGACTTAATAACACGGAGATGCTATTTCTGCCATACGCCTTAAATACGTTATAGCAAATATAATTGACTTATACAAATCACAGCAATAAAAAGGCATACTATTCTTTATTCTTTTTGGCACAGCGCTATAATTGTGCATGATCAATAACATAAATAAGATGAAGCAAAGTGGTCTACAGTCTTTGCCAAGTATCAGTTCGTAATATGTTTTTGATGTCCCCACATTCACCTCTAAACCACCCATGTTATGCTTTTGTTTAACTAAAACAGTACGAAAATTGTATATGGAATGTTAGATGCCAGGTTAATATAATTTGGAATGCCTATAGTCATGTGTGACAATGGTGTAACTGTTTTAAGAACTTATTAAGTAATTAACAGATAGTGTTCAGGACCTACAGATGAAGGAGGTAGAAATAAAACATAAGTTTTATTTTTCCCCTTTTTTTAGTGCTTTGTACTGCAATGTTTTGTTTTTTTTGCTAGCATGAGTTTAATGGTCAGTATTTTAGAAATCACCACTGAAAATTTGATGCTGATACCAGCTTTCTGGACGATTCTGTGTCATTTCAGAATTGTTGGTTCGAACCGCATCTAGGGCGAAAAGTTGACATATTATTACTCTGGAAATTGATAGGTCTCACAAAAGCATTGAATTTAAAAAAAAAAAAAACCTGGTCAAGGTATACTTTTTTTCTTTATAATTGCATATCTTGAACCAGTGAAGAATTTGAGCCCAGACACATGCTGCAGAATTTAATTTCTCACTCTGTTTTGGACATAAATGTTACAATGGAGCCCTATGAGAAATGTAATAGTGGTGTGAGACGTTTATTGATATGGACGACATAATAAATATAATGAACGGAACAGCTAACCTGCAACCTGACATTTTATGTATTTTCTCAGAAAAGAAAGTTGGATTTGAAAAAAAAGTATATCGTGTCAAACAGAAGTGCACGAGCAATCATATATAAATTTGGCGGATAAGCTGTTCCGTTTAGTACAGATGAATGTATACCCTGTGTGCTGTAGCTCGTGGAACATCATTATCCAAATGAGTAAGATTAAAAATATTATAAAAGTACTCATAACAGCTCTCCAAATATATAAACTAACATTCAAAACAACAGATAACGTGACAGTGCTGGGGCCTGTTTCACTAACTTTAGACTTTCGTATTGTGACATGTAGGAATGTTTCATTTGAGCAGAATTTTGCAAATTTTAGAAATAATTTGTTTAGTTTCGTAAAGTAAGTAAGCGACACACTTAATGAATTTCCCGGCTTTTTTTTTTCAAAACTTCAAATTTCACACTTAGAAGTTCGTAATCTTGCAAACAGGTCACTGGTGTTTAAGTTTTCTTTTTCACCGAGCACTGTTCCACTATGCAGAAGTCTTCCTGTCTTTATAGTGATCATGGCTACTGAAGAAAGTAACTAAGTCAGACTTATGGATTGACTTATTGTAAATAGTTTTAAAATGTTTCTTTGCTGATATTTGTTTACGCGTTATTTGTGTCTTTCTGTTTTTCTTGTTGTTTTTGTTTCTAAATGTATACGTATCTTTACCGTGCCACAAACTGCCACACTGATCATTATTAATGAAGGAAGTATTGAAAGAAAACATAAACGCGGCTGCAGACATGCTGTTTGTTGAATAATCAAAGAACCATAGCTTTTCCCCCCGCTTTTTAAATTGATTTTCTAATTCAATTACTTCTTGTTGTAGTACAACATCAAAGTAATATTTTATTTTCGATGGGTTAAAAATAAATATGCAATTCCTGTTTATATTATTATTGATGACGTTTCAAACTAACCCTAACATTAGCAGCCGCATCATCATGATAGGGCCGCAATGAATCAATAGCATCGTGAACTATATGACATCACTTATGTTGTGATATTGGATGAATGATTTATTACGTGCTATATCAAGCCATGTTGTCTGTACAACTGTATATGTGACGTTCGGAGAATATTCATAACGCGTTGCGATTTAGTGTAACGGAATTTTGTTTCGTATGTGGGCGAATAATGAATTTTTGTTTAGAATGTTAGACATTGTTTACTACTACGCAATTGGTTTTGATTCCAATGTTATATTTTTGTATGTTTATTGTTACATAATGTAAAGGAGGTCTTTTTAAATATGATTCATTTGTAAAGCAATAAGAATAAAATGCGAAGTACTATTGAGGTACAATATGTCGAAAATATGGAGCGCGTGGTCCAGTGGTAGAGCACTGAACCCATGAGTCGGAGGGTCGTGGGTTCGATCCTCCGCAACGGCTATGTTCGGTGTCCTTGGGCAAGACACTTGCATATTCTTAGTTCTGGTTCTAACCAGGAAGGCTTTGAGCGTGATTTGCCTAAGTTGTAAGAACTTGTTTCGTATCGATGTAAAATAATTAAGTTTAAACTTAACTATGTCTAACAAGAAACGAAGCACCAAAACGTCATTTAATAATGAGATAATCAACTCAAAATCGTCAGTTAGTGCTAAAACAAGAAATAAGAAAGTCAATGGCACTTTCTGCTATTGCCGCCAGCTTGTACTGATGGGCCGATATACGTTTCGTCTTTGTTATCACCGCTACTTGAAAGACAGCTTAACGTCCTTTTACTAAATGTATCTAAATGAAAGTAAGAAATATTGCTTAAACGGGCATTTTTTTTGGCATTTTTACGTTTATCAATTAATTCTAAAGTCATTTTACTCTATTAATTTTTCGTTCCTGGGAAACGTTAAGACCCGTAATGAGAATTTTAGGATTTTGTTTTAAATAATTAATACATAATATTACACGACACATTAAATCTACTGCACATTCTTTTATAATAATTATTTTAATAACAGATTCTGTCTTCACATAATAGTATCTAAAACCAGTTAGACGAGCGTGTAACCATATATTAACTAAAAGAACTACAAGTAGGTCGGTATGAAAATGAGCTGAATTGCAAAACGGAAATACACAATGCAATTTAATGAAATAAAAATAAAGTTTTATGACATCTGTTCTATATTGACAAACAAATGACACAAGCTATGTTTTGTTTTAAATTTCCTGTAAAAATGTCGCTTTGTTTCTCTCTATCCATTGATGATGATATTTGATGCACAATGTCTGATATAAGAGTGTAGAATGACATCCGTCAAGCCGATCATATTGTAAACTACTGCATACTGTACACAAACAGTTAGCGTTTAATCCTTCATTACGACCGTATTAATTCTTAGTCCAAAATGGGCCCCACATAAGTACATGTCGTTTCTTTTTCATTTTATGAGTGCACGACCATGACTGACTTTAAATATGTAATAGGCCATACTTATGCCTAAAATCAAAATCTAGTTATCCCATTAGAATTTTATACACATAAACAATTTGGTTTAAGTTTTAAGGCATGTTAATATCTCAGTAACCACTACCATTGTATCACTGCAACTCCGTGCGTTCTCTGTCTGGAGGAAATTCAAGAGACTAAGTGGAATAATACCGATGTAATGTTAGACAAAATTATGGTGTAAAGTAAAATGTTGGCCCATTTCAAACTTAAACATCGATTGAAGTTTTTACTGGCAAAATATGTTTTACTAGGCAAATATATATAAAATGGCATTTGGAAGTTGAATGCTTTTTGGTACCTAGCTTGTGTTGTACAACACAAATTTGAACTTGAGGCAGCATAGAATGATATAATTTATTAAAAAAACAATAAGGGAATGTTCTAATCCGATATATGGAGGATCTTACATGAGTGCTCATTTATTTGGAATTAATCAAACGAGTCGAGTTGCCGAATGAGTTGCTTTGCCGAACATTGTATCATTAAGTAAATAAATTTAATAATAAATGAGGACGAACATAAGATTTGTTTTACCACATCACTCAGGAAAGGTTTACATTTACCATTTATTTAACACATCACCTATATAAGAAACGAAAACAAATCGGGCATATTAGCTTTCGTGAGTCATCGTATGACGTAACGTTATTTTACCGTGACAAATCGACGGCATTTATATATTCGGGAAAGTCGGACGTAGTTCGGCATTTTACGCATGAGAACTGAGTAATACGGAAAACACTGAACGATGTATCGAATATGATATTAAACTAGGTTGATATAAATATGTATCATGGGTTTATTACATTCCTGCACCGTAAATTATGTGATAATATGCGACTACAAAAAATATGTAAATTGTGATATAAAGATAAAAAAATAGATAAACATCTAAACTCAGATACCAAATGCAAAAAAAATGTGAACCATTTTCGAAACATTATTTGCAGTATTTTATTTTCTGGCAAAGGTTCATGCAATTTGAGAAGATTTTGTTAACAATAAATAATATTATCGCTGTTGTATATGAAGTGGGAACAATAAATGTTTAGCTTGAAAATGCAAAACCAATAAGTTGGCAATTGAGTCCTTACTTAGTGGCATATATCAAAATATACTGAAAGGACAGCAAAACGCTCGGTGATTTTCATAGCCACATTATCAAACCACTACAAGCGGTATTTACAGTTTGAGAATATGTATGTAAAGGTTTTTCATTAATGATATTTAGTACTGACAAAATCATTGATGAAATCTTCATACAATCCTATTCCAAAACTGTAAATATCGCTTACAATAGTTTGATAATGTGGCTTAAAATTCAATTTATGCTTTCAGTATACATTTCATTAATCAAAATTACTTTATTGATAATCTTAGAGATAGGCTCATCTCATTAAAGATAGCGTGCTGACGGCAGCACGGTCTCCACATGGTTAAACCGTTGATACAAATAAAAACGCTAATAATCTGTGAAATATATCCCCAACGTAGCATATTACCATAAACGATCCTGATATCGCGAGTTTTCCTAATTTACATGATGAGCCAACACCAAGAGGAATAGAGCTGTAAATCTTCTGCAGTTTACACAATGCGAATTGTGCCCGTCATTACCATATCTACCCATATGAGGGAATTTGAATGTAGTTTTGAATGAGGATTGTTGACGTCAACTGATAACAATTGTATGTTCAAAGGAGGGTAGCATTATTAAAAGATATACATTATAACAGTATATATATGAATTATGCATTGGAGAGTAAAAACACGTTATGAGCGCTACATAATTAAGGCATAACATGACAGTATTCTATACCTGTACTTGTTGCCACGTGACCGTTCATAGATAGAAGTTTAGTGGATCTTATACATTTTATATATTGCACAGTTCAAAATTCAAGATGGCGACAAAAGAAAGGAAATAAATTTAGTAGAAATATTAACGATAAAAACAAACAACCGACAAAATGTTCCAAATAACGATGACGTTGCGAAAATCACTGTAATTTCCTTCGCCTGCCGCTTAGAACTCACGGTTGATTTATTTTATAGGTTACTGAACGAATATGGATAAATATTAGTTGGGACTCGTTGTTTTGGTGGAAGAAAACTCGCAAGCTCGTATTCCTCCGCCAATACATCTCGTCTCTTTTTATATCTATCCATACACGTTCAGTAAACTATACCATTTTACTCGAACGTATTGATGTGAACCATATTGGACGAGACGCCTAAATGGTTTTCGCCACCAAACATGCTCGTACAATAAATTAAGGTTATTCTACAGTGTTTTAAACAATATGGGAATATATTGCAAACCGTCAGTACATTTATTGATTAAGATATAGATAATTTGGAAACATGTTAAAAGTTCAAAATGTTTTCGGCAAGTAAGCATATATAACAATTTGTATATATATATATAACTGCGTATAATTGACGACTAATTGCGTTATAGACACGATAAATACATGTTTTAAAACTGGTCGAAGAAATAGCAGTATTTTGTAAAGTATATATTTACATATTTAAAGAAAATATTTCTTTAACATTTTTTAATTATATGTCATTACATCTGAAACACTTTTCTGAAACACACTCTCACAAACGCAGAATGAAACTATTTTTATCACCAAGAACAGGTTAAGATCTACAAGTACAATGAACTTACTGGATTAACCAATGCAGTAACCTTACTGGATCTACCAGTACAGTAAATTTACTGGATCTACCAGTACAATAAACTTACTTGATCTACCAGTACAGTAAATTTACTGGATCTACCAGTACAATAAACTTACTTGATCTACCAGTATAGTAAACTTACTGGATTTACCAGTACTGTAAACTTACTTGATCTACCAGTACAGTAAACTTACTGGATTTACCAGTACAATAAACTTACTTGATTTACCAGTACAATAAACTTACTGGATCTACCAGTACAATAAACTTACTTGGTCTACCAGTGCAATATACTTACTGGATTAATTGTTATTTATTTACCTGAGCAATATTCAGGAAACAAATTATAAAAAAAACGTAACTATCATTTTCCATATATTAATTATTTTGTCCATAGTTTTGTCTCGGGAAATGATGGCGTGATAAGACCGGAAGTAGTGTGTGCTACAGCGACAATCTTTAATCCCCATGGAATTTCCCATGCATACGAACTTAATTACTATAAGAGACATTGAAGTACTGGTTTAAACAGATTTGCAAATGACAACTGTCAAGGGAAACCAAAACTGCACATCCTTTAGAATTACAAGAAGGGACTATGTTTTACGCGTTATCATACGGTTGTATGAATACATAAAATGTGCATTTCAGTCAATAATGAACCAGACAAATTAAACCTGATGGACGACTTCCATACACAAGAGTGACGAATCCAAATTCGATAAACTGTTGTCTGCCGTTTTGACAAGAACGAGAACGAAAATATAGAGTTTGTAAAAGTACATCAAATAGTAAAATAGGTGTTCATAAACGTATTTAGTTGACAAATAAAATCCGCTGCAGTTGCATCTTGTGTGACATTTTGACTGTTATCTGATGTTGGATGTGAAAGAGCTATGTTTCATATATAAACTGTTACTCATATGGTTTTATTCGTATGTTCTATCTCAACGATTTTATCCATAAACGTAGTGCTAAAAAATCAAAAGTTATATGTATTACTTATAGAACTATCCAAATTGAACAACTCGACACCAATTTCTGAACTTTCATTACATTTTTATACATGTGTGTATTCTTCCTATTATTTGATATCGTTAGTACAAAAAGTTCAAATCAATATTTTTGTGACATTAAAATATGTCCACGGGTTAGCTTAAGATGAGGGTCGATGCTCGGTTGTAAAGATACATTACTGCGCATGTGCATTCATAAAGTGACTATCTGCTTAAGTGTTATCATTTGAATATATGAATATAATACGTGAATCAGAGCCAATTTATTATCAGACGACAAAATGAACATGATTTACGACAATCTGATACCCGGATGACGAATCCGAATCTGTAATGGGATGTGTGTTATAATCTGCACTAAAATATTGGACTCTTTTGTGCAATAATATCTCGTAGTAACATTTAACCTTTCAATTATTACGTCCTATATAGATATTGAGTTATATGCCGTACATAAAGAATCTTACACGAGTGTTCATTTATAATTGAATTTATTAAACGAATTGTCAAAAACATTTTTTTCATTTTTGACAGCGAGTCTTATTTATGTGTTTATTGTAGTGATTATAAGTGTTCCTTATAAAATCTCGTCTATGGTGCTTTGCTGGTTGTGTGCCTTGAATACTACGTCTCTTGTTGTTTTATATATTTTCTTGTTTTTCTTTTTTGGGTTTAATTTGAATGATAAAATTTCACCTGAGTCATACGCACGCACACACAAACACCCACACCCACACACACACGCACACACTGAATGTTCGCAAAGTAACAGTAAGCAAGTTGCATTATCATGCATTTGCGTGTAAATCCGGACGATATTTTGAGCAACTTAATGAAACAATAACATGGAGTGGCTGGTGTAGATTGACAGCTAATTTGTAATGGATATGAAACAAGGATATACTGATAATTAGGTTGCGAGTAATCTGTCATATGCAATACCTGACACACGTTCCATGTTTTAAACCACGTCACATGTGAATAAATATCACTTTGCAGAGAAACAGTCGTTATCAATACAGAAACGAGGCTAAAATACATCGATTCAAATGAACCCCGCATATATTTTGCTTCCAACAGAACTTTTAAAGATTTTTTTCAAGATGAACATTTTTTTGGGACCTCACCTCTATCAATTTCTTTTTCTTCCTACGTCCAGCTATCTTCAAATCTACCCATTCCAATCTTCCCTCGTGCAATGTTGTTTGTTCACGTCGGCGTAGTAATATACTGAAGTCATCAACATTTTTGAATTAGTCTCAGATGCATAAAATTTGGATATTTAGTTTAAAAAAACTGAAGCATAAATAATCAGACTGAATTACACAGCGTGTATGCATGTTCAATCATATAATGCCTTCTTGAACGCAATAGCTACAGCAGAAACGGGAACCAGATTCATCATAATCTATTGCTGTATCCCGGCAGCATTGTTATTATATCTTAAAATGTGATTGAAACTAAAAGTGACTGTTCACCTGTATGCGTTTATTTCAGCCGCGCTTTATCCAACAAGCAAAGCCCTGCTCATGTCGCCGTGCTCAAGCTTTGCAGTGTTGATCACTGCCAAAATGATCATACGCGACAGTGACTACTTTTTTTCCTCGAATTTCATTTTACCATGAATTTAATATAAAAAAACAGAAACAACTCAAACAAAGACAGTATATTGCTGACATTGTATTATGTCATTGTAAAAAAAAATGTTGCATAAGATAAACCAAAAGCTACATTATTATCCGTCAAATTAGGGAGGTGTATGAATAATTATTAAAGACGGACTATATCAGTATTTTGAAATACTTTGCTTATTTACAGTCACTTCAGAATTTACGTCATGAACATAAATATATAGCCTTATATAAACGATATAAAATCTGATTTCAGTCGGAATCAAGCAGACATAATCTATACATACTTTACCAAGTTTGTTTGATAATAAATTCAAATACTCAAACATACAGCTCTGGTTATAATATTAGAATTTACAAAGTGGTCACTTAGGAAAAGTTCGTCACACATATTGAAAACAGTTTTCTCAATTTACTTTTATATGCAAAAGTAATCTTCTCAAATAGGAACTAACCTTGGAATGAAGCCATAAAATAAAACTAATTTGGAAATAAAACTATAAATATTCAGTCATAGACAGAATATCGGTTCCACATTGAACAATCCTCTTTGAAACGGACGACGTTCACATTTGTACAGAATTCAGTCCACCAGAAACATATTAGTGTGTGAATATAGAAGGTCTTATAACAGAAGTCATTTTCCATTCTTTTTAAGAAATGGTGTTTGTTTATTTTTACGACATGCTCAAACGATCGTATGTTTGTAAACCGTAGTTTTGGGTCGAACCTGGAAACGAGCCCGGGCTCTACCAACCTACCGTATTTTGATTGTCTCATGGCTTATTAGGAACTGAATATTTTATTTTAATTCCCTTTCACCAAATTCTACTTAAATACTTAAACAATTAAATAAGGTTTGATCGGTTATACATTTATTATATAATAAATATCAATGAAACAATATGCAATTTTACTGGAACCAGTCTTAAATCATGATCACCTGGCTGCTTTCCTTAGATTTAAATTTTAAGTAAATGTTAAGGAAACAGCAGCCAGCTCTAAAAGATAGAGTACATACTAATATATATTGTACTACAAAATAGAGGTCAGAACAGTACATAGTAATGTATAACTAATGAAGACAAAATTGTCTTGCGAGTATCATATACAGTAATACATGTATAAGATTAAACCGGATATCAAATAAAAAAACGATGTGTCGTTGTTGTTGGTGGTGGTGGTGATGGTGAGGGTGTTTTTTTTATCAAACAGATAAGACATTTATTGAATGAAATTAAGTTTAGTGACTGAATTTCACAAATTACTCTTCTCACAAATTGTGTCTTTTTGTTCACTTTTAATTTTTATCACGAATTTCTAAATTGTAAGTTACACTCTTGACAAGATGGGGCTAGAATCATCGTGTTATAATTATGTATGAATCACATTGATTTCAAGAAACGAACGCTATTTTCAATGTTGTTATTAATTGATTTAGAAAATGAATAATTCGTCACTGTTTAACCTCATTTGATAACCAAAGAAATCGTTTCAAGGCTTTCGAGTCTGCTTCCTGGGTAGAACCAGAACAGAGTGTTGTTTCATGAGAGGCATCGGGTCAATCGAGAGATCGAACCCGCAACCTCTGGCGTGAGCGGCCAACACTCTATCCATTACACTACCGCCCCACTTAATTATTAAGTTGGTTCTTAATTATCAAAATTTTATCATCACTGCGCACGCGTCAATGGCATTGCACAGACGCCGCCCTTGATTCAATTCTGAACAAGTCATCTACAAACTACAAAGCCGCGCGAGCTATGCTAAGAAACGGCCTAAGCAAACGTCAACTTTTAAACATCATCTCAGCTTTCATCGTAGCTCCTGCCCACAGTCAACCAAATGACGTCAAATTGTCGGCCAAATGACGTTTAACACTTAGCCAGGAAGTGTTAAACCTGCGATTGCTCCCTTTGGGTTTCTTAACTGTTATTGATTTATTAAATGAACACTTACTATAAATTAGAATTTGTATTAGTTTAAATGTTTATAAGTGTAAAGTTTGAAAAGGTAAAAACACTTTGTATGTAGAGAATCTTAAATGAATTTTCATTTATTATCGAATTTATTTAACTTAATGACAAACATAATATGCAAGGCAAGAGTCTAGCATAATATCATTTTTGCCAATGAGTATTAATCAATTTTATAATAAATGAGAACAAATGTAAGATTCTAATAAAATTGGATCGACAGTTTGTAAGATAATATGTTGGGCGTTCATGCGGAATGATGCGGGTTTGATCCTTAGTTTGACCCAATAGTCTCTTTAAAACAGCATACAGTTTCTGTTCTATACAAAATTATTCATTGGAAAACGATTTTTAAAAGCTTTCGAGCCAGCTGAAATAAATTTGTATAAATGACCAACGATAAACTTAATATTAGTAATTTCGATGTATGATCTTACATTTCTTTTGTGCCATCTAATTTCTTATAGAAGGCTGTCGTCTTGCAATGCTACTAAATCTTTGTTAAACGCATTAACGTTTGGTATCAGTTGTTTTGTATTACCCAGGGGTGACACTGACAGATAATTGTGTTTATTTCTTTCTTCTCTATTTGCAATCACAGTTGGTGGTTGCCAAGTGCATCATCCATACGAATCAAGTCTATTTGAACAATAAATGGAATTTTGTGTCCTTTCTTTTCAGTCAATATATGAATTTAAGTGATATGCAATATTAGTTATACTGTACGTGGAACTTGTCCAGTTGCTGTTTTAAGTTGTAGGTTCTTATTTTATTTATCGAATGAAAAGTTAAAATTAGTTAAAATAACTTAAATATTCAATCTATAAACAAAATGCCGATAAGTAATGTTCCAATATATTCAAACCAATTTTAAATAATGGAAAATGGAAATAAATCAAATGTGTGACGTAACTAATTATTTCGTTCATATTCCATGAATGCATCCTCGCGAATGGTCATTTTAGCTTCAAATACATTTTGTTATTCAATATTGCTTTACTTGTAACTGAAGCATACTAATGTGTTTATCATTACATAAACACACATAGTACGTCAATATAATCTCGTTCCAATGCCGTTAACGTGAGAAAGTTTGCCCGTTACTTGTGGAAGGACAGTGGTTCTACTCAGATAAATGACGCCAACACGCCCCCCCCCCTCCTCCAAAAAAAAATATATATCTTAACACAGTTATTATTGTCAGCGAAAATGATCTTGGTATTCTTGGTATTTTTACAAGTAGATGTATATGGCGATCAAGTCTGCGTGCATGGCTTCGTCATCTATACAAAGTCTCAACTATATTGATATTATACGATTGTATCTGCAAACGACGCTGTTTATGTTATAAGAAAAATGTCAAAATGTATTTGACATAAACCCGATTACGTGTTAAATGCTATCGTAAATTGCAATCAACTACAGCAATGTTATATATAGATTCGATCGGTCGAAGTCATATCAGAAATGATTCTGTGTTTATTTCAAACAAGACAATTATGTCGTATTCGACTTGCGTAACCATCCGTAAAGATAAGAAAGTCTAACTATTACGACATTCGATCTGTCATATAACAAACATCAAAGGTATAGTGTTGATTGCCTCAACATAACAACGTCATTGCATATCCTATAATAATTAATTGCTAGTGTGGTTTACCTTTTGACACGTTTTGAATAAAGACAAACGCGTCTTTTAGTATGGTGTACAAAAAGCGTCAAAAACTCATTAGTATTTACTGCTTAAAATGCCTGCCCGTGAATGCTGTGAATATATGTATGTTGATATTCTCACAAGCATTATGAACAATTGAGACTACCTAAAACATGATTGTTGTTGTATGGTGTTAAGCGTTGCTTCAACAACTGTTTCAGTCATTTAGAGACAATGTTTACTTAAGACAGTATTCTAAGCGCTGTTACACTTGAGTGCCATACCGCAGATATATACATGGTATGATAGGGTGATACCTGCCATGCCACCATAACCCCTCCCCTACCAGTTTCACATGATGCTGATACAGGGTCGACCAAACCTAGAAATATCCAAGCGAGGCAGCTTCTAATACCATTTTCAAGTCTTCGGTATGACCGGCTGGCAATCGAACCCACGAGGCGGATGCTCTACCACAGGACCACCGCTGCGGTACTGAAAGGTCCAATGGAAGAGCATCGAAACTAAGATCAGCGGGTCGTGAGATTGACCCTCCACCACGGCTATGTGTGGTGTCCTTGCGCAAGACACTCTATCTGCATATGCTAGTACTTGTTCTACCCAGGAAAACGTCTAACGTGATTTATCTGAGTTGTAATAACTTGTTTCACAATGAAAGTAAAATCAAAATATTTAGAAAAATCATAGTTCTAAAAAAATCGCTGATCTCAGACTTTTAAACTAGTAATATATTCTTTTTTTAAATAAACTTTCCACTGTAATTGTCCATAAGATATATCATATTGCATACAACATTTTCATAATTATGACTCATAAACATTGTTATGAACTTAACTCATTTGTTCAATACACAATTTAACATTTCAACACATCTCTACTCAGATATCGCTTTTGTGTGTTGTTTTTATTACTGTTGCAGTTGTTGCTGCTGGTGTTGCTGTTGCTGTTGTTGTTGCTGTTGTTGTTGTTGTTGTTGTTGTCGGGGTATGCTTTGCTAAACAGTCAAACTGCAAATATCAAGAGTTCCGTTTTGAAATATTTACTTTAATCTACGACAAAATTATTGCATTATACTATTATAATAATATACTATTGCAACAACTGAAAACGAGCCAAATAATAATAAATTGCTGTTGATATCCTCTGTGACACTCAGTGCCAGAATATCGAATAAATAACGATTCGTTGTACACTTAGGAGATGAGTTATTTGTTTTGCTTTTTTATGAACGAACCCGTGGTATTAGTATTTAATAAATATTGCTGAATGATAAATGTAAGCTTCATATGTAGCCAATTGATACTTGTGGTATCATAAACACCACATGTTCACAAACCGGATCCCCAGTGTGTTAGATAACGTTTGCAGCTGATATATTTTCAAGCATTCCGTCAAAGCTAACGTCTGCTAACGTGTGCAGCTAACATGTCTTTCAGTGCGATTACTGTAGAAGCACCGCAACCTCTAACTTGAGCGGCAAACATTTTATCCACTGCACTACCACCCCGCTTTAAGTAACATTTGCATAGCTAATACATAGTTCATTAGACTTGCACCAGAACTTGAACGTTAGCTAATGTTTACACAGCTAATGTATGCGTAACTATATTTGTGCCAGAAGCTAGCGTTTACTCACGTTTGCAGATACATTTAATATACCACTCAGCTTTATTTGCAATAAAAGTTAACATTAGCTAACATACAATTCAGTGGATTGGCGCCAGCAGATACATTAATGAAGTGCTCTCTAGTGTCAGGGCACGATCACCGGTCGGGTCATTCCAAAGATTTAAAAAATGGTAATAGAAGCTTCCTCGGTGTCAGTATAGTACGACTTGGTGGGGTATCATACCATGTGTCTGCGGCATGATATTCCAGTGTGACACCGCTCAGAATACTGCCTCAAGTAGAAACATTCATGCTATAACTAAAACATTGTTGAAAGCGACGCCAAACACAATACAAAAGCAACAACAACAACAACAACAACACCGGTATCCTACTGACTATTCCATGGGGATGACCCCCGTTCTGTTACATGACGTGTGTATAGTATTTATGATGATAACTCCATCGGTAACCTACTGACTATTCCAAGGGAATGGCCCCCGTTCTGTTACATACCGTGTGTATTGTATTTATGATGATTACTCCATCGATATCCTACTGACTATTCCAAGGGGATCGCCCACGTTCTGTTACATACCGTGTGTATTGTATTTATGATGATAACTCCATCGGTATCCTACTGACTATTCCAAGGGGATGGCCCCCGTTCTGTTACATACCGTGTGTATTGTATTTATGATGATAACTCAATCGGTATCCTACTGACTATTCCAAGGGGATGACCCCCGTTTTGTTACATACCGTTGTATTATATTTATGATGATAACTCCATCGGTATCCTACTGACTATTCCAAGGGGATGACCCCCGTTCTGTTACATACCGTGTGTATTGTATTGATGATGATAACTCCATCGGTATCCTACTGACTATTCCAAGGGGATGGCCCCGTTTTGTTACATACCGTGTGTATTGTATTTATGATGATAACTCCATCGGCATCCTACTGACTATTCCAAGGGGATGACCCCCGCTTTGTTACATACCGTTGTATTGTATTTATGATGATAACTCCATCGGTATCCTACTGACTATTCCAAGGGGATGACCCCCGTTCTGTTACATACCGTGTGTATTGTATTTATGATGATAACTCCATCGGTATCCTACTGACTATTCCAAGGGGATGACCCCCGTTCTGTTACATACCGTGTGTATTGTATTTATGATAGAAACTCCATCGGTATCCTACTGACTATTCCAAGGGGAAGACCCCCGTTCTGTTACATACCGTGTGTATTGTATTTATGATGATAACTCCATCGGTATCCTACTGACTATTCCAAGGGGATGATCCCCGTTCTGTTACATACCGTGTGTATTGTATTTATGATGATAACTCCATCGGTATCCTACTGACTATTCCAAGGGGATGACCCCCGTTCTGTTACATACCGTGTGTATTGTATTTATGACAATAACTCCATCGGTATCCTACTGACTATTCCAAAGGGATGGCCCACGTTCTGTTACATACCGTGTGTATTGTATTAATGATGATTACTCCATCGGTATTCTGCTGACTATTCCAAGGGGATGGCCCCGTTTTGTTACATACCGTGTGTATTGTATTTATGATGATTACTCCATCGGCATCCTACTGACTATTCCAAGGGGATGACACCCGTTCTGTTACATACCGTGTGTATTGTATTTATGATGATAACTCCATCGGTATCCTACTGACTATTCCAAGGGGATGGCCCCCGTTCTGTTACATACCGTGGGTATTGTATTTATGATGATATCTCCATCGGTATCCTATTGACTATTCCAAGGTGATGGCCCACGTTCTGTTAAATACCGTGTGCATTGTATTTATGATGATAACTCCATCGGTATCCTACTGACTATTTCAACGGGATGGCCCCGTTTTGTTACATACCGTGTGTATTGTATTTATGATGATTACTCCATCGGTATCCTACTGACTATTTCAAGGGGATGGCCCCGTTTTGTTACATACCGTGTGTAATGTATTTATGATGATTACTCCATCGATATTATACTGACTATTCCAAGGGGATGTCCCCCGTTCTGTTACATACCGTGTGTATTGTATTTATGATGATATCTCCATCGGTATCCTACTGACTATTCCAAGGGGATGGCCCACGTTCTGTTACATACCGTGTGTATTGTATTGATGATGATTACTCCATCGGTATTCTGCTGACTATTCCAAGGGGATGTCCCCCGTTCTGTTACATACCGTGTGTATTGTATTTATGATGATATCTCCATCGGTATCCTACTGACTATTCCAAGGGGATGTCCCCCGTTCTGTTACATACCGTGTGTATTGTATTTATGATGATATCTCCATCGGTATCCTACTGACTATTCCAAGGGGATGTCCCCCGTTCTGTTACATACCGTGTGTATTGTATTTATGATGATATCTCCATCGGTATCCTACTGACTATTCCAAGGGGATGGCCCCCGTTTTGTTACATACCGTGTGTATTGTATTTTTGATGATAACTCCATCGGTATCCTACTGACTATTCCAAGGTGATGGCCCACGTTCTGTTACATACCGTGTGCATTGTATTTATGATGATTACTCCATCGGTATCCTACTGACTATTTCAAGGGGATGGCCCCGTTTTGTTACATACCGTGTGCATTGTATTTATGATGATAACTCCATCGGTATCCTACTGACTATTTCAAGGGGATGGCCCCGTTCTGTTACATACCGTGTGTATTGTATTTATGATGATATCTCCATCGGTATCCTACTGACTATTCCAAGGTGATGGCCCCCGTTCTGTTACATACCGTTTGTATTGTATTTATGATGATTACTCCATCGGTATCCTACTGACTATTTCAAGGGGATGGCCCCGTTTTGTTACATACCGTGTGTATTGTATTTATGATGATTACTCCATCGGTATCCTACTGACTATTTCAAGGGGATGGCCCCGTTTTGTTACATACCGTGTGTATTGTATTTATGATGATTACTCTATCGGTATCCTACTGACTATTCCAAGGGGATGACCCCCGTTCTGTTACATACCGTTTGTATTGTATTTATGATGATTACTCCATCGGTATCCTACTGACTATTCCAAGGAGATGGCCCCCGTTTTGTTACATACCGTGTGTATTGTATTTATGATGATATCTCCATTGGTATCCTACTGACTATTCCAAGGGGATGGCCCCCGTTCTGTTACATACCGTGTGTATTGTATTTATGATGATATCTCCATCGGTATCCTACTGACTATTCCAAGGGGATGACCCCCGTTCTGTTACATACCGTGTGTATTGTATTTATGATGATTACTCCATTGTTATCCTACTGACTATTCCAAGGGGATGGCCCACGTTCTGTTACATACCGTGTGTACTGTATTTATGATGATTACTCCATCGGTATCCTACTGACTATTCCAAGGGGATGGCCCCCGTTCTGTTACATACCGTGTGTATTGTATTTATGATGATATCTCCATCGGTATCCTACTGACTATTCCAAGGGGATGACCCCCGTTCTGTTACATACCGTGTGTATTGTATTTATGATGATAACTCCATTGTTATCCTACTGACTATTCCAAGGGGATGGCCCACGTTCTGTTACATACCGTGTGTATTGTATTTATGATGATAACTCCATCGGTATCCTACTGACTATTCCAAGGGGATGGCCCCGTTCTGTTACATACCGTGTGTATTGTATTTATAATTATTACTCCATCGGTATTCTACTGACTATTCCAAGGGGATGGCCCCCGTTCTGTTACATACCGTGTGTATTGTATTTATGATGATAACGTCATCGGTATCCTACTGACCATTCCAAGGGGATGGCCCCCGTTTTGTTACATACCGTGTGTATTGTATTTATGATGATTACTCCATCGGTATTATACTGACTATTCCAAGGGGATGGCCCCCGTTCTGTTACATACCGTGTGTATTGTATTTATGATGATAACGCCATCGGTATCCTACTGACCATTCCAAGGGGATGGCCCCCGTTTTGTTACATACCATGTTTATTGTATTTATGATGATTACTCCATCGGTATTCTACTGACTATTCCAAGTGGGTTGGCTCCCGTTCTGTTACAAACCGTGTATATTGTATTGATGATGATAACGCCATCGATATTATACTGACTATTCCAAGGGGATGCCCCCCGTTCTGTTACATACCGTGTGTATTATATTTATGATGATAACGCCATCGGTATCCTACTGACCATTCCAAGGGGATGGCCCCCGTTTTGTTACATACCGTGTGTATTGTATTTATGATGATGACTCCATCGGTATCCTACTGACTATTCCAAGGGGATGGCCCCCGTTCTGTTACATAACGTGTGTATTGTATTTATGATGATATCTCCATCGGTATCATACTGACTATTCCAAAGGGATGGCCCACGTTCTGTTACATAACGTGTGTGTTGTGTTTATGATGATAACTCCATTAGTATCTTACTGACTATTCCAAGGGGTCGGCCCCCGTTTTGTTACATACCGTGTGTATTGTATTTATGATGATATCTCCATCGGTAACCTACTGACTATTATTGTATTTATGATGATTACTCCATCGGTATTCTGCTGACTATTCCAAGGGGTTGGCCTCCGTTTTGTTACATACCGTGTGTATTGTATTTATGATGATTACTCCATTAGTATCCTACTGACTATTCCAAGGGGTTGGCCCCCGTTTTGTTACATACCGTATGTATTGTATTTATGATGATATCTCCATCGGTAACCTACTGACTATTATTGTATTTATGATGGTTACTCCATCGGTAACCTTCTGACTATTATTGTATTTATGATGATAACTCCATCGGTATCCTACTGACTATTCCAAGAGGATGGCCCAAGTTCTGTTACATAACGTGTGTATTGTATTTATGATGATATTTCCATCGGTATCCTACTGACTATTCCAAGGGGATGGCCCCCGTTCTGTTACATAACGTGTGTATTGTATTTATGATGATAACTCAATCGGTATCCTACTGACTATTCCAAGGGGATGGCCCCCGTTTTGTTACATAACGTGTGTATTGTATTTATGATGATTACTCCATTGGTATTCTACTGAATATTCCAAAGGGATGGCCCACGTACTGGTACATACCGTGTGTATTGTATTGATGATGATTACTCCATACATTAATCATGCTTATGCTTATGCTATTGTGGTGGTAATGCCATTTTGCATATATTTATATTTTAAAATATTCTTTTACAATAAAGGCGTTAAAATCAACAAATATAAATATGTTTTGATAACATAAGTCATAAAGAACTATCAAATAGCATTAACTACTTTAGATAGAAAGACAAATATTGATTTTGTCAAATTTGGCAGCCATTTTGGCGGCTATCTTGGATTTTCCGCCATATTGAATGTTGGTCTCGGTGTTAAAATGATCAGTTAACCTTGTTCTATGTTTGTGCCAAGTTTGGTGGTTTTCTCAAAAATGGCACAATTTTTTCACGAAATGACTCCACTATGAAATGTCTTCTGTTGGAAATAAATATTTATCATATTTTAAACATATTTCCTCGATTATATCTAAAATGCCTTTTCGGACAGCAACTTCTGCCAATAATTTGGAAATATTTCATATTGCAATTGTTTTATGTCGTGCAGACGTTGTCAAATATTGTTCCTGTGGCCGCCATTAACGCTATTGTTCTGAATTCAATTTGTTTCCGAAATATTGCAATACTTGAGAGTTGGTTAATATCCAGAACACAATGTCATTCCAAATGGAAACGGTATTCAAGATAAGAGTAAATTGTTGTTTTTATTCGATTCAGTGTCTTTTCTCCCTATTAGGCTTCTGTTTCACAGAAATAATCGTTATGTTTGAAATAAATATTTAAAAACTTAATTTTGATTTGGTCCTTATAGAGTCAAACCTGTGTAAGCGGTCACCTCTATTAAGCAGCCACTTGTATTAAGCAGACACATTTCCTATTTTCTATTTCCATGCGTTCAGAGCAAATTAACCTGTATTAAGTAACAACCTGTCTTAAAATGCCATTCTTGCTCTTTCCCTTGACTGGTTGCTTAAGACAGGTTTGACTGTAAATTTTTTAATTAATGTTTAAGAACGGATTCAGACAAAATCATAATCACCTTGATGTTTGTCTTTGATTTAAGGTATTACGTAACTATATGCTGGTGAAATAAGGCAAAAAACTAAAATGTACCAAAAACATAAAGTTTTATATGAATTAAATTTCAATACAACCAAATTATTTGGAGTGTCATTAGTTCTAATGGTACCTCAATTTCCTTCTTTTTTTTTTTAAAGTGTTGCATTAATTCAGGTATGAAATCAGTACAGCAAAACAATCTTCTAAACCTCCAACACAGAAATATACTTAAATAATGGATTTGAAATCTGCTTTCAAATTTAAAAAAAATCAATAGGGCGGCAAACCATTTAGACAAATGCCGAATTCAACTGTTTTACCATTATTTGCAGTATCGCTGTCGTCGTTTCTACTTCCTACAACCTACTGGCCACATTTGTGTGTATAACACTACATGTGTTTTAATAGTCCAAGACTTCGAAGATGATATCAAAATATATATTATAAAATTAAACTATAATCATTAAAGTTATTTAGGGCAGTTGACATGCTTAAGATACTGGCAATAAAAATGGTTGCCCGGTATAAATATAAGAATTGAAACAATGTGAATCAGTCATTTCTCAACGCAGCGGCGCTCCAGGGATAGAGCGTTCACCTCGCCTCGTGGGTTCGGCACCAATTAGGAGCTTTCTCGCTTGTAGTCGAAGGGTGCATTTTTATATGAAGCCTAGAAATAGGTGCACGTAGCACCCTCTGTACAGAAAAGGTTTGAATTCATTATCTGTTAGTTAGATGCCCAAGGGATGTTGCAAGACCTTCAGTACTAAAGAATTGTGGTATAACTTTTAAGTTTTGGGGCTTAATACATCGAAAAAGTGGCGGACTAAAACTTTTAGATTTCGTGGAATGGGACGGGGCAAATTCTTATTTTTGGACTATTTTTTGTTTACTTATAACAAAATCGGATTTTTTTAGTCGATATGGATCCATAATGTCTTTATCTTACAATAATCTGTTAGATCATGCGTAAGCAAATTTGTACTTGTCCA
This sequence comes from Panopea generosa, assembly GCA_029582155.1. Taxonomy (NCBI): domain Eukaryota; kingdom Metazoa; phylum Mollusca; class Bivalvia; order Adapedonta; family Hiatellidae; genus Panopea; species Panopea generosa. Next base: position 53,285,127 of record CM055902.1, read on the forward strand.
TATTGATAACAAATACAAATGCATATACCTGTTCTATAAGTGGCGAATCTAGAATTTTATATTTCATGGAATGGGTAGAGGCAAATTCGGACCATTCGAATTTTTAGTCGATATGGATCCATAAATGTATCCATCTCACTAGACTCAGTGTTGTTATTATTTTTACTCTTTATCAATCACTGTTACATAAAATACAATATTTAGGCATATGCATATGGCATGAGGGTTGTCATATTTTCTTTACCCCTTATGAACAGATCAGATTTGATATAACAGTCTCCTATTTTCAGACTATGTTTAGGCTTTTTTATCAGAAATAATACCCAATGTTATAAAAGTAAATAATTTGAAAGTATGTGTAAATACAATTTAAAAGTATTAATTGATACATTACAATATGATAAACTAGCAGAAGCATGTAAGCATCATCTGACCCAGTCTCTGATTCACCTACATGAGTGATGCCCTTAAACATTTTTCACGTGCCGCACATAAACAATATTCAGTACAAAATAGATTATTGCTTTACAATGGTACACACCAACCCTTTGAAATGCTGATCTATTACATTTACATGATGTCAATTCCCTCAATACGCTAAGAGCAGGTTCCTTGAGCACAAGAAGAATTTTCAAAGTACCAGCTTTAGATACCAACCTCTTCCGATGAGAGACATCAGTTTTGTATTGCTAGTAAATAATGCTTCCAAAACAGTGATTGAAAATTAACTAAGTGATGCTTTAAGCTTTTTGACAATGGTGACATATTGCCATGCAGTCCGCAGTGTCTTTTGACAGAACAATCGGTATCTTGCGTCGTCAGCAGCACATTCAAGGTTATTGGGCAAATATAAGGTACAGACGCACTTCTCACATGAACTGAAGCACCTTTCAGACAATGTTTAGATTAACCCAACTGCGACAATTCTTCTCGGTGGACGTCAAAGGACTTTCATAAATTAAGAGCGATTCTCTTGCCTATTTCAACTAAAGAACTAATGAAATCAGTGATACATTGAACTGCAGGTTAGACAGAGCAAATTGATTGGCCAAAGCCTTCTACGACATCATGAGTAGGAATGCGGCTCAACTTTAGCACCATATGTACGTCTTCTTCCTCAGAATTGGACTTGAGGTATCCTACATTTTGTTGATAGGATAGTCGATGTATCCAAAACACTCTTGAACCAACAACCTGAACAAAACTGTTTTCCCAGCAGGCAGTTTTCAGGTCCACTTTACACCACCTGTAATAAACTTAAAACTGGCTTTCTCAAAGTCTCATCTGTGTGTGCAAGAGAGAATGGAACAGTTAATAGTTCATAGGTCAGAACGTCTTAAGAAATACTTTTCTGAAAGTGGATGCAATTATCAATCTCGCAACCGGTTCTCTATCGACACTTTTGGTTGTAATCTGTTCATCTTTAGATTTGACAGACTACTTACTGTTCTGATAGAATGAAAACTTTTTTCAATTTCACACGTGGCAGTGGTTCCTAAAAAACATTTGTATTTGTGTTCAGTCTTTCGTCAATAAACTTCTCACTGTTGTATCTTCCAATTGTATCACTGGTCACAATATGTTTAAACATATCTGACAGCACAACGACTCCAGTTGTTTATTGACTTATATGTATCATCTCCGTCTGTTTTGCCGTCTGAGAAGAAATGGGTTTGTCATTAGTCCTGATATTAACTTTCGAATATATTCTTCATCATTTTTCCGGATTATTTTTGTGACTTAACGGGTCACTTTCCAATATTTTGTGGCTGAAGATTTAGATGCTCTTTCGTGGCTGGTCAGAAACCGTCTTTCTTAAGCTTCTTGTCGTTTGGTTAGTCCAATGATTCTAACACTTTTCTTAGGATCTGAATTCGTTGACCGTTCAAGAGCAATGTCTTTCGAAACTGGATTTAACGGGTGATTTAATCGACAAACATTGTGGTTTCTTTTGAATACTCTTTAAGATCTATCTCATTCTACATCTATATCTATACATTAAAGTGTCATACAGTGAAAATGACTGGGTAGAAATTTACTATAAGCATTTACGTATATATATATATCAATGTATGCCAGAGCTTCAATGAACCCAGCATACAAAAATATCTTATTTTCAATTATTCTAGAAAATGGCAATTTATTCTTATTTTTAACCCAAATATGTCACACAGTCGCAATAACTCGGTAGAAATTGACTTGTCAAGCATATATATTTATATCAATGTATTGCAGAGTTTCAATAAACCCAGCATACATTCAAATATCTCATTTTTTTATTTTTTCAGAAAATGGCGATTTTTCCCGATTTTTCCCATTTTTAACCCGAAAATGTCACACAGTGACAATGACTTAGTAGAAAATTACTTGTATAGCACATTTGTATATATATATCAATGTATTACAGAGCTTCAATAAACCCAGCATACATAAATATATCTCAATTTAAAAATTCCAGAAAATGGCGATTTTTTTCGAATTTTCCTATTTTTAACCTAAAAATCCCACACTGTGTCAGTGACTCAGTAGACGTTGACTTGTATAGCATATTTGTATATATATCAATGTATTACAGAGCTTCAATAAACCCAGCATACATAAATATATCTCGATTTAAAAATTCCAGAAAATGGCGATTTTTTTCGAATTTTCCTATTTTTAACCTAAAAATCCCACACTGTGTCAGTGACTCAGTAGACGTTGACTTGTATAGCATATATATATATATATATATCAATGTATTGCAAAGCTTTTAAAAAAAACAGTATACAAAAAAATGTATTATTTTTAATTATTCCAGAAAATGGCAATTTTTTCTAATTTTTTTCATATTTTTAACCCAAAATATCTTGAAAGTGATACCACAATTCTTTAGTACTGAAGGTCAGATGATGATCTACATGTATCTGCCAAACTTTTCCAAGTGAAATTCCTTTTCTGTACAAGGGGTGCTACGTGAGATTTCTTTTATATTAGTTTGCTCTTGGACTATTGGTGCTCAGCATTTAGAGGATAGTTCTAGGTCTTGTCGTTCCAGTGTCAGTTTAATGTGGCTGACTGTGGTATCATATCAGGTTTATGCGGTATGATATTCCAGTGTGGCAGCGCGCTAGGGTACTGTTTCAAGTAGACAAAGCCGGGGTTTGCTTGAAAAGTGTTGGAAGTGATGCTAAACACTATACAAACAAACAAAACTCAATAGGTTCAACGTTTATGGAGTAAAAATCCTAATCACCATCACCGCAGGAGTGCTGGTCAGCTTTGTCCGCCTGTGGACAACGTCTACGCCTAATAACAGAAAGTATATATACATGCAAGTAAAAATCTCTCATTCGGCCTATGGAGGCTGTTTAGTTATATGTTCATTGATTGATTAAGACATATCGGACCATACTAAAACTATGACTTTCGTGGACGGCGTCAGCCAATGGCAGACTGTGAGGCAAACGTTGATTAAGTTGTCAACTGAAATAGTGATGCATTATTAAGAAAGATGTGTGTTTATTTAAACAGAAATATATTTCAATCACAGAAATACGAAAATGAAATTCTGATGTTTATTCTAACGTTACTGAAAGAAACATAATTAAGATGATAGTAATACGTCTTCGAGTTATGTAAGCTTTCCCCGCTATATATGCAGTATCTAAAGTAATATTAGAAAGTTAGGATAAAATACATAGCTGTATTAAGCCTTACACTATAACATGTGCATGTAAACAATAACAATTCACACGCCCAATTATAGAACAGTTAATGTAGCATTCAAAACAAACAGCCGCTAGAACAAAATAAAATAATCTTAAGAACGACACAAACATACAGAACAAGTGAAAACATTAGTCACTGCCTTGGAACGACAAGTAATGCTAAATGTATGTCATACACTTTGGCATACAGAACAAGTGACAACATTAGTCACTGCCTTGGAACGACAAGTTATACTAAATGTATGTCGTACACTTTGGCATACATAACAAGTGACAACACTAGTCACTGCCTTGGGAAGACAAGTAATGCTAAATGTATGTCGTACCCTATGACATACAGAAAAAAGTGACAACATTAGTCACTGCCTTGGAACAACAAGTAAAGCTAAATGCATATCGCACCTTATGACATACAGAACAATTGACAACATTAGTCACAGCCTTGGAACAACAAGTAAAGCTAAATGTATGTCGTACCTTATGACATACAGAACAAGTGACAACATTAGTCACTGCCTTGGAACTACAAGTAATGCTAAATGTATATAGCACCTTATGACATACAGAACAAGTGACAACATTAGTCACTGCCTTGGAACAACAAGTAATGCTAAATGTATATCGCACTTAATGACATATAGAACAAGTGACAACATTAGTCACTGCCTTAGAACAACAAGTAATGCTAAATGTATATCGTACCTAATGACATACAGAACAAGTGACATCATTAGTCACTGCCTTGGAACAACAAGTGTATGTTAAATAGCGGTTTTGGGAAAGCCACATTTGAGCACATTGATTGGTCTCTTGCTTCAACTGAGAGTTTGAATGACGTCAGAGTTTATTAAGCGTACTATTGCTATGAATTGCGGGACAGGCATATAATTTCCTGCTCTGTCATTGGGGGTTAATAGACCTGATTCGGGAGAATTCAGGTTCTGGGACAGATTACCTTTCAAGTGATAGTCTGGCCATATCACATATTATTTACATATAATGGCCTGGTATTCCCCACCCCATATGCAAGTCCAGGATCTCTGGAATATAATTTCTTTGTCGTCAAAACGTCTGGTTGTGCCAATTTGGAACTTCGATGAAGTAATGAAACCCTGTAGCAATTTCTTGAAAATGAAAAGTCAATAAGATGCTTTCATTTTTTTGTTCGTTATACAATACGAAATAATGATGTAGAAAATGTTTAAACAAGAACTAATCATGGCGTCTATTTGTTATGCGACGGTCACTATTGAACATAGACGATGCGGAAGAGTCATTACTGAATTTGAGAGAAATTCTTGTGGTCGGTATTTTAATAGTATATCCAACTAGAAACTTGTTATAAATAGCGAATTTTGCTATTATATATTTTGCAATGCTGATGTAGCATGTTATAAAACGATGCAACATTTTCATATCACTGTATTATAAATAACCTTGTCCATTATTGTCCCGTTAAAAGCCTATTATATGTCTAGCCAGTAATACTTTGGGCTCCAATCAAACTCGTAGAAAAAGGCAAAACGAATTCGTATAAACATATATCATGCGAGGACTTCTTTGAACTCAAACATTATTTCTTATGTTTTAAATGATCATGAATTTGTTATTCTGTTTCATGAGTTGAGTCCGTATATATTCTGTACAAAATTATTTATTAACTTTCGTGTGCGTTTAAAGTGACTTATTGGTGGGTCATGAGAGTTGTTTGCTTATATTATAAACCTCATTAAAAGACAATAAAACTAATTATGACATAATTTACGGTTCAGGAATGTAATAAACCCGTGTCTTTTGACATATTTAAAATTTTATATTAACCTAGTGTAATATCACTTCCGATTCATTGCTCGGTGTGCTCGATTCTCGTACACAAATTGCCGACGTACTTTCCTGAACATATGAATGATGTCGATTTGTCATGGTTAAATGGCGCTATATTGAGACGTTACGTCATATGATGACTCACGGAAACCAATATGCTCCCTTTTTCTCGTTCCTTATATGGTTAATATGTTAAATAAATTGTTAAATGTATACTTTTCCTGAATTATGTGGAAAAAAAACGAATCTTACATTCGTGCTTATTTATTATAGAATTTAGTAAACTCGTTGGGAACGTGATACTATGCTCGGCCGAACCTCGCATAATATTTTTATTTTCCAACTCGTTTAATAAATTCAATAATAAATAAGAACTATGCATGTTATTTTGCTATTTTTGGTGTTACGTCTGGTGTTTGTAAGTGATTAATTTATAAGAAAGTATTTCTTCTCTTGTAATGGCTCCGTGTAAAGATTCTCGGAGTCTGAGAAGTCGATAGTACTATGGTCTTGGTGCCAAGCTTCTACAGTTGTATGCAGATAGATGAAGAAAGAAAGCTGTGCAAAGTGAGAAGCTGTATACGGGAATATATAAATAAGCGGATAATGGGGATGGAAGTCGGGGTAGGGGGGTTGGACACGGGACGAATCATCCGAATAACTGTAGTTTTCTCAGTTATACGTTTGAGGCCTTTTCAACATAGCATAACAATGAGTTAGTGCTGAAAACACAATCCTTGATGCTGAGTTTTCTATTGACTTAGCATTTGCCCCATTCATTATCGTTAGTTTTGTAAACTGTTGAGAGACAGACAATAGTGATTACTGGAAATCATGTTGCCCAATCTGTCTGCAAGACACAGTGTTCATATTAATTCAAGTTTATCAAGTAAATGTTACGTATATACAGGAACTCGTGTTAAACATAGAGTAACTTTAATACAGTTAAAATTATTGTTTTTAAAAAAGAGAATCCTGTAGTTCAATAAAAAAATTTACATCACATACTTATACGCATATGGCCTACCCGTTTTTTTAACAAAATTATTGTTTGCATACACACGTTATTTAAACAATAATTCAATTTATGTATCCAATCACTGGTTGAGCATAAAGCTATTAATCTCAACAGTACAAAACGTTTTGAAAATATACCAAATAACCCTTCATCGCCAGTTTGGTGTACTTCCAGGCAATATTCTTGTACGTGTTTAGTCTCGATCAAATGCGACACTTCTTTTCTAAAAGACAAACGTCTTGATAAGTCCGGCCGAGAATAAAAAATCATTTTAATTTAGAGAAAATCAAATAATATTTTTGATTGGTTGATGCAGACAATTGGACTACCTCGGAGATTGCCATAGTATTTTAAAAAAAAATTCTTCTGCACAACTTGTCAAGACAGTTGTCTTTTTAGAAAAGCAAGCGTCGCATATTATCAAGACTAGTATGTGTTCTAATATGAACGGATGACGGAATTAGCCGCCGAGTATATACGATTGAATCGGAAAGTTTACGATAATTTCCATCAGGAAGCAACTAATTCGAATAACTGATCAGTTGATTTTGATTAAAACAAAGTTTATTCACGTTTAACCCTTTACTTCATACAGACACCTTTGGATACCTCTAATATTGAAAGCATTAATTCACCACATATCAGCAATGGGTGAATTATGTTAATATTAACTGACAGAGTGGAAAACAATGCAGGAAGTGTTCATATTGCTCGTTACGAGCAATCTGAACTCTTCCTGCACTGTTTTCAAAGGCCTTCTGTGATTGGTGCAGGAAAACGCGTATCTATGGAGTAAAGGGTTAAGAGAGGTGTCAGCTGTTACAAATAAACTACGTAATGCTACAAATATACACAATTTTTCAATGGTATATTCGGAAGAAGCGAGTTTTCGCACCGTGAGAAAGATTAAAAATATTATAAAAGTACTCATATTTTTTTTTTGGTACTTACACAACCATTGTTGATGAAAATATGTAAACCAAAATCGGGTTCGCACAACTTGAACTGTTAAATTTATTACGATGATGCTTAAACTAAATTTACCATTACATCCAACCTCTCTCTTCCCCCGTAGTCACATATAAAACGAGACGATGTAGCTTAATACAGCTCTCCAAATATATAAACTTACATTCAAAACTACAGATAACGTGCCAGTGCTGGGGCCTGTTTCACTAACTTTCATAAGTCTTAAGACTTTCGCATTGTGACATGTTTCATTTGAGCAGAATTTTGCAAATTTTAGAAATAATTTGTTTTGTAAGGCTTACTTAGTATCTGTTGTTGTAAATCTCGGAAAATGAAATTGTTTCAAAACATTGAATATGTACTGCGAACACAACCCCATAGATGCTACTCCGCATAAGCAAATGTGCACATAACTAGCCGTCGTCTCTGATAGGCTACCTATGTTGTTGCATGAAAAGAACGTTTGAGTACGTTTGAGTAATTGTATTAAGAATTGTTTTGTTCATGATATCAAGAAATGACTCCTGTAAGTGGATGTACTTGTTTTATGATAAATTGATTCGTTTGTTCAGACAAAATATGGTGGAAGTAAATTTTAATGGACATATATAAATGTAAATTAAAGAGGTTTGAGAAATACACATTATATCATGTTAGTTAAACAGTAGTTTTTCATTAATTACTTTTTTTATATGTTTTTTTTTTTAATGTCAGATTTACAGATATATCTTTTATTATTTTTATACAATAGTATAAAAATCATTCAAGAATTGAATTCGGAAATAAATGGCGGTACCTGCCTTGCAAATAAATACAATCATGTACCTACCAAACTGGCTAACAAAGCCGACTATGTACACAAAATTAAAAGTCATTTTAGCTGCTTATAATTGGTCTAATAAAAGCTATATTGTATTGGTAATTTTATACCTACACTGGGTTCCAGCTTAATGTATCTACTGGAAAAATACATCAAATATTGGTATCATTTTCATGTATGGTCAAATGAAATTTCGCGCTGTTTAGTCCGGGTTACTTGGAAAAATACTATATTGCTAACAAATAAATATCAAAAAGGACTATTTCAGTGTGCATATTTCAATACAGAAACTCTGATATTAGATAGTTATGTTGAAAAAAAATGATGTTTAATAAGTTTTATCATAATATATATTCAACAGGAGACGTAGAAAATAAGACCCAACCAACCAAACGGCATAAAATCAACAATAAAATTAATCAGAATTAGTACATTGTATACTTCCGGAATAAACAATAATCGCCTAGTCTATGGCAGAACCTGATATATTCCGAATCAGGTCTATTTGCCCAATGAAAAGCAGGGAATTCCATGCCTGTTCCACAATCCATAGCTAATGAAAGCTTACAAAAATATGACGTCATTTAAACTTTCCTTGAAGCAACTGACCAATCAACGTGCTTAAATATGCAAAAAATCGCAATTGCTTTGTAACGGACTAAATCGGAAGAGCTGGTTCCGTCCCACAGATCGCCTAGGAACGGTCAGCAGCATAAATCACACTAAGGAGCTGAAACCAATACTTGCTTCTTCCTTCGTCGTCTCATGATAAAACGAGATAACATTATCCCGCCAGTCTTTTTTTTCTAATTATACGACAGCATGCACATCTGTATGATATAAAACACTTGTCTCCATTAACAACATTATCACAGCCAGTGTCAACTAACAGTTTGAAGTCTTCGATACAAAGTTCATCAAATGTCTAACTACGGCAGCACTGCACCATTTCAATGTGAAATGAATTTGTTCTATGGACTATTGTGCTAGGTCGACCCCACATTGACTCATATTAACAGGTCTCACTACAAAGTGGAACATTGTGCATAAACTAAGGTTTGAGTCTACCACTTTAAAAATATTTCTTTGAAAGCAGGGACCGGTTGTGTAATGGGACGAGTGTCGACCGCTCTTAACAGATATTGCGGACTCGATTCCCCAGCTCGATCCGATGCCTACCAAAGACCAACACTCAGTGGGAATTTAACCCAGAAAGAACTGTAAATATCTTAAACATTCTGAAAAAAATACAAACAACATAGGACTTTTGCTATTTACATCGTCTGCGCATAAGTGTTACCGCGTCAATACGTCTTTGCGTGCTGATTGAAATCTACAGCATCAATTCAATAACCATGTAACGAAACCATGTGGCAATTTTTGGAAGTGAAGTGTCAATAAAATCCTTTCATTTTCTTTGTATGTTCTAGACTATTTATGATACAGAAATTATTTAACCCAAAAAATGACCATTGCAGAGATAAGTGTAAGTGCGCATATTTACTGCGAGACAATAGTTTTACCACTATTGGATGTTACATTTATTTTCTCTTTCATCGGTGTGAGGAGGTCGGTGAGAAAATCCTCTCTATTTCACCTCCTTCAAACCGTATTGAAAAAAATAATCATGATTAAATATAAAAATATTGTTTTACAGAGTACATACTTTGTTTTCTTATTCAATGATTTGACCATCAATTAATTGGCCACGAGTTCCCGCCTGGCAACAGTTTCCGTGATGATTAA